>JAYESD010000011.1:22074770-23285579 GCA_036927565.1 Tuctoria greenei | reverse complement strand
AAAGGTGTCCTACACTTCCTCCCATAAAGTGCTTCATATGGTGACATCTTCAAACTTTCTTGGTAACTATTGTTGTATGAAAATTCCGCGTATGGCAAGCTTTTGTCCCAACTCTTCCCATGCTTTAAAGCACAAGCTCTTAACATGTCCTCCAAAATTTGATTGGTCCTCTCGGTTTGTCCATCCGTTTGAGGATGATATGCTGAACTAAAATTCAACCTCTTTCCCAAAGCTTCATGCAATTTTTGCCAAAATCTGGAGGTAAATTGAGAACCTCTATCCGACACGATCTTCTTCGGGACTTCGTGTCGACACACAATATGCTCCATGTATATTTCGGCCAATCGTGCAGCTGTATATTTGGTCTTCACAGGGACAAAATGAGTTGACTTGGTTAAGCGATCCACAATTACCCAAATTGAGTCATACCCGGACTGAGTACGTGGTAACCCAACTATGAAGTCCATTCCAATTTCTTCCCACTTCCATTCTGGAATCTTCAACGGTTGCAATAATCTGGCTGGCCTTTGATGTTCCGCCTTGACTCATTGGCACACATCACACAATGCTACGTATTCAGCTATGTCCTTCTTCATGCTATCCCACCAATAGCAAGTCTTCAAGTCTTTGTACATCTTTGTACAACCAGGGTGAATTGAGTAAGGCGAGTCATGTGCCTCCTTTAATATTGTCTCTCGAATATGGTTTGCATTAGGCACAACGATCCTCTTTCCAAGCCATAAGGTACCATGTTCATCTTCATAAAATCTGAATTCTCTCCCTTCCTCGATCCTTTCCTTGATTTCCTTGATCTCCTCATCTGCGGTTTGTGCCTCTCGAATTTCTTGCTCCAAGGTTGGGTTTAACTCCATCATCTCCATCTCATTTACAAACCCGAGGTTCAACCGTTCAAACTCCTTGCATAACTCGGATGGTAACTCTCGAATTGTGAGTTGATGACTTACTCCCTTTCTACTGAAAGCATCGGCCACTACATTGGCCTTTCCCGGATGATATTTGATCCCCAAATCATAATCTTTGATGAGCTCCAACCATCTCCGTTGCCTCAAATTCAGATCCGTTTGTGTGAAAATATACTTCAAACTCTTATGATCCGTATAAATTTCACACCTATGTCCAAGGATATAGTGTCTCCAAATTTTCAATGCGTGTACCACGGCCGCGAGTTCCAAATCGTGCGTGGGTTAATTCTGTTCATGTTTCTTCAATTGTCTTGATGCATAGGCGACCACTTGACCTTCTTGCATCAATACACATCCAAGTCCTTGTCTCGATGTGTCGCAATAAATGTCAAAACTCTTGCTTACATCCGGCAATACCAAAACTGGGGCTGTTGTCAACCTCTTATTTAACTCCTCAAAACTGTTTTGACAAGCTTCAGTCCATTGGAAAGCCTTTCCCTTCATTAGCAACTCCATCATAGGTTTGGCTATCTTGGAGAAGTCCTTGATAAACCGACGGTAATATCCGGCCATCCCAAGAAAACTCCTTATTTCCTTGACGTTTTGCGGCGGTTCCCACTTCAACACGTCTCTTACTTTTCCGGGGTCAACCAATACTCCTCCTCCTGAAATTATATGACCCAAAAACGACACCTCTCTCAACCAAAACTAACACTTGTTGAACTTGGCATACAATCAATGCTCCCTCAATTTCTGCAATGTAAGCCTCAAGTGTTCCTCATGTTCTTTCTCATCCTTCGAGTAGATCATAACGTCATCAATAAACACCACAATGAATCTACCCAAGTACTCCATGAAGACCTTATTCATGAGGTACATAAAGTAGGCAGGCGCGTTTGTCAATCCAAAAGACATCACGGTGTACTCATAAGATCCATACCGTGTCCTAAAAGCTGTCTTGGTTATGTCCGATGGTCTAATCTTCATTTGAAAGTATCCCGACTTCAAATCAATCTTAGAGAAGACACAAGCACCCTTCATCTGATCAAACAAGTCTTCTATGCGTGGCAAGGTGTACTTGTTCTTGATTGTTACCTCGTTGAGAGCTCAGTAATCCACACACATCCTTTGGGATCCATCCTTCTTGTCCACAAATAGAACGGGAGCTCCCCAAGGCGAAGAGCTAGGGCGAATAAAACCCTTCTCTAATTGCTCTTGAATTTGCTTCTTGAGCTCCGCTAATTCCATAGGAGGCATCCTATACGGCCTCTTAGCTATAGGTGCAGTTCCAAGTATTAAATCAATAATAAACTCAATGTCTCGATCGGGTGGCATACCTGGCAACTCGTCCGGAAAAACATCCAAAAATTCACACTCCAGCGGAATCTCCTCAATTGCGGCACCGTCCATATGATTCAACTCCAATTGCTTTGGTGCGGTTTGAGATGCTTCAAATTCTACGGTGATCCCTTCTTCGTTGGTCAACTTCACCGTCTTCGTGGCACACTCAATAACTCCATTGTGCTTTCTCAACCAGTCCATACCAAGTATGATGTCCAATCCTTGAGAGTCCAAAACAATGAGGTTGGCGGAGAAGTCTACCCCCCTTATTCTAAGTCTTACTTTTGGACATACTATATTTGTCCTCATCTCTCCTCCAAGAGACTTAACCAATAGAGTAAACTTCATATGAGAGATAGGCAAACTATACTTGGCAACATACTTCGATGCAATGAATGAATGCGATGCTCCAGAATCAAATAACATAGTCGCGGGGATGGAGTTGGCGAGAAACATACCAATGACCACGTCATTTGCTTGTTGAGCATCCTCCGTAGAGACATGGTTCATGTTGCCACGAGCAAAATTCTGCTGTCCGCGGTTCCCTTGTGGTTGTCCTCCATTGGGTCTTCAGTTTTGCCTCAACGCATTGCTTCCTTGACCAAGGCTTGACTTAGGACATTGATGCGCAAAGTGTCCAGCTTCTCCACAAGTATAACACTTCTTAACTCCACCAGAATTATTGGGACGAGCTTGGTTTTGAGCATTTGCACCAGGAAGATTAGCACGAGGCGCATAAGGCATTGGAGGCCTAGGTGCTTGCATGACAGGGCGCTGCTGCACAAACTGAGTTGGGCATGGTGCATAACCAGGGCGCTGAGCAGGAATAGAGGAGTTGTAATAGGGTGCATTGGGTGGTGCAAGGCGAGGGCGCACATTACTTACTTGTTGTTGTCCTTGATATGGCGCCTTCCTCTTGTTTTCTTGCTCCATCTCACGGATCTTGTTCTCAACCACAATTGCTTTGTCCACAAGCTTCTGGAAATTGACATAATCACAGTTGAGCAATTGCACTTAGATCTCATTGTTCAAGCCCCTCATGAACAAGTATTGTTTTCGGCTGTCCCGACTAACATCCTCAGACGCGTATCTTGAGAGTTGAGTGAACTTATTGAGATATTCACTCACGCTTGATCTTCCTTGCCTTAAATTCTCAAATTCTTGCCTCTTCAAGATCATAACACCCCCGGGCACATAATGAGAACGAAAATTCTCCTTGAATTCGGCCCAAGTAATTCTCTCTTGGTTCTCATGAGCATTGCAATAAGCATCCCGCTAATCCACAGCTGCTCCAACTAGTTGATGAGAGACAAACAAGACCTTCTCCCAGTCACTGCATTGCACAATAGCTAGCTTCTTCTCCATGGACTTGAGCCAATCATCCACATCCATAGGGTCGGCAGCTTGAGCAAAGGTCGGCGGCCTAGTCCTCATAAACTCCCCCAATCGGTTATGAGGAGGCGGGGGTGGCGGTGGAGGCATGTGGGGCTGATTATTGATGTTGCCAGCCTGCAGTCGTCCCATAGTTTGTATCATGGTCTGCATGAGCTGGTTTTGCATAGCGAATAGATGCTCAATGTTGATAGCTCCCTGAGTAGATCCTTGTCCAATGTTGTTCTGAGGTACTCCATGGTTCTCCTCCTCATCATCGCCATCCCTCTGGTTGCGAGTCCTCACCATCTGAAGAAAAGCAATAGGTAAGAATTAGAAAACGTCCCCAACTATATGCATCAAGGGATATGAGACTAAACAACTAGCTGCACTAGCCTAGGTGGACATGGAAATGCTAAAGCATCCCAAAATCCTCTATTAAGCACACAAGCAAACAATATATATAGCAAACAACACACCAACCAAAGACACATCGATTCCTGAGTGCTTCTATGTGCTCTAAAGTGTCCATTCTATCTAGGTTGCATCCTACGGTCAACCTGTGGCTCTGATACCAATCTGTGATGCCCGGTTCCGAAAAATGAACCAAGCTAACGCATATGTGTGCCCAGGATGTTCATCACACATACACGAGTGCAATCACAAAAGAGTATACAGAAAATTTCCACAGAGCAAGATTAATTAACCAAATTTTATTACACAAACCATATTATCCTCAAATACAAGCTCTAATGAATATTTATGACAAGTTCAACTAATGCAGCGGAAATAAACTAATTAAGCAACTAAGCAAACTAAGCATAAGGGATAGCGCAGCTTCAAAACCACAGGCAAAGCTGACAGTAGACACGGCCTAGAACTCCGCATTATCGCCATTAAACTCCCAATCCTGACCTGCAACTGTTGGGGGGGGATTGCAAGATTGAGTACATGTCGTACTTAGCAAGTGTGGAAAGTATGACATGTGGCTTATTCAAATGACGACAATAATAATGGCAAAGTGCTGAAAAGTACATGAAAACATTTGAAAAGCAATATATTATATGTATGTGAAGTAAACCCATCATAATCATAAGTAATACCATAATAACAGTCCATAATTCACCATCCTCATCCATAATTCCAGATTTCACCATTCGCCAATAACCATATTCAATACCAGAAGTTAATCCATAACCATAATACCAACCATAACCATCCCAAATACCATCCCAATACCGGGTACCCTCTAATCATGGAAGTTGTCCAGTTGCTCATAATCGGGAGCACGACTATCATGATAGTTTTATTTAACTCTGCAGAGTTTGTACCACTTTACCCACGTGTTAGTGATTTCATCACCCGTCGGCGACTAAAGAACCTCCATCACGCCAATTACACTTCCTTTGGTGTATGGCCAATAGATCACAAAATAGCCTTTACAAAGGGATTACTAGCAAATTTAGACCCCACTGAGGTTTCACCGGTGGCGATGCCTCCAACTGAGCACATCTTCAACCAAGGGCCCCCTCTTGAGCCATTCGGATCCCAGGGTAGTCCCACCAATCATCAACAAACCCAATCTGACTACCCCTTCCTCGAGCATCCACAATGGTCCAAACAGCACTAGCAAAGCCCTAATTAATCAGCTACGCCGCACCCATACTTGGCCTCGTGGTGGCATTGTAGTACTGGCTTATTCTCGCATGAACCGATCCTTAGATCTAAAGCAAGCAAAACCACCATAACATCCAACCCATCCACATACTAGGATTGCTTAGATCACCCATTACCATATCATATTAACCAGTTCACATTAACCAGAATATCATTAATGCATAATTAAATTGAGTGGTATAGTTTTTTCCCATCCCAGTTGATTAAGCAAAGCGAAAAGGTAAAAAGCCCTTCCCGACTCTCTACCATATATTCCAGGTGACAAGGGTGGTTAAACAAAGCTAGTAAACTTCCTATCATAGGATTCCCATCAAAATTGACACAAGCATGCTGTTTTGCAAACAAAACATTTATTTGAAAACGGGATCAATATGCTTCAAGGACACTTGCCTTGCTCTTGCTGTTGATTAGGGTCAAAGCCTTCAAACTCTTAGTGTTGTAGATCCTCCGCGGCACTCTCTAGCGCAAATCCGTCTAATCCACACAATAAACATATAAGACAAGAAACACAATCAAAGAGTGCACAAATATTACTCAATATGACATGACATGCATGATTGATGCAAATGCAAGGTAGAACTTGTTACTAGATTGCTTTTAATGATCACTAACTAGTTCTAATAGTTTTTAACAAGTTTATACAGGTTTGGATTCGATTAGATCAAATTTTAGAATTAATTCAACCCAATTTAACCAGGAAGATCGGACTAGTCCGCTAGGGACCGGACAAGTCTGCACTCTACAAGATCAGAAGATTAGGGTTTTCTAGATCGACGTAAATTTGGAGATTAGGTCTTGAATTCTCGTAAGGAAAAGAGAATAGAAGGTATACCAGGTGATTAGAACTCCAATAAATCAAGAAACTTGGAGGTAACACTTGGATCATGATGATCTAGGGTTGGTGATGAACTTGGAGATGAATTGGTGGTGAAGGACGAAACTTGGTGGAGATCTTGATCCTCTTTCGTTTCCTCCTCTTCTTCTTCTTGCTTGGGATCTTCTCCTCCCTCCTTGATGGTGGCTCCCAACGGACTAGGGTTTGGGTGGGTGGAAAAGTGACAAATAGATGTCAATCCAAGGGGTGGGGCTGTTTATATAGAGGTCAAGGCTAGGGTTAGATGGATTTTGAGTTTGGGATGAGTAGAGGCCGGTTTAGAGTCCCACACGGGCTCTAAAAGAGTTAGGCACGACGTCCCTAGGCCCACTTAACGTGAAACCCAAGAAACAAGTCGTAAAACAAAAGATCAACTCGGAGTCGCGAAATATCGTACAAGTCCAGAAAGGACCGGACTAGTCCGAAGTCGTCCAGAGAGAAAATCGGACAAGTCTGGCCAAACATCAAACAAGTCCGACTTTAAACAGAGAGGAAAACGGACAAGTCCGCTGGAACACCGGACTAGTCCGGAAAAGTCCAAGGACTTAGCAATTTTTCAAGGATTCATGGAATATCGGACTAGTCCGCACAAAATCGGACAAGTCCGAAAGTTTCCAGTGCCAAAAATCAGACTAGTCCGCAACAAAAACGAACAAGTCCGTTTTTAGTCAGAGAGAAATCGGACTAGTCTCAGTAAGATCGGACTAGTCCGCACTTTCCTGCATTTTAAGTGCGGTTTTGCTCCAAATCAATTTTAAACTCGTTCCTCTTGTTGTGGGTTAATGTTAAACATGTATATGAGTGTATGTAGGGCATGATGCATGAAAATGAGGGTGTTACACATCATCACTAGGAATCAAAGTTTTTAAACGGTTGATTTTAGATTCTAGTGATTCAATTTTAGCAGCATTATCCCTAAGCTTTTTGTCCTTTTTCTTGACAATAATAGTTGCAAGAGAAATTGCATCACACATTCATTACAGGTAGTACATACCTTATTGTCATCACTATTGTATTCTACATCCTCCTGACTTGATCTTGATCTTGTTTAGCCCGCCATGAAGCATAAGTTGGCCAGATTGTCATCATCTTCATCACTTCCAATGTCTACATCACTTGAACTGAGATCTTGAAGTACGATGATAAAGCTGTTTATGATCTTGCATCCTATGGAACCCTTCTTTTTCTTGTTGGAGTTTCCAGAGGTGGTCTTGACCTTGTTCTGCTTTTCTTCACGGGTAGTAGGACCTAAAAGGTTAGGGCATTCTGTACGAAAGTGTCCTGTCTTACCACATTCAAAGCATCATTGAGGTCAGGAGCTTCCTCTCCTTCTAGTTCTCACATTTTGCAATGCTTTTGAGAATCGAGTAGAGATGAGTGCTAGCTCCTCTTCTGGAAATTCTTCAATCTGTTCCAGGGTTAGTGAAGATAGCAAAGCAAGAGTATTGCAAGATGATGATTGGCTGGATCTAGGCATATCACATTGTGAAACGAATGCATTAGACTTATTTGGATTCTTTTGTGATAAAATGTCAATTTCATGAGTTTTTAGTTTAGAGTAAAGCACATCTGAAGTAAGAGTACTCATGACAGTTGATTTGCAAATGGATGTTACTTTCATCTCCCATATTGTCATGTCTAAGGCACTAAGGAGTTGCCTAGCATTCTCAGCATCATAATAGTTTACGTTGACACTATGTAGATTATTGAGAATTTTATTAAATCAGGCAAAAAGTTGATTGATGGACTCACCAAGTTGCATCTAGAAGCGCATGTATTCCTTTTTGAACATATCTTGTTTTACCTCATTGATTGTGTTGGAGCCTTCGTGATAATCACAAAGAGCTCTCGAAACATTGTATGCTGATCAGAGGTGCGCGACACGATCAAAGTCACTTTGAGTGAGTCCCTGAATGATCAAGTTGCGGGATTTGTTGTTGTTGTCAACTTCCTGTAGATTTGTAGCGTTAACTTGATCGTTTGGTGGCACTTCATAAGGTTTGTATACCTTTTCCCATATCGTGAAACCTTGCATCTGGATGAAATCCTCCATGTGTGCCTTCCAAACCTAAAAATCAATACCACTAAACACACAAGGTTTGGTAGAGTATTTCTCCATGATGACTAGTCAAAACACGTGCAAATCAAAGAGATTAGAGCACTGTGGCTCTGATACCAATTGTAGAATCGAATAGCACGTGAAAAGCTACCAGAGGGGGGGGGGGGTTAATGGTAGATTTAAACTTTTTCAGCGGAAGCAACAAAACCCCTTCGGTAGAAAAATGATCTGTTAAAGAAATCGTGTGTGTGACTAATCTAAACGTGTTCGACAATGAAAAAAGTAGTAGATATTGTAGATAACCAATTCATGAAATCACGACAACAAGAGTCACAGAAACCCGTTGAGAAAAACTCAAGTTACGATCAAAAGATCGAACAAAGGTCAATCTGTTCTAATGAGTAAAAAAGAGTTCTACAATTCTGGAAAGAAACTCATGTAGATCCAAAACCACAAATCCAATGACCGTGAAATTTTCATAGATGATATATAATCAAGTTTTGAAGACAACCCAAGAAGAATCACTTCAATTGGATCTGTAAAACTTGAGTTATGGTAAAACCACCAAAGAAAGATAGTGATGTGCCTAAGTCGACGAGAAAGACTTGAAGAAAACAAGTCGGACGAACAAGGCACAAAAGTTCCTTTAAACTACGATCTTTATTCAATAGAACACAAGAGGAACAACCCAAAAGTCATATATAACGAGCTCTGGCCTCCCTTGCTTATATACCTAGCCCTTAGGCCAATCCAATCCTAACTAGGACTCTAATCCTACTGTAATCACAAATCGCAACTAACCATAACTGCTCAAGATCTTCCTATTCGCAGATAGAAATGATCTCAAGACTTCCTAAAAAACCCAAGAACATATTCCACATTCCTAAAACAACCTAACTTCAAGCCCCACATGAAAACTATCATAACCAACTCGATACTTTCCATATCCGATCTATAATCGACTATATCACAGTCGAAGTCATCATCTGATACGATCTGATCCTTCCAACTAGATCTTTCCTTCCATAATCCTGTCTTCAGAACCATGTTGCCATGTCATGCATACGTGCAAACATCTTCTTTCGACATCCTGTTTCCTTCATATGCAATGCCCTTGATTGAATCACCCTGCGTGACCTCCTGATCAGCTCAACCACAGTTCCTCCCGAACTTGATTGTTGGAACCTCATCTCCTTCCTGAGACTAGTCCAATGGATCTCGTCACCAGTCGTGTCTTGAACTCAAGCAACGCCTGCATATGAACAAACAACCGATACTTCCGAGCACAAGTCCTTGACTTGACTCACATTAGTTTCAAAACCACAAAATCTTATGTGAGCACCTCACATAAGCATGTCGCAAACCATAGCAAGATGATATCAGCCATAACCACCAAAACACACCAAAAACTTAGTAAATGAATATGAAGGAACATTTCGGAATGTAAAAAAGTTTGGAACAATTCAGAGAAATAATAAAATCAAGTTCTGAAACTTGCAAAAGCTAACGGGAGCTAAAACAAAGTCAGTCGAAATACAACCAATAGGATCTTCCCAAAGTTAGCAGAACTAGCATTCGCCAGGGCGTACCAAAACTAGTCGGAACTAGGCAACCGAAAAGCCGGAGCTAGAAAAAGAAAGCAGAGCTTAAAAAAGACATGTCAGAGCTATGCAAGATACATCGGAGCTAAAGACAAAGCTCACCGGAGCTACCCAAAAACATGTCGGGCCTAAACAAAGCAAGTCGGACCTTACACCGGACCCTGCCGGAGCTAGCAAAAATAAGTGGGACCTATCGTCGGACCTTGCTGGAGCTCGAACCTAGAGTCGGACCTTGTTAAATAGGTGTTACGGTAGTATTCAAAAATTTTATCATCAAAGCCAATGTATTCAGCACACATAGGTCTCACAGTCCCATCAATTGACACAAGCATGCAATTTTGTAAACAAAACATTTAAAAACCTAGATAAAATGATCAAGGACACTTTCCTTGCTCTTGAGCTTGGTTTGGATCGAAGGCTTCGAAACTCTGGTTCTGCATGTCCTCGAAAGCACTCTCTACAGCGAGGCCTTCTATTCCGCGTGACAAATATGCACAAAACAAAATTACAATCAATAAATGCTCATATATTACTCAATATGCCATGATATGCATGATTAATGCAATTGTGAGGTAAAACCTGTTAATGAGGTTCTATTAGTGTTTACTAATTAGTTACAATGGTTTCTAACAAGTTCGAACAAGTTTTGAATTGATTTGGATCAAATTGGGTTCAATTCAACATTAATAGATTCAGAGGCCGGACAAGTCCGATATCAGGGCCAAACTAGTCTGCCCTAATCAGAACTGCGAATTAGATTTTATGATCAGTGAGGTTTTGGGGTAAATTTCACGTGGAAAAGTTGATGTAGAGGGTGTACCAAGTATTCAGAGATCCAAAGATCAAGAATTGGGTGTGAAACTTGAGTCTTGATGATATAGGGTTGGTGGAAATGAGTTGATGAAGATTTGGTGATGAAGAACGTCAATTGTCGGAAAGTTGATGAAGATGATCTTGATTGATCCTTCTCCCTCTTCTCCTCCTGCTCCTTTCTTCTGGACTTCCTCTTGACGTCGGCGCAAGGCAAAAGGTGGCAGCAAGGGTTTTCAATTGTGATTGAGAGGTGTGGGGTATTGGGTTGCTTATATAGTGGTGGATAGGTATGGTTTTGAGGGTAAATTCCAAGTGGATTTCTGTGGGGAACGTGTAGGGGCCAAGGTGGGTCCACTTGGGATCCTCTGAGGTTGGGCACGAAGTTCTTGGGCCAATTAAGGCAATTACCCAATAACCAATCATGGAAGAACAATAGAATTCGAGTGGAATTCAGTAGACTAGACTAGTCCGCAATTGGGACCGAACAAGTCCGTTGTGGAAGAGAAACTATTTCGGACAAGTCCGGTGTATTGGGTCGGACAAGTCCAAGGTTACAAAACAAAAGTCCTCTAGACTGAAAATTGAACAATATCGGACTAGTCCGCTCATAACTGTACAAGTCCAGAAAAATATCAGAACCTCAAACGGACTAGTTCGTGAATTGTGCCGGACAAGTCCCGGCTCTGAAGAAGACTGGAATTTTTTGAATAGAAGGGGAATACCGGACTAGTCCGGTTTTGGGGTCGGACAAGTTTGTACACTGACAGACTTGAATTCTTGATTAAGCCTAAATTCATTTTAATCTTGTTCCTTTTTTGGTTGTTTTATGTTAAGCATGTATGAGGATGTATGCAATGCATTATCCATGAAAATGAGGGTGTTACAATCAAGCCTTTAGATGATGGTTCTCTTGGCCTTCGTCACACCGGGGGTGGTCCCGTGACAAGATCCCACTCCCGGGCGCGGTCTAGTCCGTCGCGCCCCACATAGATGCAGTTGGCCAGGGCAGCGCATCACGATGCATCCCGACCCAATCGGCGCCCCTCGAGCCGCTAGCTGCAAGTCCGGTGTGCGCTCTGCAGCAGCCAAGGCCCTTCTCCACCACCAACCATCCTTGAATGCTTCCCATTGAGCGGCTCAGCAGTGGGTTCATTACATCAACCACCTCATCATTGCGTCTATCAACTCATCAATCAAAGGGAGACGTCATGTGTAGCTGTCGCGTACGCCGACCATCGACCGTTACTCCACCAACTCCCACTCCACCAGGAATACTAGTGCTAGCGGGATCTCCACGGCCGACCTGAGGGCCAAGCTCGACCGCCATCGAGCAAATGAAGACAGCTGCATCATCATCGATCGGTAGCGGGAGAGACAGCGCAACCTTGAGGCCGAGTACGGAAACTCCAATGCCAGCAGCGACCACGAGTGTTGAAATGCACTCCACATCATCTTCGGGGGGTCTTGGGATCTCACGTCCCGGAATGCGGTCAAGACACCGCGCCGAGCGGTGGCCTCGGTAGCTCTTACCCCCACTCCGGTGTTGCACCACGGATGGAAGGAGATGCCGATCAGCTTTGATGCCTCCGACTGCACCAAGAACATGGAGGGATCCGGGATTCTACCTCTCCTCGTCACCCCCACCATCGCCAATATCATGCTCCACCACATATTGGTACATGGCGAGGACGGCCTCAACCTCATATCCGTGTGGCCTTCGACCAGCTGCAGATCCCACTGTCAAAGCTCACCCTCTCGAGCCCGTTCTCGGGGGTGGGGACAAGATCATGCACCTTATCATTGCACCTACAAACATGGCAAAATGTTTATTTGTTTGAGATCCCAGCTCAAGTGAATGTTCACTCTTATTTAATGGACAAGATCGAGATGGTGCACTATGTCTTCCATCACTATGGTCTCCTCCTTTCATGCATACAAGAAGATTTGGTGGCGTTGCACATTTGGACCAACACATGAGAGAAGACGAACTTGAGTCGAGGACGACTCCAATTCAAGAAGAGGAGAATGATGAGGACATAACTTCTATGGATACAAACAACACTCCATTGAACATACATGATGCAATCAATAGAGTTCACACACAATAATTAATTTCAGAGGCGAGATCGTTCTTATATGTTTCCTTATATGTTTTTGAGAATAGATTGCTACCTAATGATTTAATTGTGTAATTAGGATCCATGGAGAGGTTTAATGAGTACTTGGAGGAAGTTTTAGGGATTTGGAGGACCATATAATACGTTCAAACAAGATGGAAACCGGGCTCAACTCAAAATTGTGTCCAACTCGGAGTCCAGGAGCAGTTAGCACTAAAACGGACGCCCAAGATGCATACAATCTCTGTTTTGGATGTTCTACATATGCACGGAAAGGGAGAGGATAATATTTCTAATGCCGCTGGTTACATGTAAAAATTTCATCGAAGTCGACGGGAGTCGACGAAACAAAATCGAGTTCAGAATTTGTCAGGGTGCTGTGCCACCGTATTGGGCCATTGGGCCTTGTATCAAGTCTACATCCCTTATTTTCGTGTCTTAGGGTTAGGTCACGACTTCAACACCCTTTGGACGTCCTCCTACCTATATATACTCCATAGTAGCCACCATGAACAATTGAGTTTTGCTTAGATTAATAATATCGCCGTTCTACGGTTTGTGAAGCCCCAACTTCACGATTTCAGATAGTGTCTTCTACGTTCATGCTTGTGTTCTCGGTTGCCCTTGCAGAGATTATCCTTCTTGGCGAGGTCAATCGTGTGCAGCACGATTGATAACCAACGGAGCGGTGGTATAGTGATTGTAGGGGTTTTTCGTGTTCTACTCGAGAGCATCGGATCATCAACGTCGAGATCTCCATCAATCAATTTATCCATTACCTTTTGGAAGATCGGACCTATACCTACTCATCAATTGGTATCACATTTACAGGTTGCCTATTAGGTAATTCATCTATCCATTACATTAGTTTTGTTTTTCATACATATAGTCCACAAAAAAACTTGTAGTTTAGTAGATCTGTTCATTACTTTGTCTAAACCACATTGTGCTTTTGCAACTTTTGTTTTCAGTTTTGTTTTGTTGAGTTTGTGTCCGTGGTTTAGTCATATTGCTGGTTTAGAAAGTGTTTTTTTGCCTTAGTTTGAGTTTTGCATTGTGTTGATTCATCCTTTTGAATCACGTCATCACGTCCAGATTAGATTCATCTCTGTCCAGTTCAGTATTTTCATCATATCTCGCTCATACGAACTCTGATTTGGTGTTCTTGTACTTTCTGAAAAGCTTAAGAAGTTCTCTATAACTTTCTTATTCATTAGTTTCCCATAAAATAAAGTTATCGAGGTCGAAATTGCATTAGATCCGAATCTGTTATTGACTTAGAAATTCTGAATAGTCTGTATTTTAGGGGCAATATCTCCTATTTTTCTGATCCAAATAGGTCTTCCATATACTGAAATTAAAGAGGAGAGATAGATCTATAATCTTGCTGGTCAAAGTTTTTAGATTTGGGGCCTATAAAGGTGCTTAATTGTCCTTAGAAGCTTGAGCAGAAAATCTATAACAGACCTACGAGATATCTTTGATTGCTTTGCATTGTGTTCTTCTTTTGCAGCACATTCTGAAAAAAAAGAAGACAAAAGAAAAAAAGGCAAGTGCAAAAAAAATAAAAAATCCGCAAAAAAAGAAAAATAAAGAAAAATAAAAACGGAAGTGCTTCCATCCTTGTATCCTATAATTTTGTTTCCTGTCTTGCTAGCTTGAACAACAAGGAACACATTTAGGCCAGGAACTTTGACAAGTACTTTGGACACTTATTCAACTTTACTATCTGATTGCATTGTTGCTAATCCTTGCCACATATAAAGTGCCATCCAAGCTCCACTTCCTCTTGAGAAGGACAGGTTACCTTTGAATCACCTTACGCTTCATTGGTTTTTTTACTCCGACCACCGTTTGCCACCTGCAGTGTCGATAAGAACACTTGTAAGAGCATGGTAAGATGCTTGAGAGTTTGTGATTCTACTTCCAATTTTCCATTATCCTTTGTAGTTGATAGGGATCACATATTTCTTTTATTTTTTTGTACTACTAACAATGGCAGGAAATAATAGTGATGGAATTTCAAATGTTGAGTTGCGTATGAACGATTTGACGGAGGTGTTCACCAAACACAATGCGTAGTTTCGTAACCTAGTGGATAGAATGTTGGAGTTGCTAGACAAGAGGGAAGCACGAAGAAAGGAAATATTGGCCAATTTGGATCACACACCAACCAAGACTTCACATGATCTTCAGGGTACCTCCACCACTCATTCCACAAGAAACTATGCAAAAGAGGAGGTGTTGAACAACTTTTCTGAATTGTTTGATGAATCAGCCCATAATGTATCTAAATTTCTTGCTGAAAATGAGAATAAAGGTAACAAATATCACAACACACTTATTGAAGGTGAGAACTTTTTAGATGTTCTGAATTTTCCTACTAATCATGCTATTGTCGAGGAGTTTTTAGTGGAATCGTTTATTGATACACCATTGCCACATGTTGATTTTGCTGCTGATCCTGGCACTAAGAAAGAAATGTGTCCTGATAATTCTATTATACCTATGCAAAAACAAGTTAGTGAACTTGATAATTCTGTTTTGGATTCACCTACTTGTGCTGAAACTAATATTTTGATTCCCCTTACTGCTGAAAATGAGGAGCTGAAATTGTTGTCTTCACTAAATACTTTGAGTTATATTGAATTTGATACTCTTTGTGGTTGAGATACTGTAGAGTGAAGAATATTTTTGAAAACTTAATTATCTTTGTTGACAAGAAATACTTTTCATGTTATAGGAAAATATGAATATAGTGGTATGTTTATGGTGCATAAAGTTTACATATGTTGAAATGAGAAAGCTAATTTTGTGCTACAACAACATGGTAAAGTATATAAATGCACTAATGCTAATAATGTCTTGTCATGTTTTTGTAGTACTTTTTCCATGCAGCCGGGACAACAAATAAAAGTAAAGCAATGTTCGTTGTGGTTCTTCAATATGGATAGCGCTCATAGTATCTCCAAAAGCCTCTTTCCTGGACACACGAACAAGCCGAGGATGGCTTGTTAGAAAGAAGGGGGGAATGACGAGATCATGCACGTTATCATGGCACCTACAAACATGGCATAATGTATATTTGTTTGGGATCCCAGCTCAAGTGAATTTGTGCTCTTATTTAATGGACAAGATCGAGATGGTGCACTATGTCTTCCACCACCTTGGCCTCCTCCTTTCATGTATACAAGAAGATATGATAGTGTTGCACATTTGGAACAACACATGAGAGAAGATGAACTTGAGTCGAGGACAAATCCAATTCAAGAAGGGGAGAATGATTCTATGGATACAAACAACACTCCATTGAACATACAAGATGCAATCGATAGAGTTCACACACAAAAATTAATTTCAGAGGTGAGCTCGTTCTTATATGTTTCCTTATATGTTTTTGAGAATAAATTGTTTCCTAATGATTTAATTGTGATTAGGATCCATGGAGAGGTTCTAGTAGTACTTGGAGGAAGTTTTAGGGACGTGGAGGACCAGAGAATATGTTCAAAAAAGATGGAAACCGAGCTCAACTGAAAATCGTGTCCAACTCAGAGTCCAGGAGCAGTTAGCACTAAAACAGATGCCCAAGACGCATACGATCTCCGTTTTGGACGTTCTACATATGCACGAAAAGGGGAGAGGATAAAATTTCCAATGTCACTGGTTCCATGTCAAGATTCCATAGGATAAAAGGGAATCGTCGAATCAAAATCGTGTTCAAAATCTGTCAGGGTGTTGTGCCACCGTATTGGGCCATTGGGCCTTGTATCAAGTCTACATCCCTTATTTTCGTGTCTTAGGGTTAGGTCACGACTCCAACGCCCTTTGGACGTCCTCCCACCTATATATACTCCATAGTAGCCACTATGAACAATTAGGTTTTGCATAGATTAATAATATCACCGTTCTACGGTTTGTGAAACCCCAACTTCACGATTTCATATCGTGTCTTCTACGTTCTTGCTTGTGTTCTTGGTTGCACTTGTAGGGATTATCCTTCTTGGCGAGGTCAATCGTGTGCAGCATGGTTGATAACCAACGGAGCAGTGTGTAGTGATTGCTGGGGTTTTTCGTGTTCTACTCGAGAGCCTCAGATCATCAATGTCGAGATATCCATCAATCGATTTATCCATTACCTTTCAGAAGATTGGGCCAAAACCTACTCATCAGGTGGGACCAGGGAGCATCATCCTGTATAGCAACATCCACCTCCGGGTGACCTTCAGGACACCCTACAATTTCAGGACGAAAAACATCCCGTTCGACGTCGCGAAGGTCAGCCTCTGTGACACCCGGTTCTGAAAATGAACCAAGTGAACGCATATGTGTGCCCAGGACGTTCAACACACATACACGAGTGCAATCACAAATGAGTATACAGAAAATTACCACAAGACAAGATTTATTAAGTACTTTTATTACGCAATTCATAATATCCTCGAACACAAGCTCTAATAAATATTAATGAGAAGTTCAACTAATGGAGCAGAAATAGACTAATTAGGCAAACTATACAGCTAGGCAACATAAGCAATAGGGTAGCGTAGCTCCAATCAACACTATAGGCAAAGATGATGGTAGACACGGCCTAGAACTCCGCATTATCATCGTTATACTCCCAAATCCGACCTGCAATTGTGGGGGGAATTGCAAGGGTGAGTACATGTCGTACTCAGCAGGTGTGGAAATTATGACATGTAGCTGATTCAAATGACAAATACAATAAAGGCTAAGTGCTAAAAAGTACATTAAAACATTTGAAAAGCAATATATTATATGTATGTTAAGTAAACCCATCCTAAACCATGTAATCATCATAATTCCAATCCATATTCATTACCATCATCCCTACTCGAGATTTCACATTACCATTAACCATAACCATTGCCATAAACCATAATACCATCCCATAACCAGTACCAAACCATAACCTTTCCAAAAACCATCCTAATACCAAGTTCCCTCTAATCATAGAAGTTGTACAGGTGCTCATTACCGGGAGCACGGCTATAATGATAGTTTTATTAGACACTTTGCAGAGGTTGTACCGCTTTACCCATGTGTTTGTGATTTCATCACCCGTCGACGACTAAGAAAACCTCCATTATGCCAAAACACTACCATATGTGTATGGCCAAGAGATCACAAAATAGCCTTTACAAAGGGATTACTAGCCTAATTAGACCCCACAGAGGTTTCACCGGTGGCGATGCCTCCAACTAAGCACATCTTTAACCAACGGCCCCCTCTTGAGCCATTTGGATCCCAGGGTAGTCCCACCAATCATCAACAAACCCAATCCGACTACCCCTTCCCCGAGCATCCTTAATGGTCCAAATAGCACTGGCAAAGCCCTAATTAATCAGCTACACCGCACCCATACTTGGCCTCGTGGTGGCACTGTAGTCCTGACTTATTCTCGGATGAACCGGTCCTTAGATCTAAAGCAAGCAAACCACCATAACATCCAAACCATCGACATACAGGCTTGCTTAGATCACCCATTACCATATTACATTAACCAGTTCATGTTAATCATAATCTCATAATTACATAATTTAGGTAAGTGGTATAGTTGTTTTCCCATCCCAATTAATTAAGCAAAGCAAAAAGATAAAAAGCCCATCCCGACTCTCTACCATGAATTCCAGGTGACAAGGCTGGTTTAGCAAAGCTAGTAAACTACCTATCATAGGATTCCCATTAAATTGACACAAGCATGCAGTTTTGCAAACAAAACATTTATTTCAAAATAGGATCAATACGCTTCAAGGACACTTGCCTTGCTCTTGGGATTGATTAGGGACAAAGCCTTCAAACTCATGGTGCTGGAGATCCTCCGCCGCACTTTCTAGCACTAATCCGTCTAATCCGCACAATAAACATACAAGACAAGAAAAACAATCAAAGAGTGCACAAATATTACTCAATATGACATGACATGCATGATTAATGCAAATGCAAGGTAGAACTTGTTAATAGATTGCTTTTAAATGATCACTATCTAGTTCTAATAGGTTTTAACAAGTTTATACAAGTTTGGATTTCATTAGATCAAATTTTAGAATTAATTCAACACAATTTAACCTGGAAAATCGGACTAGTCCGCTAAGGACCGGACAAGTCCGCACTTTCCGAGATCAGTAGATTAGGGTTTTCTAGATCGACGTGAATTTGGAGATTAGGGGCCGAATTCACGTAAGTAAAAGGAAATAGAATGTATACCAGATGTTTAGAACTCCAATGAATCAAGGATCTTGGAGGCAACTCTTGGATCTTAATGATCTAGGGTTGATGAAGAACTCAAAGTTGATGGAGATCTTGATCCTCTTTTGTTTCCTCCTCCTCTTCCTCTTGCTTGGGATCTCCTTCCCCCTGCTTGATGGTGGCTCTCCACGAACTAGGGTTTGGGTGGGGTCAAAAAGTGGCAAATAGATGTCAAGCCAAGGGGTGGAGTTGTTTATATAGAGGTGGAGGCTAGGGTTAGATGGATTTCGAGTTTGAGATGAGTAGAGGCCGGTTTAGAGTCCCACATGGGCTCTAAAAGAGTTAGGCACGATGTACCTGGGACCACTTAATGTAAAATCTAAGAAACAAGTCGTGAAACAAAATATCAACTTGGAGTCGCGAAATATCGGACAATTTCGAAAAGGGCCCGACTAGTCCGAAGTTGTCCAGAGAGAAATCGGACAACTCTGGCAAAAAATCGGACAAATCTGACTTTAGTTAGAGAGGAAAACGGACAAGTCCACTGGAACACCGGACTAGTCCGGACAAGTCCAGGGACTTAGAAAATTTTCAAGGATTCTTGGAACACCGGATTAGTCCGCATAGGACCGGACAAGTCCGAAAGTGTCCAGAGGCAAAAACAGACTAGTCCGCAGCAAAAACGGACAAGTCCGATCGAGGTGAGAGAGAAATCGGACTAGTCCGCACCAAAATCGGACTAGTCCGCACTTTCCAGAATTTTAAGTGTGGTTTCGTTCCAAATCAATTTTAAACTTATTCTTCTTTATGTGGATTAATATTAAACATGTATATGAATGTATGTAGGGCATGATGCATGAAAATGAGGCTGTTACAAACCTACCCCCCTTAAAATGAATCTCGCCACCGAGATTCGACGCGGAAGAGAAGAGATAGGGACATTCTCTCTTGAGGTCATCCTCCACTCCCATGTTGCTTCCAATTTTGTGTGATGCTTCCATTGAAGTTTACACCATCTGATAACCTTGTTCCTTGTGACTCTTTCCTTGTTTTCCAAAATTTTGACCGGTTGCTCGGCATAAGTCAAATCTGCCTCTAATTCCAATCCTTTCATTGGCACTTGTTCTTCCAGTACTATCAAGCA
This sequence comes from Tuctoria greenei, assembly GCA_036927565.1. Classification (NCBI taxonomy): domain Eukaryota; kingdom Viridiplantae; phylum Streptophyta; class Magnoliopsida; order Poales; family Poaceae; genus Tuctoria; species Tuctoria greenei. The sequence continues at coordinate 23,265,452 of JAYESD010000011.1, read as the reverse complement.
GTTCTTGAGCTGGGAAACATGAAACACATCATGGACATCTGAAAGATGAGTTGGCATCTCCAACTTATATGCTACTTCTCCCCTTTTGTCCAAAATCTTGAATGGTCCAATGTAGCAAGGTGCTAGCTTGCCTCTTATGTTAAACCTCTTATGACCCCTCATTGGTGACACCTTGAGGTAAACAAAATCTCCCACTTCAAAGGATAATTTCCTTCTCCTATTGTCCGTATAGCCTTTTTGCCTTGATTGAGCGGCCCTCAAGTTCTCACGGATTATCTGAATTTTTTTTTCAGCTTCTAGCAATACATCCGGACCAAATACTTGAGTTTCTCCTGTCTCATTCTAGAATAAGGGCGTCCTACATTTCCTTCCATATAGTGCTTCATATGGTGACATCCTCAAACTTGCTTGGTAACTATTGTTGTATGAAAATTTTGCATATGGCAAGCTCTTGTCCCAACCTTTCCCATGCTTTAAAGCACAAGCTCTTAACATGTCCTCCAAAATTTGGTTGGTCCTCTCGGTTTGTCCATCCGTTTGAGGTAAATTGAGAACCTCTATCCGACACGATCTTCTTTGGGACTCCATGTCGACACACGATATGCTACATGTTTATTTCGGCCAATTGTGCAGTTGTGTACTTGGTCTTCACAGGGATGAAATGAGCTGATTTTATCAACCGATCCACAATTACCCAAATCGAGTCATAACCGGACTGGGTACGTGGTAACCCAACTATGAAGTCCATTCCAATTTCTTCCCACATCGATTCCGGAATCTTCAATGGTTGCAATAGTCCAGCTGGCCTTTGATGTTCCGCCTGACTCGTTGACACACATCACACAATGCTACATATTCAGCTATGTCCTTTTTCATGCTATCCCACCAATAACAAGCCTTCAAGTTTTTGTACATTTTTGTGCAACCGGTGTGAATCGAGTATGGCGAGTCATGTGCCTCCTTTAGTATTGTCTCCCGAATATGCTTTACATTGGGCACGACAATCCTTTTTCCAAGCCATAAGGTACCATGCTCATCCTCATCAAATCTGAATTCTCTCCCTTCTTGGGTCCTTTCCTTGATTTCTTGGATTTCCTCATCCTTCGTTTGACCTTCCCGAATTTCTTGCTCCAAGGTCAGATGTAACTCCATCATCTACATCTCATTTACAAACCTGAGGTTCAAGCGTTCAAACACCTTACATAACTCGGATGGTAACTCTCGAACTGTGAGTTGATGACTTACTCCTTTTCTACTCAAAGCATCGACCACTACATTGGCTTTTCCTGGGTGATAGTTGATTCCTAAAACATAATCCTTGATGAGCTCCAACCATCTCCGTTGCCTCAAATTCAGATCCGTTTGTGTAAAAATATACTTAAGACTCTTGTGATCCGTATAAATGTCACACCTATGTCCAAGGATATAGTGTCTCCAAATCTTCAATGCATGTACCACGGTTGCAAGTTCCAAATCATGTGTTGGGTAATTCTGCTCATGTTTCTTCAATTGTCTTGATGCATAGGTGACCACTTGACCTTCTTGCATCAATACACATCAAAGTCCTTGTCTTGATGCGTCGCAATAAATATCGAAACTCTTGCTCACGTCCGGCAATATCAAAACTGGGGCTGTTGTCAACCTCTTCTTCGACTCCTCAAAACTGTTTTGACAAGCTTGAGTCCATTGCAAAGCCTTTCTCTTCATTAGCAATTCCGTCATTGGCTTGGCTATCTTGTAAAAGTCCTTGATGAATCGACGGTAATATCCAGTCATTCCAAGAAAACCCTTTATTTCCTTTAAGTTTTGCGGGGGTTCCCATTTCAACACGTCCGTCACTTTTTCGGGGTCAACCAAACTCCTCCTCCTAAAATAATATGACCCAAAAATGACACTTCCCTTAACCGAAAGTGACATTTGTTGAACTTGGTGTACAATCGATGCTCCCTCAATTTCTGCAATGTAAGCCTCAAGTGTTCCACATGTTCCTTCTCATCCTTCGAGTAGATCATAATGTCATCAATGAATACCACGACAAATTTATCCAAGTACTCCATGAAGACCTTATTCATGCGGTACATAAAGTAGGCAGGCACATTTATCAATCCAAAAGGCATCACGATGTACTCATAAGATCCATACGGTGTCCTGAAAGCTGTCTTGGGTATGTCCGATGGTCTAATCTTCATTTGAAAGTATCCCGACCTCAAATATATCTTAGAGAAGACACAAGCACCCTTCATCTGATCAAATAAGTCCTCTATACAGGGCAAGGTGTACTTGTTCTTGATTGTTACCTCGTTGAGAGCTCAGTAATATACGCACATCCTTTGGGATCCATCCTTCTTGTCCACAAATAGAAAGGGCGCTCCCCAAGGTGAAGAGCTGGGCCGAATGAAACCCTTCTCTAATTGCTCTTGAATTTGCTTCTTGAGCTCCACTAATTCCGTAGGAGGCATCCTATATGGCCTCTTAGCTATAGGTGCAGTTCCAGGTATTAAATCAATAACAAACTCAATGTCTCGATCAGGTGGCATACCTAGCTACTCGTCTAGAAAAACATCCAAACATTCACGCACCACCGGAATCTCCTCAATTGCGGCACCGTCCATATGATTAAGCTCCAATTGCTTCGGTGCGATTTGAGATGCTTCAAATTCTACGGTGATCCCTTCCTCATTGGTCAACTTTACCATTTTCGTGGCACACTCAATAACTCCATTGTGCTTCCTCAACCAGTCCATACCAAGTATAATGTCCAATCCTTGAGAATCCAAAACAATGAGGTTGGCGGAGAAGTCTACCCCCCTTATTTTAAGGCTTACTTTTGGACATACTATATTTGTCCTCATCTCTCCTCCAGGAGACTTAACCAATAGAGTAAACTTCATATGAGAGATAGGCAAACTATACTTGGCGACATATTTTGATGCAATGAATGAATGCGATGCTCCAGAATCAAATAACATAGTCATCGGATTGGAGTTTGCGAGAAACATACCAATGACCACTTCATCCACTTGTTGAGCATCCTCCGTAGAGACATGGTTCACGTTGCCACGAGCAAAATTCTGTTGCATGGTTCCCTTGTGGCTGTCCTCCATTAGGTCTTGGGTTTTGCCTCAACGTATTTCTTCCTTGACCAAGGCCTGACTTAGGACATTGATGTGCAAAGTGTCCAGCTTCTCCACAAGTATAGCACTTCTTTACTCCACCAGGATTATTGGGGCGAGCTTGGTTCTGAGCATTGGCACCAAGATAGTTGGCACAAGGTGCATTAGACATTGGAGGCCTAGGTGCTTGCATAAGGGTGCTGGTGCACGAGCTGAGTTGGGCGCGGTGTATAACCAGGGCGCTGTATAGGAGTAGAGGACCTATAATATGGCACATTAGGAGGCGCAAAGCGAGGGCGCACATTACTTCCTTGCGGCTGTCCTTGATATGGCACCTTCCTCTTGTTATCATGTTCCATCTCACGAATCTTGTTCTCAACCACAATTGCTTTGTCCACAAGCTTCTGGAAGTTTGCATAGTCGCAATTGAGCAATTGCACTTGGATCTCATTATTCAAGCCTCTCATGAACAAATATTGCTTCCGGCTGTCCCGACTAACATCTTCAGGTGCATATCTTGAGAGTTGAGTGAACTTATTGAGATATTCACTCACACTCGATCTTCCTTGCCTCAAGTTCTCAAATTCTTGCCTCTTCAAGATCATAACACCCTCGGGCACATAATGGGAACAGAAACTCTCCTTGAATTCGTCCCAAGTGATCCTCTCCTGATTCTCATGAGCATTGCAATAAGAATCCCACCAATCTACAGCTGTTCCAACTAGTTGATGAGAAGCAAATAAGACCTTCTCCCGGTCACTACCTTGGACAATAGCAAGCTTCTTCTCCACGGACTTGAGCCAATCATCCACATCCATAGGGTCAGCGGCTTGAGCAAAGGTTGGTAGCCTAGTCCTCATAAACTCTGCCAACCAGCTATGAGGAGGTGGGGGTGGCGGTGGAGGCATGTGGGGCTGATTGTTAATGTTGCCATCCTGCAGCTGCCCCATAGTCTGGATCATGGTTTGCATGAGCTGATTTTGCATAGCCAATAGCTGCTCAATATTCATAGCTCCTTGGGCAGGTCCTTGTCCATTGTTGTTTTGAGGTGCTCCATGGTTCTCCTCCTCGTCATTAGCATCCCTCTGGTTGCGAGTCCTCACCATCTGGAGAAAAGAAATAGGTAAGAATTAGAAAACGTCCCCAACTTTATGCGTCAAGGGATATGAAACTAGACAACTAACTAGCCTACGTGGACATGGCAATGCTAAAGCATCCCAAAATCCTCTATTAAGCACACAATCAATCAATATATAGCAAACAGCACACCAAGCAAGAACACATCGATTTATGAGTGTTTCTATGTGCTCTAAAGTGTCCATTCTATCTAGGATGCATCCTACGGTCAACCTGGCTCTGATACCAATTTGTGACACCTGGTTCTGAAAATGAACCAAGTGAACGCATATGTGTGCCCAAGACGTTCAACACACATACACGAGTGCAATCACAAAAGAGTATACAGAAAATTACCACAAGACAAGATTAATTAAGTACCTTTTTTAAACTATTCATAATATCCTCGAATACAAGCTCTAATAAATATTAATGACAAGTTCAACTAACGCAGTGGAAATAGACTAATTAAGCAAACTAAACAGCTAGGCAACATAAGCAATAGGGTAGCGCGGCTCCAATCAACACCACAGGCAAAGATGACGGTAGACACGGCCTAGAACTCCGCATTATCATCGTTATACTCACAAATCTGACCTGCAACTGTGGGGGGGGGGGGAATTGCAAGGGTGAGTACATGTCGTACTCAGCAAGTGTGGAAAGTATGACATGTAGCTGATTCAAATGACGAATATAATAATGGCTAAGTGCTGAAAAGTACATCGAAACATTTGAAAAGCAATATATTATATGTATGTTAAGTAAACCCATCATAAACCATGTAATCATCATAATTCCAATCCATATTCATTACCATCATCCATACTCGAGATTTCACTTTACCATTAACTATAACCATTGCCATAAACCATAATACCATCCCATAACCAGTACCAAACCATAACCTTCCCAAAAACCATCCCAATACCAAGTTCCCTCTAATCATGGAAGTTGTCCAGTGCTTATAACCGGGAGCACGGCTATCATGATAGTTTTATTAGACACTCTGCAGAGGTTGTACCGCTTTACCCACGTGTTTGTTATTTCATAACCCGTCTGCGACTAAGAAAACCTCCATTATGCCAAAACACTACCATATGTGTATGGCCAAGAGATCACAAAATAGTCTTTACAAAAGGATTACTAGCCTAATTAGACCCCTTTGAGGTTTCACCAGTGGTGATGCCTCCAACTGAGCACATCTTCAACCAAGGGCCCCCTCTTGAGCCATTCGGATCCTAGGGTAGTCCCACCAATCATCAACAAACCCAATCCGACTACCCCTTCCCTGAGCATCCTTAATGGTCCAAATATCACTGGCAAAGCCCTAATTAATCAGCTACGCCACACCCATACTTGGCCTAGTGGTGGCACTGTAGTCCTAGCTTATTCTCGCATGAACTGGTCCTTAGATCTAAAGCAAGCAAACCACCATAACATCCAACCCATCCACATACCAGGCTTTCTTAGATCACCCATTACCATATTACATATCATAATCTCATAATTACATAATTAAGGTAAGTGGTATAGTTGTTTTCCCGTCCCAATTAATTAAGCGAAGCAAAAAGGTAAAAAGCCCATCCCGACTTTCTATCATGAATCCCAGGTGACAAAGGTGGTTTAGCAAAGCTAGTAAACTTCCTATCATAGGATTCCCATCAAATTGACACAAGCATGCAGTTTTGCAAACAAAAAATTTATTTCAAAACAAGATCAATATGCTTCAAGGACACTTGCCTTTCTCTTGGTATTGATTCGGGTCAAAGTCTTCAAACTATTGGTGCTGGAGATCCTCCACAACACTTTCTAGCACAAATTTGTCTAATCCGCACAATAAACATACAAGACAAGAAACACAATCAATGAGTGCACAAATATTACTCAATATGACATAACATGCATGATTCATGTAAATGCAAGGTAGAACTTGTTAATAGATTGCTTTTAAATGCTCACTATCTAGTTCTTATAGATTTTAAGAAGTTTATACAGGTTTGTATTTGATTAGATAAAATTTTAGAATTAATTCAACACAATTTAACCAGGAAAATCGGACTAGTCCGCTTGCGACCAGACAAGTCCACACTTTGCGAGATCAGCAGATTAGGGTTTTCTAGATCAACGTGAATTTGGAGATTAGGGGTCGAATTCACGTAAGGAAAAGGAATAGAAGGTATACCATGTGTTTAGAACTCCAATGAATCAAGGATCTTGGAGGCAACACTTGGATCTTGACGATCTAGGGTTGACGAAGAACTCAAAGTTGATGAAGCTCTTGATCCCCTTTCATTTCCTCCTCCTCTTCCTCTTGCTTGGGATCTCCTTCCCCCTCATTGATGGTGGCTCTCCATGAAATAGGGTTTGGGTGGGGTGGAAAAGTGGCAAATAGATGTCAAGCCAAGGGGTGGGGTTGTTTATATAGAGGTGGAGGCCAGGGTTAGATTGATTTTGAGTTTGAGATGAGTAGAGGCCGGTTTAGAGTCCCACATGGGCTCTAAAAGAGTTAGGCACAATATCCCTAGGCCCACTTAGCATAAAACCAAAGAAACAAGTTGTGAAACAAAAGATCAACTCAGAGTCTTGAAATATCGGACAAGTCCGAAAAGGGCCGGATTAGTCCAAAGTTGTCTAGAGAGAAATCGGACAACTCTGGCAAAAAATTGGACAAATCCAACATTAGTCAGAGAGGAAAACGGACAAGTCCGCTAGAACACCAGACTAGTACGGACAAGTCCAGGGACTTAGCAAATTTTTAAGGATTCTTGGAACACTGGACTAGTCTGCATAGGACCGGACAAGTCCAAAAGTGTCCAGAGGCAAAAACAGACTAGTCCGCAGCAAGAACGGACAAGTCTAATCGAGGTTAGAGAGAAACCGGACTAGTCCACACCAAAATCAGACTAGTCCGCACTTTCCGGAATTTTAAGTGCGGTTTTGTTCCAGATCAATTTTAAACTTATTCATCTTTATGTGGATTAATGTCAAACATGTATATGAATGTATGTAGGGCATGATGCATGAAAATGAGGGTGTTACAGCCTCCCCTTCAACACCATCATCAGCAGGCCCGCCTTGTACCGATTCATAGCGATGGCCCACTATGGCTACCTCGTCTTGATGATGCCAACCCCCTCCAGCGTCCTCAAGATCCACAGAGACCGCACTGCTGCGCTGTCAGCCTTGGAGAAACTCCAATCACTTGAAGCAGCTCCAGCACCTGCCTCGGGTGGTGCTGGACCAAGTAAGCATCCGCCAAGCTCGCGCTAGTGCGACTCATCCGCTGCACCCCATCTGCAGCCCTCCGACAGCAATGATGTCCCCATCAAAGCTGTCAAGATCAGTTCTGGTGCTGCCCAGACCACCCGTATAGCGAGGGTCCTATGAAGAAAATAGAAACATCTGCTCAATGCCTTCTTTAGGGCTAGTGTCGACATGTTGCCTGACAATCATCACAGATACCCTCGGGGCATAGAGCACCCCCGTAAGTTACACCTACCCTAATGGTAGGACAGTGTCAAGGTGTCGTAGAGTCCAGGAGTAGCGCGCAAGACAACCAATCTCCAGGAGGGTCAGGTCGAGAGTGTGCAGTCAGCTTAGCCTAGGTCAGAACCCTAAGCCTGTACACTCTGCCTCCCTTGTCATCTGGAAGCGGTTCGTTGCCTTCTTTTGTAAAGCCTGCCTCCTCCTATGTATGCCAATTTAAAAGAACCACTATCTTACCCCATGCATCTTGTATGTTCATTTAATTACTCTTTAATTTTTTGATCATCTAACTATGCTCGTATTCGTATATATTGCCTTCATATACATAGTTATTTTCTCTATATCTTGCCCCCGGTGGAGTTATGCAATCCTACTGCAGGCAGGCCCGCTTGAGGTTCCTGCAATGTGTTACGGGGTCTCACGGCTGCCCCCTTACTTAGGGTCATGCGGCACCAGGGTGTGTAGCCTGCTTAGCCTGGTTCTGTACCCTAAGTGTGCACACCTGATCTCCCAGCATTGTGGCTGAGTACTTGGAGCCGTAAGGCTTGCACCCTAGGCGAGGCAGGAGACGGACCCCGAGCACTAGCGCATCAAATTACCCAAGCCATGCGTACTAGCCCCAGATCGTAAGACATAACAAAATTAAAGAGAAAAGAGAGGTAACCAGCGAGCAATGTTATCCATCCCCTGTCATGTGTGCAGGACATCCATCTCTAACAACTCCAAGGGGGCCTGTCGTTGACGTCTCTACACGTTGATAATGGCAACAAGCGCTGATTCATGAGTACATTCTCTTGCTCCACCCTTATTGCTAATAGGATTTTATTTTGGTATCCTGTATGCCAGGGACCTGCCATCGGCGTTTCTACACGACGATGATGGGCGTTTCCCTGGATGATAGCCATTGTTGTTCCCATTGTTTGCTACGTATAAAGAATCCTCATGAGTTTCTAGGAAGTTGTTGTCCAAATGGCTCGTGTTGTCACAGACTTCACATGTGATGTGAGAGTCTAGGGCATAGGCATTGCCACATACGTCCCCAATGGCTTGTCCATCTATCTTCTTCATGAGGAGCTCCAATTTGGCAGCGATCATGTCTAAAACCTTCAAAGTGTGCATGCCTCGCTCACTGGTATGGATACGCTCGTCGCTCCAACCCATGTTTGACACTGAATGTGGCCTAGAGGGGGGTGAATATGCCTTTTTGAATTTTAGTCAGAACTTGCAACACTTAACAAACTGATCAAATCCCGAGATATCGGACTAGTCCAGTAGAGTGCAGACTAGTCCGGTGCGTGCGGACTAGATTGATCAAGTTCAATCAATTATTTCAATTCAAGCACAGTATGCAGCGGAAAATAGTATGTAACTTGCAAGTATTAAGTGAATGAAGTGCGGTGCAAATTAGCTTTGATATGAATGTTTTAACGTAAGATGGACAAAATCAATCAAACCCTAGAATATGATATGATAAACTTTAAGAACAAGTTTGACACACGATTTTATCCTGTGGTTCGGTTCCCACATGGGCAACCTACATCCACGTTGAGAAGCCCACGAAAGGATCGAGTCTTCACTGACCCTAACCTCGTTGAAACGCCACGAAGGCCAATTTTTCTTCCACTATCACAAAGGGGCAAGTCACCAAGTTCAAGGGGCCTTCTCACAAGTTGAGGGCTCCCCAAGATTACAATTCAAACACCACCAAGAACACACTCGTAAGATCAACAATAAAACAACAAGAGTGTGTTAGAGATCAAACCCAAGAGCTCAAAAGTGTAGAATCATGTCTCTCCTTTGACCCAAAGTGAATCCTCAAGGGATTGATCTTTCTTGCGTTCGATTGCATGGAGGGATGTGTTTTCTAGGCTCTTGGAGGGTGTGACGAGGTAGGGGGTTGAGAGTTAGGATAGTTGGGCCATGCACATCTATTTATATTAGGGTTTTCAAAAGTTACCGTTAGAGTTTCGAGGGTCCGGATTAGTCCATGGTGAAGTCCGAACTAGTCCGGTGTTTGGCATGCAGGAAACCCTAAGTGTCCAAAAATATCGGACTTGTCCGATTTTAGTCACAAAGGTTTTCAGACTTGTCTGTGCTGATATCGGACTAGTCCGGTGTGGTGATGCCCTTAGTGAATATAGGACAAGTGCGCACTTGGAGGACTTGTCCGATTTTAGTCAGAGGCACTATCAGACTAGTCCAAACATTATCGGACTAGTCCTGTGCCGGCAAGTCCGCATTGGCTGAGCTTCTCCGAACCTGTCCAGAGAGGATATCGGACTAGTCCGGTGTATATCGGACTAGTCCGTTTTTCCTGTGAAATGTGAAGTGTGTGAGGATTTTTGTGCTTGAGCTCTTGGGATGAGTTACACCAACACACTCCCTACACAATGATGTATTCTATTCAGCTCTTGAGCTCTTTTCTAAATTGATCCTCATTCTACATTCTTTTTGGCACCTTCTTTCTTTCATTAAAACCTGCGCTCATCTCAATAATGTGGTTATGATCTCATTTGTTTGTCATAAATCAACCAAAACCCACAAGGGATGCCTAGATGCACTTTCAATCTCCCCCTTTTTGGTGATTGATGACAACCAATTGAGATTTCACAAAATTTGATAAAAATGCAGAATTTTCATAAAGTGTGCACATATGAGCTTGAAACTTATTTAGAAATGACACCATAAGACATATGTGCACTCTTTATGGTGGGATGCAAAACTAAATGAGTGAGAGCAGTAATCATGATGACAGTGAAATAATTGACATCAATATATCAACAACAAGCATATATGTCAATTATAGAGCAAAATCACAGATTTCATGAATATGAGCATAAATCATTAAAAGCATTTAATCACATGATTAAAAGTACTAAATAGCATAATATGAAGTCTTACGACCCAAAAGGGGCAAAAAGATACATAAGTGAAGCTCTCATCTAAACCTAAAGCTAAGACCTAGTGACCCCCCCTTAATCTCTCCACCTTTGGCATCAAGACGCCAAAAAGAAGGAGAGGAGGGATCTATGAACTTTAGTCTTCGCTGTCGGTCCTCTCATCATCTTCGTCTTCATTCTCGGGCTGAGGAAGAGGAGGAGGAGGAGCGGATCCACTCGAGCCCCCAATGCCAAAATAAGCAAGCTCGGAGGGAGTCAAGGGCCCGAGCTCGGTGAAATCTGAGGCTGAATCATCAGGGATGACTGGAGATCCAATGGGCTCGATCTCCAGCTTTTGGCAAATGTGCTTGACATTCTCTTTGACATATCTCATATCCGCCTTCCTCGCCTTGTTCAGCTTGTGCGTGTTCACTTCGGCCTTCTTGCAAGAGGCAGAAAAAGTTGACAAGTACTTCAAGATTCCACTAGGGGACCCTTTTTGGGGAGGGGCCCTAGTGGTGGGATCAGCCCTTGCATCACCTCTAGCTCTCCTTGGTGCCTCTTCACTAGACACCGGAGAAGGAGCAGCTTGGATCGTTGCTTCAGGAGGCTTTTGTGGCCTCAATGGAGTGTGCTCCACATCCTTCACAAATTCTATCCCTGTGACCTTCTCTATCATAAACATCAAGTAAGGTGTGTAGCCACAGGACCTGTTTGGAGTGCAGGAGATGTTCACCATGTAATTCCATATGTAATCAAAGACATCGAACTTCCTGTCTTTGCTAATCACTTTCATCAGTGTACTTAGATAGCCTTGGACACTTCCTGCATCCCCATCCTTTGGGGCGATAGTCTTCCTCAGAATCCTGGTTAGGACCACAAAGAATGGCTTCACATTCTCGGTGGAAGGAGGGTTGAAAGTTGAATGGGTTTCATAAAGGAACTTCATCTGTTCCTTCTCAAGGACACCAATGTTGTGAATGATCAAGTTGTCATTGCTGAGCTATCAAGATGCAGCAATCTTGCAAATTCTTCATAGGTAATGGTGTACTTGGATCCATGAGTCATCCAAGTCACCCTTTCTTCCTCATCACCTGCAAAGTGACATGTAGCATAGAACTGAGCAATGACTTCATCGTTCCAGTTGTTCCAGAAGGCAAAGAGATCCTTCAAGCCATGCCTTTCAACTGCTTGAACTACTTCATCAAAGGCCGAGCAGCTCTTCTTTTCAAAGTGCGCCCAATCAATCCATTGGCTGCACACCACTGAAGTCTTCATCGTGAGGTAGACAGACTTATAGAAGTCCGCATGGAAGTTGCTCCAGAACCTTCCATCAGCTCCTTGCTTGGGCCGGCTGTAGCAGTCCACAGTTCTGAACATGGAAGCAGTGTCGCTTCCCTTGCCATTGAACCTCTCCTCGGAGGGATCCCGGGTCCCTTGCCTTGGAGCTGTCATCTTGAGAGGGCCAATTGGGCCCGTGGCAATCCCTTTGCCCTTGCCCTTAGCGTGGCGAGCAGTTGCCGAGCTAGGGCCACCACCTGTTGAAGCCTTGGAGGCAGGCTTCTTGGTGAGCACCTTTCGTCAAGCCTGAGGTGGAGAGGGTGCTGGCTCAGATGGACGCTCTTGGCGCTTCTTGCCTTGGCCCATCGAGGACCGAAGCAGGGCTTCTTGGTCCATCTCGGCCTCGAAGTCAGAGATCTCGTCATTGGTGCTCGACATTGTCCTGAGAATGGATTACCCAAGGTATGGATGATAATTGATGGCAAGGAAGTGCATTGAGGAATTATTAATTAGGGTTGAGTTCAGAAAAAATCAAACTAGTCCAGCGTACAGGAACGGACTAGTCCGGGTGACCGGACTTGTTCGTACAAGGACCGGACTAGTCCGGTGTTCATCACCTGAAACCCTAACTAGACGACCGATGGTGTTGCTCCATGCAATAATGGCACAACACAAAGTAATACATCAGGAAGCATGTATTTGGTGAAAGGAACTAAGCTATTTGATCAACATCGAAGGAAATCACGATTTCTATGGTTGGGGAGGAAAATTTGTCGAAATTGCTCGATTCTTGGAGATGGAGGGGTTGAAGGTGCAGACAAGTCTGTGGTCTTCAATCCCGGAGCAATGGAGGTCTTTTTCCACCAAAACACGAAAAGATTTGATGGAGGACGAAAGAAATCGCCTTTTGGAGCTCGAGCGAGGAGAGAGAGAACTTGAGGCAAGTGTGAGGGTGAAGAAGATAAGGGTTTGACGGTGGCTAGGGTTATGGAGCCGAACAATCGGACTTGTTCGAAAATAATCGGACTAGTCCAAACTTTTCCAGAGCCTAAATCGGACTAGTCTGTGGTCGGCCGGACCAGTCCGGACTAACAGTCACTCTGCAGACTAGTCTGCAGGGGCGGACTAGTCCGGGTAACCATGGACTGGTCCGTGGCCACCAAAAAAGAAGTGCTTAGCCCATTCGTATATATTCAAAGGTACTTATTAAGAAAATAGGGGGGCAAAGAAAATCAAATAATCTTGATGAATATGATCAGTAAGCATACAACAATCAAGGAATGACCATAATTCATCAAGATCAAGTAGTTGACATAGTTTTTGGAGAAAAATGAGAAAGATGATTTTCGCAACTCAACCAATATATTTTGAAGAGTTCATACAAGTATGCAAGTTTTCAAGCCACATTTCGAGCATCAAGGATATTGAGTTCATTTCGGAGCTCACAAAAACGTTTTTCATCTGGTGGCTTGGTAAATATATCGGCTAGTTGTTTTTTGGTGTTGACATGGGAAATAGTTTTGTCTCCTTTAATTGAATGGTCTCTCAAAAAGTGATGCCGGATGTCTATGTGTTTGGTTCTAGAGTGTTCAACTGGATTATGAGCAATTTTGATGGCACTCTCATTATCACAAAGGAGTGGAATACGACTCATATTGTAATCGTAATCCCTTAGAGTTTGTTGCATCCAAAGGAGTTGTGCACAACAACTCCCGGCTGCAACATACTCCACTTCGGCCATGGATAAGGCAATGAAATTTATTTTCTTGGAGGACCAAGAAACTAGGGATCTACCAAGGAATTGGCACGTGCTGGAGGTACTTTTTCTATCTACTTTGCATCCGGCATAATCTGCATCAGAGTATCCAATGAGATTGAACTTGGAACCTTTGGGGTACTAAAGGCCTAGGTTGGGTGTATGAACTAAATATCTCAAGATCCTTTTAACGGCTGTCAAATGGCACTCCTTAGGATTGGCTTGAAATCTCGCACACAAACATACACTCAACATAATATCAGGCCTAGATGCACATAGGTAAAGTAAAGATCCAATCATGGAGGGATATACCTTTTGATCCACACTTGGTCCATCTTCATTGAGATCCAAGTGTCCATTAGTAGCCATGGGGGTCTTGATAGGCTTCGCCTTGTCCATCCCAAACTTCTTGAGTATGTCTTGAGTGTACTTGGTTTGGCTTATGAACGTCCCTTCCTTTTGTTTTCTCACTTGGAATCCCAAGAAATACTTCAGCTCTCCCATCATAGACATCTAAAACCTATCTGTCATAATCTTACTAAATTCTTCACAAAAGGATTTGTTAGTTGAACAAAAGATAATGTCATCAACATAGATTTGATAGATAAAAAGATCATTGTCAAAGTGTTTTGTAAATACTGTATAATCTGCTTTTCCAATCTTGAACCCATTTTCAATTAAGAAATCTCTAAGGCACTCATACCAAGCTCTAGGAGCTTGTTTGAGGCCGTAGAGAGCCTTATGCAGTTTAAACACGTGGTCGTGGAACTCTTTGTCTTCAAATCCGGAAGGTTGCTCCACGTACACCTCCTCCTTCATTGGATCGTTGTGGAAGGCACTTTTCACATCCATTTGGTAGAGCTTAAAATCATGGTGAGTAGCATATGCAAGCAATATTCTGTTTCATTCAAGTCTAGCTACAGGAGCAAAGGTTCCATCGAAATCCAAACCTTCGACTTGTGAATACCCTTTGGCCACAAGTCGTGCTTTGTTCGTTGTCACCACCCCGTGTTCCTCTTGTTTGTTGCAGAAGACCCATTTGGTGTCGACGACTATCGCGTTAGGTCTTTCAACGAGTTCCCACACCTCGTTCCGTTTGAAGTTGTTCAATTCTTCTTGCATCACCACCACCCAGTACGGATCTCTCAATGCATCCTCAATCCTGTGTGGTTCCAAAAAGGACACAAAAGAGTAATGCTCACAAAAGTTAGCTATGCAGGATCTAGTTGTTACTCCCTTTTGGATGTCACGGATTATGTTATCGATTGGGTTATCTTTTTGGACGTATTGGTGTACTCTTGGATGTGGCACTCGCGGTCTTGTATCTTCCTGATCTTCTTCTTCTCCCCCTAGATTGTTGCCCTCATTAACTTGTTGATCATTTTCGTCTTCTTGAGGTTGATCTTGTATGGAAGCTCCCCCTTGATCATTGGCCTCCACTTGTGGTTCATCTTCCTCATGGACATGTAGAGGTGGTTCTTGTGGTCGAACTTCACCCAATCACTACAGGAATCCCGACGATTTGCGACGGCCATGGCCGTCGCAAATAAGCCAAATGCCATCGCAAATAAGCGATTTGCGACGACTTTCCTTATTTGCGACGGTTTTTGGCCAAATAAATCGTCGCAATTAAGCTTATTTGCGATGGCCACCGTCGCAAATAAGCTTAATTGCGACGGCTAGGAGGGGCTGTCGCAAGTTATTGCCGCGGGCCGGTGGGCCCTGCAACATTATTTGCGACGGGCCGACCGTCGCAATTAAAGCTTATTTGCGACGGCAGGCTGTCGCAATTAAGTGCCTCTATTTGCGACGGTCGGGCCGTCGCAAATAAGTTCATTGGTCAGTGCCCACGTGTCCTCCTCCGGGACCCACGCCTCTATTTGGGACGGCCAGGCCATCGCAATTAAACCTTATTTGCGATGGCCAGGCAGTCGCAAATAGTAGTGGATTAATTGTGATGGTCTGGAACCTTATTTGCAACGGTACTGTATAAAAAGCCGTCGCAAATAAGGTTTTTTATTTTTAAAAAAAAACAGAAAATACTACCCGGCTTGATGGCCAGAATCACAGAACAGATACAATACACACAGTATATACACACACAAACATCATCACAATCACAAACTAATAAGTTCCGATACATCTCACATCGTCATCAACAAAGCAAACAAAAGGGCTCATTCGCCCATCTGACCTCCGGAGCCACCTCCGAAGTCGAAGTCGTCGTCGCGCCTCATTCCAAGCGGCGGTAGCGACGGCGACGGCGTTTGTGCAGCCGTCGCGGATCCCTGCAATTAATGAAACTTAGAGTTAGAATATAAATGCATCAACATCTCTCTCCCTCCCTTCCTCTCCCTCTATCTTCATCTAGATCCCCCTCTCTTCCTCTCTCTTTTCATTTCTCTCTTTGTCTCTCACTCTATCTTTCGCTCTCACTCTATCTCTCTATTGCTATCCTTTTCCCTCTATCTTCCTCCCTCTATCTACATCTAGATCTCCCTCCCTCTATCTTCCCCTCTCTCTATCTCCATCTACATCTTACTCTCTCTCTTCATTCCCATCCTACTCTATCTATCTTTCACTCTTTCTTCTGTCTCTCTTTCTTCTATCTCTATCTTTCTTCTATCTCAATCATTTTCTTCTATCTAACTATCTCTCTCTTTCATCTATCTCAATCTTATTACGCTGGAGAAGAAGGATTACATAGAAACTTACCTGACCCGCTGAAGAAGGATCGCCTGGAAGGACCGATGGTAGTACCGGTGGCTGGATTCCCAGACCTTGCGCCCGAGCCATAGCCTATCATTGCAAACATTAAATTCTACCTATTAGTAAGTCATTTACGCTGAATTAATGGGAATTTTAGTTTTTATTTTGTTACCTTCATTGCTTCCCGCATCTGCGCCAACGCTGCTGCCTGGGTTTGGATCGTGGCCTCCATCGCGATCCTTTGGCGTTCTGCCTCCCTCCTTTCCTCCTCATGTCGCCTTTCGTTTTCTTCTATAGTTTCTCGGAGGGACTGCATCTTAATGTCCCTCTGCGATACGCGGCAACCTGTCGTGCCCACTGACGAAGCCTGCGTGGAGCTGCCTCTCGCAGGCCTCCCCGCCCTCGAGTCGACAACTCCGTCGAATATGGCGAGCCGATAAAAAAGAGAGTCAGTAATATGAAATTGAAATATCTTGAATACTTTGAATTGAAAATGATAAAATGACTTGTAAACTCACCTTCCGTGTGCTTTTCCACCACCGGTTGCATACGCGGCTTGAGGATCTATCAGTTGACGTTCCCAATCGAAATCCTCGCCGTGTATCTTCCTAGCCTCCTCCCCGTACTTAGCCTGCAAAACAAGAAAACCGTGTAAGTTCAAAAATCTATATAGTTATATTTAATATGAATGATTTCTAAACTTACTAACCGCTCGGCTGCAGCCTAACTGCACCCCGTCGGCTGAGAAGGGTCCCTGTGACCTCTCTTCCAGACCTCAGCAGGGGTGGGCGGCACCCCAGTCTCGCGCTCCTATCAATACGTGTTAGTACGAACAATATATTATTAATATATAAACATAAGTTACACACACTTACCATGCGTTTAGCTAAACGCAAGTGGTTATCTTGCCCGTGCCTGCTCTTCCCCTCGACCCCTCTGCAGTCTCGAGCCTTCTTAGACTTAGCTTTAAACTCATCGCTAGCCCAGCAGCGACAAAGGGCCCGAAATGCATCGGTCCGACCCTGCAACCAGCTCATGTGGCCCTACACATAGTTGGAAGTCATTAAAAATACCATCGAGGAAATTATCAGAAAAAAATACTTACTACACTCCACGTACCTGCGCGTACTCCTCCTCCGTCAGGTGCCTCTCGCTCTCTTGCCGGAAGTGTAGCACGTGCTGTCGGTTCGCCTTCAAGTGCTCATTAATAATTTGAACATGGGCATTCGACAAAGCTTGTCGAAGCGCCTTGGCAGCGTTGAAGTGAAACACTCGCCTCGCATCCTCAAACTGGTGATGGTCGTTCGGGTCCTCTAAAGTATATCTTGCCTGCGATAAAGAATATATTGAAGAGATGTTCACTAAAAGAGTTTAAGAGTTGAAACTTAGAAACTTTTTTAACATACTTAACATAAAATCGGCCCATATGACCTCCTGAAGGTTGCCGTGCTCCTGGTGATGGACGCGTGCGTAGTCCTCCCACGAAAGAGCAGGCACCCCGTCGATGACCCCGGGATAGTGCAAACACACTATGGACCCGAGGACACCGTTCACCGGTCTGTGGTGTCTCTCACCGGTGAAAGACGTGTCATCCCAAGCCCTGTAAGATATTTATTCATTCATTACTTAAGTAATCAAAAGAAACTAAAATTGAACACTATAATTTTTATTACCTGTCTCCGACTGGACGAATCACGATCCTCTGTGAACTCTGTGAAGGGACCGTGGGAGGACTGACAAAATGAGTCCTCCTCGTCCTCCGTGTCTGCTGGGGCGCCACGTCAGGTGACCTACACGGTTCCTCACCAGCCGATTCAAAGGCCTCAGGAACAAACTCATCGCCAGCCGGGGGCTGGCTGTTCGAGGGCTAGCTCGCCGAGGACTGGCTCGCTGAGGGCTGGCTGGCCGCGGGCTGCCTCGCCGAGGGCTGGCTCACCGAAGGCGCCGCAGCCTCTGAGTCAGCCGCTGATGACTACAACATTCAAATGATTCATAAGTAAGTTTAATGTGAATTCGAATTTAAAGAATTTGTCAAAAATGAGTGACATTTACCTGTGACGAAGCTCTAGAGCTGTCTGAATGTGCCCCAACAGCTGAGAGCGTCTGCTGCCAGTCGACGAGGCACCAACGAAAGCGTCCTCAGGTCTAGAGGGGTAGAACCCCCTCGTCGGTGGCACCTTCTTACCCTTCTTTGACGCCATCCTGTTGTAATTAGATAATTAGTAAATATGCAAATAAAATATACAAATTCATGTTACTATCTTCAAGAAAACATTACTTGTACTCACTTTCAAAATTCATCAACATCATTGTCATGTGCCTGTGCCCTACTCCTTAAACCAGCCCAACGATCTTCCATCGTGGCATGTTCTAATTTTTGTTTTCGCGTATCATCTGCATCTACATCTTCAACGTCTTCAACATCTCCAACTAATTGATCGAGTCCTGCACCAAGCTCGACGATAAAAGTGTCTGGCAACTCTTCTTCTTGGTACACTTCTTCAACGTCTTCGCTGTCATGGTAACCATCATCCCCAGGAGTATATAGCCGCTCACGAGATTTCACCTTATATACCACCCACCAAGCACTTAGCTTCGTACATGGATAAGGTAGATAATACACTTGTTCAACTTGATGCACAAGAACAAATGTATCGTAACCTCGTAGTCAGTCCTTATGTTTCACTTCCACCATTCCAAATTGGTTTTCTCGAGTTCCATGAGTACGATCAAACCAGTCACAGTCAAAGAAGACAACTCGAAGGGTCTTATTTCCGGTAAAAGTAAATTCAAGGATTTTGTTAATGATACCATAATAATCGGTTAAATTCCCTTGAGTGTCCATTACTCTCATCACAACACCGGAATTTGATGTTGCTGCGAGAGGACGATGAGCTTCAAAATGAGTTGTACGGAATCGGAAGCCATTTACGTCATATCGACCATAGCTTCTAACATTCACCAATCCATAAGATAGCTGCCGCAAATCTTCATGGACATTGTGAGTCCAACACTGTTATAAAAAACGAGAGAATATTACATAATACTTCTTTAATAATAGTAATTTATAATACATAGAAGATGAGAGAATATTACATATTCTCGAAACCAAGATAGAAAACTCTGCCCCCCATTTATTCCTTCCTTTCGCATCGCTTCTACTTGTTTGGCCGTAGGTTGATGCCTATGTGACCAATATTGTATGTGGAACTCGCTGAACATGAAAAAACATCTTTTAGAGTACATGTGTAGCCAAATATGTCGATTAGCATAAACGTAGGAGAAACACTTACTAGAAGTATTCCTGCATGCCTTCTATATTTGTGTACATGTAGAGTAAAGCAACAGTCCTTTCCTGTTCTGATAGCACGTAGGTTGTGTAGCTACCAACGGTGGCGCCTCTCGTTTGAAAAATGGAAAGGTCGCTTAGAGGGGGTGTTTCTTCCACATTGTACCGCATCGCCGACGTATTGATATTGTTTTCTTCCGCAAAGTAGACACATGAAAAGTATCCTACTTCCTTAAGAGCATATGCTTCAGCGATGCACCCTTCCACCATTGCCCTGTTGCCAACCATTGGTTTCAGATATCGTAGTGCTATTTCAATGTGACACATCCACCTATATTGCACAGGACCACCAACTTTAGCTTCGAATGGAAGATGAATAAGCAGATGTTGCATTGTATTGAAGAAACCCGATGGAAAAAAATTTCCATCTTACATAAAAGTATGGGTATCTCCTTCTCTAACTTATCCATCATCCCGATCTTGATTTCTTTAGCACAAAGCTGTCTATAGCAATAGCTGAGCTCGGCTAAAACCTTCCACACCGCATCATCTAGATAGCCTCGGAACATAACAGGTAGGAGTCTTTCCATTATAATGTGATAATCATGACTCTTCAACCCAGTGAGGTTTCCTGTGTTAACATTTACGGCTCGTTTCAGGCTAGCTGCGTAACCATCTGGGAATTTCAAAGTTTTCATCCATTTCATAACTTCTTTATTTTCTTTCGATCGAAGACAGAAAGAAGCACATGGCTTTCCACCACTTCCATAGATTTCAAGAGTTGGACGGTGACAAATGTCTGCCAAATCTAGTCTAGCTTTATAATTGTCTTTCGTTTTGCCAGGCATATCCATGCAAGTGCTTATGATACTTTCGCTCATATTACGCTCCTGATGCATGACATCAATATTGTGCATTAGAATCAACGACTTCACATATGGTAGCTCCCAAAGTCCACATATGTGAGTCCAATTGTGTTCCTCTCCATAACCTACGAAATATCCAGGATGACCTTCATCAGGCACCAGTTTGTCCAACATATCAGAAATTTCTGACCCGTTGAGACGCTTTGGTGGTCCTTTAGTGACAACAGCGTTCTTTCGAAAGACATGCCTCTGCTGCCTAAATATATGATTCGAGGGCAGCCAACGTCTGTGACAATCGAAGTAAGATATTTTGCCTCCATGAGTTAGTCGAAAGCAATCCGTGTCTGAAGCACATATCGGACACGTCAGACGACCGTGAGTGCTCCATCCGGAAAACATGCCGTATGCCGGCAAATCATGGACGGACCACAAATAAGCAGCTCAAAGGTTGAATTTCTGCTTCTTGTAACTGTCGTACGCTTCGACTCCTGTCCACAAGATTTTCAATTCTTCGATCAGCGGTTTTAACATCACATTGAGACGTGATCCGGGATGATCAGGTCCAGGTACAATGAGGCTGAGAAACATGAACTCGTTCTTCGTACAAAAAGCAGGTGGCAGGTTGTACGGAATGACAAAGACAGACCAACATGAGTATGGCGTGGTGTTCGTACTGAACGGTGAGAATCCGTCTGTCGCTAATCCGATGCGAACATTCCTCGCATCACGAGAAAAGTCTGGATCAAAATGGTCTAGCGCCTTCCATTCATCACCGTCGGACGGATGCGTCAAGAATTCTTTGTTCTCACGTTTACCTTCTTTGTTCCATCTCATGTGTCTTGCGGTTCTTTTTGAAAGAAACATCCGCTTCAACCGAGGTGTCACAGGCAAGTAATGAAGTTGCTTATGTGCGACATCTGTCATCACATTATCGCCATCATCATTAACAACTTCGACATACCTCGATTTACCATATTTCAAGCACATCTTCTCATTGGCGTGCTCTTTCTAGAATAGCATGCAGTTGTCTGGGCACACATCGATTTTCTCATACTTCATACCGAGACCAGATATCTTGATCTTTGAGTGATACATATCTGGTGGCGCTTTGTGAGGTTGTGAAAGGATATTGCAGATCAATTTCATGAGATCATTGTAGCAGTTGATGGAAAAAAGTACTTGGAATTAATTGCCATAAATCTGGTCAAGAAAGCAAGTACGGTCACAGCCGTGTGTTCATGCAACGGCTCTTGTGATTTCTTCAGCTCCTCGAAGAACTTCTCTGCCTCATTTGTAAGAGGATCCTCCGCTTCCAGAGCTTCTAGCATCTCATCCATCCTATCAACCTCTGTTATATCATCATCCTCATCCACTTCGGCTATGACTCGAGAATTAGTCTCGCCGTGAAAGGTCCACACTTCATAATGTGGAGTGAGACCTCTTTCGACATAAGTGAAACGAAAGCTCCAATCTTCTCAAAAACTTGGTGTTCCGGCATTTTGTACATGGGCACCGCACCATATCTTCCGTTGACAACAAAAATGCTCGATCCAAAAATTGATCTAACTTGATAAACCACTCAACGGAGTGACCACCAGTTCTGCTCTTCTAGCCAGTATACATCGAACTGCGGTCTTCACCCATGTTTGACTCTGCAGTTTAACGCGAAAGAAATTTTCGTTAATGTATTGTTGTGTTATGTCACGGCCCTACAACCTAGGCAGATAGATCCTAAACCCACCCAAGAGTGACCGAGCGGAGCGTGCTCATGACGAGACGCGTGATCCGGATTTGAACGAAATTTCGGCAGCATAAACCCGCTGTTCTCCACTGCACGCCAAAAAATGGTGCAGCAGAGAACAACAGGGTTACGCCACCGAAATCTCGTCCAAATCCGACCCGCGTCTCGTCACAAGCCACGCCCCCTCGGTCACTCCGAGGCTGTCCAAAAAGGGACAATTCCGAACCTACACGTCTCACATGCCAATGGCATGTGAGACGTGCCGATCCGAAACGGGTAATACATTGCTATAGGTTACGTTGCTCATTTTCATTTTCAGGTCATTTAAGAGAGAGGAAAGAACTAGAGAAAGAGTGAGAGGAAAGTTGGTCTTAGATGACAATTCCACATCCATTTCCACCGTCCACGCAATCGCGGGTCATTGACGTCCTTACCAACCCGTTCGCTTCCATGTCGCCTTGACTACTATGGTCTACATGGCACGATCACACTTATTACGTGTCGTGTCCTTCCGGGTTGGTCCTAGCCAGCCCAAAACCCTTTTATTTATATATATTAAGTAGTCACTCAAAAACATTATCTGAATGCACTAAAGTCCAAACATACGCTAAACAGGATAGAAAAAAACTATTAATTCTAAACACTCACGCAATCAAAATAACAAGAGAAAAAAATTATTAATTCTAGTAACCTACATAATAAACATATTTACCAAAGCATGACAAAAAATTATCTAAACCTAAAAAAACATAATCATGTAGCAACATCTAGATCACACACTTGACATAGGCTGAACTAGTAACATGGTGATGCAATTCTAAATAAAATGTGTTACATCATTAAAAGTTTGATAAAAAACAGTTGGAACATTATACATATCAGAGCAGCTACTATACAATATGAGAATAATGATGGTGCCATACCTGAGCAGTGAAGTGGATCTGAGTGTGCACGGTGGGGAGGGGACCTGAGCAATGTAAAGAAAATGCATTATGTCAAGACCGATTTGATAAAAATAGCTAGAACACTCAAAGAACTGAATATAATTGGACCAGCTAGATCACCATATTATGATGCTTCTGGTTGATCCAGAAGCAAGTCCCCCACTCGCTAAAACACAATCGTTAATAACCTACTTTTCAGCTTTAAGAGGTTACTCTAGTGCTAATTTTCAGATTTAAGAGGCGCAGTCGGATCGAGCAGAAGCAGCACGCCACACCGGGGAAGGAAGTCAAAAAGAGTGAAACCAGAGGTCCCGGTCCGCATGCTTGATTTCGGCCGGAAAAATGAAGAATGGTGATGGCTGCCAGAGTTTCTGCTCTAGGAAGCACAAGAACGGAGGAACTTCGACTTTGCTAGCCAGGAGGTGATATTAAGGAGCGGAGAGAAGGATTAGGGCAAGTTGCGGCTGCACAATGACGTGACGTCCGAGCAGTTTTCCTCGTCGTCGAAATGTTTTATTCGAGGAGTAGCAAGAGATTGGGAACATCACCTCCTCTTCCTCTTCCGCTTGCTCTAGAAGATAGCAATTCTTCAAAAGTGATCGGACGGGAGCGCCTTGACCTCGTTGATGTTTTGTCAGCATCGCATGATCCGTGGATATCCAAACGAGTGGAATTTGCTCGTGCATCCGGTGGCTCACCACAACACCCAAACGAAGAAGCAACATGCTTTTTCCAGCCACGCCGCGTCACATCACGTCACGTCACATCATCAATGGGTCGCTGCCATGTTGGACCGAGACTTGACCTTGTTGATGCCAGATCGAACGGACCATCTGCTACTGCTAATCTAATCCGTTCCCCTGCTAGTAATTCTTTCACACTTGGCAGGCATCCACTTGGTGTCTCTGTGTTGCTGGGGCACGCGATCGATTTCAAGGAGAGTTGGTGGTCGAAACAAGATTACGCATGCGATGCAATGCAATGCAGTGCAGTGCTTGACCGGATTTGATTTGATTTTATAATGGTCGGAAATTAAATGTGCTGATGTAGGCTAGGTATTTTTAAGTGAGTAACAGTCGGCATGATTTGAACGATGGTAACAATTGAAGCTACACAATCAAATCAACTAATAGAAGCCAATTAACATTTAACAAAAAAAAACGAGCTCACCTCGGAGGCGTTGGGGTCGGGGGCGGCGCGAGCAGCGGAGGCGCGGCAGCCCGGGGCCGGCGAGGCCGGGGGCGCGGCGGGTCGGGGCGGTGGGGGCACAGTGAGCCGAGGCCGCGACGGCGGGGCGGCGACGGCGGGGCGGCGAGGCTGGCGGCGCGGCGGGCCGGGGCGGCGGGGGCGGCGAGCAGGGGCGGCGGCGAGGTGGCGACAGCGGGGCGACGGGCCAGCAGTGGGGCGGCGACGGCGGGCCAGCGGCGGGGCGCGGCAGGGCGGCGGGCAGGCAGCGGGGCGCGAAGGGCGGCGGGGCTGTGTGTTGAGTGGACGTGAATGAACTGTCGGGGTCGGGATAAAAGCCCTTATTTGCGACGGCCATTTAAATTGTGACGGCCCCACCATATGGTCGTCGCAATAAATATTACTTGCGACAGCATTTTTAGCAGCCGTCGCAAATAAAAATTTATTTGCGACGGCTACCTTAGTTGCGACGGTCCTAGGGTTGGCCATCGCAAATAAGTTGTTATTTGCGATGACTTTATGGTCGGCCGTCGCAAATAAGGTGTTATTTGCGACGGCCGCGTTATTTGCGACGGCCAAAGGCGGGCTGTTGCAATTTAATCTATATGCGACGGCGGGCCGTCGCAAATAAAACCAGCCGTCGCAAATGATCGTTTTTCCTGTAGTGAATGCCATTCTTCTTAGTGCTTGGCAAGGAGATTATTCTCTTTGTAGCACACACGGATCAACTTGCTCCTTTTGGGAGCCGTTAGTTTCATCGAACACTACATCACGTGCTACATCAACAAGTCCGGAGACATTGTTGAAGACACGATAGGCGTACGTGTTCGAATCATAACCAAGCAAGAAACCTTCATCAGACTTTGAAGCGAACATTTTGAAGTCCTGTGCTTCTTGTTCAAAATATAGCATTTAGAACCGAAAACTCAAAAATAAGAAATATTTGGCCTGTTACCGGTGAGTAGCTCATAGGATGTCTTCTTGATTAGTCGATGAAGATAAAGTCGATTAATGGCGTGGCAAGCAGTGTTAACCGCTTCCGCCCAAAATCGATTTGAGGTCTTGTATTCATCTGGCATTATTCTCGCGATCTCTATGAGGGTTCGGTTCTTCCTTTCCGCAACTCCGTTTTGTTGAGGAGAGTAAGGTGCTGAAAACTAATGCTTTATGCCTTCTTCGTATAGGTACTCCTCAACTTGAGTGTTCTTGAATTTTGTACCGTTGTCGCTTCGTATGTTCTTGACCTTCAATGAGAACTCATTTTGGGCACGCTTGAGAAACTTATTGAGGGTTCCTTGAGTTTCTGTCTTATCGTGCAAAAAGAAAACCACAGTGAAGCACAAAAAATCATCAACAATTACTAAGCCATATTTGTTACCGCCGATGCTTATGTAGGCAATTGGACCGAATAAGTCCATGTGAAGCAGCTCGAGCGGTCTTGTTGTAGTCATGATGTTCTTCATGGGATGAGGTGCTCCAACTTGCTTCTCGTCTTGGCACGCGCTACAAGGCCTCTCTTTCTAAAAAACAACATCCTTCAAACCTCGGATGTGATCGCCCTTGAGGAGTTTTTGAAGATTCCTCATACCAACATGCGCTAGCCATCTATGCCACAGCCAACCCATGTTGGTCTTTGCAATCAAGCATGTGTCAATTCGGCTTTATCTTTGTTGAAGTCAACAAGGTAAAGCTTCCCCTTTAACATACCCTTGAATGCAATGGAACCATCACCCCCTTCTAGAGACGGTCACACCCTCATTAGTAAACAAACAATTATAACCTTTGTCACTTAATTGAGATATGGACAGCAGGTTATAATCTAGGGAATCGACATGTAACACATGAGAAAGAGTATGTTGAGACGATATAGCAATTTTACCGGTACAAAGCACCTTTCTTTGACTATTGTCTCCAAAATAGATGCCCTCGCTTGAATCCTCATTTTCTTCATACTCAACGAACATCCTTCTTTCTTCGGTCAAATGGTTGGAGCAACCACTGTCTAGCACCCATTTTGATCCACCAGAGGAATAGGCCTACAAAATCAAATCATGCTTTGGTTTTAGATACCCAAGCTTGTTCAGATCCTTGGAGGTTAGTTACAAGAGATTTGGGCACCCACATATGAGACTTGGAGTTCCCATGGCGTGGCCCAACATAATGAGCATAAACATTACCAAAAGTACTTCTCATTAGAACATAGGATGCGTCAAAAGTCCTGAATAATAGTTGTTGTTGTTTATAAATAGAACTAGTCCGGGAAATCGGACTTGTCCGGAGGACCGGACTTGTCCGGTTGTTGTATGTGTTGACTATCTTGGACTTATTAGAATTATTGGTCTTTCTAGCTTGAGAGGGGTTTCCCTTCACAAAGGCAATGATCTCCTTGTTATTTTTATGGCTTCTAGCATACTGCTTTTCACCATAAGAATAACCAATGCCATATTTGACATTAGAAGGTCTTGTGACCAAGTATGCACTACGTGCATATTTTATCTTCTCCTTGTCAAATATGCCACTTTGGGAAGGATGCTTGTCTTTTGGTAGACGTTGACTTTTCCTTCAAGCTAGTGTCAGTTTTAGCACATGAACAAATAATAGCAGCTTCAGTTTTAAGTGGTTGAGAAGGTGAGCTTGAAGAGGATGAGGGGTCACTTTGTTTGAGTGACTCAACTTGTACCTCAAGGATTTTGTTAACCTTGGATAGGTTAGCAAGTTTGTCCTTGATGGTGGTGTTTGAGTCACTTAACTTCAAGCAAGCTTCCTTGCTTGAGGCTAACTCAAGTTCCAGTGACTTGCCCCACTCCTTTTCAAGTTCGAGAAGCTTGTCAAGTTCAAGATATTCATCCTTTCGGGAGATAATCATATCTTCTTGACTGTTGATCAACTTCTCCTTCTCAACAAGCTGATCAAGTAGAAATTTCATTTTTGCTGCTGTTTTCTTATCTAAGCCAGTGAGCATGTCTTCAATATCGCTAGCAACTTCACTATCACTAGAATAGGAATGCAAGGAAGAGGGTTTGGTTGTTACCTTTCGTTTACCTTCCTTTGTGAAAGTGCATCTAGGTTCCCCGTGGGTTTTGGATGATTGATGACGACAATTAAGTCGCTAATGAGCTCGTGTGATCTTAGCACAGGTGTGGACTCGATTGGAGACGCAAACCCTCAAAAAGGAAAAGGAAGGAAACGAAGTCGACTCGAAGCGTAGAAATTAGGGTTTCTAGCGTGTTGAGTTAGACTAGCCGTAGAAATAGGAGGGTGTGTGCGTAAAGTGCAATGATATCAAAGTAGGAGCTCAAGAGTAGTGGTTGAGGTAGAAATCCTATTTGAAAGTGGAAGTTAGAGTAGTCTGGCAGGAGTGGCCGGACTAGTCCACCTGAGGGCCGGACTAGTCCGCTCCTGGCCAGACTAGTCCATTTTCGCACAAACCAGAAGGTCATGTGTGACTTCGGACTAGTCCGTAGTGGACCGGACTAGTCCGGGATACCCCTTGAAGTGGAGTTTCGGGACTAAGTCCTAGAGAGCGGACTTGTCCGTTTTGGGGCGGACCAAAAGGTCCTGTGTGAGATCGGACTAGTCCGTCCGTGGGACAGACTAGTCCGTGGTGCCGAGTGCAGAGAGGTTTTGCGACTAAGTCTGGGTAGGCCGGACTAGTCCGCCCTTGGGGCCGGACTAGTCCGTGGTCTCCAGACTAGTCCGTTTTCACACGGAACAAAAGGTTCTGTGTGAGATCGGACTAGTCCGGTAAGGGCCGGACTAGTCCGTTGTCGAAGTTACCGTTTGAATTTGAAGTTTGGCGGGTAGCGTGACGATTGCCGCGCAGTGCGACAGTTGTCAGAGGGGTCAGTGGTCCCCTAGGCCGGACTAGTCCGGGCCTGAGGCCGGACTAGTCCGCCCTTTTGCTGAAGTCAGCATTATGGGCTTGGGACCTCTATAAATAGAGGTCCCCTGGGTTCTTTTGAACCATCTCTTGAACAGACTTGAACCCTAGCGCCGCCACAGCCAACTTGGAGCACTCTTAAGCCTCTTTCTTGCCAACTTTCCCTCTAAAACTAATTCTTGAGTGGATTAGGGTTTAGTGAGGTGGAGAAGAGGAAGAACATCGCGCTTGTGCTCCCGGTTTGATCTCTTGCACTCATTGAGTCTTTGTGAGCTGTGTGTTGAGTGTGTTTTGTGTTGTTGATCATCTTTGTGGTGTGGGAGCCTCAGATTGTGAGAAGCCCCAACGAATCTTGTATTCGCACTTTGAGATAGTGGAGAACCAAGTTAGGCCCGTGAGGTAAACTTGGTGAGGGAAAGGTTGGTGAACCCGGTCCTTTGTGGACTCCTCAACGGGGACGTAGATTCTTGTGTGGAATCGAACCTCGGGATAAAATCCTTGTGTCTCCGTGTTCTTCGCATTTTGTTTATCGCATACTTAGCTCTAGGGTTGCTAGTCTTGTCTTGTGCCTCACATTGCTTAATCTTGTTAAAACTTGACTCACTCTTGTGTTGATAGTTTCTAAACTTGTCTTAAACATATCCTCACTTGTAGCCTCGAGAAAATCCCCTTAAAACTTGCTAGAAACACTTTTTAGGGTTCTTCACGCAGGCTGACCGGACTAGTCCGCCCCCAGACCGGACTAGTCCGCCCCCTGTGATTTAACCTCGTTTTATTAAGTCATTTGCAGGTCGATTAGCCTATTCACCCCCCCTCTAGGCAACTTTCAATTGGTATCAGAGCTAGACTCTCCACAAAGAGTCTAACAACTCGGAGAGATGGCCGGAGTGGTGAATGACGACGCATCGAGCAGCAACTACGAGGCAACCCGTGAGGAGACGCTGGCCTATCAAGATAAGCCAACGGACGATGAGGAGACTCGCCAACTCAAGGCGAAGCTCCGGGAGAAGCTAAACATCTCCAAGATCGATCCGTCGAACCAATCAAGTGGTAGTGGCGGAGTCAATTACAACCGGCAAGGGTTCAACTATGAACGCCTTGCCGCCAACAACCACTACCTCTCCATCCCATTGGGGAAACCTCCCCAATTCGATGGAACTGATTACGGGATGTGGAAACATAATATGAAGATCCACCTCGTGTCACTCAACCCGGCGTTGTGGCAAATTGTCATGACCGGGGTGGAGATTCCGAAGGATGAGGACAACATCACTCAAGAACAAGTCATCCTCATCCACCGCAACGCTCAAGCTGCGGGTGTGATTATCTCATCTCTCTCAAGAGATGAGTTCAACCGCGTCGATGGCCTTGAGGTGGCCAAAGACATATGGAACACCCTCAAGACGGCACATGAAGGAAATCGGGTGGTCAAGGAGGCCAAGATCGAGCTCATCGAAGGAGAACTTGGGAGATTCGCCATCTTGGATGGTGAATCCCCCCAAGACATGTACAACTGGTTGAAGGTACTTATCAACAAGAGCCGATCATATGGCTGCACCAAGTGGACCGACCACGAGGTTGTGAAGAGGATGATCCGGGCATTCATGCCTAGGAACGTCGCTCTTTGCTCCATGATTCGAGAAAGCCCGGGGTTCACTCAAATGACCCCGGAGGAGGTCCTTGGTAGGATCATCAACCACGAGATCATGGAGAAGGAGGCGCTCTTCTACAACGACCTTCAGAAGTTCACCGCCTCCAAGATGAAGAACGTTGCACTCAAGGCAACACCCTCTTCAAAGGAGCAAGAGGAAAGTGATGAGGAGAGCCTCGACACCGATGAGGAAGAGGCCTTCTTCATCAACAAATTCAAGAGAATGATGAGGAGGAAGAAAGGTGGATACAACCATGAGGGCAAAGGGAAGGAAAGAGCAAGGCCCAAATCAAAAAGGTCTTGCTACAATTGTGGCGAGTATGGGCACTTCATCGCTGATTGCCCTCATGAAGAAGCGAAGAAGAAGAAGGAGGGCAAGCCTCAAGATAAGAAATTCTTCAAGAAGAAGAGGCCCTCCGGACAAGCC
The DNA here is from genome assembly GCA_036927565.1 of Tuctoria greenei. NCBI lineage: Eukaryota > Viridiplantae > Streptophyta > Magnoliopsida > Poales > Poaceae > Tuctoria > Tuctoria greenei. The sequence continues at coordinate 23,235,129 of JAYESD010000011.1, read as the reverse complement.
CACTTGGGGAAGGAGTGGGACTCTAACGATGAGTCCTCCTCCTCCGAAGAAGAGGAGAAGATGGCTACCATAGCCATCGGGGGGAGCTCCAAGGGAAGCAAGCTCTTCCCCAACCTCAACAACGACTACAAACCTACTTGCCTTATGGCAAGGGAGGAAAGGAGAAAGGCTTACTCCTCCGGCAGATCGAAATGGGTGTTGGATAGTGGATGCACCAACCATATGACCGGAGAGAGGAGCATGTTCATAGAGTATGAGGAGAACGAGGACTCAAGTGAAGCAATCTTCATTGGGGATAATAGCCAAGGGAAAATCCTTGGCTCCAGTAAAATTGCTATCTCCCCTTCGCATACTTTATCTAATGTTTTGCATGTTGATTCCCTAGACTATAATCTCCTATCCATATCACAGCTTTGTGATAAAGGATATAAGTGTGTTTTTTCTAGTGAGGGTGTGAATGTTCTGAGAGAGGGTAATGACTCAATAGCCTTTAAGGGAGTGCTCAAGGGAAAGCTCTATCTTGTGGATATTACCACGGATAAAGCTCAACTTGACACATGCTTAATGGCGAAAGCCAACATGGGATGGCTTTGGCATAGAAGGCTAGCCCATGTTGGAATGAGGAACCTTCAAAAGATCCTTAAAGGAGAGCACGTTCGTGGCCTAAAGGATGTGGTATTTGAAAAGGATAGGCCATGTGGTGCGTGCCAAGCGGGAAAGCAAGTAGGAGCTCAACACCCCTCTAAGAATGTCATGACGACAACTAGACCTTTGGAGTTACTCCATATGGATCTTTTTGGGCCTATTGCTTACATTAGCATCGGTGGCAACAAGTATGGTCTAGTCATCATTGATGACTTCTCTAGATATACTTGGGTGTTCTTCTTGCATGATAAGAGTGAAACCCCCGGTGTCCTCAAGAAATTCCTAAGGAGAGCTCAAAATGAGTTCAACTTAAGGATAAAGGCTATAAGGAGTGACAATGGCACCGAATTCAAGATCATGCAAGTAGAAGAGTTCCTAGATGAGGAGGGCATCAAGCATGAGTTTTCCGCTCCCTATTCTCCTCAACAAAATGGAATTGCCGAAAGAAAGAATAGGACACTTATTGAGATGTCAAGGACGATGCTAGATGAGTACAAAACATCGGACCGGTTTTGGGCGGAAGCGGTTAACACCGCTTGCCACGCCGTAAACCGATTGTACCTTCATCGCCTCCTCAAGAAGACTCCTTATGAGCTTCTCGTTGGTAAGAAGCCCAATGTTTCTTACTTTCGTGTTTTTGGTAGCAAGTGTTATATCCTCAACAAGAAGCCTAGGACTTCGAAGTTTGCTTCAAAGTCCGATGAGGGTTTCTTGCTTGGATATGAGTCAAACACTCATGCATACCGTGTGTTCAACAAATCCTCCGGAATTGTTGAAGTAGCATGTGACGTGGTGTTTGACGAAACCAATGGGTCTCAAGTGGAGCAAGTTGATCAACATGCCCTTGACCAAGAGGAACCTCCACTAGAAGCTCTAAGGAGAATGGCACTTGGAGATGTTCGCCCACAAGAACCATCTCAAAGCCCAAGTGACCATCATCATTATGAAGTAGGTCAAACCCCCATTGGACAAGTTGGAGATCCACTAGATACTCCCCAAAATGATAATGGGAATGAAGATCAAGGGGGAGGCTTGGATCAAGGGGGAGACCAAAGTGAAGAAGATAAAGCAAGTGATTCAAGAGCTCAACCTCCACATCCTCGTGTTCATCAAAGTGTTCAACGGGATCACCCCGTTGACAACATTCTAGGAGATATCACAAGAGGAGTAACAACACGTTCACGTGTTGCAAACTTTTGTGAGCACTTCTCCTTTGTCTCATCCTTGGAACCCCATAAGGTTGAAGATGCCTTAAGAGATCCAGATTGGGTAGTTGCCATGCAAGAGGAGCTCAACAACTTTGAAAGGAACAAGGTTTGGGAGCTTGTCAAGCGCCCACAAGCTAATGTTGTTGGAACCAAGTGGGTGTTCCGCAACAAACAAGATGAGCATGGCGTGGTAACTAGGAACAAGGCACGACTTGTGGCAAAAGGGTACTCACAAGTTGAAGGATTGGATTTTGATGAGACATTTGCTCCCGTAGCTAGGCTTGAGTCAATTCGGATATTACTAGCCTTTGCTACTCATCATGACTTCAAGCTCTACCAAATGGATGTTAAGAGTGCATTCCTTAATGGCCCAATCAAGGAAGAAGTTTATGTAGAGCAACCTCCAGGGTTTGAAGACCAAGACTATCCTAACCATGTTTACAAATTGCGAAAGGCTCTTTATGGCCTCAAGCAAGCTCCTAGAGCTTGGTATGAGTGCCTAAGAGACTTTCTAGTTGAAAATGGTTTTAGGATAGGCAAAGCGGATTATACCCTTTTCACAAAGCACTTCAACGAAGATCTTTTTGTGTGCCAAATATATGTGGATGACATCATATTTGGTTCCACAAATAAGGTGTTTTGTGATGAGTTCTCCAAGATAATGACGGAGAGGTTTGAAATGTCCATGATGGGTGAGTTGAAGTTCTTTCTAGGATTTCAAGTAAAACAACTCAAAGAAGGGATGTTCATAAGTCAAACTAAGTATACACAAGATATTCTAAGGAAGTTTGACATGGATAAGGCAAAACCCATCAAAACCCCTATGGGGACAAATGGACACCTAGACCTAAATGAGGATGGTCCAAGTGTGGATCAAAAGTTATATAGGTCTATGATTGGTTCACTTCTCTATCTTTGTGCATCTAGGCCCGATATCATGCTAAGTGTGTGTATGTGTGCTCGCTTTCAAGCGGCACCTAAGGCTTGTCATTTGACCGCCGTTAAAAGGATCTTGAGATATCTAGTACACACACCTTCCCTAGGACTTTGGTACCCCAAAGGATCTAAGTTTAACCTCATTGGATATTCCGATGCGGACTATGCGGGGTGCAAAGTTGATAGGAAGAGCACATCGGGTACATGCCAATTCTTGGGTCGATCTCTAGTGTTTTGGTCCTCCAAGAAGCAAAACTCTATTGCTCTCTCCACCATCGAAGCGGAATATGTTGCAGCCGGAAGTTGTTGTGCACAACTTCTTTGGATGCGACAAACCCTTAGGGATTATGGGATTAACTTGCGCAACATTCCACTCTTGTGTGACAACGGGAGTGCCATAAAGATAGCCCATAATCCGGTGGAGCACTCTAGGACCAAGCACATAGACATACGACATCACTTCTTGAGAGATCACTCAATGAAGGGAGATATTGTGATTTCTCATGTGAGGACGGAACATCAACTCGCGGATATTTTCACCAAGCCTCTTGATGAGAAGCGTTTCTGTGAGCTAAGAAGTGAGCTCAACATTTTGGATTCTAGGAATGTGGCTTAAACCACATTCCTCACATTTTTTTGAGCTATATTTCGAAAAACTCTTCTCTATCGTGATTTCTCTTCAAAATCTGTTTGAGAAAACTTTTTCTTGGAAATTGATCATGTTTTTGTCATATTTATCTTCAATAATCATGTTTGTGTTGCTTGTTATCCATAAGGACCAATAGTGTGTGTGCAACTCAAAAACATCGCCTTTCAGCCCAGTCGGACCGGACTAGTCCGCCCCCATGGACGGACAAGTCCGGGTCCAGACTAGTCCGCGGCTGGTCCGCAGACCGGACTAGTCCGCCCTTGCCACCGGACTAGTCCGGCCCTTGGGGACTTAAACCCCAGGGGAGTCCAAAACCCTTCCTCTCCCTCTCACTCCCGCTTCTCTCCCTCACGCGCGCTAGAAACCGCCCTCTTCGGCGATTTTTCGCTCCAACCACCAAATCTCGATTCCAATCCGTGCATTGGAGTCTTTGGGAGTGAGGGATCATTTCCCCGCGCTTCACCTTCGCAATACATCGTCGATTTCGTCGATTCTCGCGGATTTGAGAAGGTATTCCCGCTTTTTCAAAAACTTTCCCCATTTTTGATTCTTGAGGTTTTTGATAGGAACACCTTCATAGATATTGCTCCATATACCCTTGTGATCACAGCATAGGAGTATTGCGTGCTGATCTGAAGATTTTTCGATGATTCGATTAGGGTTAGGGTTTATCCTGCGCAACCCGGACTAGTCCGGCCCCTGGCGGACAAGTCTGCCCGGCGGACTAATCCGCCCCTGGGGCGGACAAGTCTGGTTTGCACAGAGCAAACCCTAGTCCTAGTCTTCCCTCGAGACTTCTTCCGCAATGCTTCCATCTCTTTGAACTCATACCATCCCGTCTATGTATTTTCCGCAGCATGTCAAACTCGGAGCGCTCCCCTTCTCGTCTCAACCCCGCGGGCGAGGAAGAACGCCCTGAGACCTATCGGGGCCGCACCGAGGAGAGAGGTGCTGATGTGCCCCGGGAGGGCCGCACCAAGGCTCAGATCGTCGAAGCAAGGACAAAAGCTGCCCTCATTAAGGTGCAGAAGGAAAAAGAAGAAAAGCGGCTGAAGGCCCTCGAAGCCTCCAAAGTAGCTGCCACCATCTACAATGAAGAAGAAGCCTTGGCACGAGCAACTGCAGAATCCCTAAGTGAGCTAAGGAGGAAGAAAAGGCAAGACAGGGAGGCTCACAACTCCAGGGCCGCTGAGGCCAATGCTCCCAAAAGGAAGAGACTTGTCACTGCTGGCGAGAAGGCAAAGGGCGAGGAGCAGGCTCAGAGGGAAGAAGAGCCAAGGGTCGAGCGTGACCCTAAGAAAGGAAAGGCTCCGGCTCCAGTCGAGCCGAAGAAGAAAAAGCCCACTGTCAAGGTGCCCGCCAAGAAGGCACCCGGAGGGGTAGCCATCCGTGAAAAAGGGAAGGCCCAAGCTGTTGGCCCTCTTGTGATGCACAGTCTAGCACGCAACCCAAACCGTCAGCCCAATCTCTCAGCAAACACATTCAAGGGAAAAGGAGCTGAGAAGGCAAGGAGGCTCAGAGATGACAATGTCTATAGGTATGAGAGGTCCACCGCCGACCCTCGGTTCTTGTGTGACTCCCATTGCGATTACTATCGCACAGTCTACAAGGCCATGAAGAAGCCAGTGATCCAGGCTCAATGGGTGGACTGGACCTATATGGCCAAGAAGAAACACGAGGCGTTTGACGCAGTGATTGAGGCAGCTGAGCGCCACGGAATCAAGAACATTCTTGGATTCAAGTATGACTGGAATGAGGAGGTCATAGTACAGTTCTATACCACAGTTCACTTCCATTCTCGTGGTGATCGAGCCATCACTTGGATGACCAACGGTGAGCAGTACTATGCCACCTTTGAGGTGTTTGCTCAGGCTCTTGGTCTGGAGAGTCACCTGGACCATGAGATCATTATCTCCAATCTCAAGGCCATGGACAGGGATGACATGAGCTATATGTACCCTCCTCACGTCCGGTGTGAAGCTGGATTGGCCAGGAACATCCTCCCGTTCTACAGCATCCTTAACAGGATTCTCAGGAGGACAGTGGCTCCCAGAGAAGGAGATGCAGGGATCATCCAGGGTCACCTCAGGCACCTGTTGGCTCTCATTGATGGACATGAGATGTTCAACCTTGTAGATTACATCTTTGATGATATCTACAACATCTCACACACACCCAACCGTGCCTGTGGCTATGCCCCATACATTATGTGTCTGATCGAGAAGGTGTCCGGGCTTGTGTTTGTGAAGGACACCACTCACCAGCCTCTTCGACCCCAGATGCCACCTGCTGTCCTGATTCCTCCGCGCCGAAAGAACGCGGATCCTCCCTCTCAGCCGGAGGAACCTCGTGGTGGAGCCTCTCGCCGTGCCTCTCACTCACCCGGTGGCTCCTCTAGCAGCGGAGTCCTTAAGTTTCTTCGGTCCATCTTCACCTCGTGCCGCAAAGCCGAGGTGCGAGCTCAGCGGACTGAGCGCTACGTGAGGAAGCTCTGCAACAAGATGGAGATTCCGATGAGCCCTGAGGCCTCCGGCGACGAGCTCACTCCATACCCCCTTCTCACCCCCGAGGAGTTGGCACTCTTGGGTGAGACGGAGGGTACATCCTCACCGGGCTCCGATGACGACGACGACGATCATGAGGAAGACGTCGAGGACCCGGAGGCCACGGAGAGCGACTCCCGCGACGGCGATAGTGACGAGGACGAGGACTAGCTTTTGGGTCCTTGTCCCCCTCTTCTTTTCCTTTTTGGTGCCTTGATGCCAAAGGTGGAGAGTTAGGGGGAGTCAGTCAGTCCTTTGTGTGTGTTTGGGGGAAGTAGCAGTCTTTTGTGTGGTGTGTTCTTGTCATTTGGACCTCTTTTGTAACTTATTCATGCTACTTGGATGTTTACATTTGTGCAAGACCTGTTAATGTTGTCCAATCTCAATATAATGCTCTTATTGTCAATCTTATGATTATATTGATGTACTTTATGTCTTGTCACAATTGTTGAGCACATCACGTAGGCACCCCACCATAACGTGTGTGGGTATGAAAAATCTCCTCCACCTCTTTTACTTGCTGCATACATTGAGGGGGATTCATTCATACGCACACAAGTTATGAAAACCAATTTTAATACTCTTATTTGTGAAGGACTTGATGTGTTGTCATCAATCACCAAAAAGGGGGAGATTGAAAGTGCATCTAGGTTCCCCGTGGGTTTTGGATGATTGATGACGACAATTAAGTCACTAATGAGCTCGTGTGATCTTTGCACAGGTGTGGACTCGATTGGAGACGCAAACCCTCAAAAAGGAAAAGGAAGGAAACGGAGTCGACTCGAAGCGTAGAAACTAGGGTTTCTAGCGTGTTGAGTTAGACTAGCCGTAGAAATAGGAGGGTGTGTGCGTAAAGTGCAATGAGATCAAAGTAGGAGCTCAAGAGTAGTGGTTGAGGTAGAAATCCTATTTGAAAGTGGAAGTTAGAGTAGTCTGGCAGGAGTGGCCGAACTAGTCCGCCTGAGGGCCGGACTAGTCCGCTCCTGGCCAGATTAGTCCGTTTTTGCACGGACCAGAAGGTCCTGTGTTACTTCGGACTAGTCCGTAGTGGACCGGACTAGTCCGGGATACCCCTTGAAGTGGAGTTTCGGGACTAAGTCCTAGAGAGCGGACTTGTCCGTTTTGGGGCGGACCAAAAGGTCCTGTGTGAGATCGGACTAGTCCGTCCGTGGGCCGGACTAGTCCGTGGTGCCGAGTGCAGAGAGGTTTTGCGACTAAGTCTGGATAGGCCGGACTAGTCCGCCCTTGGGGCCGGACTAGTCCGTGGTCTCCATACTAGTCCGTTTTCACACGGAACAAAAGGTTCTGTGTGAGATCGGACTAGTCCGGTAAGGGCCGGAATAGTCCGTTGTCGAAGTTACCGTTTGAATTTGAAGTTTGGCGGGTAGCGTGACAATTGCCGCGCAGTGCGACAGTTGTCAGAGGGGTCAGTGGTCCCCTAGGCCGGACTAGTCCGGGCCTGAGGCCGGACTAGTCCGCCCTTTTGCTGAAGTCAGCAGTATGGGCTTGGGACCTCTATAAATAGAGGTCCCCTGGGTTCTTTTGAACCATCTCTTGAACAGACTTGAACCCTAGCGCCGCCACAGCCAACTTGGAGCACTCTTAAGCCTCTTTCTTGCCAACTTTCCCTCTAAAACTAATTCTTGAGTGGATTAGGGTTTAGTGAGGTGGAGAAGAGGAAGAACATCGCGCTTGTGCTCCCGGTTTGATCTCTTGCACTCATTGAGTCTTTGTGAGCTGTGTGTTGAGTGTGTTTTGTGTTGTTGATCATCTTTGTGGTGTGGGAGCCTCAGATTGTGAGAAGCCTCAACAAATCTTGTATTCGCACTTTGAGATAGTGGAGAACCAAGTTAGGCCCGTGAGGTAAACTTGGTGAGGGAAGGGTTGGTGAACCCGGTCCTTTGTGGACTCCTCAACGGGGACGTAGATTCTTGTGTGGAATCGAACCTCGGGATAAAATCCTTGTGTCTCCGTGTTCTTCGCATTTTGTTTATCGCATACTTAGCTCTAGGGTTGCTAGTCTTGTCTTGTGCCTCACATTGCTTAATCTTGTTAAAACTTGACTCACTCTTGTGTTGATAGTTTCTAAACTTGTCTTAGACATATCCTCACTTGTAGCCTCGAGAAAATCCCCTTAAAACTTGCTAGAAACACTTTTTAGGGTTCTTCACGCAGGCTGACCGGACTAGTCCGCCCCCTGTGATTTAACCTCGTTTTATTAAGTCATTTGCAGGTCGATTAGCCTATTCACCCCCCTCTAGGCAACTTTCACTTTGCCATGTAGCAAGTGTTGTTGCTCTTCCATGCGCCTAGAGTTGGGAAGAGGGTGGACTTCTTGGATGTCTTCTCGATGGCTATGCTAGCCATCTCCTCTTCCTCTTCGGATGAGGACTCGTCATTTGAGTCCCACTCATTTCCTAGATGTGCTTGTCCAGCTTGCTTCTTTTTCTTGAAGAATTTCTTGGGATGAGGCTTTGTTTCCTTGGTCTTCTTCTTATTTTCTTCATATGGGCAGTCAACTATAAAGTGGTCATATTCACCACAGTTATAGCATGCCCGCCTCAACTTTCGTCTTGATATCTCTTTATATTTTCCTTCACTTGATTTTCCACCTTGTCTTTTCTTCATCATTTTCTTGAATCTCTTCATAAGGAGGATCATGTCCTCTTCGTCGATGTCACTGCTCTCATCATCGCTATCCTCTTCTTGTTGAGCTTCTCGAGCTTCTTTAGACAAGGGCTTGCAAGTGGACTTTAAAGCGACCCCTTTCTTCTTTGCTGAGGTGAGGTCGGCAATCTCCTTGACATGCTTTGTCTGCTTTTCCATCATCTCGAAATTGATAATTTTCCCAAGTAGCTCATCCGGGGTCATTTTCTTGTACCCGGGGCTTTCTCTAATCATCAAGCAAAAGGTGATGTTGCGAGGCATGAAAGCTCTAAGGATGAGCTTCACCACCTAGTGATTGTTCCACTTCTTGCTTCCATATGCTCGAACCTTGTTGATGAGCGTCTTTAACCGGTTGTACATGTCTTGTGGCGACTCATCTTCTTCTATGCCGAATCTTCCCAATTCTCCTTCGATCATTTCGATCTTCGCCTCTCGCACATGACGATCGCCTTCATGTGCAGTTTGCAATGTGTCCCATATTTCCTTTACAATCTCGAGTCCGTCCACCTTGGTGAACTCGTCCCGACTTAGTGATGAGGTGATGACTGCTATAGCTTTGCCATTTTGATGGATTGCTTGCTCTTGGCTAGGCGTGAGATCCTCATCGTCGTCAGGGATATCTATTCCTGTAACCACAATGTGCAACAAGCTTGGATTGAGTGAAACCAAGTGCATTTTCATGTTTTGCCTCCACATTGAGTAGTCATTGCCATCAAAGTGTGGGGCTTTTCCAAGAGTAATAGATAGGTAGTGATTATTGTTAGAATTTAAACGATCATAATTAAAAGGATATCAGGAGTAGTCGGTTTGACTACTCCCTTCCTTCTTCTTCTCGTCCTTGACCTTCACTTTCCCTTTCGAGAGAGCTTTCTTCCTTAGGAGCGCCTTGAGTTCAAGCGTATCCTCATCGTCATCCTTGAAGTCCTGGATGGCATCGAGGAGCTTCTCCAACTATTGAGCTTTTTTGTCTTCAACCTTCTCTTGGTTAAGACTCTTGTGTACATCCTACATGTTCGACATGTTTTCTTTGAGCGATTAGTCTCTTGCGAAGAAACCCGTTCTGATACCAATTGAATGTGGCCTAGAGGGGGGTGAATAGGCCTTTTTGAATTTTAGTCGCAACCTGCAATACTTAACAAATTGATCAAATCTCGAGATATTGGACTAGTCCGGTAGAGTGCGGAATAGTTCGGTGCGTGTGGACATGATTGATCAAGTTCAATCAATGATTTCAATTCAAGCACAGTATGCAGCAGAAAATAGTATGTAACTTGCAAGTATTAAGTCAATGAAGTTAAGTGTAGTGCAAATTATCTTTGATATGAATATTCTAACGTAAGATGGACAAAATCAATCAAACCCTAGAATATGATATGATAAACTTTAAGAACAAGTTTGACACACGATTTTATCTTGTGGTTCGGTTCCAACAGAGGCAACCTACATCCACGTTGAAGAGCCCACGAAAGGATCGGGTCTTCACTGACCCTAACCTCATCAAATCGCCACGAAGGCCAATTCTTCTTCCACTATCACAAAGGGGCAAATCACCAAGTTCAAGGGGCCTTCTCACAAGTTGAGGGCTCCCCAAGATTACAATTCAAACACCACCAAGAACACACTCATAAGATCAACAATAAAAAAACAAGAGTGTGTTAGAGATCAAACCCAAGAGCTCAAGAGTGTAGAATTGTGTCTCTCCTTTGATCCAAAGTGAATCCTGAAGGGATTGATCTTTCTTGCGTTGGATTGTGTGGATAGATGTGTTTTCTAGGCTCTTGGAGGGTGTGACGGTGCAAGGGGTCGAGAGTTATGATAGTTGGGTTGTGCACATCTATTTATATTAGGGTTTTCAAAATTTACCGTTAGGGTTTCAAGGGTCCGGACTAGTCCGTGGTGAAGTACAGACAAGTCCGATGTGCGGCGTGCAGGAAACCCTAAGTGTACAGAAATATCAAACTTGTCCGGCTAAGAGCGGACTTGTTCGATTTTAGTCAGAAAGGTTTTTGGACTTGTTCATGCTGATATTGGACTAGTCCGATGTGGTGATGCCCTGAGTGAATATAGGACAAGTTCGCACTTGGAGGACTTGTCCGATTTTAGTCAGAGGCATTATCGGACTAGTTCGGTGCGGACAAGTCCGCATTGGCTGAGCTTGTCCGATCCTGTCCAGAGAGAATATCGGACTACTCCGGTGTATATCGGACTAGTCCGTTTTTCCTGTGAAATATGAAGTGTGTGAGGATTTTTGTGCTTGAGCTCTTGGGCTGTGTTACACCAACACACTCCCTACACAATGATGTATTCTATTCATCTCTTGAGCTCTTTTCCGAATTGATCCTCATTCTCCATTCTTTTTGGCACTTTCTTCTTTCTTTCAACTAAACCTGCGCTCATCTCAATAATGTGGTTAGGATCTCATTTGTTTGTCATAAATCAACCAAAACCCACAAGTGATGCCTAGATGCACTTTCAGACACCATCTTCTCAATTAATTCTTTGGCTTTGGGCACCATTAATGAAAAGGAGGCACCTCTAGCACTAGCATCGACATGGTCACGGGCGGAAGGGATCGACCCGTTGTAGAAGTTTGGATAATCAACCAGTCATCCATCCCATGGTAAGGACAAGCCAGGATGTACTCCTGAAGCCTGTCCCAAGCCTCGAGAATAGACTCCTTGGCATCTTGTTGGAAGCTAGAAATCCTTCCATGTAGGGCATTAGTCTTGCCCAACGGAAAGAACTTGGCGAGGAATGTCATATAACATTTCTACCAAGTGTCTACATAACTTCAGTTCTTGTAGAACCACTGCTTCGCCCTCCCAAGAAGGGAGAATAGAAACAGCCTAAGAAGGACAACATCAGGAGATACGTCCTTGATCTTAAAATTGTTGCAGATCTCAAGGAACTATTGCAGGTGAGCACTTGTATCCTCATTAGCCTTCCCACAAAATGGGTTGGCTTGCACCATAGTGATAAGGTCAGTCTTGATTTCAATGTTCACGTCACCCGTGTTAACAGTGGGTCCAACAGGCACATTGTTAGTAGAGGGAGCCGAAAACTCATGAAGGGTCTTCTGGGCCATTGGCGTTCGGTTTTTGGGTGCAGTAGCGCTAGCTTGCTTTGTTGCTCGATGCTTCTGAGCAGTAATGACATGAGATCGATCTCTGAGAAGGGATTCAGGATCTTCAACAAAATTTTTTGGGAAGTATAAACTAGACATACACTACCCTGTTTTCATATAAAATGTGAAAACAAAAAGGGTTATCCTACTAAAACCTACTCAGGATCCTATCCTATTCACTCAATCATGCAGTACTTCAGCTGCCTTCCCCCGGCAACGGCGCTAGAAATGCTTGTTGACAGTTCTTAAGAAACACTAACAAATAAACCCCGACAACGACACCAGAAATGCTTGTTGACGTTTCTTACTCAGATAAAAATCCGCAAGCGCACGAGAACTATCGATGTAGAATTTCTCCTTAAAAGAGTATTCCAAGGGTGTCATTTATATTTTCCCAAAGGAAGGCTAGGTTTAAGCATAGCAATAATAAAATGGAGGGGGTAGGTTGGTCTAGATAGGGTTCTAGTAAGGATGGGTAATAGATAGGTGAGGTAGTGTGACACACACAAGAGCATTCTATCCTATGGGGGATAAGTGGGTCAAGAGGGATTAGGCTAAGAGTTAGGTAGATACTCCTATATGCTTCTAGTATACATATACATAGCCTAAGTTCGATACTAAACATCATATCAATGGTGAATTCTCATGCTAAGTTATTCAACACATTGGGTATGGGTTTACCCCTAGCAATACTGGGACGACTCCTGCAAAGAGCCTGTAGCATAGCCGAACATGGAGGATTACAAGGATAGATAGGGTTGTCACCACCTATTGCATACCTCCTCAATCCGTGGGTCTACGAGACATCCAACGCTACCTAACTATCCAAGCACCATGCTATCATATTAAGTAAATACCTTAAGAGTCATGACACAAGCCATCTTAAGGCAATGACTAACCTAAACATCGTTGAACCAATGTTGAGACATAGCATGAGTTATTCATATCAACATGTTGATATCATAATTAATTAGACTATAGTGGGGGTTTGTAGTGTTTATGATGATGGAATAACATTGTTATGGCATAATCATAAAGACTACTCCTACCACATACATGGAATCCACAATCAAACAAGAAACACTTCATCCAAGTATATGAATAAAACAAGACTAAAGATAATATATTTATTAAGAATAACATCAAAAATACAAATAGGAATGTGAGAGTCATACCTTTCCCAATTGGGAAGAGACTCCTTCTACTCCTTTCCTACTTGGACTATGGACTAGAGGCTCTCCTCTCTACGGCCTAAACTCCTCTAAACCTATGGAGAGTAGTGGATACAATAGAATGAATACTCAAGTGGTGTGTGTATGAAGTGAGGGTAGTGGGGGTCCTATTTATAGCTGGAGATGGGTCGGTTCCCACCACCAAAAGCGCACAAATCAGTCTTCATCGTGATTAGGACAGCACAGGGAGTCGACACGTGGAAGCAGATCGAGTTTGGCGCCAGGAAGGGGTCGGCCAAACCCCCTAGTCCACCAAACAGAAAGTTGGACCAATTCCAGTGTGCTTCCTTGGGGTGACTTCCAGGTGGGTCCCATTGACTGATATGGGTGATACACCGTTGGATGGCCTCAGATACTTCTGTTTGTGGGCCATTTGATCCATGTGATGCCACATGTTGGCGCTTGATTGGCTAGGATGATATTTTATAGGATTGCTTCCCCTCTTTTACCTCATTTTATGCAATAAATGTATGCACACACTATTTCTCCAAGGAAAAGTGGAAATAGATTAAATAGATAGGTGATGTGTGCAAGAAATGATATTTCCTTCACATAATTGAGTTATATTAACATGTGAAATTGGTATATAAAAGCCGTCAACAACATGCTCAACAAGTTGGTCACACTTACCAGGGGGCCTCTAAGGGGTCCCTAGGCAGGACACCAAACGGCGCAAACTGGCTACATCAAGTGTGCGTTCGTTGGTTCCTAAAAGCTAACAAAGATGGTGAAGTTCTTCAGGCCCTTACGCTACTAAGGAGTCGAGCGAACAATTTGAGATGAACAAGACAAGCCAAGAAATGAGACATGCATTTGAATTTATTAAAGGTTATTTACAAAGGGGAAAGCCCTAGATACAGAAGTGTCCCCATCTAGGGGACGCTAGCCTCAATCTCGGGCGAACTGTGTGGTGACATATTTGGTGAAGTCTTCCACTTCAGCCTTCGCTGCCTCTTCACACATCACATGGGGGCCATCAACTATTGGGTCTAGAGGCCTCGTCGTGTACTGACTCTAGTAGCAGACCAGAATGTGGGACACCATTGTCTCCGCCAGCACTCTCCCCTCGGTCTCTAGACGACGGGCGACGGCTGTCCCCATAGCTTGCATCTTTGTAATTGTGGAGTCAATCATGGGGATCACTTGACCCACCTCTTGTGTTGGCTCCCCACTCTGCATGGGGCTAAAGCCGAAGGGTTGCAATGCCTCCTCAGTGCGGCCTAGGAAGTCCTAGACCTTCTGCGCCTCAGTCGCATGGGATGCTTGGAGGTCACAGACCTCCTGCTGCGATGCCCTCAGCGCATCTGCCCCGCTCTTAGTGAACTCCCTCTCATGGGTGGCCAACTATTGTTCCCGCAGATCAATCTCCTAGGCACGATTCTACACAGTCAACTCTCGAGTGCTGACATCAAGCTCTAGCAAAAGGAGGTCCTGGCGCTCCGCTAGGTGCTGCTGCTGATCCCGCTCCTAGTTACCCTCGCAGAGCTCAAGATCTTCGATACGGGACTGCAGCTTGTCCCGACCTGCCTCAACTTGCACCTTCATCTCCTGGACCGCCGTCTCTCGCCCAGCAACAGTTGCCTCCTGTGGTGCCAGAGCCTCTCGAAACTGCTCAAGGGTAGGGCTGTCAATGAAGCTCGAAGCTCGTGAGCTACTCGATTTTGGCTCATTAAAAGCTCGATTCAAGCTCGGCTCGATAGATAAACGATCCAAAGTCGAGCTTCATCTCAAGCTCGCGAGCCTGACGAGCTCGAGCTCATTAAGCTCGATAAGGCTCGTTTAGATAAATTGTGTTTTATAAATATTATTTGTTAATATTTATATCTTTAGTATCATTTATTTTTATTGTTTAAATGAGCCTCCCGAGCTCAAAATCGAGCTTTTAGTAGCTTCAACCGAGCTTGACTATTTAAATGAGCCTTATCAAGCCGAGCTCGAGCTTGACTGCTGGATCGATCGGATTTCAAGCTCGTCTCGAGTTCGGCTCAAATTCTTAATGAGCTCGAGCCTTGAAGGGTAAGCTCGCTTGAGCTTGGATCATTGACAGCCCTACTCAAGGGAACTGAGGCGAGCATTGGTTGCCCAGCTGGCTGCCTTGTCTTCGGCCAAGATCTGCTATAACTTGGCGTCCATGGCATTTGCCAAGCGATGCTTCAGCTCCAACACCTCATCCTCCTTCTAAACCCTCTCCTTCGCCTCAGCAATCTTGTACCTCAGAACATTCTCCCAAGCTCGGAGACGTCCGTCCTCCGTCCACAGCATCTCCCACTCCATGGCAAGAGCACGCTGCGCCTAGTGAAGGCTGGACTGCGCCGAGTTGATGACGTCAGAGAGGAGTCCTAGATCGGACGATGCTATGGAGGGTCGTCCAGTGATTATCTCAGGCTCCTCTTCCCCTTGTAGCGAGGATGGTAAGGTCGCTAGTGCCAGGGACCTCGCCGACGAGGGCCAAGCAAAAGATGCGGCACCACCTAGAGTGGCAGCGTCGCCATCAACCGAGGCGCCATCTGCCGGGACAGCGGCCTTGGGGGCCGGGCCCCCAGCTTGTTGTGTTGTCTCCGATGCCACATCTGGGACATCAGACTGGAGTACTCCTCCAGCTGCGCAAGACGTGGGTGCTGGAGGGACGGTCTCCCGGGACGCTCGGGGGGCTGCTCCACCATCACAATTACGGCCACCTTGGAGGTGGTAGCGCTCCCCACCACTATCCCCAGCGGCAAGGGCATCACTACAGCTGACGATGACCTACAGGGTTGAGTCAAGGATTGATCAAACAAAAGAACAGGAAGAACAACAATGAAAATATTCGATAAGTGTGCCTTACCGATGCCCTCAGAAGCTCTAGCGAGCCTCGAGATTCAGTTGCGCTGAGGCTATGGGTGTCGCTATCGATATGTCGGGCGGGGTGGAAGCAGCTGAGCCTCCACCAGAACAACTAACGTCATTGTAAGTATCCGTCGGTGCATCTCCACCGACCCCAAGGGATGGAAAGGTTGCAATGTGGGACTTTGTAGTCCCGTCTTGGGTTCTGACCATCAACCCAACTGCATCGCCTCTGGAGCCCTCTCTAGAGCCGCCACCAATATCCATGGCCATGCCTGCAATAAGGACGCTCGCGGCCCCAGGCCTCTTGGCCTAGGGCTCCATAGGTGTGGCACCCCCAGTGCCCTCACCGGTGCCTTGGACTGCACCTGCGACAAGGACATCAGCGAACCGATGCTCGTCGAACCACCTCGGGAAGGCTGGTGCGCCGTCCCCATTCAACAGACGACCCATCGCTTGCCGGACGGAGCCCCCGCTTGATGATCCACCAACACCTGGGGATGGGAATGAGCACTCCATCATGCATTGGCTTGGGGCAAAGGCCACCCTGTGTGACACCCAATTCTGTGGATGAACCAAGTGTGACACGTATGTGTGCCCAAGATGTTTAATACACATACACGAGTTCATCAAAAATGATAATCAGATAAAAACATATTTCAAATAATAAATAGTATCTTATTACAATATACAAATTGCTTTGAATAGAAGCTCTAATAATATTGCAACGAAAAAACTAAGCACTAGTAGACTCTATCTCCACAGGCAGTTTGACAGTAACACGCACGCCTAGAACTCCTCATAGTCCTCCGGATACTCCAAATTACCTCAAGATACTGAATTAATGTGGGAATAGCAAGGGTGAGTACATGTCGTACTCAACAAGTGTAGGAAAGTATGACATGTAGCTAAAAACAAGGATGATAATAAATGTCTAACTATGGAAAAGTACATTTCATAAACTTGTAAAAGCATCCTAAAATGTCTATATGAGTTTAAATCCCATCATAATCCAAGTAATTGTCATAACTTATATCCAATATTCTCATTCACCATCATACCTCATCCATAGATTAATATCAATCCATATGCCAGTTTCATACCTTCATAACCAACCATGCTCATAATATAACCCAAATCATGACATAACCGATCCCAAACAATCGACAAGTTCCCCCTAATCATGTAGGTCATCCAGGTGCTCTTAACCGGGAGCACAACCATCATGATAGTTTTTAACACCCTGCAGAGGTTGTACCGCTTTACCCACAAGTTTGTGGTTTCGTCCCCTTTCGGTGACTAAAGAACCTCCATTATTCATGTGACCCGTCGGTCACATTACACACTTCTAATAGTGTGCGGCCAAGAGATCACAAAATAGCCTTTACAAAGGACTACCAGCATGTTAAGACCCACTAAGGATTCACGAGAGTTGATGTCTCACAACTGAGCACATCCATCCAAGGACCCCCCCCCCCTATTTTGCCGTTCGGATTCTAGAGCAGTCCTGCCACTATTGCAAACCCAACCGACTCCTATTCCCCGAGCCTACCAAATGATCTGAACAATGCTGCAATACACCTAATTAATTGGCTAAGCCGCACCCATACTTGGCCTTGTGGTGGCACTGTTATCCTGGCTTATTCTTGCATGAACCGGTCCTTAGATCTAAGGAAAGTGAAACCACCATTCCATGCAACCCATTCCACAACCCATACTTGCTTAGATCACCCAAGTCCCATGTTACCCAAACGATTCACCATTATTACATCATCATTAATCCACATAATTCAAGCGTTCAATAGTTCATAATTAAGCCATTTAATTATTCTCAAAGCCAATTTAGTAAGTGGAGCAAAAGTGTAAAGTACCATTCCCGACTCTCTACATCACAACCCGAGCAACAAGGATGGGCATACAAGTCTAGTAAATATTCATGGGTTTTCCATCATTTTGACACAAGTATGCAATTTGCAAACAAAACATTTGAATTAGGATCAAAATGATCAAGGACATTTGCCTTGCTCTGGTGTTTAGTTTGGATCAGAAGCTTCGAAGTTCTGGTGATGCAGATCCTCGAAGACACCTTCTAGAGCGTTACCTTCTATTCCACACGACAAACATGCAGAACAAGCATTATAATCAATAAATGCTTATATAATACTCAATATTCCATGAAATGCATGAATTATGCAATTATATGGTAATACATGTTATTAGGTTGCTATTATTGCTTACTAACTAATTACAATTGAGTTTTACATGTTTGAGCAAGTTTCAAGTCATTTCGAGAAAAACTGGGAAGTTTACAGAAATTTCAGAATTCATAGCCTGGACTAGTCCGTCCAAGGGGCCGAACATGTTCCCTCAAGACCAGAAAGTTCAACGGACTAGTCCGCACTTGACCGGACAAGTCCGCTACGTCCAAGGTTTTGCGAACTTCCCATCTAGGGCATGATTCAAATCAAGATTGGGATCAGAATTGACCTGGAAAGTTGGATCTAGGATAGTTATCGTGAATACAATGGTTCAATGGTCGAGGATTTGGTGTAAAGCGATATCTCGACATCTAGATCTGAAGAAGACGAAGAATTGGTGGAGAAGAATGTTGACGACAAAGAGTTGATGAAGATCGTAGCAGCGATGACGATCTTGCTTGATTCCTTCCTCTTGTTCTTCTTCCTTCTCTTCCCTTTCTTCTTCTCCCTTCAAGAGCGGGTTCTATGAAGAGAGCAAGCATTGGGGTTCATCTAACGTGGGAAAAGGGGTAAAGGGTGGGTGGAGTGGTGTTTATATAGGAGGAGAGTGGTGGGGTTGGGGTGGAATCCGAGTAAAAGTCGGTGGGGGCAAGTAGGGCCTCGCTGGGGTCCCACATGGGCTCCACAAGGGTGAGGCACGGCGTTCTTGAGCCCAATTAAAGCAATTATCCAAAAACTCATCGTGAAGGAAAAAATAATCTGAGTCAAAACCCTAAATACCAGACTAATCCGTAAGCGGGCCGGACAAGTCCCTTCGGGCATAAAGACTTGGACAGACAGGTCTGGTGTCATGCCAGGCAAGTCTGCCCCAAATCAAAAAGTCCTTCGAACAAGTCCGATGCCATGCCGGACAAGTGTTGGGTTTGCACAGATTCAAAACGGACTAAGTTTTGGGATTTCACCAGAATTCCAAAGAGTTCCAGTAGCGATCATCGGACTAGTTTGTATAAGGTAACGGACAAGTCCGGATGAGAACAGAAACAAAACTGGATCAATCCACTACAATTAACAGACAGGTCCGGGGGACATGAGTATCGAAACGGGACTAATCTGGGGTCTAATCCGATAAGTCCATACCAAACATTGATTTTTATTGCTGGTTTGCCTCTAATTCATTCTATCTTGTTCCTTTTTGTATTGCATTATCTTAGACATGTATTAGCATGAATGCAATGCATGATGGATGAAAATGAGGGTGTTACAAACCTACCCCCTTTAAAATGAATCTCACCCTCGAGATTCTACTTGGAAGTAAAAAGATAGGGAAATTCCTTTTTGATATCTTCTTCACGCTCCCAAGTTGCTTCAGACTCAGTATGATGTTTCCATTGCACTTTGCACCATCAAATCACCTTGCTCTCATGACTCTCTCCCGTGCTTCCAATATTTTGATAGGTTGTTTGACATAAGTCAAATCTTCCTCTAGCTCCAATTCATCCATTGGTAGTTGTTCTTCTAGTACTTTTAAGCACTTCATGAGCTGAGAAACATGGAATACATCATGAACATCACAAAGTCTTGCTAGCATCTCCAACATATATGTCACTTCTCCACGTTTGTCCAAAATCTTGAATGGTCTTATCTAGCAAGGTGCCGGTTGACGGCTGTTATATACAAATTTCACCCGTCAATAACTCCATTATTTGAAGGAAATATCATTTTTTACACACATCACCTTTCTATTTAACCTATTTCCAGTTGTCCTTGGAGAAAGTAGTGCATGCAAGGATTCTATGCATAATTGAAGTGAAACAAGGGGATGGATCCTATAAAATATCATTCCATCCAATCAGGCGATGCCACGTGGCACCACATGGATCAAATGGCCCACAAACAGAAGTATTCGTGACCATCCAACGGTGCAGCATCAATATCAGTCAATGGGACCCACCTAGCAGAGACCTGGAGGAAGCACACCGCAAAAGGGGCCAAGACCAAATCGGCCGATGCCCCCTAGTCGGCCGACTAGGTCCTGGCGGCTATCGCGGTCAAACGCCATGTGTTGGCTCCTCCCGGCTTGAAGAGGTCATGGGTGACTGATTCGCACGCTTTTGGTGGCCGAAACCAACCCTTCTCCAAGCTATAAATAGGACCCCTCACCCCTCACTTCAACACACACCACTTGAGTATTCATCCATTGTATCCAATAGTATCCATAGGTTTAGAGGAGTATAGGCTGTAGAGAGGAGAGTCTCTAGTCCGTAGTCCAAGTAGGAGAGGAGTAGAAGGAGTCTCTTTCCAATTTCCGATTGGGAAAGGTATGTCTCCCATATTCCTATTTGTATTTGTGACTTTATTCTTAATAAAAGTAGTATCTTTAGTCTTCCATTGTTCATATACTTGGATGAAATGTTTCTTGTTTGATTGTGGATTCCATGTATGTGGTAGGAATAGTATTTATGATTATGCTATATCATTATCAATATATCATCATAAAAACTATAAACCTACACTGTAGTCTAATTAGCTATGATATGATTTTGTTAACATGAATCACTTGTGCTATGAATTAACATTGGTCCAACGATGATTTAATTCATCGCCTTAGGATGGCTTGTGCCTTGGCTCTTAAGGTAATTACTTAATATGCTAGCATGGTGCTAGGATAGAGAGTAGCATTGAATGTCTCGTATGCCCACGAATTGAAGAGGTAGGCAGTAGGTGTTGACAATCCTATCTGTCCTTTGTAATCCTCCACGTTCGACTATGCCACAGGCTCTTGGCGGGAGTCGTCCTAGTATTGTTAGGGGTAAACTTGTGTCTAATGTGTTAATCCACTTATCATGAGAATTCATAATTGACATGATTATTAGTAACTAACCTAGGTTATGTATATGTACATTGAAGCATTTTAGGAGTCTCTACCTAGTTCTTAGCCTAGTCCCTCTTTACCATATTTATCGCCTTAGGATAGAATGCTCTTGTGTGTATCACACTACCTCAATTACCCTTTATCCATCCTTGCTAGAACCTTACCTAGGCATCCTAGGCTCTCTACTTGATGACTGTTTACTTCCATCTAGCCTTCCTTTGGGAGAATATAAATGACACCCTTTGGGAATACACTTAGAGGGGAAATGCTACATCGATAGTTTTCGTGCGCTCGCGGATTTACATGTATAATATCAAACCTACCAACAAACATTTCTGGCGCCACTGCTAGAGATGCATTGTTAGTAGTGCGTAGGAAATATCAACAAGCATTTCTGGCGCCGTTGCCGGGAGGGCAGCCGAAGTATTACATGATTGAGTGAATAGGATTGGACCCTTGTAGGTTTTAGTAGGATGACCCTTTTTTGTTTTTGCATTTTATGTCAAAACAGGGTAGTGTATGTCCGATTTCTGCTTGTCTGAAAACTTTGTTGAAGATCCTGAATCTATTCTGAGAGATCATCCTCGTGTTGTTATTTCTCAGAAGCTTTGAGCGGAAAAGCAAGCCAGCACAACTGCACCAACAAGCAAAACACCAATGGCCCAGAAGACCCTTCGTGAGTTTTCACCCCCCTCTGTTGACAATGTGCCTGTTGGGCCCACTGTTAACACGAGAGACGTAAACTTCAAAATCAAGACTAGCTTTATCACTATTGTGCAAGCCAACCCATTTTGTGGGAAGGCTAACGAGGATGCAAGTGCTGACCTGCAACAGTTCTTTGAGATCTGCAGTACTTTTAAGATAAATGATATATCTCCCGATGTTGTCCGTCTTATGCTATTTCCATTCTCTCTTCTTGGGAGAGCGCAATAGTGGTTCTATGCGAACTGAAGTGTTGTAGATACTTGGGAGAAATGTTCTACGACATCCTTCTCCAAGTTTTTCCCATTGGGCGAAACCAATGCCCTACATGGAAGAATTTCCAGCTTCCAGCAAGATGCCAAGGAATATATTCTCAAGGCTTGGGAAGGCCTCAGGAGTACATCCTAGCCTGTCCCCACCATGAGATGGATGACTAGCTCATCATCCAAAACTTCTACAATGGGTTGATCCCTTCTGTCGGTGACCATGTTGATGTTGCTACTGGAGGTTCCTTCTTCTCAATGACGGTGCCCAAAGCCAAAGATTTGATTGATAAGATTGTGTCAAACACGGGTTGGAGCGACGAGCGTCTCCATACCCGCCAGCGAGGCATGCACACCTTGAAGGAGGTGGACATGATCGCTGCCAAATTGGAGCTCCTTATGAAGAAAATTGATGGACAAGGCAATGGTGAGGTATGTGGCAATGCCTATGCCTTAGACTCTCACATCGCTTTTGAAGTCCGTGGCAACACAGGCCATTTGGACAATGACTGCCTAGAAACCTGTGAGGATGCCTTATACGTAGCCAACAATGGAAACAACAATGGCTATCGTCCTGGAGATCAAGGGTGGGGCCAATGACGCCCATTCTTTCAGGGAGGGTACAACAACAATGGCAACAATGGAAATCAACTCAACTTGAGAGAACTTTCCGTTGGCCAGCTGAAGATCAATGAGGCTATATTGAAGAAGCTGTCGGCCAATGACAAGACCCTAGAGAGCATAAATTCCAAGATTGAAGGACTATCCTCAACCTTCAAGAATCAATTGAGTTTCAACAAGATGTTGGAAACTCAAATGGCTCAAGGGGAAGCTGTTGTTCCACCAGTGGAGAATGGCAAGATGCCAGGACAGCCCAAACCCCCTTTGGAAAATGTCAAAATGATTTCTCTACAAGGAGGCAACTGGCTGAAGGACCCTGGATGTCCTACAATCTCATGCTCAATTGCGGAACACCACTTTGACAAGGCCCTTTGTGACCTTGGAGCAAGTGTGAGTGTGATGCCCAAGGTGGTTTTCGACAAGCTAAACTTCACAGAACTCACTCCAACACCAATGCAGCTCCAACTGGCTGATTCCTCAGTCTGTTATCCGGTGGGTATCACTGAAGATGTCCTGCTGAAAATTCGTAAATGCTTCATACCCGTGGATTTCGTGGTGCTCGACATGGAGGTCGAGAAGGATATGCCGCTCATTCTTGGGCGTGCGTTCCTAAGCACAGCGAATGCTTGCATAGATGTGGGAGCTTGAGAAATCCACTTCCATATCAGTGGCAAGGAGGAGAAGTTTAACTTCCGCCCAAAGTTGGAGCAATGATCCATGATCTGTATCAAGTATGGTCTGGATGTTAAACACATTCAAGAGGTTGAAATCACACCTCTAAAGGTGGACCCACTCATTGCATTCATGAGGAAGTTGATCTATGTGGAAAACCCATCTTATCGTCTGCGTTGACACCCCAAGAAAACGGAGAAGCACGTGAATCACCAAAGGCCCAAGTCCACCAAGGTGCCAAAGAAGGTATGGCGGAAGAAGCAAGACAAGCCGTCCAAGCCTATCCCCCCAAGCCCGGATGTCAAGAAATGAAGAAGGAGAAGTGTCCATCTCATCGGACGGTGGTGAGACCTAGCCAATAGGTTAAATTGGTAGTTATCTTTTTCTTTGTTTTTCATTTCTCTTTATTTGGTTTTCCCCATTTAGTTTGATTTTCCTCACTTCATATTTGATTTTCTTATTATGTTGAGAATCTTATATTCTCGACTATCATTTTTTTCTTTATTTTTCACAAAAAGAAAATTGTTGGGTTTTGAAAAAGGAGTTTTTATTTAGAAAACAATTTTTCTGAGCTGCAAAAGTGGTATTTCACCAACGTGCTAATTTCATAGCCATTGGAGAGCCACCTGCCAAAAGGAGGAACAGGGGGGCCACCTGTCAAGTCAGCCGACCCCCTGTTCGGCTGACATGGGGAAAGGGCTATTTTGGCTCTCTCTCCTGCAGTGGCTACATTTGGTTCCCTAGTGATCGTTGGGGATTGCACACTATAAATGGTGGTTGTGAAAAGCTCTTTTCCTCACACTTCACCTCATTTCATAGCTCCCTCACTCTTGCTCACATTGTTTTCTTGCTCTCCATTTAAGCACTCTCGATCAATTCACAACTCAAAAAGATTTTCTTTTGTTTGAATTTGCAATTTGCTCTTAAGTTCTTCAAGGGAAAATTCGTCAGGGTTTTGCTTTCACCAACATCACCTCTTTCGAGTTTTTGCCTTGTTGTGTTCTTGTTTGTTGTAGCCATGAAAGGAATGAAGAGGTTGTTTAGAAAGAGGAAGGAGGCTGCAAGTTCAAGCCATGGTGGAGACTCAAGTGCACGTCTGTAACATTCCGATTTTTCAAACTTTGGCAAATAAAAATTTGAATAGGAGGTTAGAATTTAATAAAAGGAAGAAATTGTTTTTTAAAAAAAAATATAAAATATATGCATCTCATCTTGCATTTGCATTCATTCTTAGATATAAAATTTTATTTACCAAAATAAATACATTAAAAATACCTAAATTGGAATAAAAAATACGAAGAAAGGAAATAAAAGAAAAGAAAAAGTTAATATGGAAAAAGATATAATAATTAATAAGAATACTAAAATAAACTAAAACGTCTATGCATATGTGTTCACATTTAGTCATTTACTAAGTGATTAGAACTATTAAAATCAAATTAGAAATTTTATACAATAGAAAAGTAATTAGAGAAGAAAATTTAATACAGAAGAAAGATGAATAATAAAAAAAATAAAAGATGGAGAAATATATATACACAATAAAAATAAGTAATAATAAGAAAAAATATAATAACATAAAGCATGTATTAGGGAACAAATAAAAAATATATAGGAAAAAAATATGTGAAAGTAAAAAAAAGATTCCGAAAGTTTACGGTGGAAGCTTTGCTTCACCCCGGAACATTTCAGGCAAATAGTGCCCAATCGGCCAGGCCGAGCGGTCGGCCCACTCCCGCGTGCCCGCCCTTTTGGGCCTGAGGCCGAGCCGGATGGCTCCAGCGCCGTGCCGCGCTCGATTGTAACCGAGCCAGACTCTCGGTACCACGCCCCGCTCATTATATAAAGTGCCCAACCCCTGTTCCTCAACCACATAAGTTTGGTTACGTAAGATTCCAGCGCCGCCATCCAGAAAGAAACCTAGCCGCTGGCATTGCTGTCTCCTTCATCTATGTCATGCCCTCGTCCTCTTCGTCTATGTCAGGCCGCTGTCATCTTCATCAACGAAACTCTAGATCCCGGAGACACACGTCACGCCGCCGCTCCACGACCGACCGGACTAGATGCACACACGGTAGGTATTATGACTTAGATCTAGACAACTATTTTAATTCTAATACTACGTGTAGGACGTATTTTATTCTGAGCGATCATTAATCATCGTCAAATCATCTCAATCCACTTCGAACTTACATGTTAGATTAAATCATACCAGATCAATCTGTTATTTTAGATTTGACTAAATATTATATTTTCAGTATTATTTAATCTGTTTTTCAGATTTAATAAATGAGATTAAAGCCTAGTTAATTCATAAAGTATCAAAATAAATCTAGAAAAATTCCAGAAACTTTAGAATAAATTATAGTAAGTTATTAATAATATTTTCAGCATATTTAATGTTTTGAAATAATTATTTTGCCTCTGAATAAATTCTAATTAATTCTAAACTTGCTCTATAGGAAAACATTATCGAAAATTGTTAAAAGGCCATGAAAATTTATATAACATTAATACAAACATATTTTCTTCATGCATCCGTATTTTGCATATTGATTAGTGTTTGTAATGCATTTATTTTGTATGTTGCTTGTGTATGCGCTTGATTGCGAATAGACGAGTACGCTCAATAAGTTACGATTGAGAAGCGATTATACATGGATCTTCGTGTGCAAGACTTTGAGTTGATTGACCATCAAATTGCAGAATATTAAGGCAAGTGTCCTTGACTATATTGATCCAATTTTTAAAATAAATGTTTTGTCTGCAAAATTGCATGCTTGTGTCAATTTGATGGGAATCCTATGGTAGGAAGTTTACTAGCTTTGTTTAACCATCCTTGTCACCTAGAATACATGGTAGAGGGTCGGGAAGGGTTTTTGTCTACCTTTGCTTCGCTTAATTGGGATGGGAAAATAGCTATACTATTTAATTATGCATTAATGAGATTATGGTTAATATGAACTGGTTAGTATGATATGGTAATGGGCGATCTAAGCAAGCCTGGTATGTGGATGGGTTGGAAGACATGGTGGTTTGCTTGCTTTAGATCTAAAGACCAGTTCATGCAAGAATATGCCAGGACAATAGTGCCACCACAAGGCCAAGTATGGGTGCGGCGTAATTGAATAATTAGGAGCGCTGCTAGTATTGTATGGACCATTGGATGGCGCGGGGAATGGGAGTCGAGGAGGGCTATCCTGGGATCCGCATGGCACACGAGGGGGCCCGTGGGTGGAATAATGGAGATTCAAGCCTGCCGGTGAAACCATAGTGGGCCCGTACATACTAGTAGTCCCTTTTGAAAGGCTATTTTGTGATCTCTTGGCCACACACCAACGAAAGTGTGAGACAGCATAATGGAGTTTATTAGTCATCAAAAGGTGATGAAATCACGAACATGTGGGTAAAGTGGTACATCCTCTGCAGAGTGTTAAAAAATATCATGATAGCCGTGCTCCCGGTCATGAGCACCTGGACAGCTTCCATGATTAGAGTGGAACTTTGGATTTGGGATGGATTGATATTGGTTGGATTATGGTTTGGGTTATAATATTATAATAAATGGATATGGTTGGTTATGAAAGTGATAAATTTGTATATGGATGATTATTGAATTTATGGATGAGGTATGATGGTAAATGAAAATGTCGGATACAAGTTATGATAATTACTTGGGTTATGACAAGATTAAATTCACATAGACATTGTAGGATGCTTTTTCATATGTTTTACAATGTACTTTTCTAGAAATAGCCACTATTTACTATCGTCCTTGTTTTTAGCTACATGTCATACTTTCCCACACTTGTTGAGTACGACATGTACTCACCATTGCAATCCCCCCACCAACAGTTTCAGGAGATGTTTGGGAGTATCCTGAGGATATTATGGAGTACTAGGCATGCGTACTACCGTCGATTGCCTGTGGAGTTGGAGTCGCCTATGCTAGTTTATTTTCCGCTGCAATAGAATAAATGTATATTTACTTTTTCGTGACATGGTTATTTCTGATTTCCATTTGTGATGCATTTGTGTATGTGTGATGAACATCCTGGGCACACATACAATGCACTTGGTTCGTTTTTCAGAATCGGGTGTCACAACGCCTTTCTTCTGTTGCTACACCAAGTTCACGGAGGAGGAGTGTAGAAGAGGACACTTCCATGTGTTAGAGGAGCAAACCACACCAACTTCTTCACGACGACGACCTCGACATCCAAAGTGAAGTTGAAGATCAAGCACGCAAGCTCCTCCAAGATCGTGAGTTTTCTCATACGAAAGCTTATGATCCAGATTTGATCTCCAAAATAGGTATGGATTCCTAATTTTTCCATTTGGCGTGCATTAGGATGGGAAAACTTTGCTCACATAGAGCAGAAAGGTTCATGCCTTCTCTCCATACAGTTCCTTTGCACACTCAAAATAGGATTTGATGGTATTACATTTAGATTATTTCAAAAATAATACAACATCCTATGGAAAGAATTAAGTGAAATCCTAGGCTTCCATAAACGTTGTTTGCTATATTTAGACACTTTTCCTAAGTTTAACAAACAAAGTTTTTTGCAAGATTTAACTGGTGAGGTCAGATGTAGTGCACCTAGGAATAGCCACTTGCACAATCCTACTTTACGCTTCATACATAGATGGGTGGCTATGACTATGTTCCCTAGAAGAGATGTAAGGATAATATGTGATGATGATCTGAGAATTTTATTTGCCATGATTAAAAGGATAAAAGTTGCTCCAGTTATTGCCATGATGACACAATGGTTAGATTACATTCCAAGAGTAGGGCCAATTGAAAGTACTTCATTGATTACCCGTATTGCTGCTAGGGTAGGAGCACTAGAATATTCTTCATTTGAGTATATTGGAAATGAAAGAGAATTAATTGATGAAGAATATTTAGTGCAAGGACACACCGTTAAGCATGATAAAGATGGTTCTTTGATATTTTATTATCCCGACTTTGTCAATGACAGTTACCTAACCCAAATTATCATTTGTATAAATGCTGGAGGCTAACCATTGACCTTCTTCACATCGAGGAAGCCGAAAGAAGTAATATCTCTGGCAGGGTAACTAGAAGTCGTACAAGGAGAGCGGCTATGCCCCCGACAACCTGCACGGTCCATGAGTACGAAGAGAAAGAGAACCCAATGGGTGATGCACCCGGATGGACTCAACCTCCATCGCATGAGATTGAAGGTCCGTCTTTGCATGGATGGCCAGGGGCTGCATGGGAGCCACCCCAATCCACTTCAAGCTCTAGCAGCTTGCCTCCATCGTCCATGAGAAGATGTCATTCCTCTTCAGCTGGAAGTCATCATGACTATAGCCAAGGAATGACATTTCCCACTAGACGTATGGATGAGCTTGAAGTGAGAATGGGTGACATCTACAACACTCTCCAAGGACATATCCAAGGTACCCAAGACTGGCAACAACACATGGACGTTCAATTCATCAACCTCAACTCCATGCTACAACAACAACAACAAGCCGATCTCGTGGCATACTTCTGTCATCAAGGGTTCAATCCTCGACACGGAGGTGAGTGAAGAACAAGCTTGGGGGAGGACCCCCACTTGAGGTAAATTGTATCAACCCATTTGCATATTTATTTTCCATTAAACCATCATTCATCTTGCATACAAAAATAAATACATAAATAATTTTAGGATAGATTTGTTTTTCAATAAAATAAATGATGTGCGGTAAGAATTATTTGAAATTCACACAGATGAAATGATGAATAGTTGCTCTGTTTTAATTTTCCTAAGTCCCTAGTTACAACTTACTATTCTTTAACATATTGCTCTCATCGACTAAAATTATTTTGCCTTGATTTGGAAATTGTGGGTAGCAAAATCTTAATCCATTCTAAGTGGTTGTGAGATATGATATAGTTATTGGGCTGCTATTCCTAGTTTGAAAGTGAAGCTTAGATTTCCAGAGAAATTCTAAAAAGATTTAAGTTACTCTTATTTGATTGGAAATACCTACCAAAGCCATATGATATATTACATTGATAGACCTTATGCATATGCTATTTGCCTTCACATTGAGCTTTGTCAAACTAGTATAGACCTATGTGAGATTTCATTCATTACTTTTTGAATTCAAGACTTCACTTGCACATGCTATACATCTACACTAGAAGTAAGCAAATTCTCATCATACCACCATTCCACAATAAGAAGAGAAACTCCATATCATTCATTCTTAGTACTCTCTCAAAAAAATCATTGCATAAAAAGGGAGTAGACATGGCTACAAGGAAAAGAAAAAGAAAATGCATGCTTACATCATAAGCATGAGAAAAAAAGTAGCCATGTTTCATCCCTGCAAAATAAGAGAGTACACTCAAAAAAGGAGTCATCTCAAGATCCACATCCACTCCATTCCATCACACATTCACAAGTCTTGAATCAAATTGTTTTGAATTGATTTCCCCTAAGGATTACTCTTTTGACTTAGCAATATTATGTGTTGCAAATATGCCTATTATATTCCCTACCAAGCTCCACATACAAGCCTTATGTAGAGGTAGGATGAATTTAGAAAAAATGCCTTAGTGAGGATATATTTCCAACACACACAAAGGAGAGAATTGAGAGAATCAAATTGAGATACTAAAAATGTGAATTTAACTCTCCAGAAGTTGAGTGGAACTTAACTTCTAGGGTATGTGTGCTCCATTTGCTGTTCTATCTTTCAACCACCCATGAATAGAAGATGGCATAAGACCCATAGTGACTTAACATGGGTGAAGTACCATGCCAATTTTTGCAATACCAGGTAGAGTATTTTGTTATGCACATGGTACTTTTGAAAAATAGAACATAGTAGCAACTGCTAATTATCAACTTAAAGTCTTGACTTTGCTCGGGACGAGCAAAAGATAAGCTCGGAGGAGTTTGTTGACGGCTGTTATATACCAATTTTACCCGTCAATATAACTCAATTATGTGAAGGTAATATTATTTCTTGCACACATCACCTTTCTATTTAACCTATTTCCAATTGTCCTTGGAGAAAGTAGAACATGTAGAGATTCTATGAAGAATTGAAGTGAAACAAGGAGATGGATCCTATAAAATATCATTCCAGCCAATCAGGTGATGCCACGTGGCACCACATGGATCAAATGGCCCACAAACAGAAGTATCCGAGGCCATCCAACGGTGTAGCACCAATAACATTCAATGGGACCCACCTCGCAGAGACCTGGAGGAAGCACACCGCAAAAGGGGCCAAGACCAGGTCAACCGACCCACCTAGTCGGTCGACTAGGTCCTAGCGCCTTTCACGGTCAAACGCCACGTGTTGGCTTCTCCCGGCTGAAAGAGGTCATGGGTGACTGATTTGTGCGCTTTTGGTGGCGGGAACCGACCCTTCTCCAAGCTATAAATCGGACCCCTCACTTCAACACACACCACTTGAGTATTCATCCATTGTATCCACTACTCTCCATAGGTTTGGAGGAGTATAGGCTGTAGATAGGAGAGTCTCTAGTCCATAGTCCAAGTAGGAGAGGATTAGAAGGAGTCTCTTCACAATTTCCAATTGGGAAAGGTATGTCTCTCATATTACTATTTGTATTTGTAACTTTATTCTCAATAAAGATGTTATCTTTAGTCTTCCATTGTTCATATACTTGGATGAAGAATTTCTTGTTTATTGTGGATTCCATGTATGTGGTAGGAAAATATTTATTATTATGCTATACCATTATCAATATATCATCATAAAAACTATAAACATCCACTACAGTCTAATTAGATATGATATGATTATGTTAACATGAATTACTTGTTCTATGAATTAACATTGCTTCAACAATGATTTAATTCATTGCCTTGGGACGGCTTGTGCCTAGGCTCTTAAGGTAATTACTTAATATGCTAGCATGGTGCTAGGATAGAGAGTAGCGTTGAATGTCTCGTACGCCCACAGATTGAAGAGGTAGGTAGTAGGTGGTGACAATACTATCTGTCATTTGTAATCCTCCACGTTCGGCTATGCCACGGGCTCTTGGCGAGAGTCGTCCTAGTATTGCTAGGGTTAAACCCGTGCCCGATGTGTTAATCCACTTAGCATGTGAATTCATAATTGACATGATCATTAGTAACTAACCTAGGCTATGTATGTGTACATTAGAAGCATTGTAGCAGTCTCTACCTAGTTCTTAGCCTAGTCCCTCTTTACCATATATACCTAGCCTCTCTACTTGATGATTGTTTTACTTCCATCTAGCCTTCCTTTGGGAGAATATAAATGAAAACCTTAGGGAATACTCTTAGAGGGGAGATGATACATCGATAGTTTTCGTGCGCTTGCGGATTTAGATGTACAATCTAAAGCCTACCAACAAACGTTTCTGGCACCAATGCTAGAGATGAATTGTTAGTAGTGCGTAGGAAATATCAACAGTGACAACCTGCCTTTGATGTTAAATCACTTATGACCTCGCATAGGTGACACTTTGAGATACACGAAGTCTCCAACTTCGAAAGCTAAGTCTCTTCGCCTATTACCCGCATAGCCTTTTTGTCGTGACTGAGCAGCCCTTAGGTTTTCACGTATTACCTAAACTTGCATTTCGACATGCTGCAGTATATCAGGTCCAAATACTTGATTTTCTCCTGTCTCATTCTATAGGAGAGGTGTTCTACACCTTCTACCATATAATGCTTCAAAAGGTAACATCTTCAAGCTGGCTTGATAACTGTTGTTGTACGAAAATTCAGCATACAACAAGATCTTGTCCCAGCTGCATCCATGCTTCAAGGCACAAGCTCTCAACATATCCTCCAATATCTGATTCGTCCTCTCGGTTTGCCCATCAGTCTGTGGGTGATATGCGAAACTGAAATTTAACTTGGTACCCATGGACTCATGTAGTTTTTCCCAAAGTCTCGAGGTAAATTTAGGACCTCGGTCAGACACAAGAGAAATGTTGGCCGACTTGGTCCTAGCGCCAAACTCGCTCGATCACCACGTGTTGGCTCCTCCCGTCTTGAAGAAGTCAGTGGTGACTAATTCGCGCGCAATTGGTGGCAGGAACTGACCCTTCTCGACCTATAAATAGGACCCCCTACCCTCACTTCACACACAGGTTTAGAGGAGTTTAGGTTGTAGAGAGGAGAGCCTCTAGTCCATTGTCCAAGTAGGAGAGGAGTAGAAAGAGTCTCTTCCTAATTCCTAATTTGGAAAGGTGTGGCTCTCATATTCCTATTTGTATTTGTGACTTTGCTCTTAATAAAGATGTTATCTTTAGTCCTCTATTGTTCATATACTTAAATGAAGCATTTCTTGTTTGATTGTGGATTCCATATATGTGGCAGGAGTAGTATTTATGATTATGCTATACCATTCTCATTATATCATCATAAACACTACAAACCCCCACTATAGTCTAGATATCTATGACATGATTATGTTAATATGAATCACTTATGCTATGTATTAACATTGGTTCAATGATGATTTAGTTCATTGCCTTAGGATGGCTTGTGCCTAGGATCTTAAGGTAATTACTTAATATGATAGCATGGTGCTAGGATAGATATGTAGTGTTGAATGTATCGTAGACCCACGGATTGAATAGGTAGGCAGTAGGTGGTGACAACCCTATCTGTCCTTTGTAATCCTCCACGTTCGTCTATGCCACTGGCTCTTGGCGGGAGTTGTCCTAGTGTTGCTAGGGGTAAACTTGTGTCCGATGTGTTAATCAACTTAGCATGAGAATTTATAATTAATATGATCATTAGTAACTAGCTTAGGCTATGTATATGTACATTATAAACACAGTAGGAATATCTACCTAACTCTAAGCCTAGTCCCTCTTTACCTCATTTACCCCCCTTAGGATAGAGTGCTCTTGTGTGTGTCCCACTACCTTCAATTATCCTTTATCATCCTTGCCAGAACCTTACCTGGACCAACCTATCCTCTCCATTTGATGATTGCTTTGCTTCCACCTAGCCTTCCTTTGGGAGAATATAAATGACACCCTTTGGGAATACTCTAAAAGGGGAAATGCTACATCGATAGATTTTGTGCGCTTGCAAATTTATATATGTGATTTAAGAACTATCAACAAGCATTTTTGGCACCATTGCTAGGAATGATTTGTTAGTAGTGGGAAGGAAATATCAACAAGCATTTCTGGAGCCGTTGCTGGGGAAGGCAGCCAAAGTATTGCACGATTGAGTGAATACGATAGGACCCTGGGTAGGTTTTAATAGGATAACCTTTCTTTGTTTTTGCATTTTATGTGAAAACAGGGTAGTGTATGTCTGGTTCCCGATTGCCGAAAAACTTTGTTGAAGATCCGAAATCCCTTTTGAGAGATTGACCTCGTGTCATTACTCCTCAGAAGCTTAGTGCGGCAAAGCAAGCCAGCATAATTGCACCAATAACCGAAATGCTAATGGCCCAGAACACCCTTCGTGAGTTTTGGGATCCCTCTGCTAACAATGTGCCTGTTGGGCCCCCTGTTAACACGGGAGATGTGAACTTCGAAATCAAGACTGACCTGATCACTATAGTGCAAGCCAACTCAAAGTGCACCTAGACAATCCCTTATGGGTTTTGGACAATTGATGACAAAAGAATGAGATCCTAATAAACTTGTTGAGATGAATGCAGGTCAACTAAAATGAGATAGTTTGGTGCACTCAAAACGTGAAAAATGAAGTGATGAAGAAAGAGAAAATTCCAACTGTTGAATGAAGCGCAAAGTAGACTTAATTGTATAGGATGTGTGTGAGAGACACATCCCGGGAGATGATGAGGACATCACTTCTATGCATACAAACAACACTCCATTGAACATACAAGATCCAATCAATAGAGTTCACACACGACAATTAATTTCAGAGGTGAACTCGTTCTTATATGTTTCCTTATATGCTTTGAGCATAGATTGCTACCTAATGATTTAATTGTGATTAGGATCTATGGAGAGGATCAAGGAGTATTTGGAGGAAGTCTTAGGGACCTGGAGGACCAGAGAATACATTCAAGAAGATGGAAACCGAGCCCAACTTAAAATCGTGTCCAACTCAGAGTCTAGGAGCAATTTGCACTAAAACGGACGCCCATGATGCATACGATCTCCATTTTGGACGTTCTAATTATGCACGGAAAGGGGAGAAGATAAAATTTCCAATGACACGGGTCCCATGTCAAAATTCTTTTGGAGTCGATAGGAATCATCAAAACAAAATTGAGTTTAGAATCTGTCAGAGTGTTACGCCACTGTATTAGGCTATTTGGCCTTGTATCAAGACTAAGTCTATTATTTTCCTGTTTAAGGGTTAGGTCACAACTCCAATTCCAAAACCTCCTTAGACGTCCTCCCATATATATATATATATATATATATATATATATATATATATATATATATATATATATATATATATACACTCCATGGTGGCTGCCATAAACAATTGGTTTTTGCTTAGATTATTAATATCGCCGTTCTACAGTTTATGAAACCCTAACTTCGCGATTTCAGATCGTGTCTTCTACGTTCTTGCTTGTGTTCTCAGTTGCACTTGCAGAAATTAGTCTTCTTGGTGAGCTCAATCGTGTGTAGCACGGTTTATAACCAATGGAGTGGTGGTGTAGTGATTGCAGGGGTTTTTCGTGTTCTACTCAAGAGCTCTGAATCATCAACGTCTAGATCTCCATCAAACAACTTATCTATTACCTTTCGAAAGATCGGCCCTAATCTCCTCATCAATGGGTATCAGATTTCCAGGTTGTCTGTTTGGTAATTCATCTATCTATTAGATTAGTTTTGTATTTCATACCTAGAGTCCACAGAAAAGCCACAAAAAATTATAGTTTAGTAGATCTATTCATCACTTTGTCCAAACCACCATTGAGCCTTTGTAACTTTGTTTTTCAGTTCGGTTTTGTTGAGTTTGTGTCCTTGGTTGAGTCATATTTCTGGTTTAGAAAGTGTTTTTGGTCTTAGTTTGAGTTTTGCATTGTGTTGATTCATCCTTTTGAATCACATGATCACGTCCATATTAGATTCATCTCTATACAATTCAATATTTTCATCATATCTCACTCATACGAAGTCGGATTTTAGAGTTCTTGTACTTTATGGAAAGCTTAAGAAGTTCTCTACAACAGTCGTATTCAATGGTTTCCCATAAAACGTATTTAGTGTGGTCAAAAGTGCATTAGATCTGAATCTGTCCTCGATCTAGAATTTCTGAACAGTCTGTGTTTCAAGGGTAATATCTCTTATTGTTCTTGTCAAAAATAGGTCTTCTAATATTTAAATTAAATAGGAGAGGTATATCTACAATCTCTTTGTTGTAAGTTTTTCTATTTTGAGCCTCTAAGTGTGCCTATTTGTCCTTGGAAGATTGAGCAGAATATCAGTGATAGACCAACGAGATATATTTGATTGCTTTTCATTGTGTTCTTCTTTTGCAGCACATTCTGAAAAAAGGAAGACAAAAGAAAAAGGCAAGTGCAAAACAAGATACAAAAGCCGCACAAAATAGAGGAGAAAAAAACAACAACAAAAACAGAAGTGATTGCATCCTTTGTGTCATCTACTTTTGTCTCATGTCTTGCTAGCTTGAATTACTAGGAACGCATTTAGGTTAGCAACTTTGACAAGTACGTTGGACACTTATTCAACTTTACTATATGATTTAATTGTTGTTAATATTCGCTACGATATAAAGTGCCTTCGAAGCTACACTTTTCTCTTGAGTTGAATTCGTAGACCTTTGCAATCACTCCACTCTCGATGGGTTCCTCACACCGGCCACCGTTTGCCACATGCAGTGTCGGTAAGAACACTTGTAAGAGCGTGGTAAAACGCTTGAGAGTGTGTGACTCCACTTTAACCTTGCCATTGTCATATGTAGTTGTTAGGAATAACATATTTTTGTTGTATTCTATTTGCTACTAACAATGTTAGGTAAAAAAGAGAATGTTGAATGTGTTGTACATCTCGAGTTACATGACATGATGAAGACAATGATGGAGCTGCTCACCAAGAAACAAACACCAGTCGAGGCTGCACATGACATTTAGACTACTTTTACAACTCCTTCCACAAGAAGTAATTACATTCTACCATCTCTTCCTTCTTATGACGGTTTTGGCTATGATGAATATATTACTTGGGAAACAGAGATGGATAAAATTGTTAGACAATGTCGTACGTGTGAAAGGAGAAAGATTAGGAATATTGCTAGTGCATTAGTTGATTGTGCATTAACTTCGTGGGACAACTTAAGTGATTCACAAAAACCTCAAACATGGAAAGATATGCAAATTCTTATGCGAGAAACTTTTGTTAATGTATCTAATTGTAAAGATTAAGTGCATCAATTTGAGGAGAAATTTCTTGTTATACCTCCTTTTGTGTCTAACGTTTTGCAGGACAATATAGAAAATAATGTATATGATGCAAAAGAGAACGAGGTTTTCGATAGCACTTGTAAAATTTTAGATGGATCAACTCATAATGCACTCGAAATCACTGCTGAAAATAAGGATAAACGTAAGGCACAACATTCTACAAATACAGAAGGTGAGAAGTTTTTGGATGTGCTGTATTTTTTGACCAATCACACTATTGTAGAGCACCAACTTATGAAAGCTTTTATAGATTTACCTTTGTCACAAGTTAATTTTCCTACTAGTC
This sequence comes from Tuctoria greenei, assembly GCA_036927565.1. Taxonomy (NCBI): domain Eukaryota; kingdom Viridiplantae; phylum Streptophyta; class Magnoliopsida; order Poales; family Poaceae; genus Tuctoria; species Tuctoria greenei. The sequence continues at coordinate 23,198,272 of JAYESD010000011.1, read as the reverse complement.
TTTGTGATAAAGAGAAGTTGGGTATTGATAATTTTGTTATACCTATGCTAGAACAAGTGAATGAGTTTGATATGTTATCACCCACATGTTCTGAAATTAAGCGTTTGATTCCCATTACTTATGAAAATGATGAACTGAAATTGTTGTCTTCTCTAAATTCCTTGGGATATATTGAATTCGATACTCTTTGTGATCTAGATATCATAGAGAAGTTTCCCAATCTGAATTGCCTTTGTTAAGTAGAAATATTTTTCATGCTATAGTCAACTATGAAGATAGTGGTGAATTAATGGTGCATAAAGTTTACATATGTTCAACTGTGCAAGCTCCTTTTGTGCTACAACAACATGGTAAAGTAAATAAATGCACTAATACTGATAATTCCTTGTCAAGTTTTTCTAGTATTTTTTCTTTACAGAGGGGACAATAAATAAAAGAGAAGCATTGGTCGTTGCGGTTGTGCAATATGGACAGCGCTCATACTATCCCCAAAAGCCTCTTTCCTGGACATACGAGCAAGTCGATGACGGCTTGTCATAAAGAATGGGAGAATGACGAGATCATGCACGTCATCATTGCACCTACAAACATGGCACAATGTATATTTGATTGGGATCCTAGATCAAGTGAATGTGCGCTCTTATTTGATGGACAAGATCAAGATGGTGCACTATGTCTTCCACCACCTTGGCTTCCTCCTTTTATTCATACGAGAAGATTTGATGGCGTTGCACATTTGGACCAACACATGAGAGAAGTGAACTTGACTCGAAAAAGAATCCAATTCAGGAAAGGGAGGATGATGAGGGCATCACTTCTATGGATACAAATAACACTCCATTGAACATACAAGATGCAATCAATAGAGTTCATGCACAACAATTAATTTTAGAGGTGAGAGCGTTCTTATATATTTCCTTATATGTTTTTGAGCATAGTGTGAGACCTATGTGTGCTGAATACATTGGATATGGCGATAAAAGTTTTGAATACCACCAAAACACCTTTATCATCAAGGTCCGACTCTAGGTACGAGCTCCAGCAAGGTCTGGCGATAGGTCCGGCTTGTTTTGTGTAGCTTTGGCAAGGTCCGACGCTAGGTCCGACTAGCTTTGGTTACCTCCGGCGCTAAGTCCGACTAGCTTTCGTTAGCTCCAGCGCTAGGACCGACTAGATTTGGTTAGCTCCGACGCTAGGTCTTGCTAGCTTTGGTAAGTTCTGGCGCTACATCCTGTTAGTTTTGGTAAGCTCCAGTTCAAGGTCCGGTTAGCTTTGGCAAGGTTCGGAGCTTGATCGCAGTGGTTCTGCTTTTAACTCGCAATGATTCGTACTTGCTTTACCTTTATGGAAAGTTTGCTTAGTAATATTTTACTAAGTTTTTGGTGTGTTTTGGTGGTTATAGCTGATATCATTTTTGCTATGGTTTGCAACATGCTTATGTGAGGTGCTCACGTAAGGTGTTGTGGTTTCAGAACTAACGTGAGTCAAATCAAGGACTTGTGCTCGGAAGTATTGGTTGTTTATTTATGTGCAGGTGTTGCTTGAGTTCAAGACATGGCTGGTGACAGGATCCATTGAACTAGTCTTAGGGAGAAGATGAGGTTCAACAACCAAGTTCGGGAGGAATTGTGGTTGAGTTGATCGGAGGTTGTGCAGCATGTATGAATCAAGAACAATGCATATGAAGGTATCGTGGACGTCGTCGGAAGGTGTTTGCATGTGTGCAAGGAGTGCATGGACATGGCTACATGGTTCCGAGGCGTGATGAAGAGATGTGGACGTAAGAAAATTGGTCAGAAAGGTCCAACTGACTAGGTTATGAACTCAGGCTATGGTTGAGTCGTGTTCGACTCAAATATGGAAAGTTTTGAGTTGGTTATGATAGGACTTCGTGTGGGTCATGAATTTGAGTTGTTTTAGGAAGTGGGATATGTTCCTAAGGTGTTTGGAAGTCTTGATTGCTTCTATCTGCGTATAGAAGAGTCTTGAGCAGTTATGGAAAGTATCGATTTGTGAATTGAGTAGGATTAGAGTCCTAGTCAGGTTTGGGTTGGCCTAAGGGCTGGTTATACAATCAAGGGAGGCCAGAGCTCGTGGTGCATGACTTCGAGGCTGTTCCTCTTGTGGTTTGATCAATAAAATTTGTAGTTTGAAGGAACTTTTGTGCCTTGTTCGTCCGACTTGTTTTCTTCAAGTGTCTCTCATCGAGTTTCTGCACAGCACTATCTTGCTTCGGTGGTTTTATCATAACTCGAGTTTTGCAGACCTGATTGACGTGATTCTTGTTGGGTTGTCTTCACAACTTAATTTTCTATCATCTATGAAAATTTCACGGTAATTAGATTTGTGGTTTTTGATCTACACGAGTTTCTTTGCAGTGTTCCAGAACTGTTTTTCTCGGGTAAGACAGATTGACCTTTATTCGATCTTTCGATCGTAACTTGAGTTTCTCTCGACGGATTTTCGTGATTCTTGTTGTGACATCTTCATGAATTGATTCTATACAATCTATACTAGTTTTGTCACAGTTGAACACCATTATATTAGTCGCACACACGGTTTCTTTAACAGATCGGTTTTCTGCCGAGGGGTGTTTTTTTTGCTTTCGCTGAAAAGTTTTAATCTACCATTCACCCCCCCTCTGGTAGCTTTACACGTTCTCTTCGATCCTACACATAGATCGCAACCTAATGATTTTATTATGATTAGGATCCATGGAGAGGTTCAAGGAGTTTTTGGAGGAAGTTTTCGGGACGTGGACGACCAGAGAATACATTCAAAGAAGATGGAAATCGAGCCCAACTTAAAATCGTGTCCAACTCGGAGTCCAGGAGCAGTTTGCACTAAAATGGACGTCCAGGATGCATACGATCTCCATTTTGGATGTTATACATATGCACGGAAAGGCGAGAGGATAACCTTTTTAATTCCACTGGTCCTATGTCAAAATTCTTTCGTAGTCAGCAGAAATCATCAAAACAAAATCGAGTTCATAATCTGTCAGGGTGCTGCGCCACCGTATTGGGCTATTGGGCCTTGTATCAAGACTAAGTCTATTATTTTTGTATTTTAGGGTTAGGTCATGACTCCAACACCTCCTTAGACGTCCTCCCACCTATATATACTCCATGGTGGCCTCCATAAACAATTGAGTTTTGCTTAGATTAATAATATCATCGTTCTATAGTTTGTGAAATCCCAACTTCGCGATTCATATTGTGTCTTCTACGTTCTTGCTTGTGTTCTCGGTTGCACTTGTATGGATTAGCCTTCTTGGCGAGGTCAATCTTGTGCAGCACATTGATAACCAACAGAGTGGTGGTGTAGTGATTGTAGGGGCTTTTCATGTTCTACTAAAGAGCCCCGGATCATCAACATCAAAATCTCCATCAATCGACCTATCCATTACCTTTCGGAAGATCGGGCCTAAACTCCTCATCAAGAGCTCAAGTCTTTGTGTAGGGGTAAGGGCTTAAAATCAATCTTAAAATTCACTGAGCACCGGACTAGTCCATTCATGGATCGGACTAGTTCGTTCAACTCTCTGTTGTCTCACTTCACAGTGCACCGGACTAGTCCATTTATGGACTTGACTTGTCCGATCAACTTTCTGGAACTTCACTTCACAGTATCGGACTAGTCCATTTATGGACCAGACTAGTCTGTTCAACTTTCTGTAAACACAACACACTGGACACCGGATAAGTCCGTTCAAGGACCGGACTAGTTCATTGAACTCTCTGATATTTCATAACACATCACAATGGACAAGTCCTTCTATAGAAAGGACTAGTCCGAGAAAGTTTTCTATGTTCCAATTCACAGGGAACCAGACATGTTCGGACTCCTACTAGAATAGTCCGGTATGCCTCACACAATTTAGGGTTTCTAGTGTGCTGCACATTTCACACCGACTTTACGCAGCATAGTGGACAAGTCCTGTACCCAGTACAGACTAGTCCAGCCGTCAAGTTCCCTAACGGTAGCATTTTTGGAAACACTATAAATAGGAGATCCACGACCCCACATACCAATAACTCACATTATATTGTTTAGAACTTAAACCCTAGCGCTGCCAATTGTCCCAAGAGCACAAAAACGCATCTCCCCATGCATCTAAGATCCTCAAAAGTAAAATTCTTTGAGTATTCAGATTTGGGATTGGGATATCGTTGTCTACACGTCATTGAGCTCATGGGGTTTGATCTTTCTATACTCTTGCATTAATTGTAATCTTTTAGAGTGTATTCGATCATTTTTCTGCTGTAATTCTTGTGGGAGCCCTCAATGTGTGAGGTTGCCCCACCAACTCGATGATTACCCGTGATAGTAGAATCAAGTCGGCCTTGTGCGGTGACTTGACGGGGGAAAGGGTTTGAAGAGACCTGGATCTGTGTAGGCTTCCTCAACGAGGATATAGATATCTTTGGTGAGATCGAACCTCGGTAGAAATCCGTGTCTCGCGTGTTCTATTCTTTTGCTTTTACAAGTTTTATCATTAGGGCATTAGAATTGATCAATCAAATATTTTGTGATCCATGTGAACATTAAGTAATGTTATCGCTTGTTAAATTTCAAAGAATAGTAATTACATTCTGCTACAATTTCATTTGAGACTCCTGCAAAATCGCTTAATAATTTTGCCTCATCTAAACAACCAGACTAGTCCATGTCATCAACCGGACAAGTCTGATCCCTTTGGTATTTGACGATTTGATTAAGTGTGCAAGAAAACATTCAAAGCCTATTCACCCCCCTCTAGGCCACATTCAATTGGTATGAGTGCAGATTCTCCATCCTTAGAGAAGAACAATGAGATCCCGAAGGTGCCCATTCAATGTACTCAAGGAGAATATACACGATGATGAAGAAGTACAATATGGAAAACCTCCGCAATTCGACGGAAATGACTATACAATGTGGAAGTACAATATGAAAATGCATCAAATCTCTTTGAACCCCAATGTTTGGCATATTTTGTGCACAGGTGTAGGTATCCCTGATACAGACGATGAACTCACTCCGGAACAAGAACAAGAAATTTACCGCAACGCACAAGCCGTTGCAGTGATTACTTCATCTCTGAGCCGAGAAGAGTTCACCAAGATTAATGGGCTAGAAAGTTCCAAGGAAATCTGGGATATGCTCAAGACAGATCACGAAGGAAATTTATCAGTTCGTGAAGCAAAAATTGAAATGCTAGAAGGTGAATTGGGGAGGTTTGCCATTCAGGAAGGCGAATCACCTAAAGACATGGACAACTGAATGAATGCGCTTATCAACAAGATCTGCGCTTATGGAAGCAAGAAGTGGACTGACCAAGAGGTGGTCAAAAGGATGATAAGAGCATTTATGCCAAGAAATGTCACCTTGTGCTCCATGATCCGTGAAAGCCCGGGGTTTCACAAAATAACTCCGAATGAACCATTGGGCAAGATCATCAACCATGAGATGATGGAGAAGGAGGCCCAATACGTCAAGGACTTGGCTGAACTTACTTCCTCCAAAAAGAAGGATGTTGCTCTGAATGCAACTTGCAAGCCTAAAGGAAAGGAAGCTCGTAAAGCACAAGATGAGGAAGACACAAGTGATGTGAGCAACGATTTGGATGAAGAAGAGATGACACTCTTCATCAAGAAATTCAAGTGCATGATAAGAAGAAGGAAGGGAAGCAACTCTAGTGATTGCAAGAGCAAAGAAAAAGGGAAATCCAATGCTCGACGCACCAACTACAACTATGGCGAGTAAGGTCACTTTATGGTCGACTACACATATGAAGAAAATTAAAAGAAGAAGGAAGCGAAGCCTCAAGAAAAGAAGACCTTCAAGAAAAGGAGGCAAGCCCATCAAGTGCACATCGGCAAGGAGTGGGACTAAAAGAACGAGTCCTCCTCCGATGATGAAGAAGAGATGGCCACCATAGCCATCAATAAGCCTACCAAGAAGTCTACGCGCTTCCCGAACATGGGAGGACAAGAGTCTCATAATCACACTTGACTCATGGCTAAGGAGGGCAAGAAAAAGGTTCGACTCACACCTCCCTTGCTTAATTCCTCTATTGATGATTTTGATAGCTCTAGTGAAAATTAGGAAATGTTTAGAGGTTTAAGTAAAACAGCTTTAACGAAAATGAAAATGTTGTTGGATGAAATTTCGGAGAAGGAGGAGCTTGCAAACCGACAAGAGGATATGCTCATCTGTGAAAGGAAGTGTAACACCCTCATTTTCATGCATAATGCATTGCATACATCCTCATGCATGGTTAACACTAAGCAACCTAAAAAGGAATGGGATTAAAAGAATTTAGGCTTAATCAGGGATTTAAGTTTGTCAGGGTACTGACTTGTCCGGCCAGAAATCTGGACTAGTCCCGTGTCCCTATTCTCTTTCAGAAAATTTTGTTTCTTCATAGTCCGGACTTGTCCAGCACATTGCACGGACAAGTCTGTTTGAGGCTCTGATGTTCTTTCGGACTTGTCCGATTCCCAAAGGACTAGTCCCATTTCGTCAAAATTTCTGTCCGGATCAGTTTTCTACCTACCCCGGACTTGTCCGGCCTTGCATACGAACTTGTCCGATTTTGCCTCTGTTCCACAACGGACTTGTCCCGTCCCAAATGCGGACTAGTGTGGCCTACGAAATTCAACTCAAATTATAATATTCTTCTACAATTCGTTTTTGGGTAATTGCCTAATTTGGGCCCAAGAACTTCGTGCCCAACCTCAGGGAGTCCAAGTGGACCCCACCTCGGCCCCTAGTCGCCCCCACCGAAATTCACTTGGAATCCACCCCAAAACCCTAATTCCCCACCCTAGATAAACAACCCAATGTCCCACACCTCTCCATCGAGTTGAAAACCCCTTGCTGCCACTTTTGCATTGTGTCGTCGTCAAGATCAAGTCCAGAAGCAAGGAGGAGGGGAGACACGAAGAAGGACCAACCATGACTGATCTTCATCGATTTTTTGATGAATTGACATTCTTAATCCAAGTTCTTTATCAACACCTCTCATCAAGCCATAATCGCCAAGATTCAAAGTCTCATGCCCAAACCTTGATCTTTGGATCTCTAAACACGTGGTATACTCTCTACATCCAAGTTTCTACGTCAATTCAACCCCAATTCTCGCAGATCAAGAAAACTCTAAAATCCGATTCTGTCCAGGTTGGACTAGTCCGGTCCCTGAAAATGGACTAGTCCGATATCTAAATCTGGAATGTGTTGAATTAATTCCAAATCAACTCAAATCAATTCCAAACTTGTTCAAATTTGTTGGAAACTATTGTTACTAGTTATTAAACATTAATAGCAACTCATTAACAAGTTTTACCTCACAATTGCATTAATCATGCATATCATGTCATATTGAGTATTGTATGAGTATTTTTTATTGAATTGTGTGTTTTGCATGTTTGTCGCTCGGAATAGAAGGAATTTCCATAGAGAGTGCTTTTGAGGACTTGCAGAACCAAAGTTTCGAGGACCATCTAGAATTTAGAGTGCCACCACAGGGACAAGTATGGGTGTGGCTTAGCTGACTAATTAGTGAATTGCCAGTACTGTTTGGACCATTAAGAATGCTCGTGGAAGGGTAGTCGGATTGGGTTTATAGTTTATGGTGGGACTACCCTAGGATCCGAATGGCTCAAGAGGGGGCCCTTGGTTGGATGTGCTCAGATGTAGACATCACCACCGATGAAACCTCAGTGGGGTCTAAATAGGCTAGTAATCACTTTGTAAATGCTATTTTGTGATCTCTTGGCCACACACCTAACAAAATGTGTGAGATGGCATAATTGAGATTACATAGTCATCGAAAGGTGATGAAATCATGAACTTGTGGGTGAAGTGGTACAAACTCTGCAGAGTGTGTCTAAAACTATCATGATAGCCATGCTCCAGGTCATGAGCAACCTGGACCCTCGCATGATTAGAATTTGGACTTTAACTTGGTTTAATGGCTGAAATTGATTTGGGAGTTGGTATTGGTTAATTGAAGGACTTTGGTATATGGAATCGATGAAAATGAGATAAATGAGCAGATATGAGTTGATTATGGTTTATTATTGCTAAAATTGGTTATTTAAGTTGAAATTGATGATATTTGGGTTATTTTGGGAAGGGCCTCACCTAATAATGATATAATTGCATTTTCAACTGTTTGAATGTACTTTTATGCAATTAGCCCATATTATCGGCATTCCTTGTTTAAGCTACATGTCATACTTTTCCACACTTGCTGAGTACGACATGTGCTCACCCTTGCTATTCCCTCACCAAATCCAGACGCATGCAACTTGGTGGAGTACCAGGAGGTATTTGAGGAGTACTAGGCGCGCGTGTTACTGTCAAACTTGCGTGTGGAGTTGGCTATAGTTTCATTAGACCTTATATTCAAGACTATTTGGTTTGTAATAAGGTACTAGTATCAAGTGTTATTATTTGAGACATGGTTATATCTGTTTATCAATTGTGAATAACTTGTGTATGTGTGTTAAACATCCTGGGCACACATATGCATTATGCTTGGTTCATTTTCGGAACCGTGTGTCACAAGTTGGTATTAGAGCCGTGTTTGACCGTAGGACGCATGCCTAGTTAGAATGAACACTACAAATCACTTATGGCTTCTTTCCTATTCAAAATTAGTCTGTTTTGCACTACTTTGCTGTCCACTAGCTATATAATGTGGAAAAAATTGAGCTTTTTGCTGCTGCTGTGATTTTTGCTGTTTTTGCATCTTTTTGAGCAAATGCAAATCCTCTCATTTTGATTTATGGCTGCTGCAATTTCAGAACTGATATTTGTGTTTTCATCTATTTTTCTCATATTTTCTTATAGATGGCTCACACCAAAATGACAGCCCGCAAGAGAGCTCGTTTGCCACCCCTTGGAAGAAAGCTTAGGCCTCGCAAGGAGCCGCAAATGAAACCAGCCCAAGAGGACGAAGAAGTGAATTCTCCCATCAAGGAAGTTGAGTATGAACACTCCAACCCGACGAAGGAAGATCCTGAAATGGTCAAGTCCTATGACGATGATGAGGAACAGGAAGACCCTGAAATGGTGGAATGCTACGATAGTGAAGATGAGGAGGAACCACAAGATGAGGGACCTACTACACAAGAAGAAGTACCTGAAGCTCAAAGGAATGCATCACAGCCTAGTGAAGCCAGGAAGGAGGACAAATGCATAGTTTACCGTGATGCCCAAGAATTCCGTTCTAATGGAACTGATGGGGGATTTGCAACTAAGCAATTGAAGGAGTTCCTTGATTTATGCAAGATGCACCCAGAGTATTATGTTAAGAGGATTCCTCGCCATGGACGTGAAGAATGGAGAGCTCAAGTAACTGTTCATGCTAGAGATGAGGTAGTCACCCAACACTTTGCATCGACATGGAGAGCCACCAGGGAGCAAGCTATTGATGATGTTGCTTGGGATGCACTTACTAGATTGTGCCACATCTATCGGGAGGAGATTGGAGACACTAGCTTTGCGCTGCACCTGCAATGCAAGAAGGGGACAAGGGAAGTCTTAAGACCGCAAGATGGATCCCAAGTCAGTTCTTGTGCCATTGACAGCTCTCAGGAAGTATTGGTGAATCTGGGAAATTGCTATGCCGATGCTATGGAAGAGATCCGTTACCTCCGTAAGAAGTTGTTCATCATGGAGAAGCAAGAGGAAATTCGTGCCACCGTGGAGGTCAATGGTGTAGCAACCTCTTCAGCACCTACATGGACTGCCAACTCACCCTGGCGTGCACCCATGTATGCCTCGCTGCCGCCATCGCCTTCGCTGCCACACGGCCAGGACAGCCACGTATAACACAATTAAGTCTAGGTCTCCTGTTTAGAAGTTAGAAAAGCGTTTAGATCATTTTAGTTGTGTATAGTGTGGTATTCTGAATTTTTTTTGTGTGTGCTTGTGCTTGTGTGCTTGGTGCGAGTTGTGGAACGTTTAACATTTTGTACACATCCACACGTAGTAGAGAGTTGTGGGATCCTTGTCCACATCCACTAATAGGATTTATAGTATTAATAAGAGAATTGTTAGTTTAGTTACATATACCTTGATGTATATAGTTGGGGCATTTTCTTTCCAAATTCTAAATTCTTTCGTATCTACTATTCTTTCACCAACAGATGATGAGGACACGTAACTAGAGGAATGCCAATGGTGAGGAGGAGAGCAATGAAGCACCTCAGAACAACCAGGGGCCTGCCCAGGCAGCTATCAACCTTAAGCGGCTATTGGTTATGCAGAACCAGCTTATGCAGACCATGATACAGACTATGGGATAGCTGCAAGCTGGCAACAACAATCAGCCCCACATTTCGCCACCACTGCCACCCCCGCCACACCACAATCGTCTGGGAGAATTTATGAGGATCAGGCCGCCTACCCTTACTCAAGCCATAGATCCTATGGAAGCTGATGATTGGTTGAAGTCTGTAGAGAAGAAACTTTCCATAGTCCAATGCAGTGATAGAGAGAAGGTTCTTTTCGCCTCACACTAGTTGATTGGAACTGCTGTAGACTGGTGGGAATCCCTTTGCAATGCCCATGAAAATCAGGAGAGAATAATCTGGGTTGAATTTAAGGAGAAGTTTTGTTCTCACTATGTGTCAGAGGGAGTCATGATACTGAGAAGACAAGAATTTGAAAACCTTAGGCAAGGAAGGATGAGTGTGAGTGAGTATCTCAATAAATTCACTCAATTGTCTTGATATGCTCCAGAGGACATCGACACTGATAGCAAGAAGCAATATCTGTTCATGAGGGGTCTCAACAATGAAATTCAGGTTCAGTTGCTCAATGCTGACTATGCAAACTTTTGGAAGCTGGTTGACACGGTCATTGTTGTTGAGAACAATATTCGGGAGATGGATCTAGACCACAAGAGGAAGATGCCATATCAGGGACAGCTACAAGGAAGCAATGTCCGTCCTCGCTATGCACTGCATGCTGCACCCTATTATAACCCGTCTGTTACTGCATACCGCCATGCTTATCCACCGCAACCGCAACAGCCAATGCAGCAACACCCGCCCATGCAAGCACCTCGCCTACCTATGCAGCCTGCGTCACACCCAAATATGTCTGCCTATGCTCAAAACCAGCCTTGCCCTAACTTTGCAGGCGCCACTGGTGGAAAGACTTGTTATGCTTGTGGTCAAATAGGACATTTTGCAAGTCAATGCTCAAGATCAGGTCAGGGTCAAATGAACAATGTACCAAGGCAGAATCCAAGGGCCAATGGAGGAGCAGCTCAAGGCAATCGTGGACCACAAAATTTTGCTCGCGGCAAGGTGAACTATGTATCTGCAGAAGAGGCTCAACAAGCTGAAGATGTTGTGATTGGTATGTTTCTCACAAAATCCAACCCCGCGACTATATTATTTGATTCGGGATCATCCCATTCGTTCATCTCATCAAAGTATGTTGCAAAGCATAGCATGCCCATATCATACCTGAAGTTTACTTTATTGGTTAAATCTCTTGGAGGGGAGATGAGGAAAATATAGTATGTCCAAAAGTAAGTGTTTCCATAAGGGAGGTAGAATTTGTTGCCAACCTTATAGTTCTGAATTCACATGGTTTGGACATCATAGTTGGAATGGATTGGCTAAAGAAGCATAACGGAGTAATTTAGTGTGCCACTCGGACAGGGCACTTGACAAATGAGGAAGGAATCAGTATAGAGTTCAAGGCAGTTCAGCCGACGACCGAGAAGGCAATGGTAAATCATGTAGAATGAGTGACCTTGGAGGAGATTCCAGTTGTTCGTGAGTATCCAGATGTGTTTCCTGAAGAATTGCTAGGTATGCCACCTGATCATGACATCGAGTTCGTCATCAATTTAATACCTGGAACTGCACCTATAGCAAAGAGGCCATATAGGATGCCTCATAAGGAATTAGCAAAGCTCAAGAAGCAAATTCAAGAGCAGTTAGAGAAGGGTTTTATACGCCCCAGCTCTTCACCTTGGGAAGCGCCAGTGCTTTACGTGGATAAGAAGGATGGATCCCAAAGAATGTTTGTGGATTACCAGTCTCTCAACGAGGTGACAATCAAGAATAAGTACACATTGCCCCGCATAGAGGACCTGTTCGACCAGATGAAGGGAGTCAGAATATTCTCTAAGATTGATCTTCGGTCGGGATATTTCCAAATGAAGATTAGACCATCAGACATACCTAAGACAGCTTTCAGGACAAGGTATGGATCTTATGAGTATACGGTCATGTCATTTAGATTAACTAATGCACCTGCGTACTTCATGTATCTTATGAATAAGGTTTTCATGGAGTATTTGGACAAGTTCATCGTAGTGTTCATTGATGACATCATGATCTACTCAAAGAGTGAGGAGTAGCACGAAGAGCATTTAAGGCTAACGTTGCAAAAACTACGAGAACACCAGTTGTATGCCAAATTTAAGAAGTGTCAATTCTGGTTGAGAGAGATATCATTCCTAGGCCATGTCATTTCGGGAGGAGGAGTGTCAGTCGACCTAGGAAAGGTTAGAGATGTACTAAAATGGGAACCACCATAGAATGTTAAGGAAATAAGGAGTTTTCTTGGGATGGCTGGATATTACTGTCGGCTCATCAAGGACTTTTGCAAGATAGCGAAGCCCATGATTGGACTGTTAATGAAGGAGAATCTGTTCAAGTGCACTCAAGCCTTTAAAGAAAGTTTTGAGGAGCTCAAGAAGAGGTTAACAACAGCACCCGTGTTGGTATTGCCAGACGTAAGAAAGAGTTTTGACATCTATTGTGATGCTTCAAGGCAATGACTTGGTTGTGTATTGATGCAAGAAGGCCGAGTAGTACCTTATGCATATAGGCAGTTGAAGAAACATGAGCAAACTATCCTACGCATGATCTTGAATTTGCAGCTGTAGTGCATGCGTTGAATATTTGGAGACATTACGTTCTTGGTTATAGATGCGAGATCTTTATGGATCACAAGAGTCTCAAGTACATATTCACACAAATGGATCTGAATTTGAGACATCGACAATGGTTGGAACTCATTAAGGACTATGATGTGGGAATCAATTTCACCTAGGAAAAGCCAACATAGTGGCTGATGCTTTAAGTTGAAAAGGAACAAGCCACCCGCTCACCATCAGGGAATTGCCGCCCGAGCTTTGCAAGGAGTTCAAACGGTTGAATCTTTGATTTGTAAATGAGATGGGAGCAATGGAAGTGAATCCAACCTTGGAATGAGAGATTTGAGAAGGTCAAACGAAGGATAAGGAAATCCAGGAAATCAAGGAAAGGACCCAAGAAGGGAGAGAATTCAGATTTAATGAGGATGACCAAGGTACTCTATGGCTTGGAAAATGGATTGTTGTGTTTAACAACTAGAGTCTTTGACACTTCATATTGAAGGAGGCACATGACTCGTGTTACTCTATCCATCCCGATTGTACAAAGATGTACAAGGACCAGAAGACATGCTACTGGTGGGATGGTATGAAAAAAGGACATAGCAGAATATGTTGCATTGTGTGATGTATGTCAACGAGTCAAAGCTAAACATCAAAGGCCAGCTGGACTATTACAGCCATTGAAGATTCCGGAATGGAAGTGGGAAGAGGTTGGTATGGATTTCATAGTTGGTTTGCCTCGCACTTCAGCCGAATATGATTCGATATGGGTTATTGTGGATCGATTGACGAAATCATCACATTTCATTCCTGTCAAGACTACCTACAGTGGAGCGAAGTTGGTAGAACAGTATATGGGAAGAATAGTGTGTTTACACAGAGTACTCAAGAAGATAGTGTCTGATAGAGGTTCTCAGATTACTTCAAGGTTCTAGCAAAAGCTGCACGAGTCTATGGGAACTCAATTGAATTTCAGTTCTTCATATCACCCTCAGATGGATGGACAGACCGAGAGGATAAATCAGATATTGGAGGATATGCTAAGAGCCTGCGTGCTAAAGTATGGAGGAAGCTGGGATAAAAGTCTGCCATATGCTTAGTTTTCCTACAACAAAAGTTATCAAGAAAAATTGAAGATGTCACCATATGAAGCATTGTATGGGAGAAAGTGTAGGACACCCTTGTTTGGAATGATACAGTGGACACTCAAGTATTTGGACCTGATGTGATCCAGGAAGCCGAAAAGCAAGTTCAGACTATCCGCGAGAATTAGAGAGCTGCTCAGTCAAGACAGAAGGGTTATGCGGATAATAGGCAAAGAAACTTAGCCTTCAAAGTGGGAGACTTCATATACCTCAAAGTGTCACCTATGTGAGGTCATAAGCGGTTTAACGTCAAAGGCAAACTAGATCTCGCTATATTGGACCGTTCAGGTTTTGGACAAATAGGGAGAAGTAGCATATAAACTGGAGATGCTAGAACATCTTTCGGATGTTCATGATGTGTTTCATGTTTCTCAGCTCAAGAAGTGCTTAAGGGTACCGGAAGAGCAAGTACCGATGGAAGAATTGGATCTTGAGGAGGATTTGACCTATGTGGAGCAACCTGTCAAAATTTTGGACACTAAGGAGAGACTTACAAGGAACAAGGTGATTCGATGGTGCAAAGTGCAACGGAAGCATCACGCAGAATTGGAAGTAACTTGGGAGCGAGAAGATGATCTCCAGAAGGAATTTCCCTATCTTTTTTTCTTTCCACAGTGAATCTTGAGGGCGAGATTCATTTTAAGGGGGTAGATTTGTAACACCCTCATTTTCATGCATAATGCATTGCATACATCTGTGACACCCGGTTCTGAAAAACAAACCAAGTACAGTGTATGTGTGCCTAGGATGTTCATCACACATACACAAATGCATCACAAACGGAAATCAGAATTTAACCATGTAAAATATAAATATACCTTGATTCTATTGCAGCGGAAATAAACTAGCGTAGGCGACTCAAACTCCACAGGCAGTCGACAGCGGTACGCAACCTAGTGCTCCATGATGATCTTCAAAATATCTCTAGCAGCTGTTGGGGGGGGATTGAAAGGGTGAGTACATGTCGTACTCAGCAAGTGTGGGAAAATATGACATGTAGCTGATACAAATGACGAATATAATAATGGCTAAGTGCTGAAAAGTACATTAAAACATTTGAAGAGCATTATACTATGTCTATGTGAAACAATCCCATCATAACCATCATATTAACATAATATAAACCATATCCAATTATTGCCAACATCATCATTATCCAAGTCCAATTACCATAACTCAAATTCATATCCATAACCATAAGCCATAAACCATCCTTAACCATTACCAACCCATAACCATAATCCAACCATCCCAATACCAAAATCCTCTAATCATGTAGGTCATCCAGGTGCTCTTAACCAGGAGCACGACTATCATGATAGTTTTACACTCTGCAGAGATTGTACAACTTTACCCACATGTTCGTGATTTCATCACTTTTCAGTGACTAAGAACCTCTATTATGCCGTCTCACACTTCCGTAGGTGTGTGGCCAAGAGATCACAAAATAGCCTTTCAAAAGGGACTACTAGTATGTATGGACCCACTAAGGTTTCACCGACAGGCTTGAATCTTCATTCTCCCACCCACGGGCCCCCTCGTGTGCCATGCGGATCCCAGGGTAGCCCTCCTCGACTCCCATTCGTGCCATCCAATGGTCCATACAATACTAGCAATTCTCCTAATTATTCAGCTACACCGCACCCATACTTGGCCTTGTGGTGGCACTGTTGTCCTGACATATTCTCGCATGAACCGGTCCTTAGATCTAAGGAAAGCAAACCACCATGACATCCAACCCATCCACATAACAGGCTTGCTTAGATCACCCATTACCACATCATATTGACCAGCTCACATTGACAAGAATATCATTAGTGCATAATTAATTGTATAGTGTTGTTTTCCCATCCCAGTTAATTAAGCAAAGCAAAAAGGTAAAAAGCCCATCCCAACTCTCTACCATAATTCCAGGCGGCAAGGGTGGTTAAACAATTCTAGTAAACTTTCTACCATAGGATTTCCCATCAAATTGACACAGCATGCAGTTTTGCAAACAAAAACATTTATTTTAAAACCGGATCAATATGGTCAAGGACACTTTCCTTAATATTCTGCAATTCCGATGGTCAATCAACTCAAAGTCTTGCACTCGAAGATCCACGCATACTCGCTTCTCGATCGTAACCACTTGAGCAAACCGTCTACTCGCAATCAACCGCATACACAAGCAGATATACATAATAAATGCATTGCGACCACTAATCAATATGCAAAATATGGATGCATGCAAAAAATATGCTTGTATTAATGTTCTATAAATTTCTATAGCTTTTAAATAATTTTTGATAATGATTTCCTATTTAATTGATCAAGTTTGGAATTAATTACAATTAATTCAGAGGCAAAATAGTTATTTCAGAACATTAAATATGCTGAAAATATTATTAATAACTTACTAGAATTTATTCTAATTTTTTAGGAGTTTTTCTGGATTTAATTTGACACTTTATGAATTAACTAGGCTTTAATCTTATTTATTAATTCTGAAAAACAGATTAAATAATACTGAAAATATAAATTTTGTCAAATCTAAAATATCATATTGATCTTTTATGATTTAATCTAACTTATGCGTTCCAAGTGATTCTTAAGATGATCAGACAATGATTAACGATCGCTCAAATAAAACACGTTCTACACGTGATCTAATTCATATACTAGAACCAAAATAATTGTTTAGATCTAGACAGTAATACTTACCTTATATGCATCTAGTCCGGACGGTTGCAAAACGGCGGCGCGACATGGCGTGTCTCCAGGATCTAAAGTTTCGTTGATGAAGATGACAGAGGCCTAACGTAGACGAAGTATATAGCGATGCGATCCTCCAGCAGCACAACGACGACGGCGCAACGATCTCGGATGGCGGCTCCTTCCTTCCCTTCCTCTTTTCTTCCCTCTTCTTTCCCTCTTTTTTTCTTCCTTCCCTGTTGTGGCTCCTCCTGGCGGCGCAGCTCTGTTCTCCTCTTTTTTTTTTCTACCGGCGGCGCTAGGGTTTCTTGTGTCGAACAAAAACGCCGGAGCCTCTGTTGTTTTTATAGACGGAGCCCAACGAGGCTAGCTGCGGTACGACAGCCGAGTCAGCTACCGACTCGGTTGTGCACTGACGCACGGCAGGCGAATGCGCACGGACGCGCGGGCGGCTCGGTGCCGCTCGGCCCCATGGCCTCCGTGGCCAGCCGCGGCCCCGGACACGGGAGCCTCGCTGGGACTCCATCCTGGCCAGCGGTTGGGTCTTCCTGAGATGACTTTTTTTTATTTCTTTCTTTGGTGGTGCTAGCTTCCTACGTGTGGCCTGTGTGCGGCCCTAGGTGGCCACGGTGACTTTTGTTTTTTCTTTCTCTTATTTCTTCTCTTTATTTATTTGTTTATTTTTTTAATATATATACTTATATTGGTTATCTTTATTTTTTTGTTATTTTCCTTGGTGTTGCGGTTAAGGGTGTAAGATTTGAGAGTTGACTTTCTTTTCTTTTTATTCTTTCTTATTGTTTTGTTTTCTTTTCACAATATTGGTTTATTATTTATTTCCTTCCTTATTTTTTATTTCCGTTTCTAATTTCTTATATTTCTTTTGTTTCATATTTGTTGTGGCAACTAAATATTTTTAGTATATTTATTTTGATAATAAATTATTTTTTCTTATTTATTTTGGTAATTAAGTTTTAATACTTCAGGATGAATGCAAATGCAACATGAGATGCATATATTTTGTATTTTTCTTTATAAAAATAAATTCCTTCCCATTATTAACTCTAAGTTTTCATTTAAGTTTTCAATTTGCCAAAACTTGAAAATCAGGGTGTTACAATTCTACCCCCTTAACATGAATCTCGCCGTCGAGATTCGGATGGATAGGAGAAGAGATTTTGAAATAAAACTGAAGTTCTTATTGAAATTTTAATTAGCCAAATTTTGAAAATTGGGGATGTTACAACATCCTCATGCATGGTTAACACTAAGCAACCTAGAAAGGAAAAATATTAAAATTAATTTATGCTTAATCATGGATTTAAGTTTGTCAGGGTACGGACTTGTCCGGCCAGAAATCCGGACTAGTCCGGTGTCCCTATTCTCTTTCAGAAAATTTAGTTTCTTCATAGTCCAGACTTGTCTGACACATTGCATGGACTAGTCCATTTAAGGCTCTGATGTTCTACCAGACTTGTCCGATTCCCAGCGGACTAGTCAGATTTCGTCAAATTTAAGTCCAGATTAGTTTTCTACTCACACCGGACTTGTCCAGCCTTGCACACGGACTTGTCCGATTTCGCCTCTATTCCACAACAGACTTGTCCTGTCCCAAATTTGGACTAGTCCAACCTACTGAATTCAACTTGGATTCTAATATTCTTCCACGATTTGTTTTTGGGTAATTGCCTAATTTTGGCCCAAGAACTTTGTGCCCAACCTTAGGGAGCCCATGTAGACCCCACCTCGGCCCCTACTCGTCCCCCACCGAAATTCACTTGGAATCCACCCCAAAACCCTAATTCCCCACCCTATATAAACAACCTAATGCCCCACACCTCTCCATCGAGTTGAAAACCCCTTGCTGCCATTTTCGCATTGTGCCGTCGTCAAGATCAAGTCCAAAAGCAAGTAGGAGGGGAGACACACGAAGAAGGACCAACCAAGACTGATCTTCATCGACTTTTCGATGAATTGATGTTCTTCTTTTAAGTTCTTCATCAACACCTCTTATCAAGCCCTAATCGCCAAGATATAAAGTCTCGCAACCAAACCTTGATCTTTGGATCTCTAAACATGTGGTATACTCTCTACATCCAAGTTTCTACGTCAATTCAACTCTAATTCTCGCAAATCAAGAAAACCCTAAAATCCAGTTCTGTCCAGGGCAGACTAGATCGGCCCCTGAAAACAGACTAGTCCGATATCTGAATCTGGAATGTGCTGAATTAATTCCAAATAAACTCAAATCAATTCCAAACTTGTTCAAATTTGTTGGAAACTATTGTAAATAGTTATTAAACATTAATAGCAACTCATTAACAAGTTTTACCTCACAATTGCATTAATCATGCATATCATGGTATATTGAGTACTGTATGAGCATTTTTTTGATTGAATTGTGTGTTTTGCATGTTTGTCGCTCGGAATAGAAGGAATTACCGTAGAGAGTGCTTTCGAGGACCTATAGAACCAAAGTTTTGAAGCCTTCGATCCAAATCAAGCTCAGGAGCAAGGTAAGTGCCCTTGACCATATTGATCCTGTTTTAAGGGTTTTGTTTGCAAAACTGCATGCTTGTGTCGAAATTGATGGGAAAACCCAATTGTAGAAGTTTACTAGTTTTGTATGACCACACTTGTCGCTTGAACACTATGTACAGGGTCGGGAAGGTTATTTTGCACTTTTTTCTTTGCAATGCTTATTTGGGTTTGGTAACTAATCATATTTCATAATTATGAACTATTGAATACTATAACGATGAGAATTGATAATAATGACCCTTTAGCAACATGGTGCCTAGGGATCTAAGCAACTCGGTTATGTGGAATGGGCTGGACTGTTTTCGGTGGTTTTGCTTGCTTTTAGATGAGTGTGAGACGACATAATTAGATTCCATAGTCATCGAAAGGTGATGAATGTAGGATCGAAGAGCACGTGAAAAGCTACGAGAGGGGGGTGAATGGTAGATTTAAAAATCTTACGCAGCGGAAAAAATTAAACCCCAAACCCTCTCGGCAGAAAAATGATCTATTAAAGAAATCGTGTGTGAGACTAATCTAAATGTGTTTCACCGTGACAAAAGTGATAGATATCAGAGAGAATCAAGTCAAGAAGACAACACAAAAATAATCACTCAAATCCGTCGAGAAAAACTCAAGTTATGATCGAAAGATCAAACAAAGGTCAATCTGCCCTACCCGAGAAAAAACAGTTCTAGAATGCTGCAAAGAAACTCGTGTAGATCATAGACCACAAATCCAATGACCGTGAAATTTTGACAGATGATAGACAATCAAGTTGTGAAGACAATCCAAAAAGAATCACGTTAATTGGATCTGTAAAACTAGAGTTATGATAAAACCACCGATGAAAGGTAGTGCTGTCCAGAAACTCGACGAGTAAAACTTGTCTGGAACAAGTCGGACGAACAAGGCACAAAAGTTCCTTCAAACTACAAATTTTATTCAATATAACACAAGAGGAAAAGCCCCAAAGTCGTACCCACGAGCTCTGGGCTCCCTTGTTTATATAACCATCCCCTAGGCCAACCCAATATCAACTAGGACTCCAATCCTACTCAGATCACGAATCGTAACTTTCCATAACTGCTCAAGATTCTTCTATACGCAGATAGAAGCAATCTTAAGACTTCCAAACACCATAGGAACGTATCCCACATTCCTAAACAACTCAAATTCGTTACCCACACGAAATCCTATCATAACCAACTCAAATATTTCCATATTTGAGTCAAACCCAACTCAGCCGCAGCCTGAGTCCATAACCTAGTCGGTTGGACCTTTCCGACCAACTCTTTACGTCCACATCTCTTCATCACGCCTCAGAACCATGTAGTCACATCCATGCACTCCTTGCACACGTGCAAACATCTTCCAACGACGTCCACAATACCTTCACATGCATTGTTCTTGATTCAATCATGCTGCGCAACCTCCTGATCAGCTCAACCACAATTCCTCCTGAATTTGGTTGTTGGAACCTCATCTCCTCCCTGAGACTAGTCCAATGGATCCCGTCACCAGCCATGTCTTGAACTCAAGCAACACCTGCACATGAATAAACAACCAATCCATACGAGCCCAAGTCCTCGACTTGACTCACATGAGTTCCGAACACAACACCCTATGTGAGAACCTCACATAAGCATGTTGCAAAACCACGGTAACTCAATATTATCCATATCAACCAAAATGCACCAAAAACTTAGCAAATGAATACTAAGCAATCTTTCCAACAATGTAAAGCAAGTATGAAATATTGCAAATGAAAAGCAGAAGTATTGCGGTCAAGTTCCGGACCATCCCATAGCAAGCCGGAGCTTGAGCCGGAGCTTACCAAAACTAGTACAATGAAGCACCTGCCGGAGCTTACCAAAACTAGTAGATCCTAGCACCGGAGCTTACCAAAAACTAGTCAAAACTAGTCAACCCAAAACCAGAGCTAGACAAAGTACGTCGGAGCTTAGCAAAAGCATGCCGGAGCTATCAAATATATGCCGGAGCTATCAAAGTCATGCCGGAGCTATCAAAGACATGTCGGAGCTAATAAAGTCATGCCGGAGCTAAAGATAAAGCTCACTGGAGCTAACCAAAGCTAGTCGGACCTTACCAAGAAGTCGGACCTAGCTTCGAACATAGCTGGAGCTACCCAAAACAAGACGGACCTACCGTCGGACCTTGCTGTAGCTCAGAGCTAGAGTCAGACCTTGATAAAAAGGTGTTTTGGTGATATTAAAAACTTTTATCATCAAAGCCAAGTGTAATCACTACAAGCCAATGTATTCAGCACACATAGGTCTTACAATCTCCCCCTTGATGAATGCATTGGCAACACCACTTAAAATCCGAACATTGGCTTATTCTCAATAAAAATTTTGAAAACAATTTCTCCCCTTTTGTAAATCAGAAATAAAATTAGAAGAAAAGAAAAAATAAAATTCACATATCTCTCCCCCTTTATCATCTCTCCCCTTTTTAAGAATCGAAACACAATGTGTGATTAATCTCTCCCCCTTTGACAATGTATTC
This sequence comes from Tuctoria greenei, assembly GCA_036927565.1. Taxonomy (NCBI): domain Eukaryota; kingdom Viridiplantae; phylum Streptophyta; class Magnoliopsida; order Poales; family Poaceae; genus Tuctoria; species Tuctoria greenei. Next base: position 23,176,486 of record JAYESD010000011.1, on the reverse strand, counting down.
AGCAAGGTAAAAGAGAAATTTTAATTGTTATGAGCATATTATAACATATACATATAAAACAAAGCTCATCCATGTCATACTATCAAGTAACTTACACTATCACATCAATGAGATACATAAAGTAGTGTAATCCATGCTAGAGATCATATGTAATATTCAATTTAAGCAAGTCATGATCTCACAAACTTAACTATTTCAAAACTTGAAAGCATGACACTTAGTTGCTGCATTTTATTATTTTTCAAAGCATAAATTTAGATCATATGATATTTGCAAGAGATTATATGCACATCTGCCTTATTCTAACCAACCAAGGCAAGCCTATGTCATTTGACAATCAGAAGCTTAAGGACATGGTTTTAGTCATACACAACTTCTTCCAAGTTCATATCTAAGTGCAATGACAAGCTATCTCAAAAGAAGAAGTGCGATGCATGCATATTCTCTTGATCTTTTCTCAATTTATATTTGTTCATAAAAACTCAACATGTGAGTGATTACTTAATGAATTCTTAATGATTAAAAGCACTTGTGAACATGTAACAAGTTCAAAACAGCAAGAAAGTTCGACCATGACCAGTTTTAGTGTGAGTAATTATTCCAATTACTAGACATGGCAAAAACTACAAAATGTATAACACGAGTAATGTAGTAAGAACTTTCAGCATGTAAAAGGAATCACAAAGTCATATATGTATGAAATACTATGCTCATATTATTTTAATTTCAGATTCACACAAAGACTTCCCATGTTTCAAAAACTCCCCCTCAATTTAAGCCATGAGGATGCATAACCCCTATTTCACTACGAATGTAACAAAAACGAGTGAAATCCAAAGGTTTTGTAAAAATGTCAGCCAATTGTTGTTCGGTATCTACATGTTGAAGCACAATGTTTCCTTTTTCAACATTATCTCGGAGAAAGTGATACCTAATGTCAATGTGCTTAGTTCTAGAATGTTGCACGGGGTTTTTAGCAATGCAAATGGCACTAGTGTTATCACAGAATAGTGGAACACTATCTAGATCAACCCCATAGTCCTTAAGTTTTTGAACAATCCAAAGAATTTGTGAGCAAGCACTAGCAACAGCTACATATTCAGATTCGGCCGTGGATTGTGCAACTGAATTTTGTTTTCTAGAGGTCCAAGCAACAAGAGAATTACAAAGAAAATGACAAGCACCGGAGGTACTTTTCCTATCAATCCTACAACCCCCAAAATCAGCATCCGAAAAAGCTTTCAAAGTAACGGTTGAGGAAGAAGGAAGAAAAATGCCAAATTCTTGGGTTCCATGTAAGTACCTGAGAATCCTTTTGACGGCTTCACGATGTGAAACACGTGGGGAGGCTTGAAACCATGCACAAAGATATACGCTGAATTGTATGTCCGGTCTTGATGCCGTGAGGTACAAAAGTGATCCGATCATGCTTCTATATTCTTTTTGATTCACAGATTCACCATCTTCATCAAGTTCAAGTGTTGTTGCTGTTCCCATTGGTGTCCAAAGAGGCTTGCTTTTGTCCATGTTGAAGCGCCTTAGGAGGTCTTTGGTATACTTCGTTTGATGCACAAAGGTACCCTCCTTGGTTTGCTTGATTTGCAGCTCCAAAAAGTAAGTGAGTTCACCCATCATACTCATTTCAAATTCGGAACTCATCATTGCTGAAAACTTGGACACAAGATCATGAGAAGCACAACCAAAGATAATATCATCCACATACACTTGAACGAATAATGAGTCATTGCCATGCTTAAGCACAAAAAGAGTTTTATCAACCTTGCCCATGGTAAACCCCTTTTCAAGTAAGAATGTTTTTAACCTATCATACCATGCTCTAGGGGCTTGTTTGAGACCGTATAAGGCTTTGGACAGTTTGTAAACATGATTAGGAAAATTTGGATTTTCAAAACCCAGTTGTTGTTTGACATAAACCTCCTCATCTATGTAGCCATTAAGAAAAGCACATTTAACATCCATTTGATATAGCTTAAAACCTTTAGATGCTGCAAAAGCTAACAAAATTCTTATGGCTTCTAATCTAGCGACAGGAGCAAAAGTTTCCTCAAAATCTAGTCCTTCAACTTGAGTGAAACCTTGAGCAACCAACCTAGCCTTATTCCTAACCACAACCCCATATTCTCTTTGTTTATTTTTATATACCCATTTAGTTCCAATTAAAGTGTGACCTTGGGGTGGAGGTACAAGTTTCCAAACATTATTTCTTTCGAAATTTTCTAACTCTTCTTGCATGGCAATAATCCAAGATTCATTTTTGAGTGTGTGTGTTATATATTTGGGTTCAAAAGAAGCAACAAAAGCAGAATGAGCATGAGAGTTTGGATAGCAAAACTTGGACCGTGTGACTCGTTCGTGCAAGCTTCCAATCATCTGTTGTGGGGGATGATCTTTGTAAAAACATAGGGGAACAGATGTCTCACAAGCTTCTTCTTCTTCATGTTCATCACAAATCGATGAGCTTGTGGCTTGAGGATGATCAGGACCAGCATAGGTGATAGCCGGAGCTTGTTCAATGTCCGGAGCTGGTGATACTGCCTGGTAGTTCTGAATCTGTGAATCAAAAAGAATATAGAAGCATGATCGGATCACTTTTGTACCTCACGGCATCAAGACCGGACATACAATTCAGCGTATGTCTTTGTGCACAGTTTCAAGCCTCCCCACGTGTTTCACATCGTCAAGCTGTCAAAAGGATTCTTAGGTACTTACATGGAACCCAAGAATTTGGCATTTTTCTTCCTTCTTCCTCAACCGTTACTTTGAAAGCTTTTTCGGATGCTGATTTTGGGGGTTGTAGGATTGATAGGAAAAGTACTTCCGGTGCTTATCATTTTCTTGGTAATTCTCTTGTTGCTTGGTCCTCTAGAAAACAAAATTCAGTTGCACAATCCACAGTCGAATCTGAATATGTAGCTGCTGCTAGTGCTTGCTCACAAATTCTTTGGATTGTTCAAACACTTAAGGACTATGGGGTTGATCTAGATAGTGTTCCACTATTCTGTGATAACACTAGTGCCACTTGCATTGCCAAAAACCCCGTGCAACATTCTAGAACTAAGCACATTGACATTAGGTATCACTTTCTCCGAGATAATGTTGAAAAAGGAAACATTGTGCTTCACCATGTAGATACCGAACAACAATTGGCTGACATTTTTACAAAACCTTTGGATTTCACTCGTTTTTGTTACATTCGTAGTGAAATGGGGGTTATGCATCCTCATGGCTTAAATTGAGGGGGAGGTTTTGAAACTTGGGAAGTCTATGTGTGAATCTGAAATAAAAATAATATGAGCATAGTATTTCATACATATATGACTTTGTGATTTCTTTTACATGCTGAAAGTTCTTACTACATTACTCGTGTTATACATTTTGTAGTTTTTGCCATGTCTAGTAATTGGAATAATTACTTACACTAAATCTGGTCATGGTCAAACTTTCTTGCTGTTTTGAACTTGTTGCATGTTCACAAGTGCATTTAATCATAAAGAATTAATCAAGTAATCAACTCACATGTTGAGTTTTTTTATGAACAAATATAAACTGAGAAAAGATCAAGAGAATATGCGTGCATCGCACTTCTTTTTCTGAGGTGGCTTATCATTGCACTTAGATATGAACTTGGAAGAAGTTGTGTATGACTAAAACCATGTCCTTAAGCTTCTGATTGTCAAATGACATAGACTTGGCTTGGTTGGTTAGAATAAGGCAGATGCGCATATAATCTCTTGCAAATGTCATATGATCTAAATCTGTGCTTTGAAAAATAATAAAATGCAGCAACAAGTGTCATGCTTTCAGGTGTTGAAATAGTTAAGTTTGTGAGATCATGACCTGCTAAAATTGAAAATTACATTTGATCTCTAGCATGGCTTACACTACTTTATGTATTTCATTGATGTGATAATGTAAGGTACTTGATAGTATGACTTGGATGAGCTTTGTTTATATGTATATGTTATAATATGCTCATAACAACTAAAGGGGGAGAGATAATTTGTTTATATGCTCATGACTTGCTGAATACATTGTCAAAGGGGGAGAGATTAATCACACAATCAAAATGGGAAAGATAATGTGCATGGGGAGAGATGATAAAGGGGAACAGATGTCTCACAAGCTTCTTCTTCATTAGGTTCATCGTAGATTGATGAGCTTGTGACTTGTGGACGATCAGGACCAGCATAGGTGATAGCCGGAGCTTGTTCAATGTCCGGAGCTGGACACGTGTCAACTTCGGAACTACTAGGCAGTATCACCGGCTCTTCTTCATCTTCGAAAATACCCTCCCCCTGAGGATACGGATCTGGTCCTGCAACACTGGAGCTAGAACCTGGGCTAGCTTCATCAAAGGACACTTCACAAGTCTCCACAATTTTGTTAGTGTCAAGTAAAAGCACACAGTAGCCTCTAGTATGAGATGGATAACGAAGAAACATGCCATCAATGGATCTAGATTCAAATTTATCAAGATTACCATGTTTCTTGACAAAGCATTTGCAACCAAAAACCCGAAAGTGTGTAACACTAGGCCTATGTCCAAACCGAAGCTCATATGGTGTTTTACCTAGCTTAACACGCAAGAAAACACGATTTGAGACATAACAAGCGGTTGCTAACGCATCAGCCCAAAATTTCCTAGGAGTTTGATATTCATCAAGCATAGTCCTAGCCATCTCAACTAAGGTTCTGTTCTTTCTTTCTACAACACCTTTTTGTTGAGGTACATATGGTGAAGAAAATTGATGATCTATTCTGTTTTCAGCACAAAAGTGATCAAAATATTGATTTTTAAATTCAGTTCCATTATCACTTCTAATTGCTTTTAATGATCCTGGGTGATCAATTGATAATCTAAGAAATAAAGTTCTAAAGTGACTAAAAACTTCATTCTTAGACGCCATAAAGTAAACCCAAGAGTATCTAGAATAATCATCAACAATAACAAGAACATACGATTTACCTCCGAAGGATTGAACACGTGAAGGTCCTACGGTGTCAAGATGCAAAAGTTGACATGGTTCTGTTGTCATGATCATTGTGAGAGGAGTATGTTAACCTGCAATCATCTTAGCATGTCTACAAGAAGAGCACACAATTTCTTTGTCCCCTTTAAGCTTAGGCAGCCCACGTATGCGATCAAGAGCACTAACACGCGTTAAGTGATCAAAGCCTACGTGACCAAGTCTACAATGTCAAAAATATAAGTCCTTTAAATCATTAGCAACTAGACACCTATGCTTAGAGGAAGACATATCAAAATCAGCTTTAAAAACTCTTCCAAACCGAGACATGTTAAAAATAAGCTCACTATTTGAACCTACAACTTTGCAGCAGTTTTTATTGAAAATAATTTCCAGATTTTCATCTAGCAATTGTGAAACAGAAAGCAAGTTGTATTTCAAATTTTTGACAAGTGCCACATCCTTCAAAGTGTAGTGATCATTTACTCTAACTGAACCCTTAGCAATTATAGGAGTTGAAGAATTATCAGCAAAAGTAACATTCTCTACACGTGACACAAAAGAGAGGGAGGAGAACCAATCTTTGTTACCGGTCATGTGGCGTGAGCAACCTGAATCCACAATCCAAATGGTCTCCTTCCTCAAACGTGTAACCTACATAAAAGCACAATACGTCGATGACTCAATACTGGGGTTAGTCAAAAGGCATTTAGGAATCCAGTACTGAGTCACGCGACGTGCAGCAGGAAAAACACGCGAAAGCTGAGACAAAACAGCAGGTTTATGAGTCAAAGTTTGAGATTTTTTATTCTTAACTACTGACCTATAAGGTGTTACTTGTGTAGCACAAAAATCAGTAGCTCCGGAGGCAAAAACAGAAGGTCCGGAGGTAAACTTTGAATGTTTTGACTCAAAACAGCAGGTTGTACATTCGGTTCAATGTGTGCAGCAAATTTTGCATGAAAGCTATGAGATCTAGCAACCATTCTTTCCCTTTTCTGTTGTTTAGCTAGTCTATAACAAAAATCTATGACATGACCATCTCTACCACAGAAGGTACAATGAAATTTAACTTTGTGTTCATGTCTACATGAGCAAGCAATATTTTTATTTTAAACCGAATGAGGCAACACTCCTGCAGATTTGAAAACCACTCCATTTTGTTTAGGAACTGTTTGAATCAAACCACTTCCTAATGACTTTACAATTTTAGGTGGATGTGCCTTTGCATGAGCATGAGAATCAAAACCTAAACCAGTTTTATTATTGCAAGACTTGGAAGAATTTAGCAGTAAGTTTAGGTTCTTATTCCCATTACAAAACCGATCTAATGTCCTATGCATGTCATCAAGTTTATTGGACAGATCAAGGCAATTTTCACATGAAGTTTTTCCTTTTAGTTTGCAATTTGAAAAAAATTTACCTTCATGAGAACGTAAAGCATTGTTCAATATAGAAATTTCTTTTATAGCATCCTGTAGTTTCTTATCAAGATCATCACAAGTAGAACAATGCAAATCAATTGTAGAATAGCTAGCATCTTTCAAGTTTTTATCATTAAGTGCAGCAAGCTCTTTGTTCTTTTCAATTTCTAACTCAAGTTTATCTATAGTGGAGGAGTGTGCACTTCTTAATGTGGACAATTGTTCATAGATTAAGTCACATGAGGGACATGCATCATCACTAGGAATCAAAGTTTTTAAACGGTTAATTTCAGATTCTAGTGATTCAATTTTAGCAGCATTATCCCTAAGCTTTTTGTCCTTTTTCTTGACAATAATAGTTGCACGAGAAATAGCATCACACATTTCATTGCAAGTAGAACATACCTCATCGTCTTCACTGTCGTGTTCTGCATCCTCTTGACTTGATCTTGATCTTGTTTTGCCCGCCATGAAGCATAAGTTGGCCAGATCGTCATCATCCTCATCACTTTCAAAGTCTACATCACTTGAACTAAGTTCTTGAAGTGCGGTGATGAAGATGTTAATCATCTTGCGTCCTATGGTACCCTTCTTTTTCTCCGTATCTTTTGCAGAGGAGTGTTTCGTTCTTGTTTACTATTCATCTCGGGAAGTGGGACCTAAAAGGTTAGGGCAATCTGAACGAAAATGTCCTGTCTTACCACATTCGAAGCATCGTTGAGGTTCGGAGCTTCCTCTCCTTCTAGTTCTCACATTTTGCAATGCTTTTGAGAACCTCGTAGAGAGAAGTGCTAGCTCCTCCTCTGAAAACTCCTCAATCTATTCAAAGGTTAGAGAGGACAACAAAGCAAGTGTACTACAAGATGAAGATTGGCCGAAGCTAGGCATATTACGTTGAGAAACAAAAGCAATAGACTTGTTGGGGTTCTTACGTGATATTATATCAATTTCATGAGTTTTTAGCTCGGAATATAGCACATATAAAGTAAGTGTACTCATGACAGTAGATTCACGAATAGATGTAACTTTCATCTCCAAAATTGACATGTCTAATGCACTTAACAATTGCCTAGCATTTTCAGCATCTGAAAAATTAACATTGACACTATGCAAGTTGCTGAGAATCTTATTAATGCGAGCAAAAAGGTCATCAATAGACTCATCGGGTCGCATCTCGAAGCGCATGTATTCTTTCTTGAACATGTCTTGCCTTACCTCTTTGATCGTGTTGGATCCTTCGTGGTAGTCACAAAGTGCTTTCCACACATCGTATGCAGATCGGAGGTGTGCAACACGGTCGAAGTCGCTTTGTGTTAATCCTTGTATGATCAAGTTCCGAGCCTTGTTGTTGTTGTCGACATCTCTGAGATTTGTATCTGTAACTTGATCGTTTGATGGCACTTCGTAAGTCTTTTATACCTTCTCCCAAATTGCAAAGCCTTGTGCCTGGATGAAAGCCTCCATGCGTGCCTTTCAAACCTGAAAATCAATACCAGCGAACACACACGGTTTGGCAGAGTACTTTTCCATGAATATTAGTCAAAAACATGCGCAAATCACAAAGATCAGAGCACTGTGGCTCTGATACCAATTGTAGGATCGAAGAGCACGTGAAAAGCTACCAGAGGGGGGGTGAATGGTAGATTTAAAAATCTTACGCAGCAGAAACAATTAAACCCCAAACCCTCTCGGCAAAAAACGATCTGTTAAAAAAATCGTGTGTGAGACTAATCTAAACGTGTTTCACCGTGACAAAAGTGATAGATATCAGAGAGAATCAATTCGCGAAGGCAACACAAAAAGAATCACTCAAATCCGTGGAGAAAAACTCAAGTTATGATCGAAAGATCAAACAAAGGTCAATCTGCCCTACCCGAGAAAAAACAGTTCTAGAACGCTGCAAAGAAACTCGTGTAGATCATAGACCACAAATCCAATGAACGTAAAATTTTTGCTGATGATAGACAATAAAGTTGTGAAGACAATCAAAAAAGAATAACGTCAATTGGATCTGTAAAACTCGAGTTATGATAAAACCACCGACAAAAGGTAGTACTATCCATAAACTCGACGAGTAAAACTTGTCTGGAACAAGTCGGACGAACAAGGCACAAAAGTTCCTTAAAACTACGAATATTATTCAATAGAACACAAGAGGAACAGCCCCAATGTCGTACCCACGAGCTCTGGGCTCCCTTGCTTATATAACCAGCCCTTAGGCCAACCCAATATCAACTAGGATTCCAATCCTACTCAGATCACAAATCGTAACTTTCCATAACTGCTCAAGATTCTTCTATACGCAGATAGAAGCAATCTTAAGACTTCCAAACACCTTAGGAACGTATCCCACATTCCTAAACAACTCAAATTCATGACCCACATGAAATCCTATCATAATCAACTCAAATCTTTCCATATTTGAGTCAAACCCGACTCAGCCGCAGCTTGAGTCTATAACCTAGTCAGTTGGACCTTTCCGACCAACTCTTTATGTCCACATCTCTTCATCACGCCTCGGAACCATGTATCCACGTCCATGCACTCCTTGCACACGTGCAAGCATCTTCCAACAACGTTCATGATACCTTCATATGCATTGTTCTTGATTCAATCATGCTGCGCAACCTCCTGATCAGCTCAACCACAATTCCTCCTGAATTTGGTTGTTGGAACCTCATCTCCTCCTTGAGACTAGTCCAATGGATCCCTTCACCAGCCATGTCTTGAACTCAAGCAACACCTGCACATGAATAAACAACCAATCCGTACGAGCCCAAGTCCTCGACTTGACTCACATTAGTTCCAAACACAACACCCTATGTGAGAACCTCACATAAGCATGTTGCAAAACCACGGTAACACAATATTATCCATATCAACCAAAACGCACCAAAAACTTAGCAAATGAATACTAAGCAATCTTTCCAACAATGTAAAGCAAGTACGAAACATTGCAAATGAAAAGCAGAAGTATTGCGGTCAAGTTTCGAACCATCCCACAGCAAGCCGGAGCTTGAGCCGGAGCTTACCAAAACTAGTACAATGAAGCACCTGCCGGAGCTTACCAAAACTAGTAGATCCTAGCACCGGAGCTTACCAAAAACTAGTCAAAACTAGTCAACCCAAAACCAGAGCTAGGCAAAGTACGTTGGAACTTAGCAAAAGCATGCCAGAGCTATCAAATATATGCCGGAGCTATCAAAGTCATGCCGGAGCTATCAAAGACATGCCGAAGTTAACAAAGTCATGCCGGAGCTAAAGATAAAGCTCACTGGAGCTAACCAAAGCTAGTCGGACCTTACCAAGAAGTCGGACCTAGCTTCGAACATAGCCGGAGCTACCCAAAACAAGCCGGACCTACCGTCGGACCTTGTTGTAGCTCAGAGCTAGAGTCGAACCTTGATAAAAAGGTGTTTTGGTGATATTAAAAACTTTTATCATCAAAGCCAAGTGTAATCACTACAAGCCAATGTATTCAGCACACATAGGTCTTACAATGAAATCACGAACTTGTGGGTAAAGTGGTACAACCTCTGCATAGTGTGTCTAAAACTATCGTGACAGCCGTGCTCCCAGTCATGAGCAACCTGAACCCTCACATGATTAGAATTTGGATTTTAACTTGGTTTAATGGCTGAAATTGATTTGCGAGCTGGTATAGTTTAATTTAATAACTTTGGTATATTGAATTGATGAAAATGAGATAAATGAGCAGTTATGAGTTGATTATGGTTTATTATTGCTGAAATTGATTATTTAAGTTGAAATTGATGATATTTGGGTTATTTTGGGAAGGACCTCACCTAATAATGATATAATTGCATTTTCAACTGTTTGAATGTACTTTTATGTAATTATCCCATATTATTGTCATTCCCTGTTTAAGCTACATGTCATACTTTCCCACACTTGCTGAGTACGACATGTGCTCACCCATGCTATTCCCCCACCAAATCCAGACCCAGGCAACAAGGTGGAGTACCAGGAGGTATTTGAGGAGTACTAGGTGCGTGTTACCGTCAAACTTGCCTGTGGAGTTGAAGTCATTAGAGTTTAGTTTTTCCACTTCAGTTTCATTAGAGCTTATATTCGAGACTATTTGGTTTGTAATAAGGTACTAATATTAAGTGTTATTATTCGAGACATGGTTATAATCTGTTTATCAAATGTGAATCACTTGTGTTTGTGTGCTAAACATCCTGGGCACACATATGCATTACGCTTGGTTCATTTTTGGAACCTGGTGTCACAGGAAGAGATATCATGAGGTTGAGAAACTCCTTGAGCTTGAGAAGGAGAAGAGCAAGTCACTTGAGCATGAGCTAGCCTTGAGTAAGGAAACTTACTCAAAACTAGAAGACTCACACATTGCAATCAAGGATGAACTTGATAACTTGTCAAAAGTTAACAAAATCCTTGAAGTGCAAGTCGAGTTACTCAAGCAAAGTGACTCCTCCTCCACCAAGAGCTCACCTTCCAAAGATGTAAATTCGACAACAACTGTAATTTGCACCTGCTCTAGTAAGAAAAATACTGTTAAACATGATGCTTCTACTTCACATGCTAAACATCCATCCCAAAGTGGCATCTTTGACAAGGAAAAGATTTGGTCTGTTATCGGTGAGGAGCTCATACGGCGGCTATAAAGAGAGCAAGAGTTGGAGTTCGTCTCAAGGGGGAGCTCATGCTCAAGATCAAGATTAGGAAGATCAAGACGATCAATATAATCAAGGAAGCAATAACCTAGGTGGAGATATTGACAATGAAGAAAATGAAGTGCAAGCAACTTCACAACTTCCTCACCCAAGAGTACATTAGAGTATACAAAGAGATCATCTAGTCAACAACATCATTGGAGACATTGCTAAGGGGGTAACCACTAGATCTCGCATAGCTTATTTATGTGAATATTACTCTATTGTCTCTTTTCTAGAACCATACAAGGTAGAAGAAGCACTAAAGGATCCAAATTGGGTGATTGCAATGCAAGAGGAGCTGAACAACTTCAAGAGAAATGAAGTGTGGGAGCTGGTAGAAAGACCAAAGGCGAACATTGTAGGAACCAAATGGGTCATTCGGAACAAGCAAGATGAACATGGAGTGGTAACAAGAAATAAGGCGCAACTTGTGGCAAATGGTTACTCACAAGTCGAAGGTTTGGACTTCGGCGAAACTTTCGCTTTCGTAGCTAGACTTGAGTCCATTCGTATTTTATTGGCATATGCTACTCACCATAATTTTAAGCTGTATCAAATGGGCATCAAAAGTGCTTTCCTCAATGGTCCCATTAAGGAGGAAGTGTACGTGGAGTAGCTACCAGGATTTGAAGATCAAGAGTACCCCTACCATGTGTATAAACTGCGTAAGGCTCACTATGGCCTCAAACAAGCTCTTCGAGCTTGGTATGAGTGCCTTAGAGATTTTCTAACTCTAAATGGTTTTAAAATTTGATAAGCTGATTATACTTTGTTCACAAAACATTTTGATGGTCATCTATTTGTATGTTAAATCTATGTTGATGATATCATTTTTTGTTCTACTAATAAGTCTTTTTATGAAGAATTTAGCAAAATTATGACAAACGGATTCGAGATGTCAATGATGGGCAAATTAAAGTTCTTCTTTGGATTCCAAGTGAAGCAATTAAGAGAAGGAACCTTCCTAAGCCAAACCAAGTACACATAGGACATCCTCAAGAAGTTCAATATGGACAAAGCTAATCTCATCAAGGCACCTATGGCAACTAATGGACATCTCGATCTCAACGAAGATGGTACAAATGTGTATCAAAAGGTATATCGGTCTATGTTGGCTCATTACTCTATTTATGTGCATCTAGGCCAGATATCATGCTTAGTGTTTGTATGTGTGCAAGGTTTCAAGCCGCACCTAAAGATGCCATTTAATAGCTGTAAAAAGAATTTTAAGATACCTTGTGCACACACCTAACTTGGCCTTTGGTATCCTAAAGGATCCAAGTTTAACTTAATAGGATATTTTGATGTCGACTATGCAAGATGCAAAGTCGATAGAAATAGCACGTCGATGACTTACCATTTTCTTGTAAGATTCTTAGTTTCATGGTCATCTAAAAAGCAAAACTCCATTGTCTTTCCACAGCCGAAGCGGAGTATGTTGCAGCCGGTAGTTGTTGCGCACACCTACTTTGGATGCGAAAAACTCTAAGGATTATGGTTACAATCTGAACCATATTCCACTCCTATGTGACAATGAAAGTGCTATAGAAATTGCACATAACCCAGTAGAGCACTTGAGAACTAACACATAGATATTCGTCATCATTTCTTAAGAGAGCATTCATTAAAAGGTGACATAGTCATTTCACATGTTAGGACTGAAAAGCAACTTGCAGACATTTTCACCAAGCCATTAGATGAACAGAGATTTTGTGAGCTAAGAAATGAACTAAATATATTTGACTCTCGAAATGTGGCTTGAAACACTGCATACCAGGTTGTGATTTCAAAATTGACTCATTTTTTGTGAAAATTTGCCTCTTATCTCGATTTTCTCTTGAAAACCATTTAAATAGTGAATCTTGGTGAATTATGGCCATTGTATGATTGTTGATTGCTTACTGGTCATGTTCATCAAGATTATTTATGAAATGATGCCCTTTAGATCACTATTAGTTCAAACTCCAAAATCAATTTGTTCCATTTTGTTCTATCCAGCTGACCCGGACTAGTCCGGCGTCAGCACTAGACTAGTCCGTTGTCACCGACTAGTGCGGCCCTGGTCCGGCATACCGGACTTGTCTGGTCCATACCGGACTAGTCCGTATTTATCGGGCTTAACCCTAGCCCGCCGTCAAAATTTCATCTTCCTTCTCTCATAATTGCTTTTTGCATCTAGCCATCAAGGCGATTTTTGCATCTAGCAATCAAACTCGAAGATTTATCCACGGGAAATCTTCTCCTTGGCCCAAAGCTTCCCCACTCTGGACTAATCCAGACCTCACTCTGTGCCTCCTCTTCGAATCGTTGATTTTTCGGTAAAATCTCACTCAACCCTAGTTCTCACCTTTTCTCCAATCTTTCTTATTTTTTCTTGATTCCTTAGGCATACATTACCTTTCTAGATGTATTCCTACTGTACTCTTGCTCGTTGTGCATCATTCGAGCTAGATTTGTTGAAAATCAGAAATTAGGGTTCATATGTCAGTCCAGACTAGTCCGGTGTTGTAGTGCAGACAAGTCCGCACTCTGAACACAGACAAGTCTAGTACACTGACAATTTGAACCCCTAAATTCTGATTTTCACAAATTCTACAATCAATTCTGATCAATCCTTGAATTGCCCTGTCAGGCACGATGTCGTCAGCTTCAGAAGACAACTCATTTGATTATGACGAAAAGCGTGACCGTGCAGGAGTGCAAAGTGCCAAAGAGGGAGTCATGAAGAAGAGGCACGACCACAATGTTGACACCTCTCCTCCTGACGATTCTTTCCTAAGAAGAGGAGAGTGGTAGTGAAGAAACCTCTGAGCAAGGAAGGTGTTGGAAGCTCATCGGCACCTAAGAGAAGCCTCAACAAGAGCAAAGGACTGACTAGTGGTCCTATTGGTCCGTTGAAGATGAAGGCTCCTATTCACCACAATAGGCAGCTCTCAAGTGATGATTTTGCTGGAAAAGGGAATGAGCGGGCTGGCAAATATAGGAAGATTGATGTCTATGAGCAGCCTAAGCAGTCAGCTGACCCAAGATTCTGGAGCAACTTTCATGCTGACTATTATGAGCATGTTTACATGAAGATGAGGAACCTCGTGATTGAAAGTCTGTGGGTCAATATCACCTACCTCCAATCCAAAAAGTGTCAATCCTATCAAGAGGTCTTTGAGGCATTGGAGAGACATGAGTTGAAGGATCTCATATCCTTCTAGTGGGACTGAAACAATGAGGTTATAACTCAATTTTACTCCACTCTCTACCTCACCCGTGATGATGGGGACAACATGATTTGGATGACACATGGATCAAAGTACAGTGTCACTTATGAGGAATGTGCCTGGATACTTCATCTTGAAGATAGCTTGGAAAATGATCTCATTATTAATAATTGAAGCCTCTGGAGAAAGATGAGCTAGATATCCTCTATGATACAAGAATGTCTTATAAGTCTCCGACTACCAAGTATTTGAAGCCATTCTTTGCAGTTCTAAACAGAATTCTGAGGAAAATCATAGCTCCCAAGGAAGGAGATGCAGGAACCATCTAGGGAACTCTAAGGACCTTGATGAAAGTGATAAGCAAGATAAGGACCTTCAATATCTTTGAATACATCTACAATGACATTGTGAACATCTTCATTACTCCAAACAGGTCCTGTGGCTATGCACCTTACATTATGTACATGATTGAGAAGGTGACATGACTTGAATTTGTCAAAAATGTTCCTCACACAGGCCTCAAGCCCCAGAAGCCTACAGTATACATTGTTCCCTCTGCTACTACCTCACCTGCAGTAGAACATAGATCTAAGGTGACTCATGAAGGAACAAGGACTGAAGCTACTACTCCTGCTCCTCCACCCTCTAGAGAGTCTAGTGGTTTGCTAAAAATACTTTCCTCCATGTTTGCATCCTGCCGCAAAGTGGAAATTAAGTAGCACAAGGAAAGTCTGGCTAGGAAGAGATATCAAAGATATGTGAAGACCAACATCAAATCTATCTGTGAGAAGCTAGACAATAGTTGTCAAGCCAAATTAGGTTTTAGTCGTTTTGAGAGTGATCGAGTCCTAGGTGTAGCCAAGGTGCTCGATAAGATGCCTTCTATGTCAAACCACAGAGGTTGGTGATCACCGATGACCTATGGTTGAGTAATGCGAGAACGTTGCGATCAACAAGGAAAACTAGACCAAGGGGAACCTTGGATAAGAATTTCTTGTTCATGTCGACGATGTTTCCTAACCGTCCACAAAATTGCTTAACTAGGTGTGCCGTTTCATCGATGACAGGTTCGTCGAGTCGCTTGCCGATGATCAAGTCGACATCACTAACCTTGTGACTCGTAAGGTGGTGTTCGGGATTCCGCTCACCACCATGGACGAGTACGGGTCGATGTGAACATCGATGAGATGATCTTCTCGAGATGGCAAAACACGTCGCCGCTACATAGTAATGCCTTATGTTCAAGTCCCAGTAGTTCACCGAGCTCATATGGACAATCTTGCAAAGGACACTGCAATAGTGTCATGTAAGAACTTGGACGATGCTTGTGAAGATAGTCGTAGCGACTGATTTACCTAAAGGTCCTTTGAGTGTTGTCTTGGTACTCACATCAGGTTAACAGGGTTTGTTATAACTCTTTGAGTCCAAGCAATGCCGATCTCACTTCTTTTCCAAGTGTCGCTAGGGTTTCACATCGATTCATCCTAATTCAGAACCCTGTGACCACACTAGTCACCTAATTAGGTTTACTCTTTAATGAGTTTGTGTAACTTCATTGGTCGCCTTCTAAGTCGTGACCTCTTGTTGCACAGTTCACTCATGCCTTAAGCTTTCGATGTCCCCCCTTGATTCCTTAGTCATCCTTACACTACCATTCCAACACTTCCACACCATTCAGCTTTATCGTCCTTGGGTGGCGTAGCATCGAGGGTTGAGTGCCAAGTTGCAATGTGTGCTTACATTGCACCTTTCAATTCACATCTCGATACTACTATGGCAACTTGACTCCATCCTTTGTTTATCCACACAACAGAGGCATACCTCTTCCTTCTAGTTAGTCTCACCAATCTTAGAATTTGTTTAACTTGTTTAATCTAAAGTATATTACATTATGTACTTATATGCATATCATGTCGGCAGGAACGTGATGGTAGGTGATGGATGAGGAGCTTCGCTTGGAGGAGAAGGACAGGGTGTTCGAGCTTGATGTTCCATGGCGGACTCTTCGAAGGAATACCAAGCCAATAACAACTGACATTGATATAGAGTCGCAAACTAAGACAAGCCCCGGTTTGCATTTAAGATCTTTTCAAAGTTTTCCAGTTTTATTCATTTTCGTCTTCAGTTGATATTGTGCATTACGTTCAGTATGCTTGAATACTCCAGATGCATGACCCACAATCCCATTGGTTATTTGGGTAGGTTGATAGCTCGACGTGTAGAACTGCTATGCTAATGTTGTAAGTGATCTGGTAGAAGTCGAGTAGCTGGAATCTACTCGCGAGAGATTTAGGACATATCTCACAGGATTGGTTAGATAGACAATGGCTTAATATAATGAATCTGAGACCGGGCAGGGGATGGATAGGAAGCGACGAGAATTGGAGTCTCGGTCGCATAGCCCTACCTGTGTCGATTAAGGCCCGTCTGTATGCGACCCCTTGGAACAAGCTAGACTTGTACCGGCGACATACTGGGATGTCGAGGCCATTAACTCACCATCGTTAGGGGTGGGTTGAGGACAGCAAGGCGTAAATCGGTTAGCGGGCACATAGGTGTTCCGTGCGGAGACCTTCTGTTCGCGGAGGTGAGACGGGTTCGGCGTTCGGGTTTATTGTGAAAGGTGGCCATATACGACTAGTACTGAAGTGTTATGTAGGTACTGATGTACTCGCTGACACTTCCAAACGTGCGTATGTGTCATGTTGTCCGGGTGTGTCCTGATTGCAATCACCGTCCCTCGCAGTAATAGAGTACCACTTGTTCACTGCGCCGTGACATAGTAAATACTGAAGAAGTCAGAAGAATATGATATATTGAATTATAATTGCTTTGCAACCTTGTATGGCTTAGAGATAGTACAATTAAAAGTTTACAGTTTCCCCATACTTTACCTGTAATAGCATTATGTGCTTTGGGCATGTCATATCATCGGCAAAGCGTTTCTTGTTTGATTGTGGAGTCTATGATGTGTCGTGCCTGAAGAATGTCATGTGCTACTTAAAACATGACTATAAGGATCCACTTGTAGGCAAGTCTTTTATGCTATTCCTTACCTATGCTTAGTATTCACCCTGCATATGTCTAGTGAGACGGGTTAGTCTTGCTGAGCCTTATGCTCACGTTTGCGCTGTAACGATTTTTACAGGTATTAGGTTTCTGCTGTTCAGGTTGTACATGATATCTCGAGGTATCGGGATAAATCTCATGTGAAATACGCCACTGCTGAATGTTCTTCTTGTTGCTAGTGAGAAGCGTCTTAGGGCATGGACGTCTTCTCTCCTGCTTAGTTAGGTGAGATTATGAGTATGTATTTTCCGCTTTGTGTGTACCCTGTTGTACACTCTTTTGTAAACTCTTCTTATTATAAAATGAAAACTTTATATGTTTTGGTATCCTTTTCGTATGTACTGTTAGGTTCCGCATCGCACAGCACCACCCAATGAGATCCTCGGATGTGTGGATCCCGGTCCCCACATACATGGTATCAGAGCTTCATTAGTAATAGCACGCTCGAAAAGAGCCTATTTTCGAAAACTTCGAAGTAGTCAAGTGAGAATTAGCTATATGCCCATTGAGGACTATTACTAGTATAAGTTATAAAGATGATGAACTAACTTGTTATATTATTCTGTAACGACGCTCCGTCTTCAAGGTAAGAGGTAAGGTACGCTACCGAGAGAGGATCAATCTCGGTAAACTATGCATACGAGGTGTGGTATGTGATATTTCCGTGGTTTGGCACGGAACGTAAATATGAATCTCTGAAACATTCCATGTTTCTGAGAACATATGACACGTGGTACCCCAGCGTGACACAAAATTAGTGGGAGCCCCCGTCGGGTGGTGTATAACCCGATAGTATGCATCTCTAAAACTATTCATGTTTTATGGGATCATGCGAAACACGTATGCCCGAGCGTGTATAAGCTGGTTCGTGCGGGAGTCTTTGCTGTACAGACGTAGTACAACCATGTACCTCGAGACATGACTTCGCTCGAGGACGACTCACACCAGAGTCGTATGTATTTACTTTCATATATATTATTGTGACTGCCTGTCGTGTTTCCCCGTGCCGCCCTTGAGGTGTGAAGGTGTGAAAGGGGATTGTTTGTCTTCTGCAGGTACACTAACTCCGGTAGTGACCCGTGTAGAATACGTTTGCGAGTGATCGATATTAGAACCACCTATACACATATCCGGATATACCGGGTTAGACTTTTCTTGGTAAGGAACGTAGTACCGTCAGTATCACATTTGATACTTTGACCATCCCCCACGAAAGAATGGCTTCATCATCATCTTGTAAGATCCAACTACTAGTTGCTGGTAAGTTTTGGGTCAAAGTTTCAACATGGATAGTGCAATGCGAAGAAGGATGAAGATTAAGGCTTTTGTGTACTCTTGACGAAATCTAGCTCGATTTCGTCAAGAGATGCTTCTAGTTAAACTTCATAGAACCTAATAGTATGCCATATGAATGGAGAAGATCTTTAAGTCCTCTACGACATATTCTTTGATAATTTGGACCGGAAAGCACTTTGAACCAGTCCGAATCCTTGGAAACCAACAATTATTCACCTCCTTGATCTAATGAGCCCTTATCCATTTTGATCATAACTCCTTGTAGATTTCATCTCTACAGGCCTATCTTATATGGTGGGAAAGTGTAGAAAGTCATCTACAATTTTTCATTTGAACTCCAAGTCTGAATCTTCAAGTAACTCGATGAAAAACTCGAAGTTACCTACTCTTCACCAATATGGACCAGCTGGGAACAGATCTGTGTACATTCACCATTTCGACCATAACTCTTTGTAGAGTCGTCGAATAACTTCATATAATACATTTCCGGAAACCTTGAGACCAGTGCGAAAAGTTTGTAATAGAACTTGTTGTCAAATTGTGAGGTTATCCATCTGAAAATCAGTGATGAAATCAGCAATAAACCAACCAAGTTCTGTCAAATTAATTTCTGAAACATGAACACCTTGTTCCACTTCAAAAATCCATATCTCTTCCACCTGGAGGGCTATGAAGGCAAATGAATACTTTTTGGAAAGATTTTGAAGTATTCTACAAGTTTTCTATTGACCCCCAAGCCAAAAGACCATTGTAAGATGGTGAAAATCCTTTCTACTAACTCAGCTGCTGTTCTGAAACTGTGTAAGACAGCATCTGAATTTTTGCCATAACTCTTTGTAGAAAGCTCTTCTATTCCATTATGATACATTTCTGGAAAGGGGAAGAGCTATTATACAACTTTGTTATTCAATGCTACCTCAAATTAAGTTTAGAACTAAATAGAAACTGGAGTGGAAGATAGTACATGTATATAGGTGCTATCTGAAACAGCCAGAAAAAATTCTGAATTTTGAACAGCCATAACTCTTAAACTAGAAATGCAACCTAGGCATATTTATACATTCCTGGAAATCTTAAAGAGTCCTCTATCAACTTCCTATTCAACACGAAGACTAAAACTCGAAATAACCAAGTCTAAATCAAAGTATCGTTTAAGGTGTCGAAACAGTCCGAAATATGGACCGCTATATATTCAGTTACTGTTCGGATCATAATTTCTAGTAGACTCATCGATTGTCTTCGGGTTTTACATTTCTGTAATACTGAGAATGTATGAAACCAGTTTTCTATGTGTTATTTTTGCAAATTTTGATATTTGTATATCTGAAAATTGTGAACAAAATCAGCCTTAAACAAAGGAGGTACTGTCCAAATTTTCAGAAAAACTGTCAACTTGCAAATGCCATATCTTCTCAACCAGAAGTGCTACGAGGGCAAGTAAGTACTCCTTAGAAATTTTCGGAAGTACTTTACAAGTTCTATATTCATCTCAAGACCAAAATCCTTTTCTATGTGGGTGAAATTTGGATAATCGCAGAGACTGTCCAGGCACACCCAAACTGGACAGCAATCTGTACACCTCTGAATTTAATCCATAACTCGCAGACTCTTGATCCAAGGGTGTCGCGCGAGTATTCATTGGAAAGGTTAGAGATTCAGCTACAATTTCCAGACCTGAATCGGTCATCTACCTATTCCAAATTGAGTTTGAATACAGGGTGGTCAGTCTGAACTGAACCCCCACTTCTTCTGAATGCTGAATTTTTAGCAAACTTCAAAAATTCGTATCTTTTAAAACAGGACTGATATGAAGACAAGTAAGTACATTCTGGAAATCTTAATACATTGGATACAACTTTGTAAATAAAAATATTCCAGATTTCCATAAGAACAGCCTGAAAACTTTAGATCAAAACTGCTACTTTTTAAGCAGGTTCTGCTGAAAGTGCTGAAAAATCTGCTGACCGTAAAATCCCAAAACATGCAAACCATAGATGCTCTAGAGGCAAACCAATACTTTTTGGAAAGTTCTTGAAGTCTAATTTAACTTCGTTATTCACCTCAAGATCTGATTTTGCCATTACAAAATCGAGTTTGGGTCCAGACTGGTCATTAGTCATCATAGTCTGGCCAGTTTGAACCTTTTGGTTTTTGTTAGGCATTCGGTTCTCGATTTCAACTCGAGGAGTGTCGTAACCGACCGAGAGTTAGGACTTAACTATTTACCAAGTTGAATTGAGTGTTAAGATCATTGAAGCCTTTTTCTCTTGGATAGGCATACTAGTGTCTGATTTATTTGACTTGCCACATCACATCTTATGATGTTGAACGCAGGTCGCAATTACTCTAGTTGCATCTCATCTTCCCATGAGGATTGTTTGAAGTATGCTTCGAAATCCTTGTTTAAAACTTTAAGGGGAAAGGTGAGCACTTAAGTAATAGTGGTGTTCAACCATCAACCTTGGTTATAACAAGTCGTGTCAACAAGAAGACGATCAATTAAGATTACATCTTCAAAAGGATCCAACATCCACCACCAGATTGAGTTACTCTAAAAAGAGTGTGACTTCAAATCCACTAAAGTGATCGAGGAGGATATCCGTTCCTCCTGACTGATTAAAGCGAAGGTTAAGTGAAGTATCACTAGAGATGTGTCTAGTGATCTCGACCAGGTGTCTAAGGATAACCTTCGACACATAGTTAGTTGTTTTTCTTCTGATGAAGATACTCCTCAAGTCAATTGGTAACTCTAAGACCTAGTTGAAGATACAATCAAGTGTAGTAGTACCTGAACAAGCTTTCGAAAAGTCTAGGTAACGTGGTATGTTTTCCACATTCCTTATACGTCGTTCTGTTATAAATTCCTTAACTATGATCGAGTCATGGAAGGAACGCTACTCATTTCACGACCACGGTATCCAATCCTTGCAAATCATCAGACAGTACTTGAGTTTTGTGGGTGTGGTTCATTTAGTCTTGCTCAAACTATAAAAGCTATTGTACAATGCATGTGCACCATTTGCACCATACATATGCATCATTTGCACCATACATATGCACCATTTGCACCATACCATGTGCATATTCATTGCAACATACAACATGTCATGCATCATGAAGCATCATTACCAATGAAACACCAATGATAGAATGCAGGGTAATACTAAAATTTAGAGAAAGATTATGTACCCCAATCAAACTATTCCAAGGTGTCTAATGACTACGGTCATTTCACCATCTTCATTTGACTTCTTACATTGTTGATCTCCTTTCTATTGAGTAATACTTGGGAAACCAATTACTCAACCTCACTTGCAACTAAACAAACACTTGGACTTCCATCCTTGACTTGTTAGGTTCAAGTACCTTGATTATTGCAACTATACTGCTCGTCATCGAGTGGTCATCAGTTTGATGGTCAATCTTGTAAAATCCATGAAATCTCCTTACTCGCAAGGATACCGTTCGATTATCAACCTCGTGAAACTCTTATGGTCCATCTAAGATCTTGCGTTGTTATATGGTAACCTTGCTACACTAATTACCTTGTAGTTACCATAAGATTGAATTCGTTGCTGTGTTGGAAACATATGAGGATGTTGAATCCTTAAATCCTCGTGTGCCACCGCAAAGAGTCTTCATCTTTTATTTCTATTTTTTGAAGATGTTGATATACCCAAAAACCTTGTAGTCGCCATATCTTCAGTATTACTGCTGTTTTGCCCACATAAGAGTGTTGAGTGCTTTGCTACTCTTATGCTACAGCTAAGGGATCCTATGGTTGACTAAACATCAAACAAGGTTAATGATTGCTGTTTAACCTCGTAAACCATCTTAACTCATGTCAGGGGAAATACCACATTAAGTTATAAGGACCTATGCAAAAACCAAGCAAGCAACCAAGAATCAATGCAAAGATAGTTTCAAACTATCATGGTGACCCAGAGAAGCAAAGAACAAGTGTTAATCCTTCCAGTCAAGACTAGGACAAAACAAGATGTCATGTCAATGTAAGAGTATAGCAATAAAGGTTCACTAACAGACGTGAGAGTTTTACGAAGTGATATTTTCATGTCGAGCATCCTGTCAAGATTTTCAACCTAAAGACTGGAATCACCTGAAGCAAACTTTAGAATTTCTTAAGATGCCTGAAGATAATCACTATTTTGTAGAACCAAAGTCTTTAAGGGCATTGCCATTTTCCTTAGTCAATGACCCTCTTTTACGGATCGTCCCCTCATCGTTTCGGTTATTCTACTTGTTAGAATCTCGGGACGAGATTCCTTTAAGGGGGAAGGATTATAAAAGCCCGCTTTTCGGAAGAACAAAAACGCAAAAATGCGAACTTAAAAATTTTGAAAGTGGACTTGGAAATCCAAACTCACATGAACCATATGAGTTAACCAATGTTCACTAAAAATACGGACTTGTTGAAATTTTACATATAGAACATGGTTGCTAATATATATTGGAACTTAAGGTGTAAAATCCTTAATTTCCAAGCATTCACATTTTCTGTGAAAATTAAAGGAGGAAAAGAAAACAAAATAGAGAGAAAAAAGGAATTATTCCATCCCTAAAATGGGACATTGAAAAACTCAAATTAAGCTACTGTTCAAACTAGGTTCACATGAAGATTTATGTTGCTCAATAGATGGAGATTTCTAGGTCAAGTTAATTTGCAGTATCAAATATATATTCAAATTAATACAAATTGAATATGCTACTGTACATTTGACCCTGTCAAAAATATTCAAATCTAAGGCTGTAAATTTTTCCATGACCTTCTAATATTCCAAGTTGACTCTCGGTAAAGCTTCAAAAATTTTTGAAGCACATTTTCCATTTATTGGACACGTACTGAGAGTTTAATCAAAGTCGACTTCAAACATAAACTTTGTACTTAACCTTGTCCAAATCAACTCCAAATTTTTCCTAAGGTACCTTATGGTTCAAAAAGGTTAACTTCAAAGTTTCAGGATTTTGAACCTGATTTACTATTTATTTCATTGAATCAAGTATCACCACTTGACTTCAAATTCAAACCTGAGTAAAAATTCAACTTGCTCAGTTCTGAAATCTGATTGCACCATAAAATTCTTCACATTTTATTTAGTCATTGGGCCAAAGTTTAATATTTTTGAAGCATGTTTGCTAGTTCTATTTGAAATTGGAAAGGAGGCTTTGTGGGTCCCACATGTCAGGTCGGCATGCTCTCTCTTTCCACCCCTGCCTCCACACAGACAGCAGTGCATGTGCCACCGCGATGAAACATCGACCCTTATCATCGTACCGTGAATCAAGTTAGAGGAACACTCGATCTCTCCCTGCCGCCCACTCCTGCTCGCCTCTCCTCTCCCGGCCTGCGCACCACCTCCCTGTCGTGCCGCTCCGCCGCTCGCCCTGGCCGCCTTCCAGCCGCGGCATCGCTCCGCGCCCGGAGCCGCCCCACCCCACCAGCCGCAGCGCGCCTCGCCTGGTCGCGTCCCAGGCACCAGCCCGCGCCGCCTGGCTCCTCACCGGCGCCGCCCCAACGCGCCGCCGGCCAAGCTTCCCTCTGCCGCGCACGTCTCATCACTTTTGCCCACGCTGCTCGTCGCGCTTCTGGCCGGTCGCTTGCCCCGCGTGCCTCCTCGCCCGGCCGTCAGCCGCCTCTGCTCCTGCACCCCACGCCGGCACCGGCTCGCCCTGCCCCTGCTCAGTCCGCCAGCGCTGCCTACCTCCACCGCGTCGCGCCCCCACTGGCTCGCCTCCGCCTAGCCGCACCGCTCCGCCTGCAGCGCCATCCCATGTCGACCGTCGTACTCCACGTCCACCGGTGCTCACCGACCCGACCCCCATCTGCTCCTGCTCCAGCGCGCCTTGGCCGGTTTTTACCGCGTGCCATTGCCACCATGGTCAAGCTCCTTGCTGCGCTTTACTGCTCGCCCATGTGCCGTGGCCGTGCTTGTCTGCTCCCCCTCGACATTGTCGCGACGTTCTGCTCTGTAGCTGCATCCTGGCAGCAAGTCAAATGATGTGTGGGATCGAGGATATGCAGGAACACGTCGTTGACACACCAGCATCGACAATTGATCCAAGTTTAGCTCTGATTTGTGCAAAGATTAGTTGAACAGTGTTGCAGCCAAGGTGTTCGATGAAATGTTCACGAGGAAAGAACCAACTTTGTTGATGTTTAGAACTGGTCTGTGATGCAGGGGTAGAATGATGTTGCAATCGACCAAGATAAGTGCCAAGATACCCTTTGAATGGTGATGAAGCGACGGAAATCAAGTACACACCCAAGATATTCAGCAAAATGCCTACACGGTGAGCCTTGCCCTGAAATGCCTTGCTTGACGTCACTGAAGTCCGTTCGTTGTAATCGCTAAGGATACTCATATGTTGTCAAGCCGTACGTCCATTTTCTGCATTGATATCATTCCTATAGAAATCCCCAAGTTGACCTCCTTTGTCTTTTGTATCGCGTTGGCCTGTCTGTGCGTGCTCGTGATGTTCCACCATGAGCCGCATCGACATCGTTGACCGTATGACGTCGTCGTGACGTTTCGAGCCGTCATCGTGCCCTGGCATCAAGATGAAGGATGCCTGTGATGAGTGTGGTTCTCAAACACAAGCACGACTCGTCGGACAATAGTTGTCAAGCCAAATTAGGTTTTAGTCGTTGTGAGAGTGATAGAGTCCTAGGTGTAGCCAAGGTGCTCGATAAGATGCCTTCTAGGTCAAACCACGGAGGTTGGTGATCATTGATGACCTATGGTTGAGTAATGCGAGAACAGTGTGACCGATAAGGAAAACTAGACCAAGGGGAACCTTGGATAAGAATTTCTTGTTCCTGTCGACGATGTTTCCTAACCATCCACAGAATTGCTTAACTAGGTGTGCCGTTTCATCGACGACAGGTTCGTCAAGTCGCTTGTCGACGATCGAGTCGACATCACTAACCTTGTGACTCGTAAGGTGGTGTTCGGTATTCCTCTCACCACCATGGACGAGTACGGGTCGATTTGAACGTCGACGAGATGATCTTCCTGAGATGGCAAAACATGTCGTCGCTATATAGTAATGCCTTATGTTCTAGTCCCAGTAGTTCACCGAGCTCATCTGGACAATCTTGCAGAGGACACTGCAATAGTGTCATGTAAGAACTTGGACGATGCTTGTGAAGATAGTCGTAGCGACTGATTTACCTAAAGGTCCTTTGAATGTTGTCTTGGTACTCACATCAGGTTAACAGGGTTTGTTATAACTCTTTAAGTCCAAGCAATGCTGATCTCACTACTTTTCCAAGTGTCTCTAGGGTTTCACATCGATTCATCCTAATTCAGAACCTTGCGACCACACTAGTCACTTAATTAGGTTTACTCTTTAATGAGTTTGTGTAACTTCATTGGTCGCCTTCTGAGTCGTGACCTCTTGTTGCACAGTTCACTCATGCCTTAAGCTTTCGATGTCCCCCCTTGATTCCTTAGTCATCCTTACACTACCATTCCAACACTTGCACACCATTCAACTTTATCGTCCTTGGGTGGCATAGCGTCGAGTGTTGAGTGCCAAGTTGCAATGTGTGCTTACATTGCACCTTTCAATTCACATCTCGATACTACTATGGCCACTTGACTCCATCCTTTGTTTATCCACACAATAGAGGCATACCTCTTCCTTCTAGTTAGTCTCACCAGTCTTAGAATTTGTTTAACTTGTTTAATCTAAAGTAGATTACATTATGTACTTATATGCATATCATGTCGGCAGGAACGTGATGGTAGGTGATTGATGAGGAGCTTCGCTTGGAGGAGAAGGCCAGGGTGTTCCAGCTTGAAGTTCCATGGCGGACTCTTTGAAGGAAGACCAAGCCAATAACAACTAACATTGATATAGAGTCGCAAACTAAGGCAAGCCCCAGTTTGCATTTAAGAGCTTTTTAAAGTTTTCCAGTTTTATTCATTTACGTATTCAATTGATATTGTGCATTACGTTCAGGATGCTTGAATACTCCAGATGCATGACCCACAATCCCAATGGTTAATTGGGTAGGTTGATAGCTCGACATGTAGAACTGCTATGCTAATGTTGTAAGTGATCCGGTAGAAGTTGAGTAGCTGGAATCTACTCACGAGAGATGTAGGACATATCTCACAGGATTGGTTATATAGACAATGGATTAATATAATGAATCTGAGACCGGGCAGGGGATGGATAGGAAAGGACGAGAATTGGAGTCTCGGTCGCATAGCCCTGCCTGTGTCGATTAAGGCCCGTCTGTATGCGGCCCTTTAGAACAAGCTTGACTTGTACCGATGACATACTGGATATATGGGCTCCAGTAAACTGACGTAACTCGATAACTGGGATATTGAGGCCATTAACTCACCATCGATAGGGGTGGGTTGAGGACAACAAGATGTAAATCGGTCGGCGGGCACAGAGGTGTTCCGTGCGGAGACCTTCTGTTCGTGGAGGTGAGACAGGTTCGGCGTTCGGGTTTAATGTGAAAGGTGGCCATATACGACTAGTAATAAAGTGTTACGTAGGTACTGATGTACTCGCTGACACTTCCGAACGTGCGTATGTGTTGTGTTGTCCGGGTTTGTCTTGATTGCAATCACCATCCCTTGCGGTAATAGAGTACCACTTGTTCACTGTGCCGTGACGTAGTAAATACTGAGGAAGTTAGAAGAATATGATATATTGAATTATAATTTCTTTGCAACCTTGTATGGCTTAGAGATAGTACAATTAAAAGTTTATAGTTTCTCCATATTTTACCTGTAATAGCATAATGTGCTTTGGGCATGTCATATCATCGGCAAAGCGTTTCTTGTTTGATTGTGGAGTCTATGATGTGCCGTGCCTGAAGAATGTCATGTGCTACTTAAAACATGAATATAAGGATCCACTTGTAGGCGAGTCTTTTATGCTATTCCTTACCTATGCTTAGTATTCAACCTGCATATGTCTAGTGAGACGGGTTAGTCTTGCCGAGCCTTATGCTCGCGTTTGCGCTTTAACGATTTTTGCAGATATTAGGTTTATTTCAGCTGTTCAGGTTGTACATGAGATCTTGAGGTACCGGGATAAATCTCATGTGAACTACGCCGCTGCTGAATGTTCTTCTTGTTGCTAGTGAGAAGCGTCCTAGGGCATGGACGTCTTCTCTCCTGCTTAGTTAGGTGAGATTATGAGTATGTATTTTCCGCTGCGTGTGTACCCCTGTTGTACACTCTTTTGTAAACTCTTCTTATTATGAAATGAAAACTTTATATATTTTGGTATCCTTTCCGTGTGTGTTGTTAGGTGCCGCATTGCACGGCACCACCCAATGAGATCCTCGGATGTGTGGACCCTAGTCCCCACAATTGGTTGTCACCAATCACCAAAAAGGGTGAGATTGAAAGTGCATCTAGGCATTCTCTTGTGGGTTTTGGATGATTGATGACAAATGAATGAGATCCTAATGAACTTGTTGAGATGAGTGCAGGTCAACTCATATTAGATAGTTTGGTTCACTTAAAAAATGAAAAATGAAGTGATGAAGAAGAAAAACCCAATTGATGAATGAAGCGCAAAGTAGACTTAATTGATAGTATGTGTGTGAGAGACACATCCCAAGAGCTCAAGTCTTTGCGTATGGGTAAGGGGCTTAAAATCAACCTTAAAATTCACTAAGCACCGGACTAGTCTGTTCATGGACTGGCTAGTCTGTTCAACTCTCTGATGTCTCACTTCACAGTGCACCGGACTAGATCATTCATGGACCGGACTAGTCTGTTAATCTTTCTGATGTTCCATAACACTGTGCTTCAGACAATTTCATTCATGGATAGGACTAGTCTGAGAACTCTTGAAGTTTCATAACACTATGCACCGGTCAAGTCCATTCATGGACCAGACTAGTCCGAGAAACTTTCTGATATTCCAATTCATAGGGCACCGGACAAGTCCGGACAACTACCAGACTAGTTTGGTATACATCACACAAATTTGTGTTTCTAGTGTGCTGCACATTCCATGCGGATTTCATGTAGCACACCGGACAAGTCCGGTCCCCAGTACGGACTAGTCTGGCCGTCGGGATCCCTAACTGTAATAATTTTGGAAACACTATAAATAGAAGATCCACGACCCCACAAACAAAACTCTCGGATCCTACTGTCAAGAACTGAAACCGTAGCGCCGCCATCTGCCCCAAGAGCATAAAAACACATCTCCCCACGCATCTAAGATCCTCAAAAGTGAAATTCTTTGAGTATTCAGATTTGGGATTGGGAGATGTGAAACCTATGTGTGCTGAATACATTGCCTATGATGATAAAAGTTTTGAATACTGCCAAAACACCCTTTTAACAAGGTCCGACTCTAGGTCCGAGCTCCTGCAAGGTCCGATAATAGGTCCGAATTGTTTTGGGTAGCTCCAGCAAGGTCCGACGTAAGGTCCAACTTGTTTTTTCTAGGTACGATTTGCTATGGCTAGGTTCGACATATTTTTGCTAGGTCCAGCGCAAGGTCCGACTAGCTTTGGTAAGATCCGGTGCTAGGCCCTGCTGGCTTTGTTAAGCTCCGGTGCTAGGTCCCACTGGCTTTGGTATGCTCCGGTGCTAGGTCCTGCTAGCTTTGGTAAGCTGCGACTCAAGGTCCGGTTAGTTTTGGCGAAGTTCAAAGCTAGATTACAATGGTTCTGCTTTTACCTTGCAATGTTTCAAACTTGCTTTACACTTATGGAAAGTTTGCTTAGTATTCTTTTACTAAGTTTTTGGGGTGTTTTTGCGATTATGGTTGATATCGTTTTGCTGTGGTTCGCAACATGCTTATGTGAGGTTCTGACGTAAGGTGTTGTGGTTATCAGAACTAACGAGAGTCAAGTCGAGGACTTGTGCTTGGAAGTATTGGTTTTTTATTCATGTACAGGTGTTGCTTGAGTTCAAGAAATGGCTGGTGACGGGATCCATTGAACTAGTCTTAGGGAGAAGATGAGGTTCAACAACCATGTTCGGGAGCAATTGTGGTTGAGTTGATCGGGAGGTTGCGCAACATGTTTGAATCAAGAACAATGCATATGAAGGTATTGTGGATGTCGTTGGAAGATGTTTGCATGTGTGCATGGACGTGGCTACATGGTTCTAAGGCGTGATGAAGAGATGGGGACGTAAAGAATCGGTCGGAAAGGTCCAACCGACTAGGTTATGAATGCAGGTTGCGGCTAGTTCGGGTTTGACTCAAATATAAAAGGATTTGAGTTGGTTATGATAGAATTTCGTGTGATTCACGAAGTTGGGTTGTTTTAGGAATCTGAGATACATTCCTAAGGTGTTAGGAAGTCTTAAGATTGCTTCTATCTGTGTATAAAAGAGTCTTGAGCTGTTATGAAAGTTTCGATTCATGAACTAAGTAGGATCAGAGTCCTAGTTAGGATTGGGTTAGTCTCAGGGCTGGTTATAAAAGCAAGGAAGGCCAGAGCTCGTGGTGCACGACTTTAGGGTTGTTCCTTTTGTATTTTGTGTAGGATCTAAGAGCACATGAAAAGCTACCAGAAGGGGGTTAATTGTAGATTAACACTTTTTCAGCGGAAGCAACAAAAACCCCTTGGAAGAAAATTGATATGTTTAATAAATCGTATGTGCGACTAATTCAAACGTGTTTAACTGTGATAAAAGTGATAGATATTATAGAGAATCAACTCACAAAGACACGGCAACAAGAATCACTGAAAACCGTCGAGAAAAACTCAAGTTATGATCGAAAGATTGAACGAAGGTCAGTCTGTTCTACACGAGAAAAATCAGATCTGCAACAGTGCAATGAAACTCGTGTATATCCAAAACCAAAAATACAATGACCGTGAAATTTCTACATATGATAGATAATCAAGTTTTGAAGACAACCTGAAAAGAATCACGTCGATTGGATCTGCAAAACTCGAGTTATGATGAAACCACCGAAGCAAGGTAGTGCTGTGCAGAAACTCGACGAAAAGACTTGACAAAAACAAGTCGGACGAACAAGGCACAGAAGCTCCTTTAGACTACGAATTTCATTGATCAAAACTCAAAAGGAACAGCACCAAAGTTGTGCACCACAAGGTCTGGCCTCCCTTGCTTATATAATCAGCCCTTAGGCCAACCCAATCCTAACTAGGAATCAAATCCTATTCAAATTCAACTGAAACATTCCATAACTGCTCAAGACTCTTCCATACGCAGATAGAAGCAATCTCAAGACTTCCAAATACCTTAGGAACGTATACCACATTCCTAAAACAACCCAACTTCGTGACCCACATGAAATCTAACCAAAACAAACTCTAAACCTTCCATCAATGAACCATAACCACCTCAGACGCAACCTGAGGCAATAACCTAGTCGGTTGGACCTTTCAGACCAATTCTTTATGTCCACTTCTCTTCATCATGCCTTGTAACCATGTTGACATGTCCATGCACTCCTTGCACACGTGCAGACATCTACCAATGACGTCCACGATACCTTCATATGCATTGTTTTTTGATTCAAACATGTTGCGCAACCTCCCGATCAACTCAACCACAATTCCTCCCGAACTTGATTGTTGAACCTCATATTCTCCCTAAGCCTAGTTCAATGGATCCCGTCACTAGCCATGTCTTGAACTCAAGCAACACCTGCACATGAACAAACAACAAATACTTCCGAGAACAAGTCCTCGACTTGACTCTCATTAGTTCTGAAACCACAACACCTGACGTGAGCACCTCACATAAGCATGTTGCAAACCTTAGCAAAAAGATATCAACCATAACCACCAAAACACGCAAAAAACTTAGTAAAAGAATACTAAGAAACCTTTTCATGGATGTTAAGCAAGTTCAAATCAATTCATAGTAAAAGCAGAACCATTGCAATCTAGCTCTGGACCTTGCCAAAACTAATCGGACCTTGAGCCGAAGCTTACCAAAGCTAGCAGGACCTAACACCGGAGCTTACCAAAGCTAGTCAGACCTAGCACCAGAGCTTACTAAAGCTTAGTTGGACCTAGCACCGGAACATGTTGGACCTAGCCGAAATAAGTTGGACCTAGACAAAGCAAGTCGGACCTTACGTCGGACCTTGCTGGAGCTACCCAAAACAAGTCAGACCTTGCTTAAGCTCGGACCTAGAGTCGGGCCTTGATGAAAAGGTGATTTGATAGTATTCAAAACTTTTATCGTCATAGTCAATGTATTCAGCATACATAGGTCTCACATTTTGATCAATAAAATCTGTAGTCTAAAGGAGCTTTTGTGCCTTCTTCGTCTGACTTGTTTCTGTCAAGTCTTTCTCGTCGAGTTTCTATACAACACTACCTTGCTTTGGTTGTTTTATCATAACTCGAGTTTTACAGATCTAATTGACATGATTCATTTTGGTTTGTCTTCACCACTTGATTATATATCATTTGTAAAAAATTTGCAGTCATTGGATTTGTGGTTTTGGATCTACACGAGTTTCTTTGTAGTGTTGCAGATCTGGTTTTTGTCGGGTAGAACAGATTTACCTTCGTTCAATCTTTCAATCATAACTTGAGTTTTTCTTGACGGACTTTCGTGATTCTTGTTGTGACATCTTCGTGAACAATCTGTACTAGTTTTGTCATGATTGATCACGTTTAAGATTAATCACACACACGATCTCTTTAACAGATTGATTTTCTGTCGAGGGGTGTCATTGCTTCCGCTGAAAAAAGTTTAAATCTACCATTCACCCCCTCTGGTAGCTTTTCACGTGCTCTTCAATCCTAAAATTGGTATTAGAGCCACAGTTCTCTAATCTTTGTGATTTGCATGTATTTTTTGACTAATCATCATGTAGAAATACTCCGCAAAAGCTTATGTATTCAGTGGCATTGATTTTCAGGTTTGGAAGGCAGGTATGGAAGCTTTCATCCAGGCACAAGGCTTCGCAATATGGGAATAGGTGTACAAGCCTTACGACGTGCCGTTAAATGATAAAG
The DNA here is from genome assembly GCA_036927565.1 of Tuctoria greenei. NCBI lineage: Eukaryota > Viridiplantae > Streptophyta > Magnoliopsida > Poales > Poaceae > Tuctoria > Tuctoria greenei. The sequence continues at coordinate 23,143,831 of JAYESD010000011.1, read as the reverse complement.
TCACGGCTACAAACATGAGATATGTCGAGAACAACAACAAGGCTCCCAACTTGATCATACAAGGATAACTCAAAGCGACTTCGACCGTGTTGCTCACCTCTGATCTGCATATGATGTGTGGAATGCGAACCACGAAGAATCCAACACGATCAAAGAGGTAAGGCAAGACATGTTCAAAAAGGAGTACATGCGCTTTAAGATGCAACCAGGTAAGTCCATCGACGATCTCTTTGCTCGCTTTAATAAAATTCTCAACAACTTGCATAGCGTCAATGTTAATTTTTCAGATGCTGAGAATGCTAGGCAATTATTAAGTGCATTAGACATATCAATTTGGGAGATGAAAGTTACATCTATTCATGAATCTACTGTCATGAGTACACTTCTTTTAGATGTTCTATATTCTAAATTGAAAACTCATGAAATTTACATAATCTCACGTAAGAACCCCAACAAGTCTCTTGCATTTGTTTCTCAACGTGACATGCCTAGCTTCGGCCCATCTTCATCCTGTAGAACACTTCTTTTGTTGTCCTCTCTAACCCTTGAAGAGATTGAAGAGTTTCCAGAGGAAGAACTTGCACTCATCTCTACTCGGTTCTCAAAAGCATTTCAAAATGTGAGAACTAGAAAGAAAGGAAATGTCGGACCTCAACGATGCTTCAAATGTGGTAAGATAGGACATTTTTGCATGGATTGTTCTAACCTTTCAGGTCCTACTTCCCGGGAAGAAAAACAAACAAGGACAAGGCACTCCTCTGCTAACGATAAAAAGAAGAAGAAGGGTTTTACAGGTCGCCAACTAGTGAACATTTTTATCTCCACACTTAAGAAATTTGCCTCAAGCAACGTGGATATTGGAAGTGACGAAGATGAAGATGATTTGGCAAACTTGTGATTCATGGCGGAAAAATCAAGATCAAGTATGGAGGAGGCAGAACACAACAGAGACAATGAAGGGTATGTCCTACTTGCAAAGAAATGTGTGATGCTATTTCTCGTGCCACTATTATAGTTAAGAAAAAGGACAAAAAGCTTAGGGAAAATGCTGTTAAAATTGAGTCACTAGAATCTGAAATTAAGAATTTGAAATCCTTGATTCCTAGTAATGATTCTTGTTCCTCATGTGATTTAATATATAAACAATTGTCCTCTCTAAGAAGTGCACACACGTCCACACTTGATAAACTTGAACTTGAAATTGAAAAGAACAAAAAGCTTGCTGCACTTAATGATCAAAACTTGAAAGATGCTTGATGTTCTACAATGATTTGCATTGTTCTACTTGTGATGGTCTTGATAAGAAATTACAAGATGCTATGAATGAAATTTCTATATTGAAAAATGCTTTATGTTCTCATGAAGTTAAATAATGTTCTAATTGCAAATTAAAAAGAAAAACTTCATGTGAAAATTGCCTTGATCTGTCCAATAAACTTGATGACATGCATAGGACATTAGATCAGTTTTGTAATGCAAATAAGAACCGAAACTTGCTGCTGAATTCTTCTAAATCTTGCAATGATAAATTTGGTTTAGATTTAATTCTCATGCTCATCCTCAGGCACATCCACCTAAAATTATAAAGTCATTAGGAAGTGGTTTGATTCAAACAGTTCCTAAATATAAAGAAGTGGTTTTCATATCTGCAGGGATGTTATCTCATTCAGTTTCTAATAAACATGTTGCTTGCTCATCTAGACATGAAGACAAAAGTTAAATTTCATTGTACCTACTGTGGTAGAGATGGTCATGTCATAGATTTTTGTTATAGACTAGCTAAACAACAGAAGAAGGAAAGAATCATTGCTAGATCTCATAAGTTTTATGCAAAATTTGTTGCACATGCTAAACCGAATGCTAGGAACATGCAACCTGTTGTAATGAGTCGAAGACATGCAAAGTTTGCTCCTAAACCTACTATTTTTCATGCTACACATATAATACCTCATAGGTCAGTAGTTGAGTTCAAAAATCCTCAAGTTTTGGCTCATAAACCTGTGACACCTGGTTCCGAAAATGAACCAAGTGAACGCATATGTGTGCCCAGGACGTTCAACACACATACACAAGTGCAATTACAAAAGGATATACAGAAAATTACCACAAGACAAGATTAATTAACCACTTTTATTAAAAAGTTCACATTAACCTCTAGAACAAGCTCTAATGAATATTAATGACAAGTTTGAACTACTGCAGTGGAAATAACTAATTAAGCAACTAAGCAACATAAGAAAATAAGGTATAGCGCAGCTCCAATCAACACAATAGGCAAAGCTTACGGTAGACACGGCCTAGAACACCGCATTATCATCATTAAACTCCCAATCCTGACCTGCAACTGTTGGTGGGGGAATTGCAAGAGTGAGTACATGTCGTACTCAGCAAGTGTTGAAAGTATGACATGTAGTTGATTCAAATGATGAATATAATAATAGCTAAGTGCTGAAAAGTACATTAAAACATTTGAAAAGCAATATATCATATGTATGTGAAATAATCCAATCATAAACCATGTAATCATCATAATACCAGTCCATATTCATTACCATCGTCCATATTCCACATTTCTCATTACCAAAAACCATAATCAATATCAGAAGTTAATTCATAACCAGCCATAACCATATTACCAACCATAGCCATCCCAAAAACCATCCCAATACCAAGTTTCCTCTAATCATGTGAGGGTCCAAGTTGCTCATAACCGGAAGCACAGCTACGATGATAGTTTTTAGACACACTCTGCAGAGGTTGTACCACTTTACCCACGTGTTTGTAATTTCACCACCTTTCGATGACTATAGAATCTCAATTATGTCGTCTCACACTTCCTTAGGTGTGTGGCCAATAGATCACAAAATAGCCTTTACAAAGGGATTACTAGCCTATTTAGACCCCACTGAGGTTTCATCGGTGGCGATGCCTCCAACTGATCACATCATCAACCAAGGGCCCCCTCTTGAGCCATTCGGAGCCCAGGGTAGTCCCACCAATCATCAACAAACCCAATCCGACTACCCCTTCCCTGAGCATCCTTAATGGTCCAAATAGAACTAGCAAAGCCCTAATTAATTAGCTACGCCGCACCCATACTTGGCCTCGTGGTGGCACTGTAAATACTGGATGGTCGCTCCATGAACCGGTCCTTAGATCTAAAGCAAGCAAAACCATTGTAACATCCAACCCATCCACATACCAGGCTTTATTAGATCACCCATTACCATATCATATTAACCAGCTCATGTTAATCCAATCTCATAAATGCATAATTAAGTTAAGTGGTATAGTTATCTCCTCATCTCAATTAACTGAGCGAATCAAAAAGGGTAAAAAGCCCACTCTGACTCTCTACCATATATTCCAGGTGACAAGGGTGGTCAAACAAATCTAGTAAACTTCCTACCATAGGATTTCCCATCAAATTGACACAAGCATGCAATTTGCAAACAAAACATTTATTTTAAAAATAGGACCAATATGCTTCAAGGACACTTGACTTGCTCTTGGGCTTGGTTCGGGTCAAAGCCTTCAAACTCTTGGTGCTGGAGATCTTCCGCGGCACCCTCTAGCGCAAATCCTCTAATCTGCGCAATAAACATACAAGACAGGAATTACAATCAAAAAGTGCACAAATATTACTCAATATGACATGATATGCATGATTGATGCAAATGCAAGGTAGAACTTGTTAATGAGTTGCTTTTAATGATCACTAACTAGTTCTAATAGCTTTTAACAAGTTTATACAGGTTCATAGTTGATTCGAGTCAATTTAGAATTAATTCAACACAATTTAACCAGGAAGATCGGACTAGTCCGCTAGGGATCGGACAAGTCCGCACTTCGCAGAACTAGCAAACTAGGGTTTCCTAGATCGACATGAATTTGGAGATTTTGAGTTGTATTCACGTGAGAGAAGGGAAGTAGAAGGTGTACCAGGTGTTTAGGACTCCAATGAATCAAGGATCTTGGAGGTAACACTTGGATCTCGACGATCTAGGGTTGATGAAGAACTTGATGTTGAATTAGTGATGAAGAACACAAAGGTGATGAAGATCTTGATCCTCTTTCGTTTCCTCCTCTTCTTATTCTTGCTTGGGACCTCCTTCTCTCTCCTTGATGGCGGCTATTCACGAGCTAGGGTTTGGGTGTGGTTGAAAAGTGGCAAATAGATGTCAAGCCAAGGGGTGGGGTCGTTTATATAAAGGTGGAGGGCTAGGGTTGGATGGATTTGGAGTTTGAGATGAGTAGGGGTCGGTTTGGAGTCTCACATGGGCTCTAAAAGAGTTAGGCACGATGTCCCTAGGCCCACTTAATGTAAAACCCAAGAAACAAGTCGTGAAACAAAAGATCAACTCAGAGTCGTGATTTATCGGACACGTCCGCAAAAGGGTCGGAATAGTCCAAAGTTGGACAGAGAGAAATTGGACAAGTCTCGACTGGATAACGGACAAGTCCGAACTTTTCCAGAGGGGGAAAACAGACAAATCTAACAAAAAATCGGACAAGTATGACTTTAGTCAGAGGGAAAAACGGACAAGTCCGCTGGAACACCGGACTAGTCCGGACAAATCTAGGGACTTAGCAAAATTTCCAAGGAATTGGAATACCGGACTAGTCCGCACTGAGCTGAACAAGTCCGAAAGTGTCCAGAGAGAAAAACAAACTAGTCTGCAGCAAAACGGACAAGTCTGATGGAAGTTAGAGGGAAATCAGACTAGTTCGCACCAAAAACGGACTAGTCCGCACTTCCCAAAATTCTTAAGTGCGGTTTTGTTTCTAATTCATTTTAAAATTATTCCTTTTTGTGTGGATTAATGTTAAACATGTATTAGAATGTATGCAATGCATGATGGATAAAAATGAGGGTGTTACAAACCTACCCGCCTTAAAATTAATCTCGCCCTCAAGATTCGATGCGAAAGAGAAAAGATAGGGAAATTCCTTCTTGAGTCCAGCTCCCAAGTTACCTTTTATTCTGTATGATGCTTCCATTGCACTTTACACCATCTGATGACCTTGTTTCTTGTGACTCTCTCCTTAGTTTCCAAGATTTTGACTGGTTGTTCAGCATAAGTCAAATCTGCCTCTAATTCCAATTCTTCCATTGGCATTTGTTCTTCTGGTACCCTTAAACACTTCTTGAGCTGGGAAACATGAAACACATCATGGACATCCGAAAGATGAGTTGGCATCTCCAATTTATATGCTACCTCTCCCGTTTTGTCCAAAATCTTGAGTGGCCCAATATATCGGGGTGCTAGCTTGCCTCTTCTGTTAAACCTCTTATGACCTCTCATTGGTGACACCTTGAGGTAAACGAAGTCTCCCACTTCAAAGGGTAGTTTCCTTCTCCTATTGTTCGCATAGCCTTTTTGCCTCGAATTAGCGGCCCTCAAGTTTTCACGAATTACCTGAACTTGTTTTTCAGCTTCTAGCAACACATCCAGACCAAATACTTGAGTTTCTCCTGTCCCATTCCAAAACAAAGGTGTCCTACACTTCCTCCCATATAGTGCTTCATATGGTGACATCTTCAAACATGCTTGGTAACTATTATTGTATGAGAATTTCGCATATGGCAAGCTCTTGTCCCAACTTTTCCCATGCTTCAAAGCACACGCTCTGAACATGTCCTCCAAAATCTGATTGGTTCTCTCCGTTTGTCCACCCGTTTGAGGATGATATGCTGAACTAAAATTTAACCTTGTTCCCAATGATTCATGCAATTTTTGCCAAAACCTGGAGTAAATTGAGAACCTCTATCCGATACTATCTTCTTTGGAACTCCATGCAAACATATTATTTTCCCCATATAAAGGTCAACCAATTTCTCTCCATTAAAGGTGGTCTTGACGGGAATAAGTGAGCTGATTTGGTCAAACGATCCACAATTACCCAAATTGAGTCATATTCGGACTGTGTACGTGGCAATCCGACTATAAAGTCCATACCAATCTCTTCCCACTTTCACTCCGGAATCTTTAATGGCTGCAATAATCCAGCTGGCCTTTGGTGTTCCGCCTTAACTCGTTGGCACACGTCACATAAGGCGACATATTCAGCTATGTCCTTTTTCATGCTAGCCCACCAATAGCATGTCTTGAAGTCTTTGTACATCTTGGTACAACCGGGGTGAATCGAGTATGGCGAGTCATGTGCCTCTTTTAATATTGTCTCCTGAATATGCTTCACATTAGGCACGACAATCCTTTTTCCGAGCCATAAGGTACCATGTTCATCTTCATCAAACCTGAATTTCCTTCCTTCTTGGGTCCTTTCCTTGATTTCTTGGATTTCCTCATCCTTCGTTTGGCCCTCTCGAATTTCTTGCTCCAAAGTCGGATTTAACTCCATCATCCCCATCTCATTGATGAATCCGAGTTTCAAATGTTCGCTCTCCTTGCATAACTATGGCAACTCTCGAACTGTAAGTTGATGACTTACTCCTTTCCGACTCAAGGCATCGGCCACTACATTAGCCTTTCCTGGATGATAATTGATTCCCAACTCATAATCCTTGATGAGCTCCAACCATCTTCGTTGCCTCAAATTCAGGTCCGTTTGTGTGAAAATATACTTAAGACTCTTGTCATCCGTGTAAATTTCACACCTATGACCAAGGATGTAGTGCCTCCAAATTTTCAATGTGTGTACCACGGCTGCAAGTTCCAAATCATGTGTTGGATAATTCTGCTCATGTTTCTTCAATTGTCTCGATGAATAGGCGACCACTTGACCTTCTTGCATCAATACACATCCATGTCCTTGTCTTGATGCGTCGCAATATATATCAAAACTCTTGCTCACATCCGGCAAAACTAAAACTGGAGCTGTTGTTAACCTTTTCTTCAACGGCAACATCTACTATGCAATCTGAGTTTTTGTGCAATCATGCAATCATCCATCCTCATCCATTAGATGTTCATCTTAGGGTGGTTGTATTTTTTCATTTAACCCCTTCCACTTGGGGTTCTCACAAAGAAGGAGTTATGTGAAAAAAGATAACCACCATAAGATGAACATCTAATGGATGAGGATGAATGATTGCATGATTGCACAAAAACTCAGATTGCATATTAGTTGTTGCCTTCTTCAACTCCTCAAAGCTCTCTTGACAAGCTTGAGTCCATTGAAACGCTTTCCCCTTCATTAGCAACTCCGTCATTGGCTTGGTTATTTTGGAAAATTCCTTGATGAACCTACGGTAATATCCAGCCATCCCAAGGAAACTCCTTATTTCCTTTACGTTTTGCGGTGGCTCCCACTTCATCCTATCTCTCTCTTTTCCGGGGTCAACCGATACTCATCCTCCTGAGATGATATGACCCAAAAACGACACCTCCCTTAGCCAAAACTGACACTTGTTGAACTTGGCAAATAATTGATGCTCCCTCAACTTCTGCAACATGAGCCTCAAGTGTTCCTCATGTTCCTTCTCATCCTTCGAGTAGATCATAATGTCATCAATGAACACCACTACAAACTTATCCAAGTACTCCATGAAGACCTTATTCATGAGGTACATAAAGTAGGCATGCGCATTTATCAATTCAAAGGACATCACGGTGTACTCATAAGATCCATAGCGTGTCCTCAAAGCTGTCTTGGGTATGTACGATGGTCTAATCTTCATTTGAAAGTATCCCGACCTCAAATCAATCTTCGAGAAAACACAAGCACCCTTAATTTGATCAAACAAGTCCTCTATACGGGGCAAGGTGTACTTGTTCTCGATGGTCACCTCATTGAGAGCTCGGTAATCCACACACATCCTTTGCGATCTATCCTTCTTGTCCACGAAAAGAACGGGCGCTCCCCATGGTGACGAGCTTGGCCAAATAAAACCCTTCTCTAGTTGCTCTTGAATCTGCTTCTTGAGTTCTGCTAATTCCTTAGGAGGCATCCTATATGGCCTCTTAGCTATAGGTGCAGTTCCAGATATTAAATCAATAACAAACTCAATGTCTCAGTCAGGTGGCATACCTGGCAACTCATCCGGGAACACGTCCAAAAATTTACACACCACCGGAATCTCCTCAATTGCGGCACCGTCCATATGATTCAACTCCAATTGCTTTGGTGCGGTTTGAGATGCTTCAAACTCTACGGTGATCCCTTCCTCATTGGTCAACTTCACCGTCTTCGTGGCACATTCAATGACTCCATTGTGCTTCCTCAACCAGTCCATACCAAGTATAATGTCCAATCCTTAAGAGTCCAAAACAATGAGGTTGGCGAAGAAGTCTACCCCCTTAGTCTAAGTCTTACTTTTGGTCATACTATATTTGTCCTCATCTCTCCTCCAGGAGACTTAACCAATAAAGTAAACTTCATATGAGAGATTGGCAAACTATACTTGGCAACATATTTCGATGCAATGAATGAATGCAATGCTCTAGAATCAAATAACATAGTCGCCAGGTTGGAGTTTGCGAGAAACATACCAATCACCATGTCATCCGTGTGACAACCGGTTCCAAAAATGAACCATGTAAACACATATGTGTGCCGAGGATGTTCAACACACATACACAAGTGATTCACAAATGATAAGCAGATAATTACCACAACTCAAATTATTAAACAAGTACTTTTATTACACAATCCAAAATATCCTCGAATACAAGCTCTAATGATTATTAAGGACAAGTTCAACTAATGCAGCAGAAATAAACTAATTAAGCAACTAAGCAAACTAAGCATAAGAGATAGCGCAGCTCCATGCAACACCACAGGCAAGTCGACGGTAGCACACAGCCTAGAACTTTGCATTATTAACGTAATACTCCCAATCCTGACCTGCAATTGTTGGAGGGAATCGCAAGGGTGAGTACATGTCGTACTCAGTAAGTGTGGAAAGTATGACATGTAGCTGATACAAATGACGAATCTAACAATGGCTAAATGCTAAAAAGTACATTAAAACATTTGAAAAACAATATGTATTATGTATGTGAAATAAACCCATCATATCCAACAATTATAGCATAAGTCCATATTCCATATCCATCATCACTAAACCAGATTTCACCATTGCCAATAACCATATTTAATACCAGAAATTTATCCATAATGAACCATTACTATCCCAAAAACCATCCCAATACCAGGTTCCCTATAATCATGGAAGTTGTCCAGGTGCTCATAACCGGGAGCACGACTATCATGATAGTTTTATTAGACTCTGCAGAGTTTGTACCACTTTACCCACGTGTTTGTGATTTCATCACCCGTCGGTGACTTAAAGAACCTCCCTTATGCCAAATACACTTCCTTTGGTGTATGGCCAAGAGATCACAAAATAGCCTTTACAAAGGGACTACTAGCATGTACGGACCCACTGAGGTTTCACCGGTGGCGATTGTCAGAGTGTGATTCCGGCAATTCTCCTGGTACTACTGTTGGTAGCCCGCGGAGTTTGTAGTTCGGTGTTGGGCGCGTAGAGATTCAAAGAATGATGACACATTGACACGAAGATTTACATGGTTCGGCCCGCCTAAGCGTAATACCCTACTCCACGGGGTGTGTAGTTGTTGTATTGAGCATCTAAGAGTCCAGAGCTTCTAGCTTTAGGCCTTAGAGAGTTCAAGATCAGAGAGAGCCTCCCTTTGTGTATCGTCGACCAGTCCTTTTATAGTACAAGGGCTGGTTGTTACACCGTTAGTCTGGCCCGACATGTGGCCCTGGTGGTTACTGATGCTTAATACACAATTAATGAGGTTAATTACCCTTAATAGCTTGGTAACGGGCCTTGATAGTGCCGTTACCGGTATTAAGGGCCTTCCGATCGTGTGTCATTAATTGGTATTAATGACACTTAGTCGGGTATTGAAGTCTTTGATTGCCCCTTGAAGGTCCGAGTCGTTGGGGGTTCACCAGTCTGACTGCTGAGGTTGAAGGTCCGGCAGTTAGACATGTGGCAGCTTTGGAGCTTTCCGTCTGGGACAGGTAGGTCCATTGTAGATGTACACGTGTCGGTACCGAAGCTTCCTTCTGCCGGGGGTTAGGTTCAGGGGTGCCGCACAGGTGTTTAGCCCGGAGCTATCCCATGTGTGGGATGTAGGTCCGACTGCAGTATACACGTGGCAGCACCGGGACTAACCATAGATGGGAGGCAGGTCCGATCCCGTATGACACATGGGGCCTTCTTTGGTCTTCAACTCAAACCGGTGAAGTTTCTTTGGTCGTTTTGTAGTCCCAAGGGGTATACGGTACACAGGGTACCAACAGTGGCCCCCAGGGCCCACCTCTGGGAGAGACCTCTTGGATGAAGTCGTTCTGTCGGAGGTGGGTCCATCCTTCGGTTTTTGAGCCATGTCTTCAAGGGTCTTCGAATGTGTCGTTGGCGGTAGTTCACAGTTAAACCAACACCGCATGGCATATCCAGGATGCGGCAGGTGAGATCTGAGCGTGCAGATCTCACGCAATTGAAGGACGCCGGTTCCCGATACGAAAACCGAATCGGTTCCGCACACCTTGTCAGGCTGCCGCCTTCGGGCTTCCCGCCTTTCATGATGACAACCGTTCGCCTGGGGTAAGGACCTCGACTTGATCGTCGGGGTGGACCCGGGGCCCTTGTCATTTGCAGGGTGAAGTTTTCGAATTGTATCATCGGCTCCTCTGCGGTGTCCATCCAAGCATTGCGGGGGCTTAATTAAGAAGGAAAGCGCGCACTGTTTGATGATTCTTTATGCCTTCATTCGAACTTGCGCTCAAATCCTCCAAACTTTCGCTTGCTTTTCCTCTCTCGCCACGCTGTGCCGCGATGAAGTTGGGACTCCCCACGAGCCGCATTGGGAGCAAGAAGGAGAAGGAGTTGTCCAGGGTCCGAACCTACATGGGATGGTCCAGTGACTCTTTCGATAATGACATTCGCTGCGGCGAGCTTCCCTTCGAGAAGAAGCGAGCCGGAGATACGGTGTACTTCCTTGGGTACGCCATGGCGGGTTTGATCCCGCCTTTCTCCACCTTCTTTCTGATGCTACTAGATTTCTATGGTCTGCAGCTCCACCATCTGGGCCCCCACTCAATCTTGCTGGTGCGACTTTTGTACACTTTTGCGAGATGTGGGTGGGTGTGCCTCCTTGCGTGGAGTTGTTCCGGACCTTCTTCACTGTCCACCCGACCGGGAAGAGTGATGAGTTCATCGTCTTCTACTACTTTGTGAAGCGTAAAAACTCTCCCCTCAAGTACTTGAGGTCCTTCCCTTCTGGCAATGGGACGACTGGAAGAAAGACTGGGTGGTCATCACCGTCGAGGGACATGAGAGGCTGGAGCTGCCTAAAGGCCTTCCTCACGTCGACACCAACACTTGGAGTGACGTGTTGGCGCTGTCGAGGGAGTACATGCCCATCCTGGACAGAATCCAGGAATGTGTCAAAGGTGGGGTGACCCCACAGATGGTCTTCGGCAACTTCTTGACGAATAGGTGGGCCCCATTGAGGGCTAGGAGCCGGCCTGCCTGGGCCTTCAATAGTGATATGGATACCAACTGCATTGAAGTCGGCTTGGATACCAACTTGGTCGGTAAAGCCTTGAAGACCCATCTCAAGAAGTTCTAGCCTGGGAACATTGGTACGGGCGACGTGTCTCCACCGGCGGCCTTCCTGCCTCTGAATATGATTCCAGAGGAGTGCATAGAGCTCCGGAGGAAGATGCCGCTTTTGGATGACTTGGGCCTGGTGGAGAGGCGATCAACCTCCAAGGTGGCAATCCCCGGAGCTTCTGAAGGCGGCTCCGCTCCCGCCCCAAAGCCAAGAACTGAAGTCGTAGGCAAGGGCAAGGATTTGGTCGAGCCCTCGAGCCGCAAGAGGGAGCGGAAGCATGCTGACGGGAGGTCCATCAGACCTGCTCCTTCCACGACGGCTGACACACTAGTGGCAACAGGGTCCGGTTCCGAGCATCCGGGGAAGAGATTCTGCGCTAGCTAGAGTGGAAGCCTTCTGAGGTAAATTTTGTTTTTACCTCAGTTGGTTGTTTTTTGTTGTAACTGCGTTTTGAGTGTCTTCGTCCTTCATCCACAGGGTACCGAAGAAAGGGCTGAAGCTCCGGTTCCTGCAGCAGCAGCTGAAGCTGTGCAGGTGGAGGCTCCGGCTCCAATCCCAGTGCTGCCTCAAGAAGTGGCTGAGGCTGCGATAGCTCTAGCGCCGGCTATCGTGGTCCTGGACCTCGACTCATCCCCAGAAGCTCTCGTGGTAGCGCCAGACCACGGGAATGAAGATGTACCAGCGGCACCTGCCCCGGAGGTTGAAGCTCCGGGTTTGGATGCTAAAATGGTGGCCGCTCTGGCCTCAGAGCCGGAGGTAGCTGCGATTCCAGCCCTAGAGCCGGATGTTGTTGAAGCCCCGGCGGTGGAGCCGGTGGTTGATGAGGCCCCGGCAGTTGAGCCGGTGGCTGATGAAGTTCTGGCGGTAGAGTTAGTCGTCGAAGAAGTTCCGGCGCCTGCGCCAGTTGCTGCAGAAGTGCCGGTGCCTGAACCCATGATGGTCGAAGCACCAACACCTGAACCGACGGTGGAGGAGGCGCCAGCGTTAGAGCCGGAAGTGGCTTCAGCTCCGACTGAATCTTCAACGCCTGCCCCGGATGTGATGGTCCCAGAGGTGCCCGCACCTGAGCCAGGGTACCAAGATGAAGTTGTTGCCCTCCCCCCCCCCCCCCCCCCCCCCCCCGCTTGAGGGACCAGTTGTTGATGACCTCGCGGCGGAACCTTCGAAGCCAACTCCGGAGGTCGAAACATCTGTAACAGGACCTTCCTCTGCGGCAGCCGAGGCTATCCTCGAGGGCGGCCCTAGTGCCGTGGAAGCTCAGGGGACTGCTCTTGTAGAGTGGGACCCGATTTTTGTCACAAAGGACTCGCTGGAGCCAGCGGAGAGGACCCCAGCAGGTCCGGACCCAATCCCTCTGTCGTTGTCTATCGACAACGCCTACTCCAGTCTTCGTCAGGTCTAGCAAGCTTTTTACCACGACGGCAAGGCCCTCGAGGAGGAGCGCCGAACTCTTAGGAGGTGGCGCAACCGGCTTCAATTCGAGACCAAGCTGGCGCAGTCGAGGCTGGCTGAAGGACAAGGAGTGGGTGAAGAGGGAGAAGCTCCGGTTGGAGTACTGGGGTAAGCTACTGGACGAGAGGGAAAGCATTGTGTGATCCCTCAACAACCAGTCCCCGGCCATCCACAAACAGGCCATAGCTGCTAATAACACAGCGAATGATCGCGGGGAGAAGCTCAGCGCTATCCACGACAGCCTCGTCAAGCGTCTAGAGGCCCTTGAGGAGCGGTAGAAAAAGCTCGAAGATGAAGAGCAAAAACTCCTGGAGTTGCGGGATGACCTCGTGAAGAGGGAGGAAGAGCTTACTCAGAGGCTGACTCTGGGTGACAAGAGTCTCGCGGAGCACACCAAGAAGTTGGATGAGCACTGCAAGAAAGAGGAGAAGAAGGCCTGGCAGCGAGGACAGGACCTCCACAAGAGGGATGATGAAATTGCTACCAGAGAGAAGAAGGTGCGGGGCCAGGAGAAGGACCTGGTCGACCGTCGGAACAAGATCCACCTCCAAGAGGAGGAGCTCAATAAACTCGTAAGGCAGGTTGCTGAAAAGATTCAGCAGAACGCCAAAGAGGTTGAGCGCCTTTCTCGTGAGAATTCGGAGCTTGCGGCAACCAGAAGATCCTTGGAGGAGATGCGAGGCTCGAGGTCTGTGGAGTCCCAACAAGTTTGGGACTTCCTGGGCAAAGCCAATGATGCGCTGACGCCAATGGGTTTTAGTCCCGTGCTTCTGGATGATCTGGAGCCGGAGTTGGACCAGGCGTTGCAGGCGTTGAGTTTAGCAGGCAACAAGCTCACCAAGATGGGCGATGTCATCGCGGACCAGCTAGAAACCGAGGGACAATCCCTGGCGAAGAATGTCGCAGAATACGTGCTGATGTGCTACACAAGCCGGGATCCTCAATTCCCCCTGGACCCGGTGCTTGAAGGCCCCATCGACGGAGAGGGAGAAGCTGCCCAAGCCAGCGTATCGAAGGTTGCCCAGAAGGTCGCCTCGTTCTTCCATAGGGTCTAGGACCATCTCTTTGTAGCTCCCGCTTGTATCCTCTCTTCTTTTTCTCCAATTTTGTAATCTCTTGCCTCCAGATGAATGAAATCCAAGTTTTTTGTGAATTTCATTTGTTGTCTTCAACACCTTTGTCCGGCCCCCTGGTAGATGTACACAATTTGATTGTGAACATATACCAAGAGGATGTAACAGTTGTTGAAGAATTTCTTGCTTCGAACTTGTAGAACGTAGGTCCAAAGTCTTTGATAGTGAGGCCCCCCTGAGGTTGTCAGAGCTTAGTGGCTCCTCATTTGACCATCGTCGGAGCTTAGTAGCTTCGGCAGCAGTCTTCATCAACGCGTAGAGCATCGACGGTTAGTCCTCTGGGGTGTCGGAGCTTGGTAGCTCCGGCAGTGACCACTGTCAACACGTAGTGCGTCAACAAGAGACCCCATTGTGGAGTCTTCTCACCATCTTTTCCTCATGTTGACGGCTGGCCCCCAGGCTTTACCGGAGCTAAGTAGCTCCAGCGATGCTTGTTATCAATGTTTGAAACATCGACTACAAGCCACCTAGGGGATGTCGGAGCTTTGGTAGCTCCATCTTAATTCACCATCATCATGAGATCTTTATTTTTCCTGCACACTAAAGTCATGAAAACAGTAAAATCCGTTTCCTATCTATAACTCAATTGCGACTTACTATTCTCATAAGAAATATTTAAGTCGATCACAATTCTTCATACAATCAAGTGCACTGAGTTGTTTTCTCCAGGTCCAATCGTTTTCAGGACCCGCCTTACTTCGGCCTGTAGGGGTGTATGTAGAGTGGCGTACTTAGGGTGCAGGACCAGGCTAAGTTGATAGCACACTCCGAACCTAGATTGGCTGGCGGCATTCAGGCGAGTGAGCCATTCAACAACATGAAAACCCGAAGAAATTAACAATGCGACTCGAGTTGTACATGAATTGGTCGAGCTAAAAAATTCTTGAGAATCGCACAACCTTGTTATAGACAGGAAAGAGAAAAATAAAAATATTGAGCTAGTACAAAGTAAATGCACGTGGAGTATGTTTTCACACAATGATGTCTTTCATTATAGGTCCGGGGTACAGGGGAAACAAGTACACCCTTAGGGTACGGAACCAGGCTAAGTGTGTTTCGTTTCTTGTTTGACCCAAGGTAGCTAGCTACACTTTTAGTTCTGAGACTGTGACAAGTGTTGCCTGAACTTTGCGGACCTTCCGGAGAAGGTCCGGCTATTCTCCCGGAGGAGCTACCCGACTCTGTACAATGACTCTATAACATACATCACATGTAACTACAGACTCACCTCCGTGATATTAAGCGTAGAACTTATGGAGGTGCTCAATGTTCTAAGGATTAGGGAGAGTGTCCCATCCTCGGTTGCCAAGCGAACGCATCCGGGACGTGATACTTTGATCACTCAGAAGGGTCCTTCCCAGCTGGGGGAGAGTTTGTTTAACCCTTCTCTTGATTGTATTCTCCGTAGCACCAGATCGCCTTCCTCGAGCTGTCGGCTGTGAACATGCCTTTGGTGATAGCGCCGAAGAGCTTGGCGGTACGGGGCATTCCAAACAGCTGCTCGGCACCTTCCCTCTTCAAGGAGGTCAAGGTCTTCACGCCAGAGCTGGTTCTGCGCGGCATCATCGAAGGTCCGGACCCTGAGTGACTCCAAGGTGATTTCCAGAGGAAGGACTGCTTCAGCTCCGTACACCAGAAAGAAGGGTGTCTCTCCAGTTGACCGGTTCGGGGTTGTCCTGTTGGCCCACAGTGTGGGCAGAAGATCTTCGATCCAGTTGGCTCCATATTTTTTCAGGCGCTCATACGTGCGCGTCTTGAGTCCTTTTAGGATTTCTGCATTTGCGCTCTCAGCGTGGCCATTGCTTGCCGGGTGAGCTACAGAAGCGTAGCTGACCTAAATGTCGAGGTCTTCGCAATATCCTTGAAATGCGGAGCTTGTGAATTGGGTCCCATTATCAGTTATGATCTTGTTTCGGACTCCAAATCTGCATACAATGGACTGCAAGAAGTTGATAGCTGATTGCTTATTTATTGTCGCAACTGGAGTTGCTTCTGGCCATTTGGTGAACTTGTCAATGGCAACGTACAGGAACTTGTAACCTCCGACGGCTCTTGGGAAAGGTCCCAAGATGTCCATCCCCCACACAGCGAATGGCCATGTAGGAGGTATCATATGTAGAGGCTGAGCTGGTATGTGAATTTGCTTTGCATGGAACTGGCATGTTTCGCATTTTTTGACTAGCTCAGTTGCATCCTGGAGCACTGTAGGCCAATAAAAACCATGCCATAAGGCTTTACCGTCCAACATGTGGGAAGACGTGTGGTTCCCATACTCGCCTCCATGGATTTCCGTGAGGACCTCGCAGCCTTCTTCCCGTGTAATGCACCGCATTAGGACACCGTTGGCACCACGCCGGTAGAGATCCCCTTCTACCAGTGTGTATCTTTTAGCCAATCTGACTATCTGGTCAGCGGATACATTATCTTCAGGAAGAAATTGTCTTTCAAGTAGCTCCAGATCTCCGATATCCATGCATCAGAGCTAACTTGAGGATTTGAGTCTTGCGTGCTGGGTTGCTCGGAGCTTCCTGCAGCACCTACAACCCTTGATGGACGCCATGGTAACAGGGCCATCGGGACCGCCAGCTTCGAGGTGCTGGTCTTGCCCCCTTCGCTCAGTTCAGCAGGATGAGCTGTAGGTTTAGACAACCTCTGGACGAAGGTTCCGTCAAGAGCCAGAGCTCCGGTGGAAGCTTTCGTCGAGAGTTCGTCGGCTTCAGCGTTGTTGAGACGCTGGACATGGCAAAGATCCAGGAAGTCGAAGTCCTTCTAAAGCCTCTAGACTTCAAGTAGGTATGCAGCTAGTTGAGGGTTATTGCAGCAACATTCACCTTTAACTTGTTTTACACCAAGTGGTGTATCACCCTATACCAAGAGCTGCTTGACACCATATGATAGTGCCACCTTGAGCCCATAGATTAGTGCTTCATACTCTGCCATGTTGTTGGTCGCCTTGAAATCAAGGTGAACCATGTATTTGACCTTCTCCCCGGTTAGAGCGAGGAGAAGGACTCCAGCTCCAGCCCCCTGCTTCTGCACGGAGCCGTCGAAGTAGAGAGTCCAGTGAGACTCAGTGAAGACCGGAACCTTGGGTTCCGACTTCTGCTCACTGGGGCCCCCAGGATTTGATGGAGAGGGGGTCCATTCCGCCACGAAGTACACCGGAGCTTGACTCTTGATCGCTTGTCTCGGGACAAATTCAAGATCGAACTCGGCCAGTTCCGCCGCCCACTTTGCAATATTTCCTGTAGAGTTGGGATTATGCAAGATTGAACGCAGTGGATAAGAAATTACCACTAAGATCTTCTGAGCTTGTAAGTAGTGTCGAAGCTTCCTGGAGGCAATAAGAACTGCGTAAAGCATCTTATGCACTTCCAGGTACCAGGTCTTAGCGTCATGGAGTACTTCACTGATGAAGTACACTGGACGTTGGACTGTCCGGACCCTCCCGAAGGGGTCCGCAGCTTCCTCCTCATCAACCTAGACCCTCCCGAAGGGGTCCGAACCTTGTTCGGGGGTCTCTGGGTTCCTACTAGAGGAACCCGGAGCTTCTTCTACAGCGACTCGGACCTTCCCGGAGGGGTCCGGATCTTGTTGCTCAGTAACAGCAACTTCTTCATTTGAAGAAGGTTGATCCTCTAGTATCTCGCCTTGAGGATGAGGGTCTGGGAGCTGGGACCCAGACTTATCTTCAGGTAGCTCCGGACTCTCCCGAAGAGGTCTGGATTCCTGAATTGGAGATGGTTCTGGTCTTTCTGCAATCAGGACCATGCTAACAACTTCGTTAGTTGCCGAAATGTAAAGCAGAAGTGGCTCACCAGGATTCGGAGCTACCAAGGTTGGTAGAGTGGTGAGGAGCTGTTTTAGCTCCTAGAATGTCTTTTCTGCTTCTTCAGGCCATTGGAATGGTCCGGACTTCCTCAATAGCTTGAAGAAGGGTAGCGCCCGTTCCACCAGTCTTGAGATGAACCGGCTAAGGGCAGCTAGACATCCAGTCAGCTTCTGGACGTCCTTGATGCGGGCTGGAGGTCGCATATCTTCAATAGTTTTTATCTTCGCCAGATTTGCTTCTATTCCTCGGTGATTCACCAAGAAGCCAAGAAGTTTTCCAGAGCTAACCCCGAAGACACACTTGTCCGGGTGCAGCTTCGTGCGAGTGACTCGCAACTTGTCAAAGACAGCTTGCAAGGTGTCAAAGAATGACTCTTTGTTCTTAATCTTGATGACGATGTCATCGACATACACTTCCACTACGTCTCTGATGAGCTCTCCAAAAGTTTTGTACATAGCTTGTACAAATGTTGAAGCAGCATTCTTGAGACCAAATAGCATGGCAGTATACTAATATAATCCATCTACTGTGATGAAGGAGGTATGCTCTTCATCTTCCCTAGACATTCTGATTTGATGGTACCCAGAATATGCGTCTAGGAAACACAATAATTCACACCCGGAGGTGGAATCCACTATCTGATCTATTCTAGGTAGTGGGAATGGATCTTTTGGACATGCCTTATTCAGTATAGTGTAGTCGATACACATTCAAAGCTTCCCGCCGTCCTTGGGTACAACGACTGGGTTTGCCAACCATTTTGGGTGGAAGACTTCTCAGATGAATCTAACTTCAGGGTTGTTGTTAGCCGATGCCGTGACCGACGCAGATGCCCCGTCCCGCTGTCCAGATTGATTTGCCAGTGCAGACGATGGCGGTGGAGGCATGACTTCTGCTGGAGCCTCGACACCTGCTAGCTACTGCACATTGGAGGGATTGCCTCCAGCAGGTTGCGCAGCAGGGTTGCTGTTGGACGATCCAGCAACGGAGTTCACCATCCTTGAATCTCGGCGCCCCGCCCCTACCTGGCGCGCCAAATGTCGGAGGGTGATTCCGAAAGCCGTCGCAAATAAGCTCTTATTCGCGACGGCCATCTTATTTGCGACGGCCAGAGGCGGGCCATCGCAATTTAAGCTATTTGCGACGGCTGGCCGTCGCAAATAAAATCAGCCGTCGCAAATGGTCGCTTTTCCTGTAGTGACTCGTGATCACAAATACAAGAAAATACATACAAACAACATGATGCACACATACTAATCAACATGCGATGACGTGCATGCATGCAAAGTTCAATTATTAATTAACTATGTTCATTTATTGATTAGATGCAACTAGTTCATACGTGTTTATTTGAGTTTACGGGGGTTTTAGCGAGAATTAATACTGCTGAAAATAAATAGATGGTGCGACTATAATGAAATCACGACTATTAGATCTAATACGTTCGCAAAATTTCGCATCGGAAAACGTGTCCTACCGTAGATGCGACGGCTTCAAAGATCGCGGGACGAAGGCGTAGCATAGACGAAGTGGATGGCGCAACGGTCCTCCGACGGTACGACGGCAGCGGCGCGACGATCTCGAGCGGACGACGGCACAATCCTCTTTTTTGTTCCTCTTCTTCCCTTTTTTCACAGCGGCGCAGCCTCTGTATTTTTTCTACGGCGCTAGGGCTGTTTGGCGGCGCTGTTTTGCTTCCGTCAAAAAAAACCTACAAAGACTACAGCTGTTTGGCGGCGCTGTTTTGCTTCCGTCAAAAAAAAACCTACAAAGACTACAGCTGTTTATATAGCGGCGGGGGCAGCGCTAGGGCTACCGCTGGGCGCGCGAGGCACAGAGTCCCGCTCGACTGGGACTTGCTCCATGACCAGCGGTAGTTTGATTGGTTTTTTTTTTTTATTCTTTGTGCGGCAAGGTGTGCGGCCAGGGATTGGCGGCCAAAGCAGTCCCGGTCCGTTACGTACTTGGCCTGACATTGACTTTTTTTTTTGCTTTTTTTTTTCTTTGGTATGCGGCTAAGCTTCTTGCTAGCAGGTTACTTGTTATTTGTTTTTTCCCTCTTTGGTTGATGCGGTCAGGACTGTACGGCTAAAGTTTTAGCCTTGGTTAACTTATTTTTCTCTTTTTGTTTTGTTTTGTTTTTGTTTCTTTTCATATTATTTCTTTTATTTTCCTTAATTAATTTTTATTTATTATTTCCTTCTTTCTTTTTATTATTTATTTATTTTTTCTTTTGCATGCGGCAAGGCTCATCTACTTAGCGGTTGACTTTTTGTTATTTATATATTTAATATGATGAAGTGTTAGAATGCACTAAACTCTAGAGTACCAGATTAATCCGTTTAATATCAGACAAGTCCGCTTCGGTTACAGAGAGTTCATCGGACATGTCCAGTGTGGTGACATGTCTGGGGTTTGTACAGTTAGGGACTTCAGATATTCTATTGTTATAACGGATAAATCCGCAGTGGGTAAAATTTTGATTAAGCCTGTGCATACCGGACTAGTTCGGTATTGTACCGTTGTTTCCAGTGAGGGTATTCGGACTAGTCCGTTATTTTTCGGACTATTCCAGCGCCTGGCTCAATTTTACTTGCATCTTTATTTCTAATTCTTTTCTGTGGTTTCTTTTCATCCTACTTAATTCTTTATGCATGAATGCATCATATAATTAAACTATTACATTCATATATATACCTTTAGTTTCATTTATTTCTTTTATCTCATATTTGTTATGGCAAATAAATTACTTTTCGCATATTTATTTTGGTAACTAATTTTCAATGCTTGAGTATGAATGCAAAATGCAAAATGCAATATGAGATGCATATATTTTATATTTTTATTTATAAAAACAATTTCTTCCCATTATTAAGTCTAAATTACCATTTAAATTTTAAATTTGCCGAAACTCGAAAATCAGGGTGTTACAATCTTCTTGTTGAACATCCTCCGTAGAGACATGGTTCACATTGCCACAAGCAAAATTCTGCTGTCCACGATTTTCTTCCGACTGTCCTCTATTTGGTTTCGGGTTTTGTCTCGGCACATTGCTTCCTTGACCAAGGCCTGACTTAGGACATTGATGTGCAAAGTGTCCAGCTTCTCCACAAGTATAGCACTTCTTTGCTGCACCAGAATTTGGACGGACTTGATTCTGAACATTTGCACCAGGAAAGTTTGCACGAGGTGCATAAGGCATTGGAGGCCTAGGTGCTTGCATAACAGGACGCTGCTGCACAAACTGAGTTGGGTGCGGTGCATAACCAGGGCGCTATACACTAGCAGAGGAGCTGTAATATGGCGCATTAGGTAGTGCAATGCGAGGACGCACATTACTTCCTTGTTGCTGTCCTTAATATGTCGCCTTCCTCTTGTTATCTTGATCAATCTCATGGACCTTCTTCTCCACAACAATTGCTCTGTCCACAAGCTTTTGGAAGTTGGCATAGTCACAATTCAGCAATTGTACTTGGATCTCATTGTTAAGACCCCTCATAAACAGATATTGCTTCCGGCTGTCCTGGCTCACATCCTCAGACGCATACCTTGAAAGTTGAGTGAATTTGTTGAGATATTCACCCACACTTGACCTTCCTTTCCTCAGGTTCTCAAATTCTTGCCTCTGCAAAATCATAACACCTTCTGGTACATAATGAGAACGGAAACTCTTCTTGAATTCCGCTCAGGTGATCCTTTCTTGATTCTCATGAGCATTGCAATAAGCATCCCACCAATCCGCAGCTGCTCCAACTAGTTGATGAGAAGCAAATAACACCTTCTTTCGATCACTGCATTGGACAATAGCTAGCTTCTTCTCCATAGACTTGAGCCAATCATCAGCATCCATAGGGTCAACAGCTTGAGCAAAGGTTGGCGGCCTAGTCCTCATAAACTCTCCCAACCGGTTATGAGGAGGTGGGGGTGGCGGTGGAGGCATGTGCGGGTGATTGTTGATGTTGCCAGCCTGCAGCTGTCCCATAGTCTATATCATGGTCTGCATGAGCTGATTTTGCATGGCCAATAGTTGCTCAATATTGATAGCTCCATGAGCAGGTCCTTGTCCATTGTGGTTCTGAGGTGCTCCATTGTTCTCCTCCACATCATTGCCATCCCTCTGGTTGCGAGTCCTCACCATCTGTAGAAAAGCAAGAGATAAGAATTTAGAAGACGTCACCAACTATATGCATCAAGGGATATGAAACTAAGCAACTACATACACTAGCCTACATGGACATGGCAATGCTAAAGCATCCCAAAATCCTTTATTAAGCACACAAGCAACCTATAGCAAACAACACACCAAGCAACAACACATCGGTTCCTGAGTGCTCCTATGTGCTCTAAAGTGTCCATTCTATCTAGGTTGCGTACTACGGTCAATTTGTGGCTCTGATACCAATTTGTGACACCCGGTTCTGAAAATGAACCAAGTGAACGCATATGTGTGCCCAGGACGTTCAACTCACATACACGAGTGCAATCACAAAAGGATATACAGAAAATTACCACAAGACAAGATTAATTAACCACTTCTATTACAGAATTCACATTATCCTCGAATACAAGCTCTAATGGATATTAATGACAAGTTTGAACTAATGCAGCGGAAATAACTAATTAAGCAACTGAGCAACTAAGAAGCATAAGCAAATAGGGTATAATGCAGCTCCAATCAACACCACGGGCAAAGCTGACGGTAGACACAGCCTAGAACTCCGCATTATCATCGTTAAACTCCCAATCCTGACTTGCAACTATTGGTGGGGGAATTGCAAGAGTGAGTACATATCGTACTCAGCATGTGTGGAAAGTATGACATGTAGCTAATTCAAATGATGAATATAATAATGGTTAAGTGCTGAAAAGTACATTAAAACATTTGAAAAGCAATAGATCATATGTATGTGAAATAATCCCATCATAAACCATATAATCATCATAATACCAGTCCATATGCATTACCATCGTCCATATTACAGATTCCTCATTACTAAAAACCATAATCAATATCAGAAGTTAATTCAGAACCAGCCATAACCATATTACCAACAATAACCATCCCAAAAACCATCCCAATACCAAGTTTCCTCTAGTCATGTGAGGGTTTAGGTTTCTCATAACCGCGAGCACGGCTATCACGATAGTTTTTAGACACACTCTGCAGAGGTTGTACCATTTTACCCACGTATTTGTGATTTCATCACCTTTTGATGACTATAGAATCTCAATTATGCTGTCTCACACTTCCTTAGGTGTGTGACCAAGAGATCACAAAATAGCCTTTAAAAAGGGATTACTAGCCTATTTAGACCCCATTGAGGTTTCACAGGTGGCGATGCCTCCAACTGAGCACATCTTCAACCAAGGGCCCTCTTGAGCCATTCCGATCCTAGGGTAGCCCCACCAATCATCAACAAACCCAATCTGACTACCCCTTCCCCGAGCATCCTTAATGGTCCAAATAGCACTAGCAAAGTCCTAATTAATCAGCTACACCACACCCATACTTGGCCTCGTGGTGGCACTGTAAATCCTGGATGGTCGCTCCACGAACCGGTCCTTAGATCTAAATCAGGCGAAACCACTGTAACATCCAACCCATCCACATACCAGTCTTGCTTAGATCACCCATTACCATATCATATTAACCAGTTCATGTTAATCTGATATCATAAATGCATAATTAAGTTAAGTGGTATAGTTGTCTCCCCATCCCAATTAACTGAGCGAAGCAAAAAGGGTAAAAAACCCATCCCGACTCTCTACCATATATTCCAGGTGATAAGGTTTGTCAAACAAATCTAGTAAACTTCCTACCATAGGACTTCCCATCAAATTGACACAAGCATGCAGTTTGCAAACACAACATTTATTTTAGAAATAGGATCAATATGCTTCAAGAACACTTGCCTTACTCTTGGGATTGGTTCGGGTCAAAGCCTTCAAACTCTTGGTTCTGGAAATCTTCCGCGGCACTCTCTAGCGCAAATCCGTCTAATCCGTGCAATAAACATACAATACAAGAATTACAATAAAAAGTGTACAAATATTACCCAATATGACATGATATGCATGATTGATGCAAATGCAAGGTGGAACTTGTTAATGAGTTGATTTTAATGATCACTAACTATTTCTAATAGCTTTTAACAAGTTTATACAGGTTTGAAGTTGATTCAAGTCAATTTAGAATTAATTCAACATAATTTAACCAGGAAGATCGGACTAGTCTGCTAGGGACCGGACAAGTCTGCACTTCGCAAGACTAGCGAACTAGGGTTTCCTAGATCGACATGAATTTGGAGATTTGGGGTTGTATTCACATGAGAGAAGGGAAGTAGAAGGTATACGAGGTGTTTAAGACTCCAGTTGATGAGTAGGTTTAGGCCCGATCTTCCGAAAGGTATGTCGATTGGGATGGAGATCTCGACGTTGATGATCCGCGGCACTCGAGCGGTTCGAGTACCCCTGCAATCACTACACCACGGCTCCGTTGGTTATCAACCGTGCTGCACACGCTTGACCTCGCCAAGAAGGCTAATCCCTGCAAGTGCAACCGAGAACACGAGCAAGAACGTAGAAGACACGATCGGAAATCGCGAAGTTGGGGTCTCACAAACCGTAGAACGGCGACTTTATTAATCTAAGCAAAACCCACCGAATATGACCGGCGGCTGCATTATTTATAGTCTAGGGTTCGACCAAAACACGATTAGACGCGTCCCTAATGGACTATTACGGGATACATGGCCCAAAGGCCCGATTCAGTGGCGCAGCACCGGACAGAAATCTGGACTCAACTTGTTTCGACGATTCCCAATGGCTCCGGAGGAATTTTGAGGTGAGACCAGAACCATTGGAAAGTTTATCTTCTCCTATTTCCGTGCATATGTAGAACGTCAAAAACGGAGTCCGTATGCCTCCTGGGCGTCTGTTTTAAGGTGGACTGCTCCTGGACTCCGAGTTGAACTCGAGCCCGAGTTGTAAACTGTTTCCATCAACTTGTGGACGTCCCAGGTGGTTCTCCATGCTCCCAAGGCCTCCTTCCTTCACTTGTTGATCTTCTCCATTATTCCTAATAACAATTAAATCATCACATAGCAATCTATTCTCAAACTCACATACAAAATAAGTTAAGAACGAATTCACCTGCTGATTTAATAACCGTGCCCGTGTTCTTGTGATTGGTCCTTGCAGTTCAATGCGCGTCTCAGCTGTTGTGATGTTCTCATCATCCTCCCCCTCTTGAATTGGAGTCGTCCTCGACTCAAGTTCATCATCTTCTCCCAAGTACGGTCGCAAATATGAAATGTTAAATGTAGGACTATGATAGGAAAAGATGAGTCCCGATCTTCCGGAAGGTAATGGATAAGTCGATTGATGTGGAGATCTCGACGTTGATGATCCGAGGCTCTCGAGTAGAACACGAACAACCCCTGCAATCACTACACCACCGCTCCGTTGGTTATCAACCGTGCTGCACACGCTTGACCTCGCCAAGAAGGCTAATCCCTGCAAGTGCAACCAAGAACACGAGCAAGAACGTAGGAGACACGATCGGAAATCGCAAAGTTGGGGTCTCACAAACCGTAGAACGGCGACTTTATTAATCTAAGCAAAACCCAATTGTTCATGGCGGCTACCATGGAGTATATATAGGTGGGAGGACGTCCAAGGGGGTTTTAGGGTCGTGACCTAACCCTAAGACACGAAAATAATGGACTTAGACTTGATACAAGGCCCAATGGCCCAATACGGTGGCACAGCACCCTGACAGATTCTGTACTTGATTTTGTTTTGACGATTCCCGTCCACTCCGGAGGAATTTTTACATGGGACCGGCGCCATTGGAAAGGATATCCTCTCCCCTTTCCGTGCATATATAGAACGTCCAAAACGGAGTTCGTATGCTCCCTGGACGTTCGTTTTAGTGCGTACTTCTCCTGGACTCCGAGTTGGATACGATTTGGAGTTTGGTTCGGTTTCCATCTTCTTTGAACGAATTCTCTGGTCTTTCACATCCCTAATACTCCCTCCAAGTACTCCTTGAACCTCTCCATGGATCCTAATCACAAATAAATCATTAAGTAGCAATCTATGCTCAAAAACATATAAGAAAATATATAAGAACGAGTTCACCTCTGAAATTAATTGTTGTGTATGAACTCTATTGATTGCATCTTGTATATTCAATAGAGTGTTGTTTGTATCTATATAAGTGATGTCCTCATCATCCCCCCCTTCTTGAATTGGAGTCGTCCTCGACTCAAGTTCATCTCCTCTCATGTGTTGGTCCAAATGTGCAACGCCATCAAATCTTCTTTTATGCATGAATGGAGGAGGCCAAGGTGATGGACGACATAGTGCGCCATCTTGATCTTGTCCATCAAATAAGAGTGCACATTCACTTGAGCTAGGATCCCAAACAAATAAATATTGTGTCATGTTTGTAGGTGCAATAATAATGTGTATGATCTCATCATTCTCCCCTTCTTTATGACAAGCCGTCCTCGGCTTGCTCGTATGTCCAGCAAAGAGGCTTGCATTGGAGGTAGAGTAAGTGCTGTCCATAATGCACAACCACGGTGAATAATGCTTTTGTTGTCCCTGCTGCAAGGAAAACATACTAGAAAAACTTGACAAGACATTATTAGCGTTAGTACATTTATTTACTTGACCATATTGTTGCAGCACAAAAGGAGCTTCCTCATTTGAACATATGTAAACTTTATGCACCATAAACATACCACTATGTTCATATTTGCCTATAGCATGAAAAATATTTCTACTTAACAAAGGCAATTCAGATTGAGAAAATATTATCTTCTCTATGATATCTAGATCACAAAGAGTGTCAAATTCAATATAGCCCAAAGTATTTAGAGAAAATAACAATTTCAGCTCATCCCTTTCACATGTAGTTGGGATCAAATGCTTAATTTCAGCACAAGTGAGTGATAAAGTATCAAATTCATTTGGTTGTTCTAGCATAGGTATAATATAATTATCAGCACACAACTCATTTTTGTTATAAGAATCAGTAGAAAAATCAACTAATGGTAAATGTGTATTATGAAAAGTTTCATCTTGTTGCTGCTCATCGATAGTGTGATTGGTAGCAAAATTCAGCACATCTGAAAATGTCATACCTTGGTTAACTATATAGCATTGTCCATTAACACTACTCACATTTTCAGCAAGAAATTCAAATGCATTATGAGTTGATTCATCAAAAATTTCACAAGTGTTTTCGAAAGCCTCGTTCTCTTTTGCATCATCTATATTATTTTCTACAGTGTCCTGCAAAACGTTAGGCATAGGAGGAGGTACAACAAGAAAATTCTTCTCAAGCTCATGTATTTCATCTTTGCAATTGGATACACTAGTAAATGTTTCTCGCATAAGAATTCTCATATCTTTCCATGTTCGAGGTTTTTCTAAATCATTTAAATTGTTCCACCAAGTTAATGCACAACCTACTAATGCACTTGCAATATTTCTAATCTTCCTCCTCTCACACATATGACATTTTCCAAAAAATTTATCCAACTCTATTTCCCAAGCAATATATTCATCATAACCAAGACCATCAAAAGAAGGAAAAGATGAAATAATGTAATTACTTGTTGTTGAAGGAGTTGTAAAGGTGGTCTGAACATCATGTGCAACCTTGGATGATATTTGATTTTTAGTGAGCAACTCCATCGTCCTCTTCATCATGTCTATCATCTCAGCATATAATGCATGATTCTTGCTTTTACCTGACATTGTTAGTAGCAAAGAGAAGACAACAAAAAAATATGTTACCCCTATCAACTACAAAGGATAATGGCAATGTGGAAGTGGAATCACACACTCTCAAGCGTCTTACCACACTCTTACAAGTGTTCTTACCGACACTGCAGGTGGCAAACGGTGGCCGGTATGAAGAAACCAATGAAGCGTGGGATGATTGCAAAGGTGTATCGATTCTGCTCAAGAGTAAAGTGTAGCTTGGATGGCACTTTCTATGTAGCAAGGATTAGCAACAATGAAATCAGATAGTAAAGTTGAATAAATGTCCAAAGTATTTGTCAAAGTTGCTGGCCTAAATGTGTTCCTAGTAGTTCAAGCTAGCAAGACATGAGACAAAACTAGATGACACAAAGAATGCAAGCACTTCTGATTTTTTGTTGTTTTTTTTCTCTTTTTTTTGTGCGGCTTTTGTTTCTTGTTTTGCACTTGCCTTTTTCTTTTTTCTTCCTTTTTTTTCAGAATGTGCTGCAAGGGAAGAACACAATGAAAATCAACCCAAGATATCTCGTGTGTCTGTCGCAGATTTTCTGCTCAATCTTCTAAGGACAAATAGGCACACTTATAGGCTCTAAATTGGAAAACTTAGAATAGCAAAATTGTAGATATATCTCTCCTCTTTAATTTCAATATATGGAAGACCTATTTTGGAAAAGAACAATAGGAGATACTGACCCCGAAATACAGACTGTTCAGAATTTTTAGGTCAATAACAGATTCGGATCTAATGCAATTTAGATATCGGTACCTATATTTTCTGGGAAAATGATGAATACTAAAGTTATAGAGCACTTCTTAAGATTTCTATAAAGTACAAGAACACCAAAATCCGAGTTCGTATGTGCGAGATATGATGAAAATACCAAACTGGACACAGGTGAATCTAATCTGGACGTTATGACGTGATTCAAAAGGATGAATCACACAATGCAAAACTCAACCTAAGACCAAAAACACTTTCTAAACCAGCAATATGACTCAACAACGGACACAAACTCAACAAAACCAAACTGAATAACAAAGTTGCAAAGGCTCAATGTGGTTTGGACAAAGTAATGAACAGATCTACTAAACTGCAAGTTTTTTTGTGGCTTTTTTGTGGACTCTAGGTATGGAAAATAAAACTAATGTAATGGATAGATGAATTACCTAAAGGGCAACCTGGAAATCTGATACCAATTGATAGGAAAAAGATGAGTCCCGATCTTCCAGAAGGTAATGGATAAGTCGATTGATGTGGAGATCTCGACGTTGATGATCCGAGGCTCTCGAGTAGAACACGAACAACCCCTGCAATCACTACACCACCGCTCCGTTGGTTATCAACCGTGCTGCACATGCTTGACCTCGCCAAGAAGGCTAATCCCTGCAAGTGCAACCGAGAACACGAGCAAGAACGTAGGAGACACGATCGGAAATCGCGAAGTTGGGGTCTCACAAACTGTAGAACGGCGACTTTATTAATCTAAGCGAAACCCAATTGTTCATGGCGGCTACCATGGAGTATATATAGGTGGGAGGACGTCCAAGGGGGTTTCAGGGTCGTGACCTAACCCTAGGACACGAAAATAATGGACTTAGACTTGATACAAGGCCCAATGGCCCAATACGGTGGCACAGCACCCTGACAGATTCTGTACTTGATTTTGTTTTGACGATTCCCGTAGACTCCGTAGGAATTTTTACATGGGACCGGCGCCATTGGAAAGGTTATCCTCTCTCCTTTCCGTGCATATATAGAACGTCCAAAACGGAGTTCGTATGCTCCCTGGACATTCGTTTTAGTGCGTACTGCTCCTGGACTCCGAGTTGGATACGATTTGGAGTTTGGTTCGGTTTCCATCTTCTTTGAACGAATTCTCTGGTCTTTCACATCCCTAATACTCCCTCCAAGTACTCCTTGAACCTCTCCATGGATCCTAATCACAAATAAATCATTAAGTAGCAATCTATGCTCAAAAACATATAAGAAAATATATAAGAACGAGTTCACCTCTGAAATTAATTGTTGTGTATGAACTCTATTGATTGCATCTTGTATATTCAATAGAGTGTTGTTTGTATCTATATAAGTGATGTCCTCATCAGACTAACCCCAAAATCGGGAGGCAATTCAAGCTTATATGCATTATCATTAATCTTTTCAACGATCTTAAAAGGACCAGCAGCTCGTGGCATAAGTTTAGATTTTCTCAAGTCGGGAAATCACTCTTTTCTCAAATGTAACCACTCCAAATCACCCGGTTCAAGTTTTACTTCTTTTCTACCTTTACTACCTGCAATCCTATACTTTTCATTCATCATTTCAATATTTTTCTTTGTATTTTAATGCATCTTAAGAATGGATTCAGATCGTTGTGTAGCATCCAAATTTATAGTTTCAGAAGGAGGCAAAGGTAGTAAATCAATAGGAGCACGGGGATTGAAACCATACACTACCTGGAATGGACTTACCTTTGTCGTGGAGTGAACGGATCTGTTGTAAGCAAATTCTATATGTGGTAAACACTCCTCCCACAACTTCAAATTTGTTTTCAAGACAGCCCGCAACATAGTGGATAAAGTACGATTAACTACCTCGGTCTGTCCATCCGTTTGTGGGTGACATGTAGTTGAAAACAGCAACTTGGTTCCCAATTTATACCACAAAGTTCTCCAAAAATGACTTAAAAATTTTGCATCACGATCAGAAACAATGGTATTTGGCACACCATGTAAACGAACAATTTCCGTCATAAATAAATCAGCAATGTGTGAGGCATTATCATTCTTATGACAAGGTATAAAGTGTGCCATTTTGGAAAAACGATCAACAACTACAAAAATACTATCCCTCCCCCTCTTAGTCCTAGGCAATCCCAAAACAAAGTCCATAGAAATATCCTCCCAAGGTACACTAGGAACAGGAAGAGGCATATAAAGACCATGTGGGTTAAGGCGAGACTTAGCTTTGTTGCAAGTAGTGCATCGTGACACGTAGCGCTCGACATCACGCCTCATCTTTGGCCAAAAGAAGTGTGTGGACAGCACGTCTTCAGTTTTCTTCACTCCAAAATGTCTCATCAACCCTCCTCCATGTGCTTCCTGCAAAAGCAATAGACGAACGGAGCTAGCTGGAACGCATAGCTTGTTAGCACGATAGAGGAGACCCTCTCGCAGCACATATTTATTCCAAGTTCTTCCTTCTCTACAATTTTCAAAAGCATCTTTGAAGTCCAAATCAGTAGGATATAATGCTTTAATTGTTTCCAAACCAAAGATTTTATGATCAAGTTGGGACAGCATGGTATAACGCCTAGATAATGCATCAGCAATGATATTTTCCTTCCCTTTATTATGCTTAATGATGTATGGAAACGACTCTATAAACTCAATCCATTTAGCATGTCATTTATTCAGATTGGTTTGACACTTAAGATACTTCAATGATTCATGATCGGAATGTATGACAAACTCCTTAGACCAAAGATAATGTTGCCAAGTTTACAATACACGTACTAAAGCATACAATTCCTTATCATAAGTGGAATAATTCAGAGAAGGACCATGAAGTTTTTCACTAAAGAAAGCAACGGGTTTACCTCCTTGTATGAGAACGCCTCCAATACCAATGCCGCTTGCATCGCATTCTAGCTCAAAGGTCTTGTCAAAATCAGGAAGTTGTAGTAATGGTGCTTGTGTAAGCTTTGATTTGAGAGCATCAAAAGCTTGTTGCTGCTGTTCGCCCCATCGAAATGGAACTCCCTTCTTCGTTAGCTCATGTAGAGGTGCTGCAATGGTGCTGAAATCCCGCACAAAGCGCCGATAAAAACCTGCAAGACCAAGAAAATTACGAACCTGTGTGACGGTTGTTGGGGCTGGCCAGCTGATGATTGCTTCAATTTTTGCCTCATCCATCTCAATTCCCTGCGAGGAAACGACATAGCCAAGAAACAAGACTCGATTGGTGCAAAAGATGCACTTTTCGAGGTTACCAAACAAACGTGCATCTCTCAAAACAGTAAAAACATCACGTAAATGATCAAGATGTTCATCATATGACTTGCTGTAAATGAGGATATCATCGAAGTAAACCACCACAAATTGTCCAATGAAAGCGCGCAAAACCTCGTTCATTAATCGCATAAAGGTGCTGGGTGCATTAGTTAAACCAAAAGGCATAACTAACCACTCATAAAGTCCAAACTTGGTTTTAAATGCAGTTTTCCATTCATCTCCTAGTGCCATTCTAATTTGGTGGTAACCACTACGCAAGTCAATTTTTGTGAAGATGATAGCACCACTCAATTCATCAAGCATGTCATCTAATCGAGGAATAGGATAACGATATCGAATGGTGATGTTATTAATCGCTCGACAATCAACACACATGCGCCAACTACCATCTTTCTTAGGAACCAAAAGAACGGGAACGGAACAAGGGCTAAGGCTTTCACGAATGTACCCGCGATCTAAAAGATCTTGGACTTGTCGCTGAATTTCCTTAGTTTCTTGTGGATTCGCCCTGTATGCTGCACGATTTGGCAAACTTGCTCCTGGAATCAAATCGATCTTGTGTTCAATGCCTCTCATCGGTGGTAAACCAGGGGGTATCTTGGAGGGAAACACATCCTCAAACTCCTGCAAAAGGTTAGCAACAGCAGGGGGCAATGCAATAGACAATTCATGAAGTGAAAACATGGCTTCTTTGCAAACTAAAGCATAGCACATCCCCTTAGCATCGAATAAATCAGCAAGTTCAGATTTAGTTGCGAGCAATGATGGTGATTTTAACTTAATAACTTGCTGTTTTTCTGATTCTAATTTTGTTGCTTTGCCCTCACGAATTTTACTCTTCTCAAAATGCACAATTTCAGCAGGAGTCATGGGAAGCAAAGTGATTTTCTTTCCCTTATGCATGAGAGTATATTTATTGGTTCTACCATGATGAATAGCATCTGTATCAAATTCCCAAGGACGGCCCAATAAAAGAGAACAAGCATCCATAGGAACAACATCAAAATCAGCAAAATCATGGTATGAACCAATTGAAAAATGGATTCTCGCTGTTTGTGTTACCAGAACCTTACCGCTGTTGTTGAACCATTAAATGTGGTACGGATGAGGGTGTGCTCTTGTTGTCAAACCGAGTTTCTTGACAACGTCCGTGTTTACCAAGTTATTGCAGCTACCTCCATCAATTATAGTGTGTACACGGCTATCGGTACCCTAAAAACCATACACCCCCTGAGGTTACAAAGATCTCAAGGGAAGGACGTCTACTCAAATTGAAGACCCTCGGAGGCCCACTTGTCAGACATAACCGGACCTGCTTCTCCAACATGGTTAACCCCTAGGTTGCCACGTGTACTGCCAGACCGGAGCTACTACCCACAAGGGTGAAGCTCCGGGCTAGGTACCGAAACGGCACCTCCGGACTTAACCCCTGACCGAGAGAAGCTCCGGACCTGACACGTGCCAGGCCACCCCGGAGCTTCCCGCTTCCCACAAGCAAGCTCCGGAGCTGCCACGTGTCCAAACGTCGGAGCTAGCTGCCTCAAACCTCCGGAAGACATTGTAACGACTCCGGATCTTCAAAGGATAGCCGCGGACTTCAAGACCCGATTAATTGTCATTAATTCCATGATAATGACACTTAATCGGACAATCTTAACACCTGTAACGGCACTGTCGGAGCCCGTTACAGGGTTATTAACAACAATTAATCGTGTATCAATACTAGTAACCGCCGGGGCCACATGTCGGGCCAGGCTAAATTGTAACGGTTTGTCCTTGTACTATAAAAGGACAGACCGACGATACACGGAAGAAAAAGAAGGCTCTCGAACGCTCTCAGGAACACACGCATTGACGTGAGCTTTCATACATAAACTAATACAACACCACACACCCGTGGAGTAGGGTATTACGCTCAGGCGGCCCGAACCACGTAAACCACTGTGTCTCTCGTGTCCAATCGTGATTCACCTTCTTGAGTCTCCGCGCGCCCACACCGAACTACAAACTCCTTCGACACTTTAGTAGTGTCAGGAGATCTGCCGACTCCAACAGTCGACAGTTGGCGCGCCAGGTAGGGGCGCCTGAGATTTTCATGAATGGTGAATTCTGCGGCTGGATCATCCATCGGGCAACCTGCTGCTCAGGCTGTCGGGGGCAATCCCTCCAACATGCAGCCACCAGCAGGAGCCTCAGCACCAGCAGGAGTCACACTCCCACCACCACCATCTTCTCCGGCAAAACGTGCCGGGCAACATGATGGTGCGTCGGCGTCACATACTGCGCCGGCAAGTCATGACAACCCAGAACACGCGCTCCATGCAGCGCGTGCTCTTCTCCAGCGACCACCACCTCCGGATGCATCTCGAGATGCCATGGAGCAATGGAGGGCTGATGTTGAGCATTTGGTCGCAGCAGCGGCCGAACGCCTCAACAATCAGGGCCCTCCTCCTTCAGGGCGAGCCCCGTCGCAGCGACGGACGTTGTCTGGAAGACTTGGTCCGCATGTCTCCAACAACCAAAGACGAGCTGCGTCACAGCAAGTGACGTCGTTGCCCTCTGGGGCACGACGCACCCATACGGTATCTCGGCTTTCGACACATGACCTCCGGGCGGAGCTTGATCGCCGATACCGCCAACAGGATGGCCGTGTCCATATCGAGCGAGCTCGAGAAAGACGGGATGCTCAAGACCTTTCTACTCTGGAAGGAGTAGGAGGAGGCTGTTCCGCCCTAGCCATGCACCTGCGCATGGTTAGATGGCCACAGAAGTTCCGGCCACACTTGCCGGAAAAAATTCGACGGGACTGTCAACCCCGTAGAATTTCTGCAGATATACTCCACTGCAATCTTAGCAGCTGGAGGAAACGAGGCCGTAATGGCCAACTACTTTCCAGTGGCCTTAACTGGGACCGCCAGGTCCTGGTTTATGAGCCTTCCACCCAACTCTATCGACAGTTGGGAGGAGCTGTGCCGTCAGTTCACTGCCAACTTCGGGAGTTCATACACCCGACCGGGCACTGAACTAGACCTTTTTGCGGTCGTGCAAAAAGGGGGAGAATCTTTGCGGTCATTCATCCAGAGGTTCTCTCAGGTACGCAACACAATCCCTTCTATCTCAAGCGCTTCTGTCATTGTGGCATTCAGACAGGGTGTACGAGACAAGAAGATGTTGGAGAAGCTGGCGATCAAAGAGATCACCAGTGTCACGGAGCTCTTCAGCTTGGCAGACAAATGTGCCAGAGCTGCGGAGGGCCGTGAAATGCACTCCAAACCAGCCTTGGAGGATCACAAAAAATCCTCCAAAGAAGAAGCCGCTACCTCCGGGAGTGGCAAGAAGAAAAAGAAGACCAACGGCAAGAAGAAGCCGTCGGCCGGCACATCCAACGTTGCAGCCACTGCAACTCCTGGTGGCCGGGGGCCACGCCCCGAGAAGCGACCTCGACCGTCTTCCGAAGACGGCGGCAAATCCAAAATGTGGTGCCCCATTCACAAAACGGGCAACCACAGGCTGGAAGACTGCCGGGAGGTCCAAAACCTTGCCGAGCGCTACAACAAGCGCCGGGAAGGGTCTCCTTTCCGACAGAGGGAGGGAAAACAGAAGGTTGACGAAGCTCCGGCTGAAGAGGAGTTAGGGTTTCAGGACCCCAAAAAGGTCCTGAAAGCCGTCTACACATCCGTCGACGATGACTCCAACGTCTCCGACAACGAGCGTCGGAAAACCATGAACACCATATTTGGTGGATCATGGGACATCACTTCTCGTCGTGTCATCAAGACTATGCGGCGGGATATGGCTGCTGTAGCACCTACAGCTAGACCGGAGCCACATCGAAAGTGGATGGACACACCCATCACTTTTGATGCTTCGGACTATCCTCGAAGCATGGTCGGAGCTGGCCAATTACCCTTGATGGTATATCCCACCATCAAAAACATCCAGCTCCATCATGTTATGGTGGATGGAGGTTCGGGGCTGAACCTTATAAGCTTTGAAGCTTTTACCAGACTTCAGCTTCGACCTTCGGATCTTCAGCCCTCTCGACCATTCTCCGGAGTAGGTCCGGGGGCCATTACCCCACTCGGAGCTATAATTCTCCCCGTTACCTTCGGGACACGGGAGAAGTACCGCACTGAGAAGTTGGTCTTCGACGTCGCTCAGATCAACTTACCATTCAACGCCATCTTGGGTAGACCTGCCCTATACAAATTTATGGCAGCTGCTCATTATGGATACTTGGTGTTGAAGATGCCAACACCAACAGGCGTTCTCCGGATTCGTGGAGATCGCACCGCCGGAGTAACTGCTCTAGAAGAGCTCCATGCACTCACCACTGCGCAAGAGGAGGACTCCCGACAGGGGCAAGCTCCAAAACCTCTGAGCATTCGGCAACGAGGCTCAACCTCTGCTCCCCGTGTGCAGCCAAGCGGCGACACCGACATCCCCGTCAAAGTCGTCCAAATTGGTTCCGATGTCACTCAAACCACCCGCATATCGGGTGGGTTGAATGACAAATAGGAACTCGCGCTCATCACTTTCCACCGGGCTAACGTTGACGTATTTGCTTGGCAACCGTCACAAATGCATGGGATCCCCAGGGAAGTGAATGAGCACAATCTGAAGATTTACCCCGATGCTCGGCCTGTGCATCAGAAACCTCGGAAGCAATCTGTAGAGCGACAGAACTTCATCCGACAAGAAGTGAAGAAGTTGCTCGAAGCCGGATTTATCCGAGAAGTCTTCCATCCAAAATGGCTGGCGAACCCAGTCGTTGTGCCCAAGGCCGGCGGGAAACTTCGGATGTGCATCGACTACACCACACTGAATAAGGCATGTCCAAAAGATCCATTCCCACTACCTAGAATAGATCAGATAGTGGATTCCACCTCCGGGTGCGAGTTACTGTGTTTTCTAGACGCATATTCTGGATATCATCAAATCAGGATGTCTAGGGAGGATGAAGAGCATACTTCATTCATCACAGTGGATGGATTGTATTGTTACACAGCCATGCCGTTTGGTCTCAAGAATGCAGCTTCAACTTTTGTACGAGCTATGTACAAAACTTTCGAAGAACTCATCAGAGACATAGTGGAAGTGTACGTCGATGACATCGTGGTCAAAGTCAAGAACAAGGAGTCCCTCTTGGACACCTTGCAGGCTGTCTTCGACAAGCTGCGGGCCACCCGCACGAAGCTAAACCCAGACAAGTGCGTCTTCGGGGTTAGTTCTGGAAAGCTTCTTGGTTTCCTGGTAAGTCACCGGGGCATAGAGGCTAATCCGGCGAAGATAAAAGCCATTGAAGACATGCGGCCACCAACCCGCATCAAAGACGTCCAAAAATTAACTGGATGTCTAGCAGCCCTCAGCCGGTTCATTTCAAGACTGGCGGAAAGAGCACTTCCCTTCTTCAAGTTACTGAGGAAGTCCGGACCATTCCAATGGTCTGAAGAAGCAGAGAAGGCATTCCAGGAGCTGAAACAGTTCCTCACCACCCTACCAGTCCTGGTAGCTCCGGACCCTGGTGAGCCTTTGTTGCTTTACATTTCAGCTACTGACGAAGTCGTTAGTATGGTTCTGGTTGCGGAGAGACCGGAACTACCCAATACTCAGGAATCCAGACCCCTTCGGGAGGGTCCCGAGGTTCCTGAAAGCGGGTCTGGGTCCCAGCTCCCAGACTCAAACCCACAAGAAGCCACTTCAGAGAACCCGGACCCCTCTAAGAGGGTCCAGGTCATTTCTGAAGAAGCTCCGGGTTCCTCCACCCAGAACCCGGAGGTCCCCGAAGAGAGTCTGGACCCCTCCGAGAGGGTCCGGATCAATGAAGAGGAAGCTCCGGACCCCTCCGGGAGGGTCCGAACCATTCAACGCCCGGTATACTTCATCAGTGAAGTGTTACATGATGCCAAGACTCGATACCTAGAGGTGCATAAACTGCTTTATGCAGTTCTTATTGCCTCAAGGAAGCTTCAACACTATTTCCAAGCTCACAAAGTCTCGGTGGTGACCTCATATCCACTTCGAGTGATCCTGCATAATCCCAATTCAACTGGGAATATTGCAAAGTGGGCAGCGGAATTGGCTGAATTTGATCTTGAATTCATTCCGAGACAAGCAATCAAGAGTCAAGCGTTGGCAGATTTCGTGGCAGAATGGACTCCCTCTCCATTAAACCCTGGGGGCCCCAGCGAGCAGAAGACGGAACCTCAAGTTCCAACCTTCACTAAGCCTCACTGGACCCTTTACTTCGACGGCTCCATGCAGAAGCAGGGAGCCGGAGCTGGAATCCTTCTCCTTGCACCAACTGGGGAGAAGGTGAAATACATGGTACACCTTGACTTCAAGGCAACCAACAACATGGCGGAGTATGAAGCACTCATCTATGGATTAAAGGTGGCACTATCATACGGTGTCAAGCAATTGCTGGTCAAAGGAGATTCACAACTCGTCATCAAGCAGGTGAAGGGTGAATGCTCCTGCAATAATCTCCAGCTGGCTGCTTACCTCCTTGAAGTCCAGAGGCTTCAGAAGGACTTCGAAGTCCTAGACCTTCACCATGTTCAGCGTGCTCACAACGCTGAAGCTGACGAACAGTCGACAGCATCAACTGGAGCTCCGGCTCCTGATGGAACCTTTGTCCGGAGGTTGTCAAAACCCACAGTTCAGCCTGCCGAACTGAACGAAGGGGGCGAGATCAGCATCCCGAAGCTGACGGTCCCGATGGCCCTGTTACCATGGCAGCCATCAAGGGTCGTAGGTGCTGTCGGAAGCTCCGAGCAACCCAGCACGCAAGACTCAAATGCTCAAGTCAGTTCCGATGCATGGATCTCGGAGATCCGGAGCTACTTGAAAGACAACATCCTTCCTGACGATGATGTATCCGCTGATCGGGTAGTCAGATTGGCTAAAAGATACACGTTGGTAGAAGGGGATCTCTACCGGCGCGGTGCCAACGGCATCCTAATGCGGTGCATCACAAGGGAAGAAGGCTGCGAGCTCCTCGCAGAAATCCATGGAGGCGAGTGTGGGAACCACGCATCTTCACGCACGCTGGTCGGAAAAGCCTTTCGACACGGCTTCTACTGGCCTACAACGCTCCAGGATGCCACTGAGCTGGTGAAGAAATGCAAAGCATGCCAATTTCATGCAAAGCAAATTCATACACCTGCTCAGTCCTTACAAATGATACCTCCCACATGGCCTTTCGCTGTGTGGGGTATGGACATCTTGGGACCCTTCCCTAGAGCTGTCGGAGGTTACAAGTTCCTGTAACGTCGCCATCGACAAGTTCACCAAGTGGCCGGAAGCAACTCCCGTTGTGACGATCAACAAACAATCTGCAATCAATTTTCTACAATCCATCGTGAGCAGATTCGGAGTCCCAAATAAGATCATCACTGATAATGGGACTCAGTTCACAAGCTCCGCATTTCAAGGATATTGCGAAGACCTCGGCATACAAGTTTGCTACGCTTCTGTAGCTCATCCTGCCAGCAATGGACAAGCCGAGAGAGCAAATGCAGAGATCCTTAAAGGACTCAAAACACACACTTATGAGCGCTTGAAAAAGCACGGAGCCAATTGGATCGAAGAGCTTCCGCCCACTCTATGGGCCAACAGGACTTCTCCAAGTCGGGCAACCGGAGAAACACCCTTCTTTCTGGTGTACGGAGCTGAAGCGATCCTTCCTCCGGAAATCACCTTGGGTTCCCTCCGAGTCCGGACCTTCGACGAAGCCGCGCAGGACCAGCTCCGGCGTGAAGACCTAGACCTCCTCGAGGAGGGAAGGTGCCAAGCAGCTGTTCGGAATGCCCGATACCGCCAAGCTCTACGGCGCTATCACCAGCGGCATGTACACAACCGACAGCTCGAGGAAGGCGATCTGGTGCTACGGAGAATACTATCCAGAGAAGGGCAAAACAAACTCTCCCCCGGCTGGGAAGGGCCCTTTCGAGTGATCAAAGTATCCCGTCCCGGAAGCATTCGCTTGGCTACCGAGGATGGGACACCTCTCCCAAATCCTTGGAACATCGAGCACCTCCGTAAGTTCTACACTTAATTCCACGGAGGTGAGTCTTAAGTAACTTGAAATGTATGTTATAGAGTCATTGTACAGAGTCGGGTAGTTCCTCCGGGAGAGCAGCCGGACCTTTCCCGAAAGGTTTGAAAAGCTCATGCAACACTTGACACAGTCTCCGGACTAAAAGTGTGGCTAACTACCCTGGGTCAAACGAGAAACCAAACACACTTAGCCTGGTTCCGTACCCTAAGAGTGTACTTGTTTCCCCTGTACCCCGAACCTATAATGAAAGACATCTTCATGTGAAATAGACTCCACGTGCATTCATTTTTGCATGGGCTCGACATTTTTATTTTTCTCTTTCTTGTCTATAACAGAAACGTGCAATTCTTAAGAAGTTCTAGTTTGACCGGTTTACATACGATTCGAGTTGAATTGTCAGATTTTTTGGATTTAAATATCGTCTGTGGCCAACTCGCCTGAAAGCCGCCAAGCCATTCTAGGGCCGGAGTGCGCTATCGACTTAGCCTGGTCAAGCACCCTAAGTACGCCACTCTACCTACATCCCGGCAGGCCAAAGTAAGGTGGGTCCATGGACAATTGGATCTAAAAGAAAAGACAATTCATCCAGTCGTATTAAAAATCGTGTTCAACTTAAAATTTTCTTGAGAACCGTAAGCCGCGACGAAGTTATAGACAAGGAACGAATTTTACTATTTTTCTTGGCTTAAGTGTGCAGGAAAAATGAACCCTACGTTGATGGAGAAAAACCGGAGCTAACCAAGCTCCGACTCCCACCAGGGCGTCAACCGTCGGCGTTGACTAAAAGATGGTGAGAAGACCCCGTCACTGGAGTCTGTTGCCAACAAACCAAGTGTGGCAAAGGTCATTGCCGGAGCTGCTAAGCTCCGACACCTTGGAGTATTAACTACCGACGCTCAACGTGTTGATAGAGGCTATTGCCGGAGCTACTAAGCTCCAGCGATGGACAGTGTCGGAGCTTCTAAGCTCCGACAACTTCAGGGGACCTTCACTATCAAAAACTTTGGACCTAAATTCCACAAGTTCGAAGCAAATTCGTCTTCAACAAAAATCAACATCCTTTTGGTACATGTCCACAATCAAATTGTGCACATCTACCAGGGGGCCAAGTGAAGATAAAGATGTTGAAGACAAAAAAAAAATGAAATTCGCAAAAAATTGGGGATTTCATTTCATCTGAAGACCGGAGATTACATCTGGAGACAAGGGATTACAAAATTGAGGAAGAAGAGAAGATACAAGTAAAGGCTAAAAGAGACGGTCCTAGACCCTATGGAAGAACTCGGCGACCTTCTGGGCGACCTCCGACACGCAGGCTCGGGTAGCTTCGCCTTCTCCTTCGACGGG
The DNA here is from genome assembly GCA_036927565.1 of Tuctoria greenei. NCBI lineage: Eukaryota > Viridiplantae > Streptophyta > Magnoliopsida > Poales > Poaceae > Tuctoria > Tuctoria greenei. Next base: position 23,102,659 of record JAYESD010000011.1, on the reverse strand, counting down.
GCCTTCAAGCACCGGGTCCAGAGGAAATCGAGGGTTCCGGCTGGTGTAGCACGTCAACACATATTCTGTGACGTTCCTAGCCAGGGATTGCCCCTCGACCTCCAGCTGGTCCGCGATGACGTCGCCCACCTTGGAGAGCTTGCTGCCTGCGGCGCTCAACGCTTGCAACGCAAGGTCCGGCTCCGGCTCCGGATCATCCGGGTGCACGGGGCTGAAACCCATCGGCGTCAGCGCATCGTCGGCCTTGCCCAGGAACTCCCAAATCTGCAGGGAGTCCGCCTTCCTCAAGTTCTTCATCTCTTCCAGGGATCTCCGGGCCGCCGTCAGCTCCGAATTCTCGCGGGCGAGGCGCTCAACTTCTTTGGCGTTTTGCTGGATCTTCGCAGCAACCCGCTTATCAAGTCTTCCGAGCTCCTCCTCCCGAAGGTGGATCTTGTTCCGGCGGTCCACCAGGTCCTTCTCCCTAGCCTCCACTTTCTTCTCCCGGGCGACAAGGGCACACTCGTATTCGTAGAGTTCCTGCCCCCGCACCCAGGTCTTCTCCAGCGCTCTTCCAATTTCTTAGTGCGCTCCTCGAGGCCCTTGTCCGCCAGAGCTGTTTTCTCGGCGAGCTCTTCTTCCCGTCGCAAGACGTCATCCCGTAGCTCTAGGAGTTTTTGCTCCTCGTCCTCGAGCCGTCTTTCCCTCCCTTCAAGTGCCTCTCGGCGCTTGATGAGTGCGGTGCTGATGGCCTCGAGCTGATCAAACCGAGCATTGGCCGCGTCGTTAGCAGCCTTAGCTCGGTCGTGGAACTCCCGGGATTGAGCATCGAGGGCGTGAGTCATGCTCTCCCTCTCGTCCAGCAGCTTATCCCAGAGCTCCAGGCGGATCTTCTCCCGCTTAATCCACTCCTTGTCATCCGCAAGCCTCAACTGCGCCAGCTTAGTCTCGAAGTGGAGCCGATTACGCCACCGCCTAAGGGTTTGGCGCTCCTCTTCAAGAGCCTTGCTGTCGTGGAAGAAGGCCAGTTGGACCTGACGTAGACTGGAGCAGGCGTTGTCGATGGACATCGACAGCAAGATGGGCTCCGGACCTGCTGGGATCTCTTCCGCTGGTTCCAGCGGGTCTTCACATACAAAAATTGGGTCCCACTCTACGAGAGTGGAACCCCGAGCTTCCAAAGCGCTAGGGCCTTCCTCCGGGACGGCCTTAGTCGCCATCGAAGGAGGTCCCGCCACCAAGTCTTCATTTGCCCCCTCAGGCTGGGGGCCGGCGACTTCGTTCAGACACTCTGGCTCTGCCACAGGTACCATCGACGTCGTCGCCTCCGGAGCAGGAGCCGCTACTGGCTCCGGCCGGGACACCTCTTCTGAGGGAGGCTCAAGCTCCCTCGCTTCTTCAGCCGCCGGCTCTGCGGCCGGCGCTCCAACAATCACCGGCTCTGCGGCCGGAGCTTCGGAAGTAACCGGCTCAACTGCCGGAACTACTTCGACTTTCGGCTCGCATGCCGGGGCTTCAGCCACCTCCGGCTCAATCGCCGGGGCTTCAGCACTTTCCGGCTCCGAAGCCGGGACTGCTACTTCCTCCGACTCAACAGCCGGAGCTTCTACTACTGCAGCACCAGGACCCAGAGCTTCCACTTCCAGGACGGGTGCCGCTGGCGCATCTTTATTCCCGTGGTCCGGCGCTACCACGGGAACTTCTGGAGACGAGTCGAGGTCCATGACCACGACAGCCGGCGCCGGAGCTGTCGCAGCCTCCGCTTGGGGCGGCACCGGAACTGGAGCAGAAGCCCTCGCAGCCTCAGACACTGTGGCTGAGGGTGGAGCTTCACTCCCCTTCTTGGGAACGCTGCAGATGAGGAACAAAGAAATTGAGCAAACAGATGCTACAATTAAAAAGTTAATCGAGGTAAAAAAGAAAAATTACCTTGGGAGGCTCCCGCACCAGCTTGCGCGGAACCTCTTTCCCGGATGATCCGGGCTGGCCACGGTCGGCGTAGGAGCTCCGGGAGGACTCCCAGGACTTGCCACAGCCGCGGGCGTTTCCCGGGTCAGAGCTCTCCTTGATCGGGAGGAACTCCTGGACCTGGAGGCCCTCACCGCTCCAGATGCCGGAGTCGCGCGCCCGGAGCTAGCACCACAGGAGGGATCCACCACGGGGACAGTCGCACTCCGAGAGGATCCCACCGCCGGAACAGTAACGTTCCGGAGGGACCCCACCACGGGGACAGTCGCCACGGTGGCGGAGGATCTTCCTTCCTGAGGTGGGGGAACCGGGGGGGAAGTGGCAGGCCCGATGGACCTTCCGTCAGCATGTCGCAGCTTCCTCTTCCAGCTCTCCGACTCCTCCGCCAGCTCCTTGCCCTTGCCGATGACCTCAGCTCTTGGCTGTGGGACAGGGGCGGAGCCGTCTTCGGTCAACCCGGGGATCGCCAACCGGGTGGTTGATCTTCTCTCGACGACACCAAGGTCGTCAAGCGCGGGCATCGTCCGCCGGAGCTCCCTGCTGAACTCAACTTCCACGTTCAGAGGGAGGAAGGCCAGCGGCGGAGTCAAGTAATCTCCGTCAACGTCGATGCCGTGCTGGAATTTCTTGAGGTGAAACTCCAAGGTCTTCCCCACCATGCTGGACTTCAATCCGGTCTCAACCCGGTCCTCGTCCATCACGCTGTTGAGGGCCCAGGCGAGCTTCTCCCTCCTCTTCAGCGGCGCCCACCTGTTGGACAGGAAGTTGCAGAACACCGTCTGGGGAGTCAATCCTCCCTCCACACATTGGCGGATCCTGGTCAGGACAGGGTCGAAAGCTTCAGCCAGCACCGGAACTTCACTCCATACCGACGTGTCAATGCCGGGCAGACCGTCTGGCAACTCCAACCGCTCATGCTCCTCCACCCGGACGACTATCCAATCTTTCTTCCAGTCATCCCACTTCCCGGAAGGGAATGACCGGAGGTACTTGAATGGGCACTTCTTGCGCTTCACGAAGTAGTAGAAGCCAAGATACTCATCACTTCGGCCGGTGGTGTGGACGGTGAAGAAGGTTCGGAAGAGCTCGATGCAGGGAGGGATGCCCACCCACATCTCGCAGAAGTGGACAAAGATGGACACAAGGAGAATGGAGTGAGGGCCAACGTGGTACAGCTGCAGACCATAGAAGTCCAGCAGCATCAAGAAGAAAGAAGAAAACGGTGGGATCAGCCCCACCATGGCGTACGAGGAAAAGTACACCATCTCGCCAGCGTGCTCCTTTTCAAAGGGGAGCTCTCTGCCGGCGCGGACCGAGCGGTTGAAGAAGTCCGAAGACCACCCCATGAGGGCCCGGACCTTCTTCAGATCGCTGTCAGTCTTCAAGCGACTCTCACGCAGACCCAACTCCATCGCAGCACAGCTAGGCAAGAGAAGAGGAGCAAAGTACGAGTTGGGAGTTTGAGCGCAAGAACAGATGGGAAGCGTAAAGAACTGCCGATGGTGCGCTTTCCTTCTTAAGTAAGCCCTCGCAACGCTTGGATGGAAACTGCAGGGGAGTCAAAGATACTACTCAAGAATTCAACCCTGCCGAAGACAAGAGGGCCCGGGACCGCCCTGACGATCAAGTCGAGGCTCTTACCCAGGCGAACAGTTTTCATCACGAGGCGGGAAACCAAAAGGCGGCGACCTGACAAGGCGCGCGGAACCGATACGGTTTTCGTATCGGGAACCAGCGACCTTCAATTGCGAGAGATCCGCACGTCAAAGATCTTATCTGCCGCCTGAGGTGCGCCACGCGTCGGGATTTAACCGTAAAGTCCCGCCAACGGTACCTCCGAAGACCCTTGAAGACCCAGTTCAAGAGTCGCGAGTATGGACCCACCTCCGACGGAATGACTTCACCCCGGTGACTTTCCCCGGAGGTAGGTCCAGGGGGCCACTGTCGGTACCCTAAAAACCATACACCCCCTGAGGTTACAAAGATCTCAAGGGAAGGACGTCTACTCAAATTGAAGACCCTCGGAGGCCCACTTGTCAGACATAACCGGACCTGCTTCTCCAACATGGTTAACCCCTAGGTTGCCACGTGTACTGCCAGACCGGAGCTACTACCCACAAGGGTGAAGCTCCAGGCTAGGTACCGAAACGGCACCTCCGGACTTAACCCCTGACCGAGAGAAGCTCCGGACCTGACACGTGCCAGGCCACCCCGGAGCTTCCCGCTTCCCACAAGCAAGCTCCGGAGCTGCCACGTGTCCAAACGTCGGAGCTAGCCGCCTCAAACCTCCGGAAGACATTGTAACGACTCCGGATCTTCAAAGGATAGCCGCGGACTTCAAGACCCGATTAATTGTCATTAATTCCATGTTAATGACACTTAATCGGACAATCTTAACACCTGTAACGGCACTGTCGGAGCCCGTTACAGGGTTATTAACAACAATTAATCGTGTATCAATACTAGTAACCGCCGGGGCCACATGTCGGGCCAGGCTAACATGTAACGGTTTGTCCTTGTACTATAAAAGGACAGACCGACGATACACGGAAGAAAAAGAAGGCTCTCGAACGCTCTCAGGCACACACGCATTGACGTGAGCTTTCATACATAAACTAATACAACACCACACACCCGTGGAGTAGGGTATTACGCTCAGGCGGCCCGAACCACGTAAACCACTGTGTCTCTCGTGTCCAATCGTGATTCACCTTCTTGAGTCTCCGCGCGCCCACACCGAACTACAAACTCCTTCAACACTTTAGTAGTGTTAGGAGATCTGCCGACTCCAACAGTCGACAACGGCATTCCTTGACGACGAGAAACATGTGGAAGAGGTTGTGTCGTTGTAGCTTGTCGTCGGTCTCCACTTTGGAGCACAAGACACGCTGCACAATGATGCTCCTATAGTTCTCCGTCGCCGCTGTACCAAGTACCTCTTCTTCGGTGTGTTCGTCATTTGGATCTGTAAAGTCAGTAGCAAGAGAATATTCATCTTCAACATCCGAAGTACTATCATACCCGCCATCGTCGCGTGCTATGTATGCTCGTTTGCTCGGGCAATCTCTCATCATATGACCAAGTCCCTGGAAGCGGTGACACTTAATGTCGGAAGTACGACCCGTAGAAGGAGTGGACGACGAAGGCTTGAATGATGTCACCTTGCTGCCTTCCGGCACGCGAGAAGGTGGAGCAACAGGTATAGTTCGTTGGCCGCCATTGGGTGGTGTAGTCGCTGCACGGGGGGCCGAAGATGGTGCTGTTTTTGATGGTGTAGTTGCTGCACGCGGCGTGAAGTTGCTCCTCGTGCGTTGTTGCTGTTGTTGTCGGCCCTGCAATTCTTTTTCTGCCAAAATAGCAAGCTGAAACAATCTGTTAACAGTATCATATTCCTTGTAATCAACAATGTCCTGAATTTCACGCCTCAACCCCCCATAAAAACGAGCTATTTTATCATCCATGTCCTCTACTACCCCACAACGCAGCATACCCTTTTGTAACTCTTGATAATACTCCTCTACGGACATGTTACCTTGGTCTAAACGCTGCATTTTTTTGCGAAGGTCCCGCTGAAAAGATGGAGGAACAAATCGAACACGCATAGCTTCCTTTAATCTATCCCATGTTGGAGGATCAGTTCTAGTTTTAACAAGTTCATTCCACCATATGATAGCAAAGTCCTTAAACTCACTAGTGGCTTGACGAACTCTATGTTGTTCAGGAACAAGATGGGAATTAAATTTTTGCTCTACTGTCATCTCCCAATCAAGATAAGCCTCAGCATCATAAGCACCAAAAAAAGAGGCTATAGTAAATTTCACTTTAGCAAAAGGATCATCAGGAGGGTGATTATAATTGTGATGATTATTACCTCCCATACCTCGACGATAAAGTGGCAGTCTTGGCTGATTATTGTGATCTTCCAGTTCATCATAAGCATTGTCTTCTTGTCTTCCAGCAAGAGGCAACAGAGCCTCAAAAGTATTCATGCGAAGAGCAAGGTCATCCAGTTGGCGAGTCAAGTTCGCCAATGACTCCTCCGTTGCTGCGTTGTATTTGGCGAACATATCCGTCATGGTCTTCATCATATCACGTAACTCAGCATGTTGAACACATTCGTCATTATTGTCTTCTCCTGCCATTGTTAGTAGGAAACAAAAGACAACAAAAACATATTATCCCTATCAACTACAGTGACAATGTGGAAGGTGGAAGAAAACAATCTCTCTCGCTCAAGCGTCTTACCACGCTCTTACAAGTGTTCTTACCGACACAGCAGGTGCTGTGGACGGTGAGATAAACCAATGAAGCGTGGGGTGATTGCAAAGGTACCTGTTATGCTCAAGAGAAAGGTGGAGCTTGGATGGCACAATATGGTGGCTAATAAGCAGAAAATCGTTAACAGCTAAACAAAGTTGAATAAGTATTCAATGTAGGAAACTGTTGCTGGTGAACTGAGTGCCCTAGAGCCTAGCACAACACAAGGAAGTATCAAGGCAAAAGAAAGACAGAATGATATAACCAAACAAACAACACCAAGTGGTATAGGCCAATTGCTTTAATATGCGTGCTCTTCACTATTTTTTTCTTTTTTGTAATATTTTTTTGATATTTTTTCTTTACTCAGGAGCACAAATATAGGAAGCACAAAAATTTGCAGCTCAATTGGATGTAATATGCGGCCTATAGAAAATCAAGAAGATCTTTAAAAGTCGTGCTGAAACTTCGGAGGCCGGATAGCCTATCTTCCGAGGGGAATTTGGGCAATCTAATTTCGCCGAACGCAGCTACGCAGCGGAAAATCAGATGCGAAATTTCACGTAGATGAATTTGAAAAAAAAATTCGCCCGATTTCGAGTTCGTATGCGAAAGTTATGGCCGTTTTAAGGTAGGCTGTCCGAGTTACGATTTTTTTAGATGTTGATTCCAACTCGGTTTGAGAACAGAACTCGCAATCGGATGCGAAAACGATCGGGAATTTGCACAGCAACTAATGGGGTGGTGTGTGATGATTCAAGGATGAGTGGCACAAAGGTTTGTCACCTAATCTAGGGCTGGCGATGCGGGAGTTCACGCAAGGCGGCTAGCTAGGGCAAACCGATAAACGTGCCGGATCGGTTTGTTATTTAGGGATTGTGGAATAGGTGTCGAATAGCAAGAAAACAAGGACGAAACACGATAACTAGGACCCAAAAACACAAAGCTAAACCAGCAACAAGACTCAACCACACGAATGCAAACTCAACAATGCAAACTGAAAAACGAAACTGCAGGCACTATAGTCTGGGAAGCGGTAAAAACGATCTAATTTTTTTTTGTGGCTTTTCTGTGGACTCTAGGTACGAAACAAAATCAATCTAATGGAAGGAAGGAAAACAAGGATACCTCACGGGCAACCTGGAAATCTGATACCAATTGATGAGTAGGTTTAGGCCCGATCTTCCGAAAGGTATGTCGATTGGGATGGAGAACTCGACGTTGATGATCCGCGGCACTCGAGCGGTTCGAGTACCCCTGCAATCACTACACCACGGCTCCGTTGGTTATCAACCGTGTTGCACACGCTTGACCTCGCCAAGAAGGCTAATCCCTGCAAGTGCAACCGAGAACACGAGCAAGAACGTAGAAGACACGATCGGAAATCGCGAAGTTGGGGTCTCACAAACCGTAGAACGGCGACTTTATTAATCTAAGCAAAACCCACCAAATATGTCCGGCGGCTGCAGTATTTATAGGCTAGGGTTCGACCAAAACACAATTAGACGCGTCCCTAATGGACTCTTACGGGATACAAGGCCCAAAGGCCCGATTCGGTGGTGCAGCACCGGACAGAAATCTGGACTCAACTTGTTTCGGCGATTCCCAATGACTCCTGAGGAATTTTGAGGTGAGACCAGAACCATTGGAAAGTTTATCTTCTCCTCTTTCCGTGCATATGTAGAACGTCGAAAACGGAGTCCGTATGCCTCCTGGGCGTCTGTTTTAAGGTGGACTGCTCCTGGACTCCGAGTTGAACTCGAGCCCGAGTTGTAAACTGTTTCCATCAACTTGTGGACGTCCCAGGTGGTTCTCCATGCTCCCAAGGCCTCCTTCCTTCACTTGTTGATCTTCTCCATTATTCCTAATAACAATTAAATCATCACATAGCAATCTATTCTCAAACTCACATACAAAAGAAGTTAAGAACGAATTCACCTGCTGATTTAATAACCGTGCCCGTGTTCTTGTGATTGGTCCTTGCAGTTCAATGCGCGTCTCCGCTGTTGTGATGTCCTCATCACCAGTGAATCAAGGATATTGGAGATAACACTTGGATCTCGACAATCTAGGGTTGATGAATAACTTGATGGTGAATTGGCAATGAAGAATGCGAAGTTGATGGAGATATTGATCCTCTTCTGTTTCCTCCTCTCCTTATTCTTGCTTGGGACCTCCTTCTCCCACCTTGGTGGCGTCTATTCACGAGTTAGGGTTTGTTTGTGGTTGAAAAGTGGCAAATAGATGTCAAGCTAAGGGGCAGGGTCTTTTATATAGAGGTGGAGGGCTAGGGTTGGATGGATTTCGAGTTTGAGACGAGTAGGGGTCAGTTTGTAGTCTCAGATGGGCTCTAAAAGAGTTAGGCACGACGTCCCTAGGCCCACTTAACGTAAAACCCAAGAAACAAGTCGTGAAACAAAAGATCAACTCGGAGTCATGATTTATTGGACAAGTCCGCAAAAGGGTCGGACTAGTCCGAAGTTGGACAGAGAGAAATCGGACAAGTCCGGACTGGATATCGGACAAGTCCGATCTTTTCTAGAGGGGGAAAACAGACAAATCTGGCCAAAAATCGGACAAGTCTGACTTTAGTCAGAGGGAAAAACGGACTAGTCTGCTGGAACATCGAACTAGTCTGGACAAGTCCAGGGACTTAGCAAAATTTCGAAAGTGTCCAGAGAGAAAAATAGACTAGTCCGTAGCAAAACGGACAAGTCCGATGGAAGTCAGAGGGAAATCGGACTAGTCCGCACTTCCCTTAATTCTTAAGTGCGGTTTTATTTCTAATTCATTTTAAACTTATTCCTTTTTGTGTGGATTAATGTCAAAGATGTATTAGAATGTATGCAATGCATGATGGATAAAAATGAGGGTGTTACAAAACCTGCTGTTTGATCTCAGCTTTCGCGTGTTATTCCTGCTGGTCGTCGTGTGACTCAGTACTGGATTCCTAAATGCCTTTTGACTAACCCCAGTATTAAGTCATCGACGTATTGTGATTGTATGTAGGCTACACCCTTGAGGAAGGAGAACATTTGGATTGTGGATTCGGATTGCTCACGCCACATGACCTGTGACAAAGAATGGTTCTCCTCCCTCTCTTTTGTGTCACGTGTAGAGAATGTTACTGATGAGTAGGTTTAGGCCCGATCTTCTGAAAGGTATGTCGATTGGGGTGGAGAACTCGACGTTGATGATCCGCGACACTCGAGCGGTTCGAGTACCCCTGCAATCACTATACCACGGCTCTGTTGGTTATCAACCGTGATGCACATGCTTTACCTTGCCAAGAAGGCTAATCCCTGCAAGTGCAACCGAGAACACGAGCAAGAATGTCGAAGACACGATCTGAAATCGTGAAGTTCGGGTCTCACAAACCGTAGAGCGGCGATATTATTGATTTAAGCAAAACCCACCGAATATGACTGGCATCTGCAGTATTTATAGGCTAGGGTTTGACCAAAACACGATTAGATGCGTCCCTAATGGACTCTTACGGGATACAAGGCCCAAAGACCCGATTCGGTGGCACAGCACCGGACATAAATCTGAACTCGAATTGTTTCTACGATCCCCAATGACTCCGGAGGAATTTTGAGGTGGGACTAGAACCATTGGAAAGTTTATCTTCTCCTCTTTCCGTGCATATGTAGAACGTCAAAAACGGAGTCCGAATGCTTCCTGGGCGTCCGTTTTAATGTAGACTGCTCCTAGACTCCCAGTTGAACTCGAGTCCGAGTTGTAAACTGTTTCTATCAACTTGTGGACGTCCCAGCTGGTTCTCCACGCTCCCAAGGCATATTTCCTTCACTTGTTGATCTTCTCCATCATTTCTAATAACAATTAAATCATCACATAGCAATCTATTCTCAAAATCACATGCAAAAGAAGTTAGGAACAAATTCACTTGCTGATTTATTAATTGTGCTCGTGCTTTTGTGATTGGTCCTTGCAGTTCAATGTGCGTCTCTGCTGTTGTGATGTCCTCATCATCCTCCCCCTCTTGAATTTGAGTCGTCCTCGACTCAAGTTCATCTTCTTGTCTCAAGTACAGTCGCAAATCTAAAATGTTAAATGTAGGACTAACCCCAAAATCGGGAGGCAATACAAGCTTATATGCATTATCATTAATATTTTCAACGATCTTGAAAGGACCAGCAGCTCGTGGCATAAGTTTAGATTTTCGCAAGTCGGGAAATCGCTCTTTTCTCAAATGTAACCACACCAAATCACTCGGTTCAGGTTTTACTTCTTTTCTACCTTTACTACCTGCAATCCTATACTTCTCATTCATCGTTTCAATATTTTTCTTTGTAGTTTCATGCATCTTAAGAATGAATTCAGATTGTTGTGTAGTATCCAAATTTATAGTTTCAAAAGGAGGCAAAAGTAGTAAATGATTAGGAGCACGGGGATTGAAACCATACACTACCTGGAATGGACTTACCTTTGTCGTGGAGTGAACGGATCTGTTGTAAGCAAATTCTATATGTGGTAAACACTCCTCCCACAACTTCAAATTGTTTTCAAGACAACCCGCAACATAGTGGATAAAGTATGATTAACTACCTCGGTTTGTCCATCCGTTTGTGGGTGACATGTAGTTGAAAACAACAACTTGGTTCCCAATTTATACGACAAAGTTCTCCAAAAATGACTTAAAATTTTTGCATCACGATCAGAAACAATGGTATCTGGCACACCATGTAAATGAACAATTTCCGTCATAAATAAATCAGCAATGTGTGAGGCATTATCATTCTTACGACAAGGTATAAAGTGTGCTATTTTGGAAAAACGATCAACAACTACAAAAATACTATCCCTCCCCCTCTTAGTCCTAGGAAATCCCAAAACAAAGTCCATAGAAATATCCTCCCAAGGTACACTAGGAACATGAAGAGGCATATAAAGACCATGTGGGTTAAGGCGAGACTTAACTTTGTTGCAAGTAGTGCATCGTGACACGTAGCGCTCGACATCACGTCTTCAGTTTTCTTCACTCCAAAATGTCCCATCAAACCTCCTCCATGTGCTTCCTGCAAAAGTAATAGACGAACGGAGCTAGCTAGAACGCATAGCTTGTTAGCACGATAGAGGAGACCCTCTCGCAGCACATATTTATTCCAAGTTCTTCCTTCTATACAATTTTCAAAAGCATATTTGAAGTCCAAATCTATCAAGGCGTCTAACTGACACCTCCCCCGAACCTACTCGGGAGTGGTCCGCGGAGGTTTGATGTGTTATCGGGGGGCTAGTCCTAGCAAGATTAAATGCAGTGGACGATGAACACGAGGGATTTACTTGGTTCGGGCCTCTTGAGCGTAATACCCTACTCCACGGTGGTTTGTGTGTTGTATTCCTTGAGTCTGTATCTTAGTTTGAGTGAAGTTGTCTAAGTCGGTGGCTGCTCGGTCCTTTTATAGTCCAAGGCTGAGCAGCTTACAAGTGAGGCCCGAGGCCTGACAGATGGCCCCGGGCATACCGAATCCTGCCTCCGATCTGGGAGTAAATGTTATCCCCTGACAACGGCTTCAATGTGCCACCTGCCCACGCCCTGCTGCAGGAATACGAATAGTCCCCTCATCATGGTTGGCCATGTCTTGTCTGTCCCGTCGGGGCTTCTCATTGGTCCACCGTACGTAGTAGTTCGGCTCTGACCAGTTATGAAAAGACCGGCCACAGTCCACTTAACTTATGAGTGCGAGCCCCCACTCGCCTAGGGAACATGCGCGTCCTAGCTTTGGCGTCCTAGGCACACCTCCCTTCTCTGAGCCTTCCGTGTGTATGCTCAGGCTCGGAGCCGCCTGTCACGTGGAACCTCTCGGCCCTTACCTCCGTGGGATGCTCAGTTCCCGGAGGTTAGGTCCGGAGCTGGTGGAAACTAGCAGCATAGGACCCTCAGAGGGACGTCCGAGTCCAGTGGGGTGGACCCAGAGCTGTGGGGATTGTCGCAGTATCAGACCCTCTTCCCCAGGGGGGTCCGGAGCCGCCATTCTAGCGACCTCGTCGGATCACTCGCCGGCGAGGTGGTGGGCCCAGGGCCGCGGTCGGCGAGGAGGCACTGGACTTTCCCTCGACGGAGGGAGCCACTATACTACTTGCCACATAGCGCTCTGGGCCCATGTCAGGCCTCACCCTAGTGGGCGGTGGGTCCAGTGTTCATTTATCCCTGTACCCACGAATACACGGTTCGCCAGACACCGACAGTGCCCCCGGGCCCACCTCGGGGAGGAAATTCCTTGCAGAGGCAGTTGTACCCGTGGTGGGGCCATTCTGAATCCCCATGCTGCGGCTTTAAGGACTTCCTTCAATGCGGCGGACAAAATCTTTGTCCGCGGATATTGCTCCACTGACAGGCGCCGATTCCCGATACAAAATTCGTTTCGGTTCCACGCGGCCATCACATCTTCGTGTTAGAGTTTTGAATTCTCCCCTACAAAAACAGCTACCTTGAGATGGCCGCTTGGCCTCCTCGTCAGTTCAGACTCTTGGTCCACCAGTCATAAGGCGGGTAGCCCCAATATCTTGGTGCCAGCGGTTTCCTTCCCAACACCACGGGCCCGTACTTAAGAAGAGACTAGCACAAGTCACATACTCTTCACCCCTCTATTTGCGCCCGCACTTTGAGCCCATGTTGCCTTCTCACATCCTACAACTTCGAACCCTAGCTTTCTGCTCATCCAAACTTTTCGACCTCCGACTTGTTGCCATGGAGTTGGGTCTTCCAACTAGCAAGATCAAGACCGAGAAGGGGCTGAAGAAGTTCCAGTCCTACATGAGATGGTCCCATGAGTCCTTTGACGGCAGGATATGCACTGGCGAACTCCCTTTCGAGAAGAAGAATGCCGGCGACATGGTCTTCATCCAGGGGTACGCCATGGTAAGCCTGCTTCCCCCCTTTTCATCTTTCTTGATGACCTTGCTGGAGTTCTACGGCATCCAGCTACACTTCCTCGGGCCCCACTCCATCCTGCTTGTCGCTATATTTACCCACTTCTGTGAAACGTGGGTGGGGGTACGACCCAGTTTGGAGCTCTTCCGAAATATCTTCACTCCGCAGACTACCGAGAAGGTGAACGAGTTGATTGGGATGTACTACTTCGTGAAGCGGAAGCGGACCCCTTTCAAGTACTTTGACACCTTTTCCTCTGGTAAATGGGATGAGTGGAAGGAGTGGGTGATCATCACCGTGGACTGGCACGAGAAGCTGGAGCTGTCCGAGGGCCTTCCGAACGTGGACATGGACCTCTAAAATGAGGTCCCAGAGCTGCCGTCGGCATACAAGCCCGTTGTGGCTAGGATTGAGGGTTGTGTAGATGGTGGAGTAACCCCCCAGATGGTCTTTGGGAACTTCCTGAGGAACAGGTGGGCGCCACTGATGTTCAGGGAACGGATGCGGTGGACATTCACAACACGGGATGCGAGCACCCAGGTAAAAGACAAATCACTGAAGGACTTGCTAAAGAAGTTCCAGAGCAAGCCCAGTATCTCACTCGAGTCTCTTGAGCCTCCAACATCCTATCCACCTCTGAACACGGTTCCCGATTTCTGTCGGGAGCTCCAAAAACTGCTGCCAAGGCTGGATGACATAGGGATCGGGGCTAGGAGAGCCCCTCCAGCAACCAGCGCCTCGGGGACCTTCGAGGGTCCAGCCCCAGTTCCCTCTGCCCAGGGGGGCGGAGTCGTCAGCTCCGGCAAGGGTGATGCTTCGGTGGAGCCTTCCAGCCGCAAGAGGAAACTGGTGCGGGGTGACGGAAGTCACGTCGGACGTCCGTCGAGCTACCCCATCCGACTTCCGGGGCCTCCTGCGAGCTTCGGCTCCAAGAGGCCACCTCCCGCCGTGGTTCCAAGTACAAGACCAAGCTCCAGAGGCTCCCTTCAAATAGGGGCTGCTCCGGCCAGGGAGGTCCCAGCTTCGGCTCCGGGTCAAGCTCCTGAGAGGCCTGAGCCTTCGGCCACGTCGGGTCCTCCAGGCACTGGCTCCAGCCCTGCCCCAAAACGGCTCAGTCACTGCGGCGCGTGGGGTTTCCCGAGGTAAGAAACCAGGCTCCCCGCTTCGGACCCTCTTCAGGTCAAGGTCTTCCTTTAAATGTTTCTCTCTTGGTTGTGCAGTGCTTCCAAGGATGGCAAGGTAACCGCTGTACCTCCAACGTCACAGGGGGTCGAGCAGGTAGGTGCTTCAGCTCCTACTCCTGCACCTGCCCAGGCGACGGCGAAGGCCCCGACCGAGACAAGGGCAGTTCCAGCCCTAAGCGCGACAGCGGCCGATCCGGAGGTTCTGGCTGTTGATGTTGTGGCGAACGATGCTCCAGTGGTGGAGCCTGTGGCCCCCGAGGCTCCTGTAGAGGTGGAGATGCTAAAGGTAGGCCTTGCTCAAGAGTTGGCGGAAACTCCGCTCTCAGTGCCAAGGGCCGCCGAGGAGATGGTTCCCGCGCCATCCTCCGAGGGGGTTCCGGAGCTCCAACTGGACCGGGAGTGTTCGGTATCCCAACCCTTGGTGTCGGGTGCCATTGAGGAGTCAGCTCCCGCACCGTCTCATGAGGGGGTGCCGACATCTCAGTCGGATGTAGCTGAGGGGCCAGCCCACTTGTCAGGAGCTGAGGAGGTTCCGGCCAGTGAGCCGGGGGCAGTAGAGGAGTTGGCCCCCCTACCTACCGCTGCAGCAACTGGGGAGGCTGTCTTGGCGATGGTCGGAGTATCGGCTCCCACCCCAGTGCCTCAAACAGCGGCACCTATCGTGCCCGTGTATGTGTTTCCAACCACGGAAGCTCCAGGCACATGGCTCGCTTTTCAGGCATCAGGGGTGGAGCCAGAAGCGTCCGTGGTTGTACCGGAGGGTCCGGTAGAGGCCCCAGGCGTCTTGAGCCCACAAGTGCCGCCGCCTTCACAAGGTAGTCCCTCCCGGTTGACGTCGGCGACTTGGTGGAGACGGGGGCTGGAGTGCCCCTATCTAGTCCAACACCCATTCCTCCGGAGCTGGCCATTGACAACACTCGCTCCAGTTTTCGTCAAGTCATCGCGTCTTTCGAGCACCGCCTCAAGGCTCTGGAGGTGGAGCATAAGGGGCTTCATGATCGTGAAGAACTGGTCAAGGGTGAGGAAACACGACTGGCCTAACAAAGAGGGCTTCTCGACGCGAGGGTGTCTACCCTCGAGGCTCTCGATCAGAAGGCCCAGAAGATTTACGAGGAAGCTGTGGAATGCCACAGGGCTGAGGACCAGCACCAAAGTGGTCTAACCGCTTGGCACGATACCCTCCAGAAGCGCCAGTAGGAGTTCAACTTGGGTGAGTCCATGCTCGCCGAGGAGCTGGAGGACCTGACTAAGAGAGAAGAGGAGCTCTCCCGGATGTTGTCGACGGGCGAGCAGAGCTTGGCGGACTGCCGCGAACAACTTGAAGCATGGTACAAGCTCGAGGATGACAGGCTCTGGGAGCAGGGGCAAGGCCTCAACGCGCGGGAGACTGATGTCTCTGCCAGGGAAGCCACTGTCTGGGGCCAGGAGGAAGACTTGGCGGAGCACCGGAACCGCATCCTTGCCAGGGAATCGGAGCTCACTGATCGCGAGCGACAACTCGCCAAGAGCATCCAGCAACATGGCAAGGAGGCCGAGCGCCTCGCAAAGGAGGGTGTAGAGCTGGAAGCCACCAGGAGGGCTCTGGAAGAGTTGCAGGGCTCAAGGTCGTCCGAGTCCCAGCAAGTGTGGGACTTCCTGGAGCCTGCGGACGGAGCACTGGCACAGTTTGGTCTTAGCCCTGTATGTCCGGCCCACCTGGCGCCGGATCTACACGATGTTTTGTCAACTCTTGGCTCTGTTGGCCGCAAGCTCGATGCAGTGATTGCCGTCATTGCCGACCAGCTAGAGACAGAGGGGAGGTCCCTGACCAAGACTATTGTTGAGTACGTGCTGGCATGCTACCGGAGCCGGGACCCCCACTTCCCCCTGAGTCCAGCGGTCGAAGGGCCAATCGTGGCAGGGCTGGACACTGCTTGGGAAGGTGTTCAGGAGGCCGCCGAGGCTGTCGCCTTAGCCATCCACAGAACTTAGGTCTCTCCTCTCTCGCTCCCTCTTGTATGCTTCCAACTTTTGTAAGAAAATCTTTTAATTGAATGGAGTCCTCTTGATCTTTGGTCGCGATATTTTTGCGTCCTACTCCCTGATATATGCACGCAACTATGATCATGTACTTGTACCAAGGGGGACTAGGACTTGCTTCTGGAACACCGGCCCCCTGGGTTTGCCAGAGTTTAGGAGCTTGGGCAACATTCACGGTCTCAATGGGGGTGCCACCGCCGGGCCCCCAGGGGTTGTTGGAGCTTAGGAACTCCGGCAGGGCCGGACCTTCATAGGAGACATGGCACAAAACCTGAATCGGCGAGCCATCTATCGGGTCGGACCTTCATAGGAGATGTGGCCTCACAGCTTAGGAGCTCCGGCAGGGCCGGACCTTCGTAGGAGACGTGGCACACCGCTTGAACCGCCGGGCCCCCTGCCGGGCCAGACCTGGCCGGACCTTCGTAGGAGATGTGGCATACCGCCTGGCCCCCTGGGGTTTTTAGAGCTTTTAGGGGCTCCTTCAACACGTATGATATCAGTAGGACGTCGACGCTATGTCCCCAGGAACTGGTGGAGCCCAAGAGCTTAGGGGCTGTACCGTAGGGACTTGCACATATGCCAGACAAAAAGGTAATTCCGCTCTCGAGTCAATCTTTAACCTACGCTCTATTAGTGTCGCTTGTCTCACGTTCCGCTGCCATTGTGGAGGCTTGAGCAAGTACCCAAATCAGCCTGCCAGCAAACGGACTGCAAAGCTCCCACTATTGCAGAGACAAAGGAAAGATTCACTACACCCACGCTAGGTGTAGAGCTAATGGTAATTGCATGACATCATTCATAAGAACTAAAGATAATTTCAAATGAAAAAGGCATTCTAGGGTATGGGAAACAAGTTTTCATTATAACTTCTCATGGTTAAGAACGGGCTTTACATGAGGAACGACACTGGTTATGGATAGAACTTACGGAGGTGTTCGATGTTCCATGGGTTGGGTATCGATTGTCCATCCTCCGTAGCTAGGCGAACACACCCTGGGCGACAAACCTCTGTAACCCGGAAGGGATCCTCCCACTTGGTGGAGAGTTAGTTTGTCCCTTCACGGGAAAGCAGACGTCGCAGAACCAGGTTGTTCACCTTGAGCTCCCTACTGCGCACGGTCCGCTGGTGGTAGCGCCGGAGCGCTTGCCTGTACCGTGCGTTTCGCAGGGTAGCCCATATGCGTCCCTCGTCGACAAGGTCGATATCTTCGCGCCAGAACTGATCCTGCGCGACTTCGTCATACATCTGGACATGGGGGGAGCCCATGGTGATCTCTGGGGGAAGGACGGCCTCCGCCCCGTACACCAGGAAGTAGGGCGTTTCTCCCGTAGCCCGACTTGTTGATGTCCGGCTAGCCCACAGCGCGTATGGCAGCTCATCCACCCAGTTCACACCATGCTTCTCAAGGCTTGAGTATGTACGAGTCCAGAGGCCCTTAAGAATTTCGGCGTTCGCTCTCTCTACCTGCCCATTGCTCTTGGGATGGGCGATAGAGGCGTAACAAACTTGGATCCCAAGGTCCTTACAGTATTCTTGAAATGTCGCACTCGTGAATTGGGACCTGTTATCAGTGATGATTCTGTTCGGGACTCCAAACCTGCAGACAATCGACTTGATGAACTTCACTGCGGACTGTTTGTTGATGGTGACGATTGGGGTGGCTTCTGGCCATTTGGTAAACTTATCTACGGCGATGTAGAGGTGCCGGAATCCTCCGATGGCTCTCGGGAAGGGTCCAAGGATGTCCAGTCCCCACGCGGCGAATGGGCAAGAGGGAGGGATCATCTGCAGCGCTTGAGCTAGTGTGTGGATCTGCTTGGCATGAAACTGGCACGCCTTGCATCTCCTAACCATGTCAGTAGCATCCTGGAGTGCTATGGGCCAGTAGAAGCCATGCCAAAAGGCTTTACCGACCAGCGTACGGGCCAATGCATGGTTCCCGCACTCACCTCCATGGATTTTTGCGAGCAATTCGCAACCCTCCTCCCGGGTAATGCAGCGCTGTAGGATGCCATTGGCGCCACGCTGGTACAGATCCCCTTCTACCAGCGTGTATCTTTTAGCCATCCGCACAATCTGTTCTTCCAGGGCATGCTCTTCGGGAAGGTAGTTGTCCTTCAAGTAGTCCCGGACCTCTGAGATCCATGCATCGGGACCTTCTTGAGCTTCTGGTTCTTGGGCGCCCAGCTACTCGGAGCTGCTAGAAGCGCACAGGAACCTTGGTGGGCACCACGGCTGTAGTACCGCTGGGGTTGCTAGCTTCGAGGTTCTAACTTCACCCCCTTCGCCCGGTTTGGCAACTCGGGTAGTTGGTCGCGATAACGTCCTTGCATAGACTCCTGCAGGCACTGGTGCCTCTGTAGAAGACTTTGTTGATAGGTCATCCGCAACTGAGTTCTCAGCTCGGGGCACATGGCATAGGTCTAGGACCTGGAAATCTTTTTCCAGCTTCCTGACGTGTAGGAGGTACACTGCCAGCTGGGGGTCATTGCAACTGCACTCCACTTTCACCTGCTTGATGACTAACTGGGAGTCATCCTTGGCAAGGAGCTAGCAGACGTTGAGGGCCAGTGCCATCTTCAGCATGTAGATAAGGGCCTCATACTCTGCCATGTTGTTGGTGGCTTTGAAGCCAAGACGCACCATATATCTGAAGTGTTCCTCTGTTGGGGCTATGAGCACCGCACCAGCCCCGACCCCCTACTTCCGGGCAGAACCATTGAAGTAAAGTAGCCACGGGGTTTCAGTGAAAGCTGGTGTCCTGGACAGTGTATCCCCACTGACTGGGCTTCCAGGGTTGTTGGATGACGGAGTCCATTTAGCCAGAAAGTCTGCCTGAGTCTGGCTTTTGTTCGCATGCTGAGGAAGGAACTCGATTTCAAACTCTGCTAGCTCGGCTGCCCATTTGGCAACGTTGCCGGTGGCATTAGGGCTGTGGAGGACCGTCCTAAGTGGGAAGGAGGTGACCACTGAGACCTTATGTCCATGGAAGTAGTGACAGAGCTTCCTCGATGCTATTAACACGGCATACATCAGCTTATGTATCTCCTGGTATCTTGTCTTTGCTTCATGGAGGACTTCGCTGATGTAGTAAACCGGCCTCTGCGTGGTCTGGACTCTGTCCGAGAGGTCCTGTAGCACCTGCATTGGATCCAGGTCCAGGGGTTCTTGGCTCTCGGGGCCTGCATCACATCCCGGGGGCGGGGAGCCAATGACTTCCTGGCTCCCGGAGCCTACCTGAGAGAGGTGCACGACTTGGTCTGGGACCGGAGGCTCGACCCTGCGGGCTCCTCCTTGTGCATGTTGCTGTTGCGGTTTGGACCGCTCTGCGACTAAGACCATACTGACCACTTCAGCTGTTGCAGCAACATATAGCAGCAGGGGCTCTCCGGGCTCCAGTGCCACCATAACTGAGAGGGATGTCAGGTGCCTCTTGAGCTCCTGGAACGCTGCTTCCACTTCTTCCGTCCAAGCAAAGGGACTGGTCTTGCGTAGAATCTTGAAGAAGGGAAGTGCTCATTCTGCCAACCTCGAGATGAAGTGGCTAAGGGTCGCGAGGCAACCGGCAAGCTTCTATACGTCCTTGATATGCGTCGGGGGTTGCATCAGTTCTATTGCCTTGATCTTCTCTGGATTGGCTTCGATCCCCCAGTGAGAAACCAGGAATCCCAGTAACTTCCCAGAAGAGACTCTGAAGATACACTTTTTCGGGTTCAGCATCGTGCGCGTAAGGCGCAGCTTGCTGAAGACTTGTGCTAAGCTATCTAGGAAGAACATGCGGTCCTTGATTTTGACCACGATGTCATCAACATACACCTCAACCAGGTCTCTAATGAGGTCCCCAAATGTTTTCTGCTAGGTGCCACGGCTGCCACCATGGGAACTCCCGGCGTCGGCTTACTCTTGCTGCGACCCCCGTTCTTCCTCTTGCCTCCTCCTCTGACATAGCCTCTGCTCCAGATTGAACGGGCTCCCCGCTTTTCGAGGAGGATCGAGCGTGCCGGTTATGCCCTTCTACAGCCTTGGCACATCTGTCCGCCAGGGCAAACAGCTCAGAGACATGACGCACGTCATGCGTGGCAAGTTTTTCGAGCATCTTCTTGTCCCTCACACCCTGTCTAAATGCAACTATGACAGATGCATTCGAGATGTGGGGAATGGTATTCTCTACCTAGGAGAACCACTGGATGAAGGCCCGCAGCGGTTCTCCCGATCGCTGTCTAAC
Source organism: Tuctoria greenei (assembly GCA_036927565.1). Lineage (NCBI taxonomy): Eukaryota > Viridiplantae > Streptophyta > Magnoliopsida > Poales > Poaceae > Tuctoria > Tuctoria greenei. Next base: position 23,082,131 of record JAYESD010000011.1, on the reverse strand, counting down.
AGCGTGAAGGTCGAGCTCCGTGCCGGGACGCTCGTACAAACTTCCAAAGTTTGCCACGAACTGCCGGCACAACTCCTCCCGGGAGGTGATGAATCCTGGAGGCAGGTTCATGAATCATGACCGGGCCGGGCCAGCCAGAACCACGGGGAAGTAGTTGGCCATGATGACCTCATCACCTCCTGCGGCCAGTATTGAGGTGGAGTAGATCTGTAGGAACGTCTCCGGCGTGTGTGGCCGAAACTTGTGGGGCCAAACCACCCTTCGCAGGTGGGGAGCTAAGGCTGCGCATCCGCCTCCTGTGCTTGCGGGTGGCAAGTTTGGCGCTGCATGGCCATAATGAGCTGGCTGCGCCGCGTATATCGGTTGCTGGGGTATTGCGGCCGGTGCTTGGTGCGATGGGGGCACACCATATGCTTGCGGTGGAGGACGAGCAGCATACTCTTGGTGCGGGGGAGGCATCATGTACACCTGGTGCTGCTCGGGAGGCGCAGCGTGCACCTGGACCCCGGCACCCGGCAGGCTGTAATCAGCTTCGAGGTTGCGGCGTCGCTCCCATTGTCGCTCGATAACGACCCAGCAGTCCTCGCCAGCTCTGCGGCGACGCTGCAACCTTGTCCACAGGTCCGCTGACGAAAGCCTAGTTGAACGGCTATCGGCAGTTTGCCTGTCAACTGTAGGCGTGCGTGACAACGAAACAAATGTCGTCGCCGCTCGCCTTCCGCCCTATGGAGTCGCCTGGAGCGCGGCGATGACCAGATGGTCGATGTCGTTTACCCACTACTGGGTTGCCCCCTGTGGGGCCCCTGCAGTTGGTGCATTATGGAGCAACTCCCGCGTAGCTAGAAGCGCGCTCTCTGGGCTTGCCGCCGGTGGTGCCATGACGGCTGTCGCTACTGGGGTCCACCGAGCCCCATCGAGGTGGCCTGCAGTCGATGGGGTGGCCATTCAGCGATGCGATGGCCCAGATTTTCCCGCCCTGGAGCGGGACCCGTCTCTGGGGTGAGATGAAGCTTGGTCCTCTCGCGCCACTTGCTGTGGCCTGGAGGAGCTGGCATTGGAGCGAGTGTTCACCATACTGCTGGTGAAGATTCTTGCAGGAGGAAACTCCCTACCTGGCGCGCCAAATGTCGAGGTGTCTAACTGACGCCTCCCCCGGACCTACTCGGGAGTGGTCCGCGGAGGTTCGATGTGTTATCGGGGGCTAGTCCTAGCAAGATCAAACGCAGGGGACGATGAACATGAGGGATTTACGTGGTTCGGGCCGCCTGAGCGCAATAACCTACTCCACGGTGGTTTGTGTGTTGTATTCCTTGAGTTTGTATCTTAGTCTAGGTGAAGTTGTCTAAGTCGGTGGCTGCTTGGTCCTTTTATAGTCCAAGGCCGAGCAGCTTACAAGTGGGGCCCGAGGCCCGACAGATGGCCCCGGGCATACCGAATCCTCCCTTTGATCTGGGAATAAATGTTATCCCCTGACAAAGGCTTCAATGTGCCGCCTGTCCACGCCCTGCTGCAGGGCTACGAATAGTCCCCTCATAATGGTTGTCCATGTCTTGTCTGTCCCGTCGGGGCTTCTCATTGGTCCGCCGTACATAGTAGTTCGGCTCTGACCAGTTATGACAAGACCGGCCACAGTCCACTTGACTTATGAGTGCAAGACCCCACTCGCCCAGGGAACATGTGTGTCCTAGCTTTGGCGTCCTGGGCACGCCTCCCTTCTCTGAGCCTTCCGTGGGTATGATTAGGCTCCGTGCCACCTATCACGTGGGACCTCCCGGCCCTTACCTCCGCGGGATGCTCAGTTCCCAGAGGTTGGGTCCGGAGCTGCTGGAAACTAGCAGCGTAGGACCCTCAGAGGGACGTCCGGGTCCAGTGGGGTGGACCCAGAGTTGTGGGGATTGTCGCAGTATCGGACCCTCTTCCCATGGGGGGGGGGGTCCGGAGCCGCCATTCTAGCGACCTCATTGGATCACTCCCTGGCGAGGTGGTGGGCCCAGGGCCGCGGTCGGCGAGGAGGCACTGGACTTTCCCTCGACAAAGCGAGCCACTGTACTACTTGTCACGTAGCGCTCTGGGCCCATGTCAGGCCTCGCCCCAGTGGGTGGTGGGTCCAGTGTTCTTTTATCCATGTACCCAGGGATACCCGGTTCACCAGGCACTGACAAAATCAGTAGGACATAATGCTTTTATTGTTTCCAAACCAAATATTTTATGATCAAGTTGGTACAGCATGGTATAACGCCTAGATAATGCATCGGCAATGATATTTTCCTTCCCTTTCTTATGCTTAATGATGTATGTAAACAAATCTATGAACTCAATCCATTTAGCATGTCGTTTATTCAGATTGGTTTGACACTTAAGAAACTTCAATGATTCATGATCAGAATGTATGACAAACTCCTTAGACCAAAGATAATGTTGCAAAGTTTGTAATACACGCACTAAGGCATACAATTCCTTATCATAAGTAGAATAATTCAGAGAAGGACCATGAAGTTTTTCACTAAAGAAAGCAACGGGTTTACCTCCTTGTATGAGAACGCATCCAATAATAATGCCGCTTGCATCGCATTCTAGCTCAAAGGTCTTGTCAAAATCAGGAAGTTGTAGCAATGGTGCTTGTGTAAGCTTCGATTTGAGAGCATCAAAAGCTTGTTGCTGCTGTTCGCCTCATCGAAATGGCACTCCCTTCTTCGTTAGCTCATGTAGAGGTGCTGCAATTGTGCTGAAATCCCGCACAAAGCACCGATAAAAACCTGCAAGACCAAGAAAACTACGAACCCGTGTGACGGTTGTTGGGGATGGCCAGCTGGTGATTGCTTCAATTTTTGCCTCATCCATCTCAATTCCCTGCGAGGAAATGACATAGCCAAGAAACGAGACTTGATTGGTGCAAAAGACGCACTTTTTGAGGTTACCAAACAAACGTGCATCTCTCAAAACAGTAAAAACAGCACGTAAATGATCAAGATGTTCATCATATGACTTGCTATAAATGAGGATATCATCAAAGTAAACACCACAAATTGTCCAATGAAAGCATGTAAAACCACGTTCATTAATCGCATAAAGGTTTTGGGTGCATTAGTTAAACCAAAAGGCATGACTAACCACTCATAAAATCCAAACTTGGTTTTAAATGCAGTTTTCCATTCATCTCCTAGTGCCATTCTAATTTGGCGGTAACCACTACGCAAGTCAATTTTTGTGAAGATGATAGCACCACTCAATTCATCAAGCATGTCATCTAAGCGAGGAATAGGATAACGATATCGAATGGTGATGTTATTAATCGCTCGACAATCAACACACATGCGCCAACTACCATCTTTCTTAGGAACCAAAAGAACAGGAATGGAACAAGGGCTAAGGCTTTCACGAATGTACCTGCGGTGCAAAAGTTCTTGTACTTGTTGCTGAATTTCCTTAGTTTCCTGTGGATTCGCCCTGTATGCTGCACGATTTGGCAAACTTGCTCCTGGAATCAAATTGATCTTGTGTTCAATGCCTCTCATCGGTGGTAAACCAGGGGGTATCTCGGAGGGAAACACATCCTCAAACACCTGCAAAAGGTTAGCAACAGCAGGGGGCAATGCAATAGACAATTCATGAAGTGAAAACATGGCTTCTTTGCAAACTAAAGCATAGCACATCCCCTTAGCATCGAATAAATCAGCAAGGTCAGATTTAGTTGTGAGCAACGATGGTGATTTTAACTTAATAACTTGCTGTTTTTCAAATTCTAATTTTGTTGCTTTGCCATCACAAATTTTACTCTTCTCAAAATGCACAATTTCAACAGGAGTCATGGGGAGCAATGTGATTTTCTTTCCCTTATGCATGAGAGTATATTCATTGGTTCTACCATGATGAATAGCATCTGCATCAAATTCCCCGGGACGACTCAATAAAAGAGAATAAGCATCCATTGGAACAACATCAAAATCAGCAAAATCATGGTATGAACCAATTGACAAATGTATTCTCGCTGTTTGTGTTACCCGAACCTTACCGCTGTTGTTGAACCATTGAATGTGGTACAGATGAGGGTGTGCTCTTGTTGTCAAACCAAGTTTCTTGACGACGTCCGTGTTCACCAAGTTATTGCAGCTACCTCCATAAATTATAGTGTGTACACGACAGTCCTTGATGACGAGAAACATGTGGAAGAGGTTGTGTCGTTGTAGCTTGTCGTCGGTCTCCACTTTGGAGCTCAAGGCATGCTGCACAATGATGCTCCTATAGTTCTCCGTCGCTGCTGTACCAAGTACCTCTTCTTCGATGTGTTCGTCATTTGGATCTGTAAATTCAGTAGCAAGATAATATTCATCTTCAACATCCGAAGTACTATCATACCCGCCATCATCGCGTGCTATGTATGCTTGTTTGCTCGGGCAATCTCTCATCATATGACCAAGTCCCTGGCAGCGGTGACACTTAATGTCGGAAGTACGACCCATAGAAGGAGTGGACGACGAAGGCTTGAATGATGTCGCCTTGCTGCCTTCCGGCACACGAGAAGGTGGAGCAGCAGGTATAGTTTGTTGGCCGCCATTGGATGGTGTAGTCGCTGCACGGGGGGTCGAAGATGGTGCTGTTTTGGATGGTGTAGTCGCTGCACGCGGCGTGAAGTTGCTCCACGTGCATTGTTGTTGTTGTTGTCGGCTCTGCAATTCTTTTTCTGCCAACATAGCAAGCTGAAACAATCTGTTAACAATATCATATTCCTTGTAATCAACAATGTCCTTAATTTCACGCCTCAACCCCCCATAAAAATGAGCTATTTTATCATCCATGTCCTCGACGACCCCACAACGCAGCATACCCTTTTGTAACTCTTGATAATACTCCTCTACGGACATGTTACCTTGGTTTAAGCACTGTAATTTTTTGCGAAGGTCCCGCTGAAAAGATGGAGGAAAAAATCGAACACGCATAGCTTACTTTAATCTATCCCATATTGGAGGATCATTTCTAGTTTTAACAAGTTCATTCCACCATATGATAGCAAAGTCCTTAAACTCACTAGTGGCTTGACGAACTCTATGTTGTTCAGGAACAAGATGGGAATTAATTTTTTTCTCTACTGTCATCTCCTAATCAAGATAAGCCTCAGCATCATAAGCACCAGAAAAAGAGGGTATAGTAAATTTCACTTTAGCAAAAGGATCATCAGGAGGACAATTATAATTGTTATGATTATTACCTCCCATACCTCGACAATAAAGTGGCAGTCTTGGCTGATTATTGTTATCTTCCAGTTCATCATAAGCATTGTCTTCTTGTCTTCCAGCAAGAGGCAACTGAGCCTCAAAAGTATTCATCCGAAGAGCAAGGTCATCAAGTTGGCGAGTCAAGTTCGCCAATGACTCCTCCATTGCTGCGTTGTATTTGGTAAACATATCTGTCATGGTCTTCATCATATCACGTAACTCAACATGTTGAACACATTCATCATCATTGTCTTCTCCTACCATTGTTAGTAGGAAACAAAAGACAACAAAAAATATGTTGTACCTATCAACTACAGTGACAATGTGAAAGGTGGAAGAAAATAATCTCTCTCGCTCAAGCGTCTTTCCACGCTCTTACAAGTGTTCTTACCGACACAGCAGGTGGTGTGAACGGTGAGATGAACCAATGAAGCGTGGGGTGATTGCAAGTTACCTGTTATGCTCAAGAGAAGGGTGGAGCTTAGATGGCACAATATGGTGGCTAACAAGCAGAAAATCGTTAACAAGTAAACAAAGTTGAATAAGTATTCAATGTAGGAAACTGTTGCTTGTCAACCAAGTGCTCTAGGGACTAGCACAACACAAGGAAGTAGCAAGACAAAATGATATAACCAACAATCACAACACAAGTAGTATATGCCAATTGCTTTAATATGCTTGCTCTTCACTATTTTTTTTTCTTTTTTATAATATTTTTTTGATATTTTTTCTTTACTCAGTAGCACGAAGATATGAATCACACAAATTTGCAGCTCAATTGGATGTAATTTGCGACCTATAGAAAATCAAGAAAATTCTTTAAAATATGTGCTGAAACTTCGGAAGCCGGATAGCCTATCTTCCCAGGGGAATATGGGCAATATAATTTCTCCGAACGCAGCTATTCCATGGAAAATCAGATGCAAAATTTCACTTAGATGAATTTGGAAAAAAAATCGCCCGATTCCGTGTTCGTATGCGAAAGTTATGGCCGTTTTAAGGTAGGCTGTCCGAGTTACTATTTTTGGATGTTGATTCCAACTTGGTTTGAGAACAGAACTCGCAACCGGATATGAGAACGATCGGGAATTTGCACAGAAACTAATGGGATGGTGTGTGATGATTCAAGGATGAGTGGCACAAGGGTTTGTCACCTAATCTAGGGCTGGCGATGCGGGAGTTCACGCAAGGTGGCTAGCTAGGGCAAGCCGATGAACGTGGTGGATCGGTTTGTTATTTAGGGATTGTGGAATAGGTGTCGAACAACAAGAAAACAAGTACGAAACACGATAACTAGGGCCCAAAACACAAAGATAAACCAGCAACAAGACTCGACCACACGAATGCAAACTCAACAATGCAAATTGAAAAATGAAACTGCAGGCACTATAGTCTGGGAAGCGATAAAAACGATCTAATTTTTTTGTGGCTTTTCTGTGGACTCTAGGTACGAAACAAAATCGATCTAATGGAAGGAAAACAAAGATACCTCATGGGCAACCTGGAAATCTGATACCAATTGATGAGTAGGTTTAGGCCTGATCTTCCGAAAGGTATGTCGATTGGGGTGGAGAACTCGACATTGATGATCCGCGGCACTTGAGCGGTTCGAGTACCACTGCAATCACTACACCATGGCTCTATTGGTTATCAACCATGCTAAACACGCTTGACCTCACTAAGAAGGCTAATCCCTGCAAGTGCAACCAAGAACACGAGCAAGAATGTTGAAGACACGATCTGAAATCGCGAAGTCGGGGTCTTACAAACCGTAGAAAGGCGATATTATTGATATAAGAAAGACCCACAAAATATGACCTGCGGCTGCAGTATTTATAGGTTAGGGTTCGACCAAAACACAATTAGACGCGTCCCTAATGGACTCTTACGGGATACAAGGCCCAAAGGCCCGATTTGGTGGCGCAGCACCGGACAGAAATCTGGACTCGACTTGTTTCGACGATTCCCAGCGACTCCGGAAGAATTTTGAGGTGGAACCAGAACCATTGGAAATTTTATCTTCTCCTCTTTCCTTGCATATGTATAACGTCGAAAACGGAGTCCGTATGCCTCCTGGGCGTCAATTTTAAGGTGGACTGCTCCTGGACTCCGAGTTGAACTCGAGTCCGAGTTGTAAACTGTTTCCATCAACTTGTGGACGTCCCAGCTGGTTCTCCATGCTCCCAAGGCATCTTTCCTTCACTTGTTGATCTTCTCCATTATTCCTAATAACAATTAACTCATCACATAGCAATCTATTCTCAAACTCACATGCAAAAGAAGTTAGGAACAAATTCACTTGCTAATTTATTAACCGTGCTCGTGCTCTTGTGATTGGTCCTTGCAGTTCAATGTGCGTCTCCGCTGTTGTGATGTCCTCATCAGTTACTTTTGCTGATCATTCGATTCCTATAATTGCTAAGGGTTCGGTTAGAGTAAATGATCACTACAATTTGAAGGATATGACACTTGTCAAAAATTTGAAATACAACTTTGTCGGTACACTGCGTATCGGGTACCCTATGATACCACAAGAAGAGCAAAAGAGTTCTACCCGTCAAATTTGAAGGTCTCCTCAGACCCCATATGTCAAATTACACCGGACCCGCATCCCTCATATGGGTAGCTCCGGAGATTGACGCGTGTAATGTAAATCCGGAGCTAAACTCCCAACACAGGAAAGCTCCGTGATCAACATGTGTATAATGACCCCGGACCAAACCCCCAGCGGAGGGAAGCTCTGGTGCTGACTCGTGTATAGCGGTTTCGGAGCTACCTCCCCGCAAGGGGAAGCTCCAAAGCTGCCAAGTGTGGAGCCTCCGGACCTTCACCATCAACGAATAAATTGACGGATTTCCTTCAGCACGGACATTCAAGGGATAGTTGAAGCATCAGTTACAAGATTTGATTACGTGTCATTAATGTTGTATTAACGACACACGATCAAAGCACTGTTAAAAGAGGTAACACAACCATTAAGGCACGTTATCACACTATTAACAATGGTTAATACTCATAGACAGTGTATGAGGCTAGTAAATATGCCAGGGCCACATGTCGGGCAGGCGAATGATGTAACGGTCAGTCCTTAGACTATAAAAGGGCTGATCCGCACGATACAAAAAATGACCTGGAGCTGAGCCAGAGATGACGCTTTCTAGCGATTCACAATACAACATCACACACCTCATGGAGTAGGGTATTACACCAGGCGGCCCGAACAACGTAAATCTCCCGTGTCACCATCTTGCTCCTGATCTCTGCGTGCCCCAATTGAAACAAGAACCTCCGCGGGTTACACTTTAGTAGTACCGGGGGAAGTGTCGTTACTACAATTCGACATTTTGACGCGTCGGGTAGGGGGAGGTCACCCGAGGTCTTAAGATGGTGAATTCCGCTGCAGGATCTTCCAACAGAAATCGTGCTGAACAACCTGCTGGAGGCAATCCCTCTAACATGCAGCACCCAGTAGGTGTCATTGTTCCAGTAGGCACTATGGCATCACAACCACCATCTGTTCTGGCAAACAATGCTGGGTGACAAGATGGGGCATCTCCGTCGATCACTACATCGACAAACAACAACCCTGAGCACACGCTCATTGCCGCGCGAGCTCTCCTACAATATCCACCACCTCCAGGGGCGCCTCAGGGTGCTATGGAACAGTGGAGAGCTGATGTTGACCATCTGGTTGCAGCTAAAACCGCTGGCATCAGCAATCAAGGTCCTCCCCCTTCAGGGCGAGCACCATCTCAACGACAGACCATGTCAGGCCGACTTGGTCCACAAGTCTCGTAGCAGAGGAGACGTGTCGCATCCCAGCAGGTGACCTCGCTGCCTCCCGGGGCACGACGCACCCACACCATCACCAGGATTCTGACTCATGACTTGCTGTCGGAACTTGATCGCCGTTATCGGCAGCAAGATGTTTGTGTCCATATCGAGCGTGCTCCTGAGAGGCGAGAGGCTTGGGACAACCCTGCTCCTCAGGGAGTAGGAGGAGGCTATTCTGCCCTGGCCATGCATTTACGCATGGTCAGATGGCCACTGAAGTTCCAGCCTCACTTGCTGGAAAAATTCGATGGAACAATCAACCCCGTCGAGTTCCTACAAATCTACTCCACTGCTATACTTGCAGCGGGGTGTGATGAGGCCGTGATGGCCATCTAATTCCCAGTGGCTCTAACTAGGTATGCAAGGTCCTGGTTCATGAGTCTTCCACCTGACTCCATTAATAGTTGGGCGGAGCTATGCCAGTAGTTCTTACACCTAGCCTGGCACTAAATTGGATTTGTTTGCTGTAAAGCAAACAATGGGGGAATCGCTGCGATCCTTCACCCAGCTGTTTTCTCAGGTACAGAATACTATTCCTTCAACCTCAAGCTCTTCTGTTATCGTTGCATTCAGATAGGGTGTTCGAGATAAAAAGATGCTGGAGAAGCTGACCATCAAAGAGGTCACCATCATCATGGAACTCTTCAGCCTAGCGAACAAATGTGCTAGGGCTGCGGAGGGCCGTGAAATGCACTCTAAGCTAGCTCCGGAGGCTAACAAGAAGTCCTTCAAAACTGCAGCCACTACATCTAACACTGGCAAAAAGAGAAAGAAGACCAACGGCAAGAAGAAGTCATCGGCCGGCGCACCAGCCGCTGCAGCTCCGGGTGGCCGGGGGCCACGCCCCGAGAAACGACCTTGTCCTTCATGAGAAGATGACAACAGTTCCAAAGCGTGGTGTTCGATCCACATGATGGACAGACACAGCTTGGAAGAATGCTGGGAGGTCCAGAACCTTGTCGAGCATTATAACAAATGCCGGGAAGAAGTTCCTTTCCATTACAGGGAAGGAAGACAAAAAATCGACGAAGCTCCGGCTGAGGAGGAGCTAGGTTTCCAGAACCCCAAGAAGGTCCTGAAAGCTGTCTACAACATCGTCGATGATGATTCTGACGTCTCTAATAACGAGCGTCGGAAGACCCTAAACACCATCTATGGTGGTTCTTTGGAAATCACCTCTCGTCGCATCCTCAAGACAATGCGGCGGGACATGGCCGTGGCAGCTCCCACTGCTGGGGTGGAACCACATCGGAAGTGGATGGACACTCCCATCATTTTTGATGCTTTGGACTGCCCCCGCAACATGATCGGAGCTGGCCAACTCCCATTGATGGTGTCACCCACCATTAACAATATTCAACTCCACCAAGTAATTGTAGACGGAAGATCAGGGCTGAACCTCATAAGCTTCAAAGCTTTTGTTAAGCTTTAGCTCTGGCCTTCGGACCTTCGCCCGTCTCAACCTTTCTCTGGGGTAGTCCGAGGACCATTACTCCTCTCGGTTCCATCACACTCCCAGTGACCTTCGGGACTCAGGAGAACTACAGAACTGAGAAGTTGGTCTTCGACGTCGTGCAGATCAGTCTGCCATTCAATGCCATTTTGGGTAGGCCAGCCTTGTACAAGTTCATGGGTACTGCTCATTATGGTCACTTAGTGTTGAAGATGCCAAAATCTGGGGTGTTCTCCGAATCCGCAGAGATCGCATTGCAGGAGTCACTGCTTTAGAAGAACTCTATGCGCTTACCACAGCGCAAGAGGAAGCATCCGGTAAGGAGCCAGCTCTGAACCCTCCGAGCATTCGTCATAGAGGCTCTACCTCCACACCCCGTGTGCAACTAAGCGGCAACACCGACGTTCCTGTCAAAGTCGTCCAAATTGGTTCCGATGCTGCTCAGACTACCCGTATATCAGGAGGTCTGAACAACAAATAGGAACTCGCGCTCATCACTTTCCTCCGGGCTAATGTCGACGTGTTTGCCTGGCAAACGTCACAAATGCCCCGAATCCCTAGGGAGGTGATTGAGCACAATATGAAGATTTACCCAGACACACGACCTGTACACCAGGAGCCCCAGAAGCAATCGATCGAGGGACAAAACTTCATCCAACAGGAAATCAAAAAGTTGCTCGAAGCTGGATTCATCCGGGAAGTGTTCCATCCAAGATGGCTGGCAAACCCAGTTGTTGTACCTAAGGTCGGCGAAAAGCTTCAGATGTGTATCGACTACACCACTTTAAATAAGGTATGTCCAAAGGATCCATTTCCACTACCTAGAATAGATCAAATAGTGGACTCCACCTCTGGGTGTGAACTATTGTGTTTCTTAGACGCATATTCATGATATCATCAAATCCAAACGTCTAAGGAAGATGAAGAGCATACTGCCTTCATAACAGTAGATGGATTGTACTATTATACTGCCATGTCATTTGGTCTTAAAAATGCTGCTTCAACATTTGTGTGAGCTATGTACAAAACATTTGGAGATCTAATTAGAGACTTGGTGGAGTTTTACATCGATGAAATCGTAGTGAAGATCAAGAACAAGGAGTCACTCCTTGACAATTTACAAGCTGTCTTCGATAAGCTACGCACTACATGCACCAAGCTGAAACTAGACAAATGTCTCTTTGGGGTTAGCTCCGGGAAGCTTCTAGGTTTCTTGGTGACTCACTAAGGAATTGAAGCAAATCCAGCGAAGATCAAGGCTATAGAAGATATGCGGCCCCCAGCCCACATCAAGGATGTCCAGAAGTTAACTGGATGTTTAGCTGCGCTCAACCGGTTTATATCAAGACTGGCAGAACGGGCGCTACCCTTCTTCAAACTCTTGAGGAAATCTGGACCATTTCATTGGTATGAAGAAGCAGAAAAAGCGTTTCAAGAGCTAAAACAACTCCTCACCACACTACCGATATTGGTAGCTCCTAATCCTTGGGAGCCTTTACTGCTTTATATTTTGGCAACCACCGAAGTTGTAAGTATGGTCCTGGTCGCGGAAAGACCGGAGCAACATCCAGTCCAGGAACCCAGACCCCTCCGGGAGGGTCCGGAGTTAAATGAAGGCATGTTTGGGTCCCAGCCCCCAGACACAGAACCTCAAGACGAAATGCTAGGAGATCAACCTCGCTCACCTAAGGGTGTTCACCTGGTCGACCAAGATGACTTGGACCCTTCTAGCAAGGTCCGGGTCAAACAAGAAGGAGTTTTGGACTCCTCTAGGATGGTCCAAGAAGCGCAACATGATGGATTGGACCCCTCCGAGAGGCTCCGGGTCGATGGAGAAGAAGCTTCGGGTCCTTTCAAAAGGGTCTGGACCGTCCAACGCCCAGTGTACTTCATCAGCAAAGTGCTCTACGACGCTAAGACAAGATACATTGAGGTGCATAAGCTGCTTTACGCAGTTCTTATTGCCTCAAGTAAGCTTCATCACTACTTCCAAGCCTACAAAATATCAGTGGTAACTTCTTTTCCACTACGTGCTATTTTGCATAACCCTAATTCTATTGGGAACATTGCAAAGTCGGCAGCAGAACTGGCCGAATTCGATCTAGAATTCATGTCACGACAAGCAATCAAAAGTCAAGCCTTGGCTGACTTCGTGGCGGAATGGACTCCCTCTCCATCAAACCCTGGGGGCCACAGTGAGAAGAAACCAGAACCCAAGGTTTCGGTATTCACCGAGACTTACTGGACTCTCTACTTCGATGGCTTCTTGCAGAAGCATGGGGCCGGAGCTGGAATCCTTCTCCTTGCTCCGACTGGGGAGAAGGTCAGGTACATGGTTCACCTTGATTTCAAGGCAACCAACAACATGGCAGGGTATGAAGCTCTCATCTACGGACTCAAGGTGGCACTATCTTATGGTGTCAAACAGTTGTTGCTGAAGGGAGATTCACAACTCATCATCAAACAAGTCAAGGGTGAATGCTCCTGTAACAATCCACAACTAGCTGCTTATCTCCTTGAAGTCCAGAGGCTCTAGAAGGACTTCCAAGTCCTGGATCTCCATCATGTTCATCGACTTCAAAATGCTGAAGCTGAAGAACTCTCGAAGAAAGCCTCAACTAGAGCTCAGGCTCCTGACGGAATCTTCGCCCGGAGGTTGTCAAGACCAACAGCTCAGCCTGCCGAACTGAGCGAAGGGGGCGAGACCAGCACCACAAAGTTGGCAGTCCCAATGGTCCTGTTACCATGGTGTCCACCAAGAGTCGTAGGTGCTGCCGGAGGCTTCGAGCAACCTAGCACGCAAGACTCAGAAGCTCAAGTTAGCCCTGATGCATGGATCTCGGAGATCCGGAGCTACTTGAAAGACAATATCCTTCCTGAAGACTGTGTATCCGCTGACCGTATTGTCAGGTTGGCTAAAAGATACACGTTGGTCGAAGAGGATCTCTACCGGCGCAGTGCCAATGGCATCCTAATGCGGTGCATTGCAAGGGAAGAAGACCATGAGCTCCTCACGGAAATCCATGGAGGTGAGTGTGGGAATCACGCATCTTCCTATACGTTAGCCGGTAAAGCCTTCCGGCACGGCTTTTACTGGCCTACAACACTCCAGGATGCGGTTGAGCTAGTGAAAAAATGTGAAGCGTACCAATTCCACGTAAAACAGATTCACACACCGACTCAGTCACTACAAATGATACATCCTACATGGCCATTCGCTGTGTCGGGCCATGGACATTTTGGGACCTTCCCAAAAGCCGTCGGAGGTTACATGTTCCTGTATGTCGCCATCGACAAGTTTACTAAGTGGTCGGAAGCAACTCCAATTGTGACAATCAACAAGCAATCAGCAATAATGTTCTTGAAGTCCATTATATGCAGATTTGAAGTTCCAAACAAAGTCAAAACTGACAATGGAACCCAATTCACAAGTGCTGCATTTTAAGAATATTGCAAAGACCTCGACATTCAACTCAGCTACGCCTTAGTAGCTCACCCAGCAAGTAATGACCAAGCCGGGAGAGCAAATTTAGAAATTTTAAAAGGACTCAAGACGCGCACATATGAGCGCCTGAAAAAGCACATAGCCAACTGGATTGAAGAGCTTCCGTCCACATTGTGGGCGAACAGGACAAACACCTAACCGGTCAACTGGAGAAACACCCTTCTTTCTGGTGTAAAAAGCTGAAGCAGTCCTTCCTCTGAAGATCACCTTGGGGTCCCTCCGAGTCCGGACCTTCGATGAAGCCGCGCAGGACCAGCTCTGGCATGAAGACCTTGACCTCGTCGATGAGGGAAGGTGCCAAGCACCTGTTCAGAATGCACGTTATCGCCAAGCGCTCCAGTGCAATCATCAAAGGCATGTGCGCAACCGACAACTCGAGGAAGGCGATCTAGTGCTCTGGAAGATACGAACTCATGAAGGGATGAACAAACTTTCCCCCAGATGGGAAGGTCCTTTCCGAGTGATCAAAGAATCCCGACCCGGATGCGTTCGCTTGGCAACTAAGGATGGGACTCCGCTTCCTAATCCTTGGAAAATCAAGCACCTCCGTAAGTTTTATGCTTAAAATCACGGAGGTGAGTCTGTAATTACACACGTTGTATGTTATAGAGTAGCTAAAAAGACATGGGTAGGTCCTCCGGGAGAACATCCGAACCCCTCCGGGAGGGTCCAGGAAGTTTAAGTACACTTCATACAGTCACTGCACTAAAAAGTGTAACTACCTACCCTGGGTTAGTACAAGATTTATAGCGCACTTCACTTGGTCCCGCATCCTAAGTGTTTCCTTGTCTCCCCTGTAATCCAGACCTATAATGAAAGACATTGATGTGTGAAAACAGACTCCACATGCATTTATTTTTGTACAAGGCTCAATCTATCAAAATATTGTTTTTAACCTTCTTGTCTATAATGAAGTTGTGCAATTCTTTTTTAGTTTTTACCCAAGTTATTCATATGCGTTGCAAGTTATATTGTTGATCTCTTTGGGTATTAACATGTTGTATAGTCTACTTGCCTGAACGCCAAGCCAACATAGGTCCGGAGTGTGCTTTCGACTTAGCCTAGCCCTGCACCCTAAGTACGCCACTCTACCTACACTCCGGCAGGCCTCAGTAGGGTGAGTACTAAAAAAGCATATGGATCCAGAAGGGTTACATCAATATACTTGTTACCATATCGAGTTACTTCGGAATAAAAACTCAAGTAAGAACAGTAAGTCACAAACGATTTATAGACAAGAGGACAAATTTTACTATTTTTTTGTATTTAATGTGCAGGAAAATCAAAAATTTATAGCGATGGTGGACGATGCAAGAGCTACTAAGCTCCGACATCCTCTGAGGGGACCTGCCGTCGATATTTAATATGTTGACAATGGGTAATGTCAGAGTTACAAAGCTCCGACAACCCCTGGGGGCCTACCTTGAACTATTTGTACGGTGACATCAGGAGCTACCAAGCTTTGATAAATCCTAGGGGGGCCCACCGTCGATGTTTTACATGTTGATAGTGGGTACCGTCGGAGCTACCAAGCTCTGCCAATCCCAGGGGGCTGCCGTCGATGCATCAACAAGTGCGAAGATTTAATGAAGACTCCAGACCCAAAATCTACAAGTGTGGAGCGTTCAAGTCATCAATATACTGTCAAATCCTTTGGTACATGTACATAATTCAATTGTACACATATACCAGGGGGCCAACAAGACAAAGCACATTATATTGAAGACAAAAATAAAATGAAGTTCATGGAAGCAAAGTGGATTTCATTAAATTGAAGCACTGGATTACAAAATTGGGATTACAACAGGAGGCAAAAGGGAGAAGTTCTAGCTACTGGAGGATCTAAGTCCTGCGGAAGAATGTGGCGACTTTCTTGGTAACTTTTTGGACGCTGGCCTTGGCGGCGTCCTCCTCTTCGGCAACGGGACCTTGGAGCACTGGGTCCAAAGAGAGTTGGGGATCTCGGCTCACATAACACTTCAGCACATATTCTGCGACGTTTGTAGCTAAAGACTTCCCCTCTGTCTCTAACTGGTCTGCAATGACGTCACCCATTGCGTCGAGTTTGCCGCCAGCAGCATTGAGGGTCACCAGTGCTCGGTCCAAGTCAAGCTCCGGATTGTCTGGATGTACAGGACTGAAGCCTAGTGGCGTCAGCGCGTTGTTGCCTCGTCCCAAGAAGTCCCATACTTGGATGGACTCAGTCTCCTTCAAGCTCCACAACTCCTCCATAGACTTCCAGGCAGCTGCAAGCTCCGAACTCTCCCGAGCGAGACGCTCGACCAATTTGGCATATTGCTGCATATTCTCAGCAACTTGCTTTTCATGATTGGTCAGCTCCGTCTCCTAGAGGTGGATGCCGTTCCACCTTTCCAACAAGTACTTTTCCCTGCCTCTCACCTTCCCTTCCCTGGTGGCAACGTCAGCTTCTCTTTTCGAGAGCTCTTGCCCCAGTTTCCAGTACTTCTCCTTCTCCTCTTTGCTCCATAGATCCAGCTTTTTGGTGCGATCTGCCAAATTCTGCTCACCCAGAGCCAACTTCAAGGTGACCTTTGCCTCCCTCTTCACAACATCTTCCTGCTGCTCCAGAAGCTTTTCTTCCCTCGCCTCAACGTCCGCTCGACACTTCAGGAGAACCTCGTTCAATTCATTGAGGTTTTCGTGATGCTCATCAGCAGCATCACGCCTCTCCTTGGCTTGCTCAAGGATCTCCCTGGAGTTAGCATCGTGCGCCCGGCTGGCAGCTTCCTTCTCCTCCAGCAGCTTGTCCCAGTATTCCAGCTGGGCCTTCTCCCTCTTGATCCACTCCTTCTGATCAGCCAGCCTTGTCTATGCAAGCCTGGTCTCGAAGTGGAGTCTGTTGCGCCAATGCCTCAAGGTGTTGCGCTCCTCCTCCGGGGCTTTGCTCTCATGATCCAAGGCAAGCTGAACTTGTCGGAGGCTCGAGCAGGCGTTGTCTATGGACAACGCCAGAGGGATAGGCTCCGGGCCTGCTGGGACCATCTCCATAGGCTCCAGGGGATTTTCTATCACAAAAATTTGGTCCCACTCTACAAGGGTGGTCCCCTGAGCTCCTGCAACACTAGGGCCGCTCTCCGGAAGCCCTTCGGCAACAGTAGAGGAAAAACCCACTGGGGATACTCCCATCTCCGCACCAGAAGTCGAAGGCGCTGCTTTCGGGTCTTTAATTATCAGCTCTGAGGGTGGAGGACCTGTCGCCACCTCTTCAAGATGCTCTGGCTCTGGTCCAAACACCTCTGGACAGCTATCTTCAGGGCAACAGCTGGAGCTTCATTTGGTGCACCTACCACCTCTGGCTCAGACGCCGATGTGCCAGTCACTTCTGATCCGGCAACCGGAGCTTCAAGCATCTTCGGCTTAGACGCTGGACATTCAACAACTTCTGGCACAAGGGTTGGAGCTTCAACCATCTCCGGCTCAATGGCCGAGGCTTCAATTGTCTCTGGCTCAGCGGCGAGGGCTTCAACGACCAGAGCTTCAAACAACTCCAGCTCTGGTACTGGAGCATCAGCCTTTGGCACTGTTGTCAGAAGTACATCTTCAACTTCTCCCCCTTGGTCCGGTGCTACCACGGGAGCTTCCGGTGAGGACTCTGAATCCAAGTCTACGACAGCTAGCACTGGAGCTGCCATGACTTCCGCCACCACTTGAGGAGGAGGCTTGGTGCTTGAGGCCGAAGCTTCGGCATGCGCAGCCCTAGTCGCTATGACAGAAGCTGAAGTTCCCAACCCTTTCTTCGACACCCTAGAAATAAAGGGATGAGAAGATTAGAGACACAGCTAAAACAATACTAGCATTTTAAGGTGAGCACTCGATGCTTACATAGGGATGCTACCGCACCAATCGCCTCAGAACCTCTTCTTCTGAGGTCCGGAGCCAGAGCCCACCAAGTCTGGTGAGACAACGACTTCAGACCTCAGCTGGGGACCACTTGCGACAGCCGGGGTCCTCTCGGCCGGAGCTTCTCTGGGTCGGGGAGAAGGAGCTGTTGTAGAGGGAGCATCCCTGACGGTCCTCCCATCAGCATGCTTCAGCTTCCTCTTCCGGCTGGCTCTTTACCCTTGCCCATGCTGATGTCTTCAACCCTCCAGCTCGGGGCGGAGGCAGGCCCTCGTTCGGAAGCTCCGGGGATCACCACCCTGGAAGTCGGACGCCTCTCCACCTCTCTACTGAACTGTAGCTCCATGTTCAGAGGAAGGAAAGCAACTGGTGGAACCAAGTCATCACCATTGACATTTATCCCATGTTGGAATTTCCTGAGATGAAGCTTCAAAGCTTCTTCATCCAAGTTGGACATCAGATTGGTTTCAATCCGGTCGTCATCCATCACGCTGTTGAGGGCCCAGGCGAGCTTCTCCCTCTTCCTCAGCGGAGCCCATCTGTTGACCAGGAAGTTGCAGAAGACAATCTGAGGGGTCACTCCACCCTCCACGCATTCGCGGATCCTGATTAGGACGGGGTTGAAAGCATCTGACAGCTCCGGAACTACACTCCAAGCGTCAGTGTCAACATTGGGGAGTCCTTGGGGCATCTCCAACCTCTCATGCTCCTCCACTTCAATGACGACCCGGTCCTTCTTCCAGTCATCCCATTTGCCAGAAGGGAAATACTTCAAGTACTTGAAGGGGCAGTTCTTGCGCTTCACGAAATATTAGAAGCCAAGAAGCTCAGTTCCCTTGCTAGTGGTGTGGATGGTGAAGAAGGTACAAAACAGCTCGATGCAGGGGGGAACACCCACCCAAATCTCGCAAAAGTGGACGAAGGTCGCCACTAGCAAAAGAGAATGGGGGCCAATATGATACAACTAGAGATCGTAAAAGTCCAGCAGCATTAAAAGAAAAGTTAAAAAAAGGTGGGATCAATCCCACCATGGCTTACGCAGAGAAGTACACCATGTTGACATTACGCTCCTTCTTGAACAGGAGCTCGCCGGTGCGGATCAGGTGGTGGAAGGAGTCACTGGACCACCCTATATAGGTCTGGACCTTCATCAAATCGTCCTTGCTCTTGAGGCGGCTCTTGGGAAGACCCAACTCCATCGCGGCAAAGTGGAGTGAAGGAAGAGAAAGCTAGGCAAAGTCTAGGAGGCTCTGAGCCGAAGTTTGATCAAAAGCGTTAAGAGTCCTCAAACTGCGCACACTTTCCTTCTTAAGTAAGCCTCCGCGATGCTTGGATGGAAACCGCAACAAGAGTGGGGTCACATTTCAAAAAATCTACTCCGTCCATGACGAATGGGTCCGAGGCTACCCCGATGAAGAGATCAAGGTTATTAGCCCAGGCGAACCATTGTCATGATGGGCGGCGGGAGACCTAAAGGCGGCACCCTGACAAGGCACTAGGAACCGATACGTTTTTTGTATTGGGAACTGGCAACCTTCAACTGCGTGAGATCCGCACTCAAAGATCTCATCTATCGCATTCATAACAAGCCACGCGGTGATGGTTTAACCCCGGACAATCGCCCCAACCACACATTACGAGGCTTTTGAAGTCGAAGCGCGTGAATCAAGAATGGCCCCACCTTTGGTAGAATAACTTAACACAAAGGGTTTCTCCCAAAGGTGGGCCCGGGGGCCACTGTCGGTACTCTACGTACCGGGTACCCTATGATACCACAAGAAATGCAAAAGAGTTCTACCCGTCAAAGTTAAAGGTCTCCTCTGGCCCCATATGTCATATTACACCAGACCCCGCATCCCTCATATGGGTATCTTCAGAGATTGATGCGTGTAATTTAAATCCGAAGCTAAACTCCCAACACAGGGAAGCTCCGTGATCAACACGTGTATAATGACCCCGGACCTAACCCGTAGCGAAGGGAAGCTCCGGTGTTGACACATGTATAGTAGTTCCGGAGCTACCTCCCCGCAAGGGGAAGCTCCAAAGCTGCCACGTGTGGAGTCTCTGGACCTTCACCATCAACGAATACATTGATGGATTTCCTTTAGCACGGACATTCAAGGGACAGTTAAAGCGGCAGTTACAAGATTTGATTATGTGTTGTTAATGATATATTAACGAAACACGATCAAAGCACTGTTAATAGAGGTAACACAACCATTAAGGCACGTTATCACACTATTAACCATGCTTAATACTCATAGACAATGTACTAGGCTAGTAAATACACCAGGGCCACATGTTAGGCCAGGCAAATGATGTAACGATCAGTCCTTAGACTATAAAAGGGCTGATTCGCATGATACATAAAACGACCTAGAGCTGAGCCAAAGACGACGCTTTCTAGCGATTCACAATACAACAACACACACCTCGTGGAGTAGGGTATTACGCTCAGGCGGCCCGAACCACGTAAATCTCCCATGCCACCATCTTGCTCCTGATCTCTGCGTGCCCCAACTGAAACAAGAACCTCTGCGGGCTACACTTTAGTAGTACCGGGGGAAGTGACGTTGCTACACTTCGACAAACTTGCTTTCTGTTTCACAATTGCTAGTTGAAAATTTGGAAATTATTTTCATGAAAAATTGCGGCAAGGTTGTAGGTTCAAATAGTGAGCTTATTTTTAACATGCCTCGGTTTGGAAGAGTTTTTAGAGATGATTTGGATATGTCTTTTTCTAAGCATAGGTGTCTAGTTGCTAATGATTCAAAAGATTTATATTTTTGGCATCGTAGACTTGGTCACGTAGGCTTTGATCATCTCACGCGTGTTAGTGCTCTTGAACACATACGTGGGCTGCCTAAGCTTAAAGGGGACAAAGAAATTGTGTGCTCTTCTTGTAGACGTGCTAAGATGGTTGCAGCTTCACATGCTCCTCTCACAATGACCATCACAACTCAACCGTGTCAACTTTTGCATCTTGACACCATAGTACCTTCACGTGTTCAATCCTTCGGAGGTAAATGGTATGTTCTTGTGATTGTTGATGACTATTCTAGATACTCTTGGGTTTATTTTAGGACATCTAAGAATGAAGCTTTTAGACACTTTAGAACTTTACTTCTGAGATTATCAATTGATCACGCAGGATCTTTAAGAGAAATTAGAATTGATAATGGAACTAGATTTAAAAATCAATCTTTTGATCGCTTTTGTGCAGAAAAAGGAATAGATCATCAATTTTTTTCACCCTATGTACCTCAACAAAATGGTGTTTGTTGACGGCTGTTATATACCAATTTCATCCGTCAATTTAACTCAATTATGTAAAGGATTGATCATTTCTTGCACACATCACCTCTCTATCTAACCCAATTCCACTTGGACTTGGAGAAAGATGTGTATGCAACATTTTATGCAAGAAATGAGAAAATGTAGAGGGACCAATCCTATAAAATATCATCCCAGCCAATCAGGCTACGACACATGGCATCCCATGGATCAAATGGCCCACAAACAGAAGTATCCAAGGAGATCCAATGGTGTATCACCCATATACATCAATGGGACCCACCTGGCAGCTACCTGGAGAAAGCACACGAGAAACAGTGAAATGACCAGGTCGGCCGAACCAGGGGGTCGGCCGACCTGGTCTTTGCACCAAATTCAGTCAGCCTCCACGTGTTGGCTCCTCCCGGCTCCCTGGAGTCAATGGTGACTGATTCGCGCGCTTTTGGTGGCGGGAACCGACCTCAACACTAGAATAAATAGGACCCCCTTTCCCTCACTTCAACACACACCACATGGGCATCATGGTATTGTATACACTATCTTCCATAGTCCTTAGAGGAGTTAGGATGTAGAGAGGAGAGCCTCTAGTCCCAAGTCCTAATTGGTAAAAGAGTAGAGGGAGTCTCTCTTCCCAATTCCACATTGGGAAAGGTATGGCTTATGTATTCCTTCTTGTATTTGTGACTTTGTGCTCAATAAAGATATTATTTTTAGTCTTCGCTACGTATACTTGGACAAAGCGTTTCTTGTTTGATTGTGGAGTCCGTGTATGTGGAAGGTATAATCTTTATGATTTCACTCTCATGATCACATCTTATGGTCATAAACACTATAGACCCCCACTATAGTCTATGTAGTTATGATATGATTAGGTTAATATGAATGACTTATGATATACTTCAACATTGGTTCAATGATTTTTAGGTAAGTCATTGCCTTAGGATGGCTTGTGCCATGGCTCCTAAGGTATTTGCTTAGTATGCTAGCATGGTGCTATGGTATTTAAGTAGCGTTGGATGTCTCGTAGACCCACAAATTGAAGAGGTAGGCACTAGGTGGTGACAGCCCTATCTATCCTTTGTAATCCTCCACGTTCAGCTATGCCACAGGTTCTTGGTGGGAGTGGCCCTAGTATTGCTAGGGGTAAGCCCGTGCCCGATGTGTTGAATAGCATTGCATAGGAATTCATCATTGACATGACCATTAGTATCTACCTTAGGCTATGTATATGTATTAGGAGCATCCTAGGAGCAACTCTCTAACTCTCAAACCAATCTCCCTCTAGGACCCATTTTACCCTTTAGAATAGATTGCCTAGGTGTGTGTCACACTACCCCTATTATCAACTTACCTCTGTCCGGATAATGGGTTATTATCCCATAGCTTGACCATAAGAGTAGTATATACTTTACTCCATTGTCTTCCTTTGGGATAAATACGATAACCTTGGGAATACTCATGGGTGAAATGCTACAACGGTATCTTCCGTGCGCTTGCGGATCTCATCTCTTTACCGGAGATGATCTGTGGTGTTAAGAAATACCAACAAGCATTTCTGGCACTATTGCCGGGAATGATTTGTTAGTATATCTTAGGAGCCGTCAACAAGCATTTATGGCGCCATTGCCAGGGAAGGCAAAGGAAGTGAAGGATAGCTATCACTTGTGATTAAGCTATAGGTACTAATAGTTATTAGACAGGATTACCCTTGTTTGTTTTCTCTTTTGTGTGAAAACAGGGTAGTGTTGTCCAACCCATTGTATGTGATGGCCAACGAGGACGCAAGTGCTAAACTGCAAGATGATTTAAGGCGTACCTCAACAAATGTCCGCTAGGCAAAACCATTGCCTATTTGCGGGAGAATTTCAGCTTTCAGTAGGAGCCAAAGTCATCCATACCCAAGCTTGGGGAAGGCTCCAAGAAGTTCTTCTTGGTTTGCCTCCACCATGGGGTGGATAGCTGGCTCTTCATCCAACACTCATGTCATGGGTTGGCTCCACCAATCCGTGACCACATTCATGCTAGAGCTGAAGGAGTCCTATTCTCATTCATCATGGATGAGAAGAAGGTCTCCACTCAAGGGGTGGATTGAAGAATGCTCGAGTCCCCATAGCTTGTCATGCACACCACTTCACAAGGTGGACATGCTAGTTATGGAACTACACCTCCCATTGAAGTGTCATGAATATCCAAGTCGTTGAAGATTTGTTTGGATAATCCAAGTCGTGGATATTCACATGATTTGTGAAAATCCGTGTCATCATGGGACGCGTGAGAATTATTTCCCTAAGACCCATGAGGACCTTTTTCAAACAACAACTCCAATGGCTACTGTCAGAGTTTTTTCTGGCAATTCTCCTGGTACTACCGTTGGTAGCCCGCGGAGTTTGTAGTTCGGTATTGGGTGCGCAGAGATTCAAAAGACGATGGCAAATAGACACAAGGATTTACGTGGTTCGGGCCGCCTAAGCGTAATACCCTACTCCACGGGGTGTGTAGTTGTTGTATTGAGCATCAAAGCTGTGTATGGTAGAGGTCTCAGAGTTCAAAGAGCCGTCAGAGTGAGTCTCCAGAGAGCCCCCTCATGTATCGTCGACCAGTCCTTTTATAGTACATGGGCTGGTCGTTACACAGTTAGCCTGGCCTGACATGTGGCACTGGCGGTTACTGATGCTTAATACACAATTAATGAGGTTAATTACCCTTAATAGTGTGGTAACGGGCCTTGATAGTGCCGTTACTGGTATTAAGGGCCTTCTGGTCGTGTATCATTAATATGGTATTAATGACACTTAATCGGGTCTTGAAGTCTTTGATTGCTCCTTGAAGGTCCGAGCCGTTGGGGGTTCACCAGTCTGATTACTGAGGTTGAAGATCTGACAGTTGGACACGTGGCAGCTTTGGAGCTTTCCGTCTGGGACGGGTAGGCCCGGTGTAGATGTACACATGTCGATACCGGAGCTTCCCTCTGTCGGGTGTTAGGTCCGGGGGTGCCGCACAAGTGTTTAGCCCGGTGCTATCCATTTGTGGGATGTAGGTCCGGTTGCAGTATACACGTGGTAGCACCGGGACTAACCATAGATGGGAGGCAGGTCCAGTCCCGTATGACACGTGGGGCCTTCGTAGGTCTTCAACTCAGACAGTGAAGTTCCTTTGGTCTTTTTGTAGTCCTAAGGGGTATACGGTACACGGAGTACCGACAGTGGCCCCCTGGGCCCACCTCTGGGAGAGACCTCTTGGATGAAGTCGTTCTACCGGAGGTGGGTCCATCCTTCGGTTTTTGAGCCGTGTCTTCAAGGGTCTTCGGATGTGCCATTGGCAGTAGTTCGCAGTTAAACCAATGCCGCATGGCATATCCAGGATGCGGCAGGTGAGATCTGATCGTGCGGGTCTCACGCAATTGAATGTCGCCGGTTCCCAATACAAAAACCGTATCGGTTCCGCGTGCCCTGTCAGGCTGCCGCCCTCGGGCTTCCCGCCTTTCATGATGACAACCGTTCGCCTGGGGTAAGGACCTCGACTTGATCATCGGGGTGGCCCCGGGCCCCCTTGTCATTGGCAGGGTGAAGTTTTTGAATTCTATCGTCGGCTCCTCTGCGGTTTCCATCCAAGCATTGCGGGGGCTTACTTAAGAAGGAAAGCGTGCACTGTTTGGGAATTCTTTACGCCTTCATTCGAACTTGCGCTCAAATCCTCCAAACTTTCACTTGCTTTTCTTCTCTCGCCACGCTGTGTTGCGATGAAGTTGGGACTCCCCACGAGCCGCATTGGGAGCAAGAAAGAGTTGTCCAGGGTCCGGACCTACATGGGATGGTCCAGTGACTACTTCGACAATGACATTCGCTGCAACGAGCTTCCCTTCAAGAAGAAGCGAGCCGAAGATATGGTGTACTTCCTTGGGTACGCCATGGCGGGTTTGATCCCACCTTTCTCCACCTTCTTTCTGATGCTGCTAGATTTCTATGGTCTACAGCTCCACCATGTGGGCCCCCACTCAATCTTGCTAGTGGCGACTTTTGTCCACTTTTGCGAGATGTGGGTGGGCGTGCCCCCTTGCGTGGAGTTCATGTGGACCTTCTTCATTGTCCACCCGACTGGGAAGAGTGATGAGTTCATTGGCTTCTACTACTTCGTGAAGCGGAAAAACTCTCCCCTCAAGTACTTTAGGTCCTTCCCTTTTGGCAAGTGGGACGACTGGAAGAAAGACTAGGTGGTCATCACCGTCGAGGGACACGAGAGGCTGGAGCTGCCTGAAGGCCTTCCTCGCGTCGACACTGACACTTGGAGTGATGTGCCGACACTATCGAGGGAGTACAGGCCCATCCTGGACAGAATCCAGCAATGTGTCGAAGGTGGGGTGACCCTGCAGATGGTCTTCGGCAACTTCTTGATGAATAGGTGGGCCCCGCTGAGGGCTAGGAGCTGGCCTGCCTGGGCCTTCAACAATGAGATGGATACCAACCGCATTGAAGTCGGCTGCGACACCAACTTGGCCGGTGAAGCCTTGAAGACCCATCTCAAGAAGTTCCATCCTGGGAACATCGGTCCTGGCGACGTGTCTCCACCGGTGGCCTTCCTGCCTCTGAATATGATTCCAGAGGAGTGCAGAGAGCTCCAGAGGAAGATGCCGCTGTTGGACGACTTGGGCCTGGTGGAGATGTGATCAACCTCTGAGGTGGCAATTCCCGGAGCTTCTGAAGGCGGCTCTGCTCCCACCCCAAAGCCAAGAACCAAAGTCGTAGGCAAGGGCAAGGAGGTGGCCAAGCCCTCGAGCTGAGAGAGGAAGCTAAAACATGCTGATGGGGGGTCCATCAGACCTGCTCCTTCCACGACGGTTCCTTCTCCCCGGCGGGGGAGGTCTTCGGTGGTGGCAACTACTCCAGCATCGACATCTCCCCGGGGTGCTAGCTCCGGCCATGTGGCCCCAGTACCAGGGCCAGCTGAAGGTTCTGGGTCCGGAGGTCCTTCCAGATCAAGGGGGATCTCAACCAAGATGACACCAACGGCAGCAGCAAGCTCTGGGGATCCTTCCAGAGCTACCATGCCAGTGGCGACAGGGTCTGGTCCCGAGCGTCCGTGGAAGAGGTTCCGCGCTAGCTGGAGCGGAAGCCTTCCGACGTAAATTTTGATTTTTACCTCAGTTGGTTGTTTTTTGTTGTAAATGCATTTTGAGTGTCTTCGTCCTTCATCCACAGGGTACCCAATAAAGGGGCTGAAGCTCCGATTCCTGCAGCAGCAGCTGAAGCTGTGCAGGCGGAGGCTCCGGCTCCAATCCTAGTGCCGCCCCAAGAATTGGCTGAGGCTGCCACAGCTCCGGCGCCGGCTGTCGTGGTCCTGGACCTCGACTCATCCCCAGAAGCTCCCGTGGTAGCGTCGGACCACGGGAATAAAGATGTACCAGCGGCACCTGCTCCGGAGGTTGAAGCTCTGGGTCTGGATGTTGAAATGGTGGATGCTCTAGCCTCAAAGCCGAAGGTAGCTGCAATTCCGGCCCTAGAGCCGGATGTTGTTGAAGCCCCGCGGCGGAGCTGGTGGTTGATGAAGCTCCAGTGCCTAAGCCAGTTGCCGCAGAAGTGTCAGTGCCTGAACCCATGGTGGTCGAAGCGCCAGTGCATGAGCCGGCGGTGGAGGAGGCGCCAGTGTCAGAGCCGGAAGTGGGTTTAGCTCTGGCTGAATCTTCAGCGGCTGCCCCAGAGGTGGTAGTCCCGGAGGTGCCCGCACCTAAGCCAGGGTGCCTAGGTGAAGTTGCTGGCCCCCCGCTTACGGGACCAGTTGTTGATGACCTGGCAGCGGGACCTTCAGATCCAACTCCGGAGGTCGAAACTTCTGTAGCAGGACCTTCCTCGGCGGCGGCCGAGGCTATCCTGGAGGACGGCCCTAGTGCCGTGGAAACCCAGGGGACCGCTCTCGTAGAATGGGACACAATTTTCGTCACGGAGAACCCGCTGGAGACAGCGGAGAGGACCCCGGCAGGTCCGGACCCAATCCCTCTTTTGTTGTCTATTGACAACGCCTACTCCAGTCTTCGTCAGGTCCAGCTAGCTTTTCACCACGACAGCAAGGCCCTCGAGGAGGAGCGCCAAACTCTTAGGAGGTGGCGCAACCGGCTTCAATTCGAGACCAAGCTGGCACAGTCGAGGCTGGCTGACGACAAGGAGTGGGTGAAGAACGAGAAGGTCCGATTGGAGTACTGGGGTAAGCTGCTGAACGAGAGGGAAAGCATGGTGCGATCCCATGACAACCAGTCCCGGGCCATCCACGAACAGGTTGTAGCTGCTAATAATGCGGCGAATGACCACGGGGAGAAGCTCAGCGCCATCCACGACAGCCTCGTCAAGCGCCGGGAGGCCCTTGAGGAGCGGGAGAAAAAGCATGAGGATGAAGAGCAAAAACTCCTGGAGCTGCTTGATGACCTCGTGAAGAGGGAGGAAGAGCTTACTCAGAGCCTGACTCTGGGTGAGAAGAGTCTCACGGAGCGCACCAAGAAGTTGGATGAGCGCTGTGAGCAAGAGGAGAAGAAGGCCTGGTAGCAAGGACAGGACCTCCACAAGAGGGAGGATGAAATTGCTGCCAGGGAGAAGAAGGTGCGGGGCTAGGAGAAGGACCTGGTCGACCGTCGGAACAAGATCCACCTCCGAGAGGAGGAGCTCAATAAATTCGAAAGGCAGGTTGCTAAAAAGATTCAACAGAACGCCAAAGAGGTTGAGCGCCTTGCCCGTGAGAATTCAGAGCTTGCGGTGACCAGAAGATCCTTAGAGGAGATGCGAGGCTCGAGGGCTGTGGAGTCCCAACAAGTTTGGGACTTCCTGGGCAAAGCCAACGACGCGCTGATGCCAATGGGTTTTAGTCCCGTGCGTCCGGATGATCCGGAGCCGGAGCTGGACCAGGCGTTGCAGGCGTTGAGTTCAGCAGGCAACAAGCTCACCAAGATGGGTGATGTCATTGCAGACCAGCTGGAAACGGAGGGACAATCCCTGGAAAAGAACGTCGCAGAATTCGTGCTGACGTGCTACACAAGCCGGGACCCTCAATTCCCCCTGGACCCCGTGCCTTAAGGCCCCATCGACGGAGAGGGAGAAGCCGCCCAAGCCAGCTTGTCGGAGGTTGCCCAGAAAGTCGCCTCGTTCTTCCATAGGGTCTAAGACTCTTTCTCTTTGTAGATCCCGCTTGTATCCTCTCTTCTTTTTCTCCAATTTGGTAATCTCTTGTATCCAGATGAATGAAATCCAAGTTTTTTGTGAATTTCATTTTTTGTCAACAACACCTTTGTCCCACTTGGCCCCCTGGTAGATGTACACAATTTGATTGTGAACATGTACCAAGAGGATGTAACAGTTGTTGAAGACTTGTGTGCTTAGAACTTGTAGAGCGTAGGTCCGAAGTCTTCAATGGTGAAGGCCCCCTGAGGTTGTCGGAGCTTATTAGCTCCGGCATTGTCCATTGTCGGAGCTTAGTAGCTCCGGCAGCAGTCTTCATCAACGCGTCGAGCATCGACGGTTAGTCCTCTGGGGTGTCGGGGCTTGGTAGCTCCGGCAGTGACCTCTGTCAACAGGCGATGTGTTGACGGCAGGCCCCATTGTGGAGTCTTCCCACCATCTTTTCTTCACGTTGACGGCTGGCACCCTGGCTTTACCGGAGCTGAATAGCTCCAGAGACGCTCGTTATCAATGTTTGGAACATGGACACAAGCCACCTTAGGGGATGTCAGATCTTTGATA
This sequence comes from Tuctoria greenei, assembly GCA_036927565.1. Taxonomy (NCBI): domain Eukaryota; kingdom Viridiplantae; phylum Streptophyta; class Magnoliopsida; order Poales; family Poaceae; genus Tuctoria; species Tuctoria greenei. The sequence goes on along the minus strand of JAYESD010000011.1, from coordinate 23,053,253 downwards.
GCTCCGGTCATTCAACATCATTATGTGGTATATATTTTTCCAGCACACTGAAGTCAAGGAATACAGTAAAATCGATTTCCTATCTATAACTCAACCGCGACTTACTATTCCCAAGAAAGTTTTAGGTCGAACACAATTCTAAAACAATCAAGTGCACTGCCTTGTTTTCTTCAGGTCCGATCGTTTCTGGACCCGCCTTACATCGGCCTGCCAGGGTGTAGGTAGAGTGGCGTACTTAGGGTGCATGACCAGGCTAAGTCGATAGCACACTCCGGCCCTAGATTGGCTTGGTGGCATTCAGACGAGTAGACCACTAACAATGTTTGGACCCGGAAGAATAGACGATGCAACTCGAACTGTACATGAACTGGTTGAGCTAAAGTTTCTTAAGAATTGCACAACTTCTTTATAAACGAGAAAGAGAAAAATAAAAATATTGAGCCTGTACAAAATAAATGCACGTGGAGTCTGTTTTCACACAATGATGTCTTCAATTATAGGTCCAGGGTACAGGGGAAACAAGTACACTCTTAGGGTACGGAACCAGGCTAAGTGTGTTTTTTTTCTCATTTGACCCAAGGTAGCTAGCTACACTTTTAGTTCTGAGACTGTGACAAGTGTTGCTTGAACTTTGTGGACCTTCCAGGGAAGGTCCGGCTGTTCTCCCGGAGGAGCTACCTGACTCTGTACAATGACTATATAACATACATCACATGTAACTACAGAATCACCTCGGTGATATTAAGCGTAGAACTTATGGAGGTGCTCAATGTTCCAAGGATCTGGGAGAGGTGTCCCATCCTCGGTTGCCAAGCGAACACATCTGGGACGGGATACTTTGATCACTAGGAAGGGTCCTTCCCAACTGCGGGAAAGTTTGTTTAACCCTTATCTGGATTGTATTCCCCGTAGCACCAGATCGCCTTCCTCGAGCTGTCGACTGTGAACATGCCGTTGGTGATAGTGCCGAAGAGATTGGCGGTATCGGGTATTCCGAACAGCTGCTCGGCACCTTCCCTCTTCAAGGAGGTCAAGGTCTTCACACCGGAGCTGGTCCTGCGTGGCATCGTTGAAGGTCTGGACCCGGAGCGACCCTAAGGTGATTTCTGGAGGAAGGACTGCTTCAGCTCCATACACCAGGAAGAAGGGTGTCTCTCCAATTGACCGGTTTGTAATTGTCCTGTTGGCCCACGGTGTGGGCGGAAGCTCTTCGATCCAGTTGGCTCCATGTTTTTTTCAGGCGCTCATATGTGCGCATCTTGAGTCCTTTTAGGATTTCTTCATTTGCTCTCTCGGCTTGGCCATTGCTTGCCGAGTGAGCTACGAAAGCGTAGCTGACTTGGATGTCGAGGTTTTCACAATATCCTTGGAATGCAGAGTGTGGGGACCGGGGTCCACACATCCGAGGATCTCATTGGGTGGTGTCGTGCGATGCAACACCTAACAGCACACACGGAAAGGATACCAAAACATATAAAGTTTTCATTTCATAATAAGAAGAGTTTACAAAAGAGTGTACAACAGGGTACACACGCAGCGGAAAATACATACTCATAATCTCACCTAACTAAGCAGGGGAGAAGACGTCCATGCCCTAGAATGCTTCTCACTAGCAACAAGAAGAACATTCAGCAGCGGCGTGGTTCACATGAGATTTATCTCGACACCTCGAGTCTCATGTACAACCTGAACAGCAGAAATAAAACTAATACCAGCAAAAATCGTTAAAGCGCAAACGTGAGCATAAGGCTTAGCAGGACTAACCCATCTCACTAGACATATGCAGGGTGAATACTAAGCATAGGTAAGGAATAGCATAAAAGACTCGCCTACATGTGGATCCCTATAATTATGTTTTAAGTAGAACATGACATTCTTCAGGCACGACACATCATAGACTCCACAATCAAACAAGAAACGCTTTGTCGATGATATGACATGCCCAAAGCACATAATGCTATTACAAGATAAGTATTTGGAAAATGTAAATGTTTAATTGTGCTATCTCTAAGCCACAAAAGGTTGCAAAGTAATTATAATTCAATACATCATTTTCTTCTGGCTTCTTTAGTATTTACTACGTCACAACTTAGTGAACAAGTGGTACTCTAAACCACAAGGGACGGTGATTGCAATCAGGACACACCCGGAATACACGACACATACGCCCGCTCGGAAGTACCTTTCATTGTACTCCTCTCCCACATCGTATGTGGCCACCTTTCACCCGTCATCCCGATGTCGAACCAGTTCTACCGTCCCAAAAGTAAGGTCCCTAACCGAGCACATCGAAGTTGCTCCTTAGAGGTTCCCACCTTACGATCATCTTCCCCCGAAGGACGGCTGTATAAGTTTTGACACGAGGGTGCCCGGGCTACATCAATTTAATGGACCCCATTAATCCATTATGTAACCGGTACTGTTCAAACTTGCTCAATAGGTCCGCACACGAGAAGGTCCTTAACTGACACAGACGGGCTACCAATCCATCTCCCAACACCTGCCTCGTCATTACCGACCCAGGCACGATGTGAGCAAACCAACCTACACAAATCCCCCTCCATGTCTCATATTAAAGAGTTAACGTTATGGTAACAACTCGCGAGTAGGTTTCCCTCACTCGACTTCTCTCGCAAGTAGAATTCAACTACTTGACTTGTGATCAATAAAATGTGACCAATCTCGCGAGTAGTATCCAACTACTCGACTTCTACCGAATTCCTATGAGCATAAGCATAGCAGTACCTACTCAGCGGGTCGTAGACCTACCCAAGACTCCATAGGATTCGTGGGCCATGCAAGTGGATGTCAAACACCTTAAATGTAATGCACAATCATCTGAAGATGTAAGGTGAAATAAAACTGCAAAATATTGTAAGGAACTTAAATGCAAACCGGGGTTTGCCTTAGTTTGCGACTCTATATCAATGTCAGTTGTTATTGGCTTGGTCTTCCTTCGAAGAGTCAGCCATAGAACTTCAAGCTGGAACACCCGGGCCTTCTCCTCCAAGCGAAAGCTCCTCATAGATCACCTACCATCACTTTCCTACCGACATGGTATGCATATAAGTACATAATGTAATATTCTTTAGATTAAACAAGTTAAACAAACTCTAAGACTGGTGAGACTAACTAGAAGGAAGGGGTATGCCTCTGTTGTGTGGATAAACAAAGGATGGAGTCAAGTGGTCATAGTAGTATCGAGATGTGAATTGAAAGGTGTAATGTAAGCACACATTGCAACTTGGCACTCAACACTCGACACTATGCCACTCAAGGACAATAAAGTTGAATAGTGTGGAAGTGTTGGACTGGTAGTGTAAGGATGACCCAAGAGTCAAGGTGGCATCAAAATCTTGCGTATGAGTGGAGTGTACAAGACGAAGGTCGTGACTTAGCAGTCGACCAATGAAGTTACACAAACTCATTAAAGAGTAAACCTAATTAAGTGACTAGTGTGGTCGCAGGGTTCTGAATTAGGATGAATCGATGTGAAACCCTAGCGACACTTGGAAAAGAAGTGAGATCGGCATTGCTTGGACTAAAAGAGTTATAACAAACCCTGTTAACCTGATGTGAGTACCAAGACAACATTCAAAGGACCTTTAGGTAAATCAGTCGCTACGACTATCGTCACAAGCATCGTCCAAGTTCTTACATGACACTATTGCAGTGTCCTTTGCAAGATTGTTCAGATGAGCTCGGTGAACTACTGGGACTTGAACATGATGCGAGACCTTGCTGTGACGGCATGCTTTGCCATATCAAGAAGATTGGATTAGCAAGGTCCACATCGACCCGCACTCTTCAACGGTGGTGAACAGACTCCCGAACATCACCTCTTGAGTCTCAAGGTTAGTGATGTCGACTCGGTCGCCGGCAAGCGACTCGACAAACCTGTCGTCGATGAAACGGCACACCTAGTTAAGAAATTCCACGGACGATCAGGAAAACTTCGTCGACACGAACAAGAAACTCTTATCCAAGGTTTCCCTTGGTCTAGTTTTCCTTGTCGGTCGCAACGTTGTCACATTACTCAACCACAGGTCATCGGTGATCACCAACCACCTTGGTTTGACCTAGAAGACATTTTATCGAGGACCTTGGCGATACCTAGGACTCGATCACCCTCACATCGACTAAAACCTAATTTTGCTTGACAACCATTGTCCGACGAGTCGGGCTTGTGATCCAGCACCACACTTATCACAGGCATCCTTCATCTCGATGCCAGGGCACGATGACGGCTCAGAACGTCCAGACGACATCATGTGGTCAACGACGTCGACGCGGCTCATGGTGGAGCATCACGAGCATGCACGGACAAGCCAACACGATACAAAAGACAAAGAAGGTCAACTTGGGGATTTCTTAGGAATGATATCAACGCGTAACATGGACGCACGGCTTGACGACACATAAGTACCCTTAGCGGTCACCACGAACGGACTATGGGGCATCAAGCAAGGCATTTCAGCGCAACACTCACCTTGCAGGCATTTCACCGAATATCTTTGGGTTGTACTTGAGTTCCGTCGCTTCATCACCATTCAAAGGGTATCTTGGCACTTAGGCTTGTCGGTCGCATCATCATCCTACCCCTGCATCATAGACCAGCTCTAGACATCAACAAAGTTGGTTCTTCCCTCGTAAACATTTCATCGAACACCTTAGCTGCAGTCACTGATCCAATCAATCTTGTAAAATTAGAGCTAACCTTGGACCAGTTGTCGATACCATTGTGTCAAAGGTGTGTTCCTGCATCTTATCCATCACACACATCACATCCATCACTGGTTGGGCGCTGCCACGACGCGGAATGGGGCGACGATGTCGGGCGTCAACCATCGGTTGAGGTGTTGGACGGAGACGAGGTGCTGTAGCGGGGTGAGGCGTGGGCGAGCGTGGTCATCACCATTGCTGGCCTGAGTTTGGGCGCGGCAAGGCAGGGACGTGGAAGGCGCATGCGTGAGGCGTAGCGGCCAGGTCCTGGCATCAAGGAGCCGGACGGCGGCCATGGTAGGGTGCGTGCGACGCTGTTGGGCACCAGGGAGCAGGTTGTCGCCATGGCTGGGAGAGAGAGGGGATCAGGCTGGTAGTGTGGCGAGCAGCAGGCAGCGGTAGCATGGCCAAGGCCCGCGCTGGAGATGGGGAAGAGTCGAGCGATGGCGAATCACCGGTGAGGACGCATGGCGGCAGCCAGACTAGCAAGCGGCGGGCGCACGGCTGTGACGCCCGGTTCCGAAAACTGAACCAAGCTAACGCATATGTGTGCCCATGATGTTCAACACACATACACGAGTGCAATCACAAAAGAGTATACAGAAAATTACCACAAGACAAGATTAATTAACCAAATTTTATTACACAAACCAGATTATCCTCGAATACAAGCTCTAATGAATACTATTAACAAGTTTAACTAATGCAGCGGAAATAAACTAATTAAACAACTAAGCAACTATGCAGCATAAGCGACAGGGATGTATGCGCAGCTCCAACCAACACCACAGGCAAAGCTGACGGTAGACACGGCCTAGAACTCCGCATTATCACCATTAAAATCCCAGTCCTGACCTGCAACTGTTGGGGGGGGGATTGCAAGAGTGAGTACATGTCGTACTCGGCAAGTGTGGAAAGTATGACATGTGGCTTATTCAAATGTCGACAATAATAATGGCTAAGTGCTGAAAAGTACATTAAAACGTTTGAAAAGCAATATAGTATATTATATGTATGTGAAGTAATCCCAACATAATCACGAGTAATACCATAATACCAAACTGAATTCATTACCATCATCAATAAGTCCAGATTTCACCATTGCCAATAACCATATTCAATACCATATATTAATCCATAACCATTACCAAACCATAACCATCCCAAATTCCAATTTCCCTCTAATCATGGAAGTTGTCCAGGTGCTCATAACCGGGAGCACGGCTATCATGATAGTTTTAATTAACTCTGCAGAGTTTGTACCTCTTTACCCACGTGTTCGTGATTTCATCACCTTTCGATGACTAAAACCTCTATTATGCCGTCTCACACTTCCATCGGTGTGTGGCCAAGAGATCACAAAATAGCCTTTACAAAGGGATTACTAGCCTATTTAGACCCCACTAAGGTTTCACCGGCGGCGATGTCTCCCGCAGAGCACATCTTCAACAAAGGGCCCCCTCTTGAGCCATTCGGATCCCAGGGTAGTCCCACCAATCATCAACAAACCCAATCCGACTACCCCTTCCACGAGCATCCACAGTGGTCCATACAGCACTAGCAAAGCCCTAATTAATCAGCTACGGCGCACCCATACTTGGCCTCGTGGTGGCACTGTAGTCCTGGCTTATTCTCGCATGAACCGGTCCTTAGATCTAAAGCAAGCAAACCACCATAACATCCAACCCAACCACATACCAGGCTTGCTTAGATCACCCATTACCATATCATATTTGACCAGTTCATATTAACCATAATCTCATCCGTACATAATTAAATTGAGTGGTACAGTTGTTTTCCCATCCCAGTTGATTAAGCGAAGCAAAAGGTAAAAAAAAACCCCTTCCCGACTCTCTCTACCATAAATTCCAGGTGACAAGGGTGGTCAACAATTCTAGTAAACTTCCTACCATAGGTTTCCCATCAAATTGACACAAGCATGCAATTTTGTAAACAAAACATTTATTTAAAAAAAAACAGGATAAATATGCTTCAAGGGACACTTGCCTTGCTCTTGCTGTTGATTAGGGTCAAAGCCTTCAAACTCTTGATGCTGTAGATCCTTCGTGGCACTCTCTAGCGTAAATCCGTCTAATCCACACAATAAACATACAATACAAGAAACACAATCAACGAGTGCACAAATATTACGCAATATGACATGACATGCATGATTGATGCAAATGCAAGGTAGGACTTGTTAATTGATTGCTTTTAATGATAACTAACTAGTTTTAATAGCTTTTAACAAGTTTGTACAGGTTTGGATTCGATTAGACCAAATTTTAGAACCAATTCAACACAATTTAACCAGAAAGCTCGGACTAGTCCGCTAGGGACCGGACAAGTCCGCCCTCTGCGAGATCAGCAGATTAGGGTTTCCTAGATCGACGTGAATTTGGAGATTAGGGGTTGAATTCACGTAAGGACAAGAGAATAGAAGGTATACCAGGTGTTTAGAACTCCAATGAATCAAGAAACTTGGAGGTAAAACTTGGATCTTGATGATCTAGGGTTGGTGATGAACATGGAGATGAATTGGTGATGAAGAACGAAAACTTGGTGGAGATCTTGATCCTCCTTCGTTTCCTCCTCTTCTTCTCCTTGCTTGGGATCTTCTCCTCCCTCCTTGGTGGTGGCTCTCCACGAACTAGGGTTTGGGTGGGTGGAAAAGTGGCAAATAGATATCAAGCCAAGGGTGGGGCTGTTTATATAGAGGTGGAGGCTAGGGTTAGATGGATTTCGAGTTTTGGGATGAGTAGAGGCCGGTTTAGAGTCCCACACGGGCTCTATAAGGGTTAGGCACGACGTCCCTAGGCCCACATAACATGAAACCCAAGATACAAGTCGTAAAACAAAAGATCAATATCGAAGTCACGAAATATCGGACAAGTCCGGAAAGGACCGGACTAGTCTGAAGTTGTCCAGAGAGAAAAATCGGACAAGTCTGGCCTAAAATTGGACAAGTCCGACTTTAAACAGAGGGGAAAACGGACAAGTCCGCTGGATCACCGGACTAGTCCAGAAAAGTCCAAGGACTTAGCAATTTTTCAAGGATTCTTGGAATATCGGACTAGTCCGCACAAAATCGGACAAGTCCGAAAGTTTCCAGAGCCAAAATCGGACTAGTCCGCAGCAAAAACGGACAAGTCTGTTTTTAGTCAGAGAGAAATCGGACTAGTCCTCAGTAAAATCGGACTAGTCCGCACTTTCCTGCGTTTTAAGTGCGGTTTTGTTCCAAATCAATTTTAAATGCTCCGAATCAATTTTAAACTTGTTCCTCATTATGTGGATCAATGTTAAACATGTATATGAATGTATGCAAGGCATGATGCATGAAAATGAGGGTGTTACAAACCTACCCCCCTTAAAATGAATCTCGCCCTCGAGATTCGACGCGGAAGAGAAGAGATAGGGAAATTCCTTCTTGATATCATCCTCTAGATCCCAAGTTGCTTCTCTTTCTGTGTGGTGCTTCCATTGAACCTTACACCATCTAATAACCTTGTTCCTTGTGACCCTCTCCTTAGTTTCCAAGATTTTGACCGATTGTTCTACATAAGTCAAATCTTCCTCTAGTTCCAATTCTTCCATTGGCACTTGTTCTTCTGGTACTCTCAAGCACTTTTTGAGCTGGGAAACATGAAAGACATCATGCACGTCTGAAAGATGAGCTGGCATCCCCAACTTATACGCTACTTCTCCCCTTTTGTCCAAAATCTTGAATGGTCCAATATAACGAGGTGCTAGCTTTCCTCTTATGTTAAACCTCTTATGACCCCTCATTGGTGACACCTTGAGGTAAACAAAATCTCCCACTTCAAAGGCTAGTTTCCTTATCCTATTGTCCGCATAGCCTTTTTGCCTTGATTGGGCAGCCCTCAAGTTTTCACGAATTATTTGGACTTGCTTTTCGGCTTCTTGCAACACATCTGGACCAAATACTTGAGTTTCTGCTGCCTCATTCCAGAATAAAGGTTTCCTACACTTCCTCCCATAAAGCGCTTCATATGGTGACATCTTCAAACTTGCTTGGTAACTATTATTGTATGAAAATTCCACGTATGGCAAGCTTTTGTCCCAACTTTTCCCATGCTTTAAAGCACAAGCTCTTAGCATGTCCTCTAAAATCTGATTGGTCCTCTCGGTTTGCCCATTCGTTTGAGGATGATATGCTGAACTAAAATTCAATCTCGTTCCCAAGGCTTCATGCAATTTTTGCCAAAATCTGGAGGTAAATTGAGAACCTCTATCCGAAACTATCTTCTTAGGGACTCCATGTCGACACACAATACGCTCCATGTATATTTCGGCCAATCGTGCAGCTGTATATTTGGTCTTCACAGGGACAAAATGAGCTGACTTGGTTAAGCGATCCACAATTACCCAAATTGAGTCATACCCGGACTGAGTACGTGGTAACCCAACTATGAAGTCCATTCCAATTTCTTCCCACTTCCATTCCGGAACCTTCAACGGTTGCAATAATCCGGCTGGCCTTTGATGTTCTGCCTTGACTCGTTGGCACACATCACACAATGCTACGTATTCAGCTATGTCCTTTTTCATGCTATCCCACCAATAGCAAGTTTTCAAGTCTTTGTACATCTTCGTACAACCGGGATGAATTGAGTAAGGTGAGTCATGTGCCTCCTTTAATATTGTCTCCCGTATGTGCTTCACATTAGGCACAACGATCATCTTTCCAAGCCATAAGGTACCATGTTCGTCTTCATCAAATCTGAATTCTCTCCCTTCTTCGATTCTTTTCTTGATTTACTTGATCTCCTCATCTGTGGTTTGTGCCTCTCGAATTTCTTGCTCCAAGGTTGGGTTTAAATCCATCATTTCCATTTCATTTACAAACCCAAGGTTCAACCGTTCAAACTCCTTGCATAGCTCGGATGGTAACTCTCGAACTGTGAGTTGGTGACTTACTCCCTTTCTACTCAAAGCATCGACCACTACATTGGCCTTCCCCGGATGATAGTTGATCCCCGAATCATAATCTTTGATGAGCTCCAACCATCTTCGTTTCCTCAAGTTCAGATCCGTTTGTGTGAAAATATACTTCAAACTCTTATGATCCATATAAATTTCACACCTATGTCCAAGAATATAGTGTCTCCAAATCTTCAATGCATGTACCACGGCCGCGAGTTCCAAATCGTGCGTGGGGTAATTCTGCTCATGTTTCTTCAATTGTCTTGATGCATAGGCAACCACTTGACCTTCTTGCATCAATACACATCCAAGCCCTTGTCTTGATGCATCGCAATAAATGTCAAAACTCTTGCTTACATCCGGCAATACCAAAACTGGGGCTGTTGTCAACCGCTTCTTCAACTCCTCAAAACTCTCTTGACAAGCTTGAGTCCATTGGAATGCCTTTCCCTTCATTAGCAACTCCGTCATAGGCTTGGCTATCTTGGAAAAATCCTTGATGAATCTACGGTAATATCCAGCCATCCCAAGAAAACTCCTTATTTCCTTGACATTTTGCGGCGGTTCCCACTTCAACACATCCCTCACTTTACCTGGGTCAACCGATACTCCTCCTCCTGAGATGATATGACCCAAAAATGGCACCACTTTCAACCAAAACTGACACTTGTTGAACTTGGCATACAATTGATGCTCCCTCAATTTCTGCAACGTAAGCCTCAAGTGTTCCTCGTGTTCCTTCTCATCCTTCGAGTAGATCATAATATCATCAATAAACACCACAACGAACTTATCTAAGTACTCCATGAAGACCTTATTCATGAGGTACATAAAGTAGGCGCATTTGTCAATCCAAATGACATCACGGTGTACTCATAAGATCCATACCGTGTTCTAAAAGCTGTCTTGGGTATGTCCGATGGTCTAATCTTCATTTGAAAGTATCCCGACCTTAAATCAATCTTGGAAAACACACAGGCGCCTTTCATCTGATCAAACAAATCCTCTATACGGGGCAAGGTGTACTTGTTCTTGATTGTTACCTCGTTGAGAGCTCGGTAATCCACGCACATCCTTTGGGATCCATCCTTCTTGTCCACAAATAGAACAGGCGCCCCCCAAGGCGAAGAGCTAGGGCGAATGAAACCCTTCTCTAATTGCTCTTGAATCTGCTTCTTGAGATCCACTAATTCCATAGGAGGCATCCTATACGGCCTCTTAGCTATAGGTGCAGTTCCAGGTATTAAATCAATAACAAACTCAATGTCTCGATCGGGTGGCATACCTGGCAACTCGTCCGGAAAAACATCCAAAAATTCACACACCACCGGGATCTCCTCAATTGTGGCACCGTCCATATGATTCAACTCAAATTGCTTCAGTCCGGTTTGAGATGCTTCAAATTCTACGGTGATCCCTTCCTCATTGGTCATCTTCACCGTCTTCGTGGCACACTCAATAACTCCATTGTGCTTTCTCAACCAGTCCATACCAAGTATAATGTCCAACCCTTGAGAATCCAAAACAATGAGGTTGGCGGAGAAGTCTACCCCCCTTATTCTAAGGCCTACTTTTGGACATACTATATTTGTCCTCATCTCTCCTCCAGGAGACTTAACCAATAGAGTAAACTTCATATGAGAGATAGGAAAACTATACTTGGCAACACACTTTGATGCAATGAATGAATGCAATGTTTTGGAATCAAATAACATAGTCGCGGGGTTGGAGTTTGCGAGAAACATACCAATGACCACATCATCAGCTTGTTGAGCATCCTCCGTTGAGACATGGTTCACGTTGCCACGAGTGAAATTCTGCTGTCCACGGTTCCCTTGTGGTTGTCCTCCGTTGGGTCTTGGGTTTTGCCTCGGTGCATTGCTTCCTTGGCCAAGACCTGACTTAGGACATTGATGCGCAAAGTGTCCAACTTCTCCACAAGTGTAGCACTTCTTAACCCCACCAGAATTATTGGGACGAGCTTGGTTTTGAACATTAGCACCAGGGAAATTAGCACGAGGTGTAAAAGGCATTTGAGGCCTAGGTGCTTGCATGACAGGGCGCCGCTGCACAAAATGAGTGGGCGTGGTGCATAACCAGGGCGCTGAGCAGGAATAGAAGAGCTGAAATGAGGCGCATTGGGTGGCGCAAAGCGAGGGCGCACATTACTTCCTTGTTGCTGTCCTTGATATGGCGCCTTCCTCTTGATTTCTTGCTCCATCTCACGGATCTTGTTCTCAACCACAATTGCTTTGTCCACAAGCTTCTGGAAATTTGCATAGTCACAATTGAGCAATTGTACTTGGATCTCATTGTTCAAGCCCCTCATGAACAAGTATTGCTTCCGGCTGTCCCGACTAACATCCTCAGGCGCGTACCTTGAGAGTTGAGTGAATTTATTGAGATATTCACTCACACTTGATCTTCCTTGCCTTAAATTCTCAAATTCTTGCCCCTTCAATATCATAACACCCTCGGGCACGTAATGAGAACGAAAATTTTCCTTGAATTCGGCCCAAGAAATTCTCTCTTGGTTCTCATGAGCATTGCAATAAGAATCCCACCAATCCACAGCTGCTCCAACTAGTTGATGAGAAGCAAACAAGACCTTCTCCCGGTCACTGCATTGGACAATAGCCAGCTTCTTCTCCATGGACTTGAGCCAATCGTCCGCATCCATAGGGTCAGCAGCTTGAGCAAAGGTCGGCGGCCTAGTCCTCATAAACTCTCCCAATCGGTTATGAGGAGGCGGGGGTGGCGGTGGAGGCATGTGGGGCTGATTGTTGATATTGCCAGCCTGCAGCTGTCCCATTGTTTGTATCATGGTCTGCATGAGCTGGTTTTGCATAGCCAATAGCTGCTCAATGTTGATAGCTCCCTGAGTAGATCCTTGTCCGATGTTGTTCTGAGGCACTCCATTGTTCTCCTCCTCATCATTGCCATCCCTCTGGTTACGAGTCCTCACCATCTGAAGAAAAGCAATAGATGAGAATTAGAAAACGTCCCCAACTATATGCATCAAGGAATATGAACTAAACAACTAGCTACACTAGCCTAGGTGGACATGGCAATGCTAAAGCACCCCAAAATCCTCTATTAAGCACACAAGCAAGCAATATATATAGCAAACAGCACCCCAAGCGAAAACACATCGATTCCTGAGTGCTCCTATGTGCTCTAAAGTGTCCATTCTATCTAGGCTGCATCCTACGGTCAACCTGTGGCTCTAATACCAATCTGTGACGCCCGGTTCCGAAAACTGAACCAAGCTAACACATATGTGTGCCCAGGATGTTCAACACACATACACGAGTGCAATCACAAAAGAGTATACAGAAAATTACCACAAGACAAGATTAATTAACCAAATTTTATTACACAAACCATATTATCCTCGAATACAAGCTCTAATGAATACTATTAACAAGTTTAACTAATGCAGCGGAAATAAACTAATTAAACAACTAAGCAACTATGCAGCATAAGCGACAGGGTATGTATGCGCAGCTCCAACCAACACCACAGGCAAAGCTGACGGTAGACACGGCCTAGAACTCCGCATTATCACCATTAAAATCCCAGTCCTGACCTGCAACTGTTGGGGGGAGGGGGATTGCAAGAGTGAGTACATGTCGTACTCAGCAAGTGTGGAAAGTATGACATGTGGCTTATTCGAATGTCGACAATAATAATGGCTAAGTGCTGAAAAGTACATTAAAACGTTTGAAAAGCAATATAGTATATTATATGTATGTGAAGTAATCCCAACATAATCACGAGTAATACCATAATACCAAACTGAATTCATTACCATCATCAATAAGTCCAGATTTCACCATTGCCAATAACCATATTCAATACCATAGATTAATCCATAACCATCCATAACCATTACCAAACCATAACCATCCCAAATTCCAATTTCCCTCTAATCATGGAAGTTGTCCAGGTGCTCATAACCGGGAGCACGGCTATCATGATAGTTTTAATTAACTCTGCAGAGTTTGTACCTCTTTACCCACGTGTTCGTGATTTCATCACCTTTCGATGACTAAAACCTCTATTATGCCGTCTCACACTTCCATCGGTGTGTGGCCAAGAGATCCAAAAATAGCCTTTACAAAGGGATTACTAGCCTATTTAGACCCCACTGAGGTTTCACCGGTGGCGATGTCTCCCGCAGAGCACATCTTCAACCAAGGGCCCCCTCTTGAGCCATTCGGATCCCAGGGTAGTCCCACCAATCATCAACAAACCCAATCTGACTACTCCTTCCCCGAGCATCCACAATAGTCCAAACAGCACTAGCAAAGCCCTAATTAATCAGCTACGCCGCACCCATACTTGGCCTCGTGGTGGCACTGTAGTCCTGGCTTATTCTCGCATGAACCAGTCCTTAGATCTAAAGCAAGCAAACCACCATAACATCCAACCCATCCACATACCAGGCTTGCTTAGATCACCCATTACCATATCATATTTGACCAGTTCATATTAACCATAATCTCATTCGTACATAATTAAATTGAGTGATACAGTTGTTTTCCCATCCCAGTTGATTAAGCGAAGCAAAAGGTAAAAAAAAAGCCTTCCCGACTCTCTGTACCATAAATTCCAGGTGACAAGGGTGGTCAACAATTCTAGTAAACTTCCTACCATAGGTTTCCCATCAAATTGACACAAGCATGCAATTTTGTAAACAAAACATTTATTAAAAAAAAACAGGATCAATATGCTTCAAGGACACTTGCCTTGCTCTTGCTGTTGATTAGGGTCAAAGCCTTCAAACTCTTGATGTTGTAGATCCTCTGCGGCACTCTCTAGCGTAAATCCGTCTAATCCACACAATAAACATACAAGACAAGAAACACAATCAACGAGTGCACAAATATTACTCAATATGACATGACATGCATGATTGATGCAAATGCAAGGTAGGACTTATTAATTGATTGCTTTTAATGATAACTAACTAGTTCTAATAGCTTTTAACAAGTTTGTACAGGTTTGGATTCGATTAGACCAAATTTTAGAACCAATTCAACACAATTTAACCAGAAAGATCGGACTAGTCCGCTAGGGACCGGACAAGTCCGCCCTCTACGAGATCAGCAGATTAGGGTTTCCTAGATCGACGTGAATTTGGAGATTAGGGGTTGAATTCACGTAAGGACAAGAGAATATAAGGTATACCAGGTGTTTAGAACTCCAATGAATCAAGAAACTTGGAGGTAAAACTTGGATCTTGATGATCTAGGGTTGGTGATGAACTTGGAGATGAATTGGTGATGAAGAACGAAAACTTGGTGGAGATCTTGATCCTCCTTCGTTTCCTCCTCTTCTTCTCCTTGCTTGGGATCTTCTCCTCCCTCCTTGGTGGTGGCTCTCCACGAACTAGGGTTTGGGTGGGTGGAAAAGTGGCAAATAGATATCAAGCCAAGGGTGGGGCTGTTTATATAGAGGTGGAGGCTAGGGTTAGATGGATTTCGAGTTTTGGGATGAGTAGAGGCCGGTTTAGAGTCCCACACGGGCTCTAAAAGGGTTAGGCACGACGTCCCTAGGCCCACATAACGTGAAATCCAAGATACAAGTCGTAAAACAAAAGATCAATATCGAAGTCACGAAATATCGGACAAGTCCGGAAAGGACCGGACTAGTCCGAAGTTGTCCAGAGAGAAAAATCGGACAAGTCTGGCCTAAAATCGGACAAGTACGACTTTAAACAGAGGGGAAAATGGACAAGTTCGCTGGATCACCGGACTAGTCCGGAAAATTCCAAGGACTTAGCAATTTTTCAAGGATTCTTGGAATATCGGACTAGTCCAGACAAAATCGGACAAGTCCGAAAGTTTCCAGAGCCAAAATCGGACTAGTCCGCAGCAAAAACGGACAAGTCCGTTTTTAGTCAGAGAGAAATCGGACTAGTCCTCAGTAAAATCGGACTAGTCCGCACTTTCCTGCGTTTTAAGTGCGGTTTTGTTCCAAATCAATTTTAAATGCTCCGAATCAATTTTAAACTTGTTCCTCTTTATGTGGATCAATGTTAAACATGTATATGAATGTATGCAAGGCATGATGCATTAAAATGAGGGTGTTACAATGGCGCTGTGCTACATTGAAGGACGCGTGCTGTTGTGAGCAAGGCCGGCGTCCATCACCAGCGGCCAGGAGGCGGGGCAGGTGCGGCGCGGGAGCGCTCGACGCTGCGGTCGGGCGGGCACGATGTGGGCCAGCGGGGCGCGACACGTTTGTAGGTGGGGGTATGACAGGAGCGGCGTGAGCCGGCAAGCAGCAGCGGTAGGCGCGGCGCTGGAAGCCAAGCAGAGTGGCATGACAGAGCAGAGCAGGGGAGAACGAACGGAGTTTGGCTTGCCTTGGGGTTCACGGTACGAAGATAAGGCCGATGTTTTCATCGCGGTGGCACATGCAGTGCGTCTGCATGGAGGCAGGGGAGGAAAGAGAGAGCAGGTGCCGACCTGACCTATGGGGACCACTTGTGGGACCCACCTCCCTCATTCCTCTTTCCAATTTCAATTAGGGCTAGCAAACATGCTTCAAAAATATTCAACTTTGGCCCAATGACTAAATAAAATGTGAAGAATTTTATGGTGCAATCAGATTTCAGAACTGAGCAAGTTAAATTTTTACTCAGGTTTGAATTTGAATTCAAGTGATGATACTTGACTCAATGAAATAAATAGTAGATTAGGTTCAAAAATCCAGAAACTTTGAAGTTATCCTTTTTGAACCATAAGGAACCTCAAGAAAAATTTGGAGTTGATTTGGACCAGGTTAAGTACAAAGTTTATGTTTGAAGTCGACTTTGATTAAACTCTCAGTACGTGTCCAATAAATGAAAACGTGCTTCAAAATTTTTTGAAACTTTACCCAGAGTCTATTTGGAATATTGGAAGGTCATGGAAAAATTTACAGCCGTATATTTGAATTTTTTTGAATGTCCCATTTTAGGTTTGGAATAATTCCTTTTTCTTTCTCTCTATTTTGTTTCCTTTTCTCCTTTAATTTTTCATTGAAAATGTGAATACTTGGAAATTAAGGATTTTACACCTTAAGTTCTAATATACATTAGCAACCATGTTCTATATGTAAAATTTTAACAGGTTCCTATTTTTAGTGAACATTGGTTAACTCATATGGTTCATGTGAGTTTGGATTTCCAAGTCCACTTTCAACATTTTTAAGTTCGCATTTTTGTGTTTTTGTTCTTCCGAAAAGCGGGCTTTTACACAGAGCTTGTGAATTGTGTCCCATTATCAGTTATTATTTTGTTTGGGACTCCAAATCTGCATATAATGGACTGCAAGAAGTTGATAGCTGATTGCTTGTTTATTGTCACAACTGGAGTTGCTTCCGGCCATTTGCTGAATTTGTCAATGGCAACATACAGGAACTTGTAACCTCCAACGGCTCTTGGGAAAGGTCCCAAGATATCCATCCCCCACACAGCGAAAGGCCATGTAGGAGGTATCATTTGTAGAGGGTGAGCCGGTGTGTGAATTTGTTTCGCATGGAACTGGCATGCTTCACATTTCTTCACCAGCTCAGTTGCATCCTGGAGCGCTGTAGGCCAGTAAAAGCCATGTCGGAAGGCTTTATCGACCAGCGTGCGGGAAGACGCGTGGTTCCCACACTCACCTCCATGGATTTCCGCGAGGAGCTCGCAGCCTTCTTCCCTTGTAATGCACCGCATTAGGACGTCGTTGGCACCGCGCCGGTAGAGATCCCCTTCTACCAACGTGTATCTTTTAGCCAATCTGATTATCCGATCAGTGGATACATTATCTTTAGGAAGGAAGTTGTGTTTCAAGTAGCTCCGGATCTCCGAGATCCATGCATCGGAGCTAGCTTGAGCAATTGAGTCTTGCGTGCTGGGTTGCTCGGAGCTTCATGCAGCACCTACGACCCTTGATGGACGCAATGGTAACAGGGCCATCGGGACCGCCAGCTTCGAGGTGGTGGTCTCGCCCCCTTCGCTCAGTTCGGCAGGCTGAGCTGTAGGTTTAGACAACCTTTGGATGAAGGTTCCGTCGGGAGCCGAATCCCCGGTTGAAGCTTTCGTCGAGAGTTCGTCAGCTTCAGCGTTGTTGAGATGCTTGACATGGCAAAGATCCAGGACGTCGAAGTCCTTCTGAAGCTTCTGGACCTCAAGTAGGTATGCAGCTAGTTGAGCGTTGTTGCAGCAACATTCACCTTTGACTTGTTTTACTACAAGTTGTGAATCACTCTTTACCAACACCTACTTGACACCATACGATAGTGCCACCTTGAGTCCATAAATTTGTGTTTCATACTCTGCCATGTTGTTGGTCGCCTTGAAGTCAAGATGCACCATGTATTTAACCTTCTCCTCGGTCGGTGCGAGGAGAAGGACTCCAGCTCCGGCCACTTTCTTCTACACGGAGCCTTCGAAGTAGAGAGTCCAGTGAGGCTCAGTGAAGACCGGAACCTTAGGTTCCGACTTCTGCTCACTGGGGCCCCCAGGATTTGATGGACAGGGGGTCCATTCCGCCACGAAGTCTGCCAATGGTTGACTCTTGATCGCTTGTCTTGGGACGAATTCAAGGTCAAACTCGGCTAATTCCGCTGCCCACTTTGCAATGTTCCCAGTGGAATTGGGGTTATGCAAGATTGCACGTAGTGGATAAGAGGTTACCACTGAAATCTTGTGAGCTTGGAAGTAGTGTTGGAGCTTCCTAGAGGCAATAAGAACTGCGTAGAGCAGCTTATGCACCTCAAGGTACTGAGTCTTGGCGTCATGGAGTACTTCGCTGATGAAGTACACTGGGCGTTGGATCGTCCGGACCCTACCGAAGGGGCCCGAAGCTTCCTCCTCATCTACTCGGACCATCCCAGAGGGGTCCAGACCTTGTTCGGGGACCTCCGGGTTCTGGTTGGAGGAACTTGAAGCTTCTTCTGAAGTGACCCAGACCTACCCGGAGGGGTCCGAATCTTGTTGTTCAGTAACAGTGACTCCTTCATTTGAAAAAGATGGATCCTTCGGCATCTCTCCTTGAGGATCAGGGCCTGGGAGCTGGGACCCAAAGTCAACTTCAGGTAGCTCCGGACCCTCCCGAAGGGGTCTGGATTCCTGAACTGTAGATGGTTCTGGTCATTCCGCAACCAAGACCATGCTGACAACTTCGTCAGTTGCCAAAATGTAAAGCAGAAATAGCTCACCAGGGTTCAGAGCTACCAAGGTTGGTAGGGTGGTGAGGAGCTTCTTCAGCTCCTGGAACACCTTTTCTGCTTCTTCAGACCATTGGAATGGTCCGGACTTCCTCAATAGCTTGAAGAAGGGTAGCGCCCGTTCCGCTAGTCTTGAGATGAACCGGCTAAGGGCAGCTAGACATCCAGTCAGCTTCTGGACGTCCTTGATGCGGACGGGTGGTCGCATATCTTCAATAGCTTTTATCTTCGCCGGGTTTGCTTCTATTCCTCGGTAGTTTACCAATAAACCAAGAAGTTTTTCGGAGCTAACCCTGAAGACACACTTGTCAGGGTTTAGCTTCGTGTGAGTGACTCGCAACTTGTCAAAGACAGCTTGCAAGGTGTCAAGGAATGACTCCTTGTTCTTGATCTTGACGACGATGTCATCGACATACACTTCCACTACGTCTCTGATGAGCTCTCCAAAAGTTTTGTACATAGCTCGTACAAATGTTGAAGCAGCATTTTTGAGACCAAATGGCATGGCAGTGTAACAATATAATCCATCTACTGTGATGAAGGAGGTATGCTCTTCATCTTCCCTAGACATTCTGATTTGATGGTACCCAGAATATGCATCTAGGAAACACAGTAATTCACACCCGGAGGTGGAATCCACTATCTGATCTATTCTAGGTGGTGGGGATGGATCTTTTAGACATGCCTTATTTAGTGTAGCGTAACCGATACACATCCGAAGCTTCCCGCCAGCCTTGGGTACACCGACTTGGTTTGCCAGCCATTTTGGGTGGAAGACTTCTCAGATGAATCCAGCTTCGAGCAGCTTCTTTACTTCTTGATGTATGAAGTTTTGTCGCTGTACTGATTGCTTTCGAGGCTTCTGATGTACAGGCCGAGCGTCGGGATAGATCTTCAGATTATGCTCGATCACTTCCCTAGGGATCCCAGACATTTGTGACGGTTGCCAGGCAAACACGTCAATGTTAGCCCGAAGGAAAGTGACGAGCGCGAGTTCCTATTTGTCATTCAGACCTCCCGATATACGGGTGGTCTGAGCGGCGTCGGAACCGATTTGGATGACTTTGACGGGAATGTCGGTGTCGCCACTTGGTTGCACGCGAGGTGCAGAGGTTGAGCCTCGATGATGAATGCTCGGGGGTTTCGGAGCTTGCTCCTTTCCGGATTCTTCTTCTTGCACTGTAGCAAGCGCGTGGAGTTCTTCCAGAGCTGTCACTCCGGCGGTGCGATCTCCACGGATCCGGAGAACACCAGCTGGTGTTGGCATCTTCAACACCAAGTAGCCATAATGAGCAGTAGCCATGAACTTGTATAAGGCTGGTCTGCCCAGAATGGCGTTGAAGGGTAAGTGGATCTGCGCCACGTCGAAGACCAACTTATCAGTGCGGTAATTCTCCCGGGTCCCGAAGGTCACCAGAAGAGTAATTGCACCGAGTGGGGTTAGGGCACCCGGACCTACTCCGGAGAAAGGTCGGGAGGGGCGAAGGTCCGAAGGTCGGAGCTGAAGCTTGATGAAAGCTTCGAAGCTTATGAGGTTCAGCCCCAAACCTCCGTCCACCATTACATGGTGGAGTTGGATGTTGTTGATGGTCGGAGATACCATTAATGGGAGTTGGCTAGCTCCAATCATATTTCAAGGGCAGTCTGATGCATCGAAAGTGATGGTAGTATCCATCCACTTCCGGTGTGGCTCCACCCTGGCGGTGGGAGCTACTAAGGCCATGTCCCGCCGCATGGTCTTGAGGACACGACAGGAGGTGATGTCCCACGAACCACCACAGATGGTGTTCATGGTTTTCCGACGTTCATTGTCGGAGACGTCAGAGTCGTCATCAATGGAGGTGTAAATAGCCTTCAAGACCTTTTTAGGGTCCTGGAAGCCTAACTCCTCTTCAGCCGGAGCTTCGTCGACTTTCTGTTTTCCTTCCCTTTGACGGAAAGGAACTTCTTCCCAACGCTTGTTGTAGCGCTCGGCAAGGTTCTGGACCTCTCGACAGTCTTCCAAGTTGTGTCTGTTCGACTTATGTATAGGACACCACATCTTGGAGCTGCCACCGTCTTCAGATGACGGCCGAGGTCGTTTCTCAGGGCGTGGCCCCTGGCCACCCGGAGCTGCAGCAGTTGCAGCAGTAGGTGTGCCGGCCGTCAGCTTTTTCTTGCCGTTGGACTTTTTCTTCTTTTTTGCCACTCCCGAAGGTAGTGGCTTCACCCTTGGAGGATTTTTTATTGTCCTCCATAGGTGGTTGGGAGTGCATTTCACGGCCCTCCGCAGCTTTGGCGCATTTGTCTGCCAAGCTGAAGAGCTATGTGACGCTGGTGATCTCCTTGGTCGCCAGCTTCTCCAGCATCTTCTTATCTCGTACGCCCTGTCTAAATGCCACAATAACAGAGGTGCTAGAGATAGAAGGAATAGTGTTTCGTACCTCAGAGAACCTCTGGATGAAGGATCGCAGGGATTCCCCCCTTCTGCTTGATAGCAAAAAGGTCCAGTTCGGTGCCTGGTCGGGTGTATGAACTCCCAAAATTGGCGGTGAACTGTTGGCACAGTTCCGCCCAACCATTGATGGAGTCGGGCGGAAGGCTCATGAACCAGGACCTAGCGGTCCCAGTCAAAGCCATGGGGAAGTAGTTGGCCATTACGGCCTTGTTGCCTCCGGCTGCACGGATTGCGGTGGAGTAAATCTGGAGAAACTCAGCGGGATCGACAGTCCTGTCAAATTTCTCCAGCGGGTGAGGTCGGAACTTTTGTGGCCATCTGACCATGCGTAGGTGCATGGCCAGGGCAGAACAACCTCCTTCCACTCCCTCGGGAGCAGCACTGTCTCGAGCCTCTCGCCTTCCACGAGCACACTAGATATGGATGTGACCGTCCTGTTGATGGTAACAGCGATCAAGCTCCGCCCGAAGGTTGTGAGTTGAAAGCCTGGTTACCGTATGGGTGCGTCGCGCCCCAGAAAGCAGCGAAGTCACTTGTTGAGACGCAACATGCCTCCTATGTTGGGAAGCATGCGGACCATGTCTGCCTGACGCAATCCGATGCTGCGATGGGGCCCGCCTTGAGGGGGGAGGACCTTGGTTGCTGATGCGATCGGTTGCTGCTGCAACCAAATGTTCCACATCAGCCCTCCACTGCTTCATTGCACCTTGGGATGCACCTGGAGGTGGTGGGCGTTGGAGCAGAGCACGCGCTGCATGGAGCGCGTGTTCAGGGTTGTTGTTAGCCGATGTCGTGACCAACACAGATGCCCTGTCCCGCTGTCCAGCTTGATTTGCCGGAGCGGACGGTGGCAGCGGAGGCATGACTCCTGCTGGAGCCATGGCACCTGCTAGCTGTTGCACATTGGAGGGATTGCCTACAACAGGTTGTGCTGCAGGGTTGCCGTTGGATGATCCAGCAGCAGAATTCACCATCTTCGAATCTCGGGCGTCCCCTACCTGGCGCGCCAACTGTCGGAGTGTTTTTCCAGCAATTCTCCTGGTACTATCGTTGGTAGCCCGCGGAGTTTGTAGTTCGGTATTGGGCACGCAGAGATTCAAAAGACGACGGCAAATAGACACAAGGATTTACGTGGTTCGGGCTGCCTGAGCATAATACCCTACTCCACGGGGTGTGTAGTTGTTGTATTGAGCGTCAAAGCTGTGTATGGTAGAGGTCTCAGAGTTCAAAGAGCCGTCAGAGTGAGTCTCCAGAGAGCCCCCTCGTGTATCATCGACCAGTCCTTTTATAGTACAACGGCTGGTCGTTACACAGTTAGCCTGGCCCGACATGTGGCCCTGGCGGTCACTGATTCTTAATACACAATAAATGAGGTTAATTACCCTTAATAGCATGGTAACGAGCCTTGAAAGTGCCGTTACTGGTATTAAGGGCCTTCCGATCGTGTGTCATTAATATGGTATTAATGACACTGAACCAGGTCTTGAAGTCTTTGATTGCTCCTTGAAGGTCCGAGCCGTTGGGGGTTCACCAGTCTGATTGCTGAGGTTGAAGGTCCGATGGTTCGACACATGGCAGCTTCAGAGCTTTCCGTCTGGGACGGGTAGGTCCGTTGTAGATGTACACGTGTCGCACAAGTGTTTAGCACGGAGCTATCCCATGTGTGGGATGTAGGTCCAGTTGCAGTATACACGTGGCAGCACTGGGACCAACCATAGATGGGAGGCAGGTCCAGTCCCATATGACACGTGGGTCCTTTGCTGGTCTTCAACTCAGACGGGTGAAGTTCCTTTGGTCTTTTTGTAGTCCTAAGCGGTATACGGTACACGGGGTACCGATAGCTACCATCCATAAGGAGGTCAAGGGTGGAATTAACAACACCCTTGTATTCAAGGAGGCTATGTCTTTCCAAGGGATTTAAGTTCAACTAGCTTACCTTGAAGTATCTTGGCCAAGCAGAAATCAAGACAACAATCACATGAAGATCTTGGCCAAGGACAAGAACTTAAGGAGCATTCAAAGTCCAAGATATCCCACATCACTTGTTGGGATTCCCACACTTCGACCAAACCCATTCAACCTAGGGCAAGTGACATTGTGGATGAAGCATTTCTTTTTTGATTGTGGAGTCCACATGTCATCATGCCCAAGGAAGCCTTTGACCCATGATCAAGGTATGGGTTGATTCAATGGAATATCAATATGGTCCTAAGAAGGACAAAGCCTCACCATGCTCATGAAGGAATACATTCAAGAGAGAGAACCCGTCGCTACAACACATGTCTATCAATACAACGGGGAGAGGCTAAGGCCACCATGTGGCCCACATGTCCAAATGACATCCAAATGAGTTTGGCATGTCAAAACAGAAGAAATCGTCCACATCTTCAACTCCGATTGGACAACAAATCATTGCGTTGAACAGAATGGAGGTAAGTTATCACTCACCGGACTTCAAAAATTCGATGAGTCCTTGCCAATAGGTTAATTGGTAGTTATCTCATATTTGTTTTCCAAATTGCATCAACCCTTGCATTTACATATTTGAAACTCCACACTTGCATGTTGGAAAGTAAAATTTCCAACCATTATAAAACTAAAAATTTGAATTAGGGGAGAAATTTAATTGGATATGAACTACGTGCATGACCACTTGAATTTATCTTCCTAGTTCAAACCAAAAAGATTTGCTTTGACCCTCATTGCATTTACAAGTTATTTCAAGCTGGGCAAGACAATTTGAAAATTGGGTTCAATTTGCTTTTAGCTAACGTAACCCATTTTCGAGTTGTTTTGTGTGTTCTTGATTAAAGTGCAGCTAGGTCAAAATTGTGGAGAGGTGGTATGGCAAGAAAGTGAAAGGTTTCATCAAGCTCAAGTCACCATTGGGAGGATTTGAGAACACTTCTCTCCTTCAAACTCATTTTGAGTTTGAGAAAGAGAAATGTTCAAGTTGATGACCCAATGGAGGAGCCAGAACCAAATCCATTGCCAAATCCAATCTCAACTTGGAATTTGACATCAACCATCAAGCCTACGCCAAAAATCAAGGTTGTGAGTTTCTCACACAAAGACCTTCGTCACCAACTGCTCTTCAAATGAGGTATGAGTTTATAATTTTCATTGTTTGGTTTGCCATAGAATTGAATGTATTTGCTTGCATTTGTGAGGAAGGTTGACACTTCCTCATCATTTAATTCTCATGCATCCTCACAAGAGTAAGTGTGGGTATTGACTTTTGGAAATCCAACCTTACTTGGAAAAATCTAAAACAAGTACCTAGAATCCTTTAAGCATTATTTTGTAGACTTAGTCATTTTTGTCTAGGTTTAGAAAATAAAACTTTTTGGGCATGACTTAATTGGTGAATTGGCATATAGAAACTTGGGCATAGTGAAAACCATAACATTGAATTGAGCTTCATGCATAGATGGTGTCACTAGATTTCAAACTCCTAGGAATAAGTGATATCCTTGCTCTGAATTTGAATTGCATTTTTAGGAGGAGTCACTAAATTTCAAATTCCTAGTGAGGTTTAGGAGGATAAAATTGAGAATATTGTTTGTCATGGTCTAAATGATAAAAAATTTGCTCTTGAAAGCTAAGATGGTTAGAAACTTTAAAAGGTGTAGGGATCCATATAGTGTATTTCTATCACATGCATTGCTATGAGTAGGAGCTTTAGAAAATATGCAAAATGAATTATCCATAATGATCCACTCTTATCAATAAATAACATATTGATCATAGATAAACTTGACATTGGATCCAATGCATCTTTGATTTTGTTTTTCCCAGTATGTACAAATGAAAGTTTGGTTACCTAACCCGAATGTTCATTTATACAAGTATCGGGAGCTAACCATCCCTCTCTATTCAAGAGAGGAAGTTTGTAGGAGTAATATTACTATGCAGGCATTCAAGAAGCTGGTTGTTGGGATCCCAAGAGGATTCCATTTCAACATCTCTTGGCCAAGGAGTAAATGAGGATGGTTGCTACTATCGGAAATTACGCCCGAAGGTCAATCATAACTATACGAGGCTAGAGATATGAAATGGGAACCCTCCATGAGCAACCAATGGGCTGCCAAGAATGGGTGAGAGCACTATGCTCTCAACTATTCTAAGCACTCATTCAAGCTCAAGGGATTTGCCACCATCATTGGGTGCAAGTTGTTTCTATGTGGCTAGAAGGTATGTTGTACCTTACCCAAGGAACAACTGATCATACCCAATGCATGTTGGGCACATGTCACTCCCTTATGGCAAAAAAATATGATACACCTTAGCCAAAGAATGACGAACATACTCAATGTATGTTGAGTGCACGTCATTCCTTTGGATCTAAAGGTTATCATTATCCTAGCCAAGAAATGACAAATCACACCCAACACATGGAGACCCTGATGTGCGGATGATCAACATCGAAAACACTCTATTCAACCACACTCATGGTGTCAATGGGAGGCAACAAAACAATCAACACTCAACCCTCCATTGTCAAAGCCACGCTGCAACAAGGATAGGCCAACTCATTGCCTACCTCCGTCATTAGGGTTTCAACCCCTATCACGGACCTTGATCAAGAATAAGCTTGGGGGATGACCCCCACTTACGGTAACTTGTATCACACCCACTACATTTTTATTTCAAATCATCCATTGCATATATATTTTCCGTCCATCCATCATCCACCTTGCATTTAAAAAAATATATATAAAAAATAGGTTAGATGTGCTTTCATCAAATAAAGATGTGCGGTAAGAATGATTTAGAATTCACATAGATGAAATGATGAATAGTTGTTCTGTTTTATTTTCCTAAGTCTCTAGTTTACAACTTGCTACTCTTTGAATATTGCTCTCATTGGTTTGAAATAATTTTACCTTAATTTGGAAGTTGTGGGTAGCAAAAGCTTAATCTAATTCTAGGTTGTTGCAAGACTAGAATTGGTAATAGGGCTACTAGTCCTAGTTTGAAAGTAAAACTTAGATTTCTGGAGAAATTCTAAAAAGATTTAAGTTTCCCTCAATTTATTGGAAATACCTACCAAAGCCATATGATGTCCATACATAGACAAAACCTTATGCATATGCTATTTGCTTTCACATTGAGCCTAGCCAAACTAGTATAGACCTATGTGAGAAATCATTCAACTCTTTTTGAATTCAAGACTTCACTTGCACATGCTATACTTCTATACTAGAAGTAAGCAAAACGCCCATCATATCCACCATACCACAACAAAAAGAGAAACTCCATGTTATTCATGTTTAGCACTCTCTTCAAAATTCATTGCAAAGAAAGGGAGTAGAAGACATGGCTACAAAAAGAGAAAAAAAGCATGCTTACAGCATAAGCATGAGAAAAAAAAAGTAGCCATGTTTCATCCCTACAAAAGAAAGAGAGAATATACCAAAAAGGAGTTATCTCAAGTATCCACATCCACTTCCACTCCATCACACATGCACTAGTCTTGAATCAAAAAAGTTTTTATTTGAATTCTCCTAATGCTTACTTTTTTGACATAGTAATATATGTGATGCAAATATGTCTACTTACTTTCCTTACCAAGCTCCACATACAAGCCATATTCAATGAGTAGGAATAGTAGAGGCACAATGATTTGGTGAGGAAATATTTCCACTCTCCACAAAGGAGTGACTGAGAGAATCAAATTGAGGTACTTAATATCTAAATTGAATTCTCTGGGATTTAAGTGGAACTTGATTTCTAGGCTATGTTTGCTCCATTTGCTATTCTAACTTTCAACTACTCATGAATATGAAAAAACATAAGCCCCATGATAACTTAAGAAAGGTAGGGTATCATAGCCAATTTCTGCAACACTAGGTAGAGTATCTTGTTGTGCATTAGATACTTTTGAAAATAAGACATTGTAGCAACTCCTGATCATCAACCTAAAGTCTTGACTTTGCTCGGGACGAGCAAAGGATAAGCTTGGGGGAGTTTGTTGACGGCTGTTATATACCAATTTCATCCGTCAATTTAACTCAATTATGTGAAGGATTGATTATTTCTTGCACACATCACCTCTCTATCTAACCCAATTCCACTTGGACTTGGAGAAATATGTGTATGCAGCATTTTATGTAGGAAATGAGGAAATGTAGAGGTACCAATCCTATAAAATATCATCCCAGCCAATCAGGCGACGACACATGGCATCCCATGAATCAAATGGCCCACAAACAGAAGTATCCAAGGAGATCCAATGGTGTATCACCCATATACATCAATGGGACCCACCTGGTAGCCACCTGGAGAAAGCACACGAGAAACGGTGCAATGACCAGGTCGGCCGAACCAGGGGGTCGACCGACCTGGTCTTTGCATCAAACTCGGTCAGCCTCCACGTGTTGGCTCCTCCCGGCTCCTTGGAGTCAATGGTGACTGATTCGCGCGCTTTTGGTGGTGGGAACCAACCTCAACACTAGTATAAATAGGACCCCCTACCCCTCACTTTAACACACACCACTTGAGCATCATTCTATTGTATACACTATCTTCCATAGTCCTTAGAGGAGTTAGGATGTATAGAGGAGAGCCTCTAGTCCCAAGTCCAAATTGGGAAAGGGGTAGAAGGAGTCTCTCTTCCCAATTCCACATTGGGAAAGGTATGACTTATGTATTCCTTCTTGTATTTGTGACTTTGTGCTCAATAAAGATATTATCTTTAGTCTTCTTTTATACGTATACTTGGACAAAGCGTTTCTTGTTTGATTGTGGAGTCCATGTATGTGGAAGGTATAGTCTTTATGATTTCACTCTCATGATCACATCTTATGGTCATAAACACTATAGACCCCCACTATATTCTATGTAGTTATGATATGCTTAGGTTAATATGAATGACTTATGCTATGCTTCAACATTGGTTCAACGATGTTTAGGTTAGTCATTGCCTTAGGATGGCTTGTGCCATGGCTCCTAAGGTATTTGCTTAGTATGCTAGCATGGTGCTAGGGTATTTAAGTAGCGTTGGATGTCTCGTAGACCCACGGATTGAAGAGGTAGGCAGTATGTGGTGACAACCCTATCTTTCCTTTGTAATCCTCCACGTTCAGCTATGCCACAAGCTCTTGGCGGGAGTCGCCCTAATATTTCTAGGGGTAAGCCCTGCCCGATGTGTTAAATAGCATTGCATAGGAATTCATCATTGACATGACCATTAGTATATACCTTAGGCTATGTATATGTATTAGGAGCATTGTAGGAGCAACTCTCTAACTCTCAATCCAATCTCCCTCTAGGACCCATTTTACCCTTTAGAATAGATAGCCTAGGTGTGTGTCACACTACCCCTATTATCAACTTACCCATGTCCGGATAATGGGTTAGTATCCCATAGCTTGACCATAAGAGTAGTATATACTTTACTCCATTGCCTTCCTTTGGGATAAATACGATACCCTTGGGAATAGTCATGGGTGAAATGCTACAACGGTATCTTCCGTGCACTTGCGGATCTCATCTCTTTACTGGAGATGATCTGTGGTGTTAAGAAATACCAACAAGCATTTCTGGCACCATTGTTGGGGATGATTTGTTAGTATATCTTAAGGGCCTCAACAGTGTTGTAGAGAGAAAGAACAGAACCTTAGTTGAGATGGCTAGGACTATGCTTGACGAATATCAAACTCCTAGAAAGTTTTGGGCAGATGCAATTGAAACCGCTTGTTATGTCTCATATCGTGTTTTCGTGCGTGCCAAGCTAGGAAAAACACCATATGAGCTCCGGTTTGGACATAGGTCTAGTGTTACACACTTTCGGGTCTTTGGTTGCAAATGCTTTGTTAAGAAACATGGAAATCTTGATAAATTTGAAACTAGATCTGTTGATGGCATGTTTCTTGGTTATCCATCTCATACTAGAGGATACCATGTGCTTTTACTTGACACTAAGAAAATTGTGGAGACTTGTGAGGTTTCTTTTGATGAATCTAACCCAGATGCTAGCTCAAATATTGCAGGTCTGGATCCATATCCGCAGGGGGAGAGTATTTTTGTTGAATATCAGAATGAAGAGGTGCTGCTGCCCAAAAATTCAGCAGCTAATGACATTGTTTCAGCTCCTGATTTTGATTCACAACCAGCAGCGACATCCACCATTGCTGGTCCACATCGTCCTCAATTCATAAGATCATCGTTTTGTGATGAACATGAAGAAGAAGAAGAAGAAGATTGTGAAGTGTCCACTCCCCTCCGGGTCCTCAAAAGTTATCCTCCACAACAAATTATTGGAAGCTTGCACGAAAGAGTCACACGGTCCAGCTATGATGAGTTCAGAATTTGAAATGAGTATGATGGAGAACTCACATACGTTTTGGGGCTGCAAATCAAGCAAACCAAGGAGGGGACCTTTGTGCATCAAACAAAGTATACAAAAGACCTCCTAGAGCGCTTCAACATGGACAAAAGCAAGCCTCTTTGGACACCAATGGGTACATCAATTGTTGACGGCTGTTATATACCAATTTCAGCCGTCAATATAACTCAATTATATGAAGGATTGATCATTTCTTGCACACATCACCTTTCTACTTGACCTATTTACACTTGTACTTGGAGAAATATGTGTATGCAGATATTTATACAGGAATTGAGGAAAAGTATGGGGAGTAATCCTATAAAATATCATCCCAGCCAATCAGGCGACAACACGTGGCACCACATGGATCAAATGGCCCACAAACAGAAGTATTTGAAGCCATCCAACAGTGTAGCACCAATATCAGTCAATGGGACCCACCTGGCAACCACATGGAGGAAGTACGGGCCATTTGGAGCCCTGACCAGGTCGGCCGAACCAGGGGGTCGGCCGACCTGGTCCTGGCGCCAAACGAGGTCAACATCCACGTGTTGGCTCCTCCCGGCTCCCTGGAGTCAATGACGACTGATTCACGTGCTTTTGGTGGCGGGAACCGACCTCAACACTAGTATAAATAGGACCCCATACCCCTCACTTCAACACACACCACTTGGGCATCATTCTATTGTATACACTATCTTCCATAGTCCTTAGAGGAGTTAGGATTTAGAGAGGAGAGCCTCTAGTCCCAAGTCCAAATTGGGAAAGGAGTAGAAGGAGTCTCTCTTCTCAATTCCACATTGGGAAAGGTATGTCTCATGTATTCCTTCTTGTATTTGTGACTTTGTGCTCAATAAAGATATTATCTTTAGTCTTCTTTTATATGTATACTTGGAACAAGCGTTTCTTGTTTGATTGTGGAGTCTATGTAAGTGGAAGGTATAGTCTTTATGATTGTACTCTTATGATAACACCTTATGGTCATAACAACTATAGACCCCCACTATAGTCTATGTAGTTATGATATGATTATGTTAATATGAATAACTATGCTATGAAATCAACATTGGTTCAACGATGATTTAGTTCATTGCCTTAGGATGGCTTGTGCTGCAGCTCTTAAGGAATTTGCTTAGTATGCTAGCATGGTGCTAGGGTATTTAAGTAGCGTTGGATGTCTTGTAGACCCACAGATTGAAGAGGTAGGCAGTAGGTGGTGACATCCCTATCTATCCTTTGTAATCCTCCACGTTCGGCTCTGCCACAGGCTCTTGGCGGGAGTCGCCCTAGAATTGCTATGGGTAAGCCCGTGCCTAATGTGTTGAATAGCATTGCATAGGAATTCATCATTGACATGACCATTAGTATCTACCTTAGGCTATGTATATGTATTAGGGGCATTGTAGGAGCAACTCTCTAACTCTTAATCCAATCTCCCTCTAGGACCCATTTACCCTTTGGAATAGATTGCCTAGGTGTGTGTCACACTACCCCTATTATCAACTTACCCCCTGTCCGGATAATTGATTAGTATCCCATAGCTTGACCATAAGAGTAGTATATATTTTACTCCATTGCCTTCCTTTGGGATAAATACGATACCCTTGGGAATACTCATGGGTGAAATGCTACAACGGTATCTTCCATGCACTTGCGGATCTCATCTCTTTACCGGAGATGATCTGTGGTGTTAAGAAATACCAACAAACATTTCTGGCCCCGTTGCCGGGGAATGATTCGTTAGTATATCTTAAGAGCCGTCAACAAGCATTTCTAGCGCCGTTGCCGAGGAAGGCAAAGGAAGTGAAGGATAGCTATCACTTGTGATTAAGCTATAGGTACTAATAGTTATTAGACATGATTACCCTTGTTTGTTTTCTCCTTTGTGTGAAAACAGGGTAGTGTTGGCCAACCCATTGTATGGGATGGCCAACGAGGACGCAAGTGCTAAACTGCAAGATGATTCAAGGCGTACCTCATCAAATGTCTGCTAGGCAACACCATTGCCTTTTGCGGGAGAATTTCAGCTTTCAGTAGGAGCCAAAGTCATCCATACCCAAGCTTGGGGAAGGCTCCAAGAAGTTCTTCTTAGTTTGCCTCCACCATGGGGTGGATAGTTGGCTCTTCATCCAACACTCGTGTCATGGGTTGGCTCCACCAATCCATGACCACATTCATGCTGGAGCTGAAGGAGTCCTATTCTCATTCATCATGGATGAGAAGAAGGTCTCCACTGAAGGGGTGGATTTAAGAATGCTCGAGTTCCCATAGCTTGTCATGCACACCACTTCACAAGGTGGATATGCTAGTTATGGAACTACACCTCCCATTGAAGTGTCATAAATATCCAAGTTGTTGGAGATTTCTTTGGATAATCCAAGTCGTGGATATTCACATGATTTGTGAAAATCCATGTCATCATGGGACGCATGGGAATTATTTCCCTAAGACCCATGATGACCTTTTTCAAACAACAACTCCAATGGCTACCATTCACAAGGAGGTCAAGGGTGGAATTAACATCACCCTTGTATTCAAGGAGGCTATGAATTTCCAAGGGATTTAAGTTCAACTAGCCTACCTTGAAGTATCATGGCCAAGCAGAAATCAAGACAACATTCACATGAAGATCTTGGCCAATGAAAAGAACTTAAGGAGCATTCAAAGTCCAAGATATCCCACATCACTTGTTGGGATTCCCATACTTCGACCAAACCCATTCAACCTAGGGCAAGTGACATTGTGGATGAAGCGTTTCTTGTTTGATTGTGGAGTCCACATATCATCATGCCCAAGGAAGTCTTTGATCCATGATCAAGGTATGTGTTGATTCAATGGAATATCAATATGGTCAGAGTGGCACCCCTAAGAAGGACAAAGCCTCACCATGCTCATGAAGGAATACATTCAAGAGGGAGAACCCATCGCTACAACAACATGTATATATCAATACAACGGGGGGAGGCTAGGGCCACCATGTGGCCCACATGTCCAAATGACATCCAAATGATTTTGGCATGTCAAAACAGAAGAAATCGTCCACATCTTCAACTTCGGGATTGGACAACAAATCATCGCGCTGAACAGAACGGAGGTAAGTCCTACTCATCGGACTTCAAAAATTCGGTGAGTCCTCGCCAATAGGTTAATTGGTAGTTATATCATACTTGTTTTCCAAATTGCATCAACCCTTGCATTTGCATGTTTGAAATTCCACACTTGCATGTTGGAAAGTAAAGTTTCCAACCATCGAATTTATCTTCCTAGTTCAAACCAAAAAGATTTGCTTTGACCCTCATTGCATTTACAAGTTATTTCAAGCTGGGCAAGACAATTTGAAAAGTGGGTTCAATTTGATTTTGGCTAACGTAACCCGTTTTCGAGTTGTTTTGTGTGTTCTTGATTAAATTGCATCTAGCTCAAAATTGTGAAGATGTGGTATGGCAAGAAAGTGGAAGGTTTCATCAAGCTCAGGTGACCATTGGGAGGATTTGAGAACACTTCTCTCCTTCAAACTCATTTTGAGTTTGAGGAAGAGAAATGTTCAAGATGATGACCTAATGGAGGATCCAGAACCAAATCCATTGCCAAATCCAATCTCAACTTGGCATTTGACATCAACCATCAAGCCTACGCTGGAAATCAATGTTGTGAGTTTCTCACACAAATACCTTCATCACCAACTGCTCTTGAAATGAGGTATGAGTTTAGAATTTTTCATTGTTTGGTTTGCCATAGAATTGAATGTATTTGCTTGCATTTGTGAGAAAGGTTGACACTTCCTAATCATTTAATTCTCATGCATCCTCACAAGAGTAAGTGTGGGTATTGACCTTTGGATCTCCAAAAGGAAATCACACCTTACTTTTAAAAGTCTAAAACAAGTACCTAGAATCCTTTAAGCACTATTTTGTAGACTTAGTCATTTTTGTCTAGGTTTAGAAAATAAAACTTTTGGGCATGACTTAATTGGTGAATTGGCATATAAAAACTTGGGCATAGTGACAGGCATAATTTTTAATTGAGCTTCATGCATAGATGGTGTCACTAGATTTCAAACTCCTAGGAATAAGTGATATCCTTGCTCTAAAATTGAATTGCATTTTTTGGAGGAGTCACTAAATTTTAAATTCCTAGTGAAGTTCAGGAGGATAAAATTGAGAATCTTGTTTGTCATGGTCTAAATTATAAAATTTGCTCTTGAAAGCTAAGATGGTTAGAAACTTTAAAAGATGTAGGGATCCATATAGTATATTTCTATCACATGCATTGCTATGAGTAGGAGCTTTAGAAAATTTGCAACATGAATTATCCATAAAGCTCCACTCTTATCAATGAATAACACATTGATCATGGATACACTTGACATTGGAACCAATGCATCTTTGATTTTGTTCTTTCCCGTATGTACAAATGAAATTTTGGTTACCTAACCCGAACGTTCATTTGTACAAGTATCGGGAGCTAACCATCCCTCTCTATTCAAGAGAGGAAGTTTGCAGGAGTAATATTACTATGCAGGCATTCAAGAAGCTGATTATTGGGATCCCTAGAGGATCCCATTTCAACATCTCTTGGGCAAGGAGTAAATGAGGATGCTTGCTACCTATCGAAAATTATGCCCAAAAGTCAATCATAACTATACGAGGCTAGAGATTTGAAATGGGAACCCTCCATGAGAAACCAATGGGATGCCACGAATGGGTGAGAGCATTATGCTCTCAACTATTCTAAGCACTCATTCAAGCTCAAGGGATTTGCCACCATCATTGGGTGCAAGTTGTTCCTATGTGGCTAGAAGCCAAGGAATGACAAATCACACCCAACACATGGAGACCCTGATGTGCGGACGATCAACATCAAAAACACTCTATTCAACCACACTCATGGTGTCCATGGGAGGCAACACAACAATCAACACTCAACCCTCCATTGTCAAAGCCACGCTGCAACAAGGATAGGCCAACTCATGGCCTACCTCCGTCGCTAGGGTTTCAACCCCTATCACGGTCCTTGATCAAGAATAAGCTTGTGGGAGGACCCCAACTTGAGGTAACTTGTATCACACCCACTGCATTTTTATTTCAAATCATCCATTGCATATTTACTTTCCATTCATCCACCATCCACCATGTATCTAAAAAGAAAAACATAAAAATAGGAACTTAGTTTTGCTTTGCTTATCAAATAAAGATGTGTGGTAAGAATGATTTAGAATTCACATAGATGAAATGATGAATAGTTGCTCTATTTTATTTTTCCTAAGTCCCTAGTTTACAACTTGCTACTCTCCGAGTATTGCTTAAATTGGCTAAAATTAACTTTGCCTTGATTTAGAAATTGTGGGTAGCAAAAGCTTAATCTACTTCTTGGTTGTTGGGAGATTTGAATTAGTAATAGGGCTGCTATTCCTATTTTGAAAGTGGAACTTAGATTTCCGGAGAAATTCTATCAAGATTTAAGTTTCCCTCATTTGATTGGAAATACCTACAAAAGCCATATGATATTCATACATAGACAACACCTTATGCATATGCTATTTGCTTTCACATTGAGCCTAGTCCAAATAGTATAGACCCATGTGAGAAATCATTCAATTCTTTTTGAATTCAAGACTTCAATTGCACATGCTATACTTATACACTAGAAGGAAGCAAAATTCCATCATATCCACCATTCCACAATAAAAAGAGAAACTCCATGCTATTCATAGTTAGCACTCTCTTCAAGCTATTGCATAAAAAGGAGTAGAAGACATGGCTACAAGAAAAAGAAAAAGAAAATGCATGCTTATATCATAAGCATGAGAAAAAAGAAGAAAAAATATGCTTACTCCATAAGCATAAAAAAAGGGGTAGCCATGTTTCATCCTTGCAATAAAGAGAGTCCACATCAAAAGGAGTCATCTCAATGTTTCAACATCCACCTCCATTCCATCACACATGTACAAGTATTGATTCAAAAGTTTGAATTGATTTATCCTAAGGCTTGCTCTTTTGACTTAGCAATATTATGTGTTGAAAATATGCCTACTTACTTTCCGTACCAAGCTCCACATACAAGCCATATTCAAAGAGTAGGATAGTATAGGCATAATGCCTTGGTGAGGACATATTTCCACTATACACAAAAGAGTGATTGAGAGAATCAATTGAGATACTTATAATCTAATTTGAATCTCTCCGGAATA
The DNA here is from genome assembly GCA_036927565.1 of Tuctoria greenei. Taxonomy (NCBI): domain Eukaryota; kingdom Viridiplantae; phylum Streptophyta; class Magnoliopsida; order Poales; family Poaceae; genus Tuctoria; species Tuctoria greenei. Next base: position 23,017,421 of record JAYESD010000011.1, on the reverse strand, counting down.
TAAGTGGAACTTGATATCTAGGCTATGCTTGCTCCATTTGCTGTTCTATCTTTCAATTACCCATGAATAGGAGAAGGCATAACTCCCATAATGACTTAAGAAGCGTGAACTACCATAGCCACTTTTTGCAATACGAGGTAGAGTATTTTGTTGTGCACTTGGTACTTTCGAAAGGTACAAAATTGTATCAACTCATGATCATGAACCTAAAGTCTTGACTCTGCTCGGGACGAGCAAAGGATAAGCTTGGGGGAGTCTGTTGACGGCTGTTATATACCAATTTCAGCCGTCAATATAACTCAATTATGTAAAGGATTGATCATTTCTTGCACACATAACCTTTCTACATGACCTATTTCCACTTGTACTTGGAGAAATATGTGTATGCAGATATTTATACAGGAATTGAGGAAAAGTATGGGGAGAAATCCTATAAAATATCATCCCAGCCAATCAGGCAACAACACGTGGCACCACATGGATCAAATGGCCCACAAACAGAAGTATCCAAGGCCATCCAATGGTGTAGCACCAATATCAGCCAATGGAACCCACCTGGAAGCCACTTGGAGGAAGTACGGACCGTTTGGAGCCCTGACCAGGTCGGCCGAACCAGGGGGTCGGCCGACCTGGTCCTGACGCCAAACGCGGTCAACTTCCACGTGTTGGCTCCTCCCGGCTCCCTGGAGTCAATGACGACTGATTCGCGCGCTTTTGGTGGCGGGAACCGACCTCAACACTAGTATAAATAGGACCCAATACCCATCACTTCAACACACACCACTTGGGCATCATTCTATTGTATACACTATCTTCCATAGTCCTTAGAGGAGTTAGGATGTAGAGAGGAGAGCCTCTAGTCCCAAGTCCAAATCGGGAAAGGAGTAGAAGAAGTCTCTCTTCCCAATTCCACATTGGAAAAGGTATGTCTCATGTATTCCTTCTTGTATTTGTGACTTTGTTCTCAATAAAGATATTATCTTTAGTCTTCTTTTATACGTATACTTGGACAAAGCGTTTCTTGTTTGATTGTGGAGTCCATGTAAGTGGAAGGTATAGTCTTTATGATTGTACTCTTATGATCGCATCATATGGTCATAAACACTATAGACCCTCACTATAGTCTATGTAGTTATGATATGATTATGTTAATATTAATAACCATGCTATGCAATCAACATTGGTTCAATGATGATTTAGTTCATTGCCTTAGGATGGCTTGTGCTGCAGATGTTAAGGTATTTGCTTAGTATGCTAGCATGGTGCTAGGGTATTTAAGTAGCGTTGGATGTCTCGTAGACCCGCGGATTGAAGAGGTAGGCAGTAGGTGGTGACAACCCCATTTGTCCTTTGTAATCCTCCACGTTCGGCTATGCCACAGGCTCTTGGCGGGAGTCACCCTAGTATTGCTAGGGGTAAGCCCGTGCCTGATGTGTTGAATAGCATTGCATAAGAATTCATCATTGACATGACCATTAGTATCTACCTTAGGCTATGTATATGTATTAGGAGCATTGTAGTAGCAACTCTCTAACTCTTAATCCAATCTCCCTCTAGGATCCATTTACCCTTTAGAACAGATTGCCTAGGTGTGTGTCACACTACCCCTATTATCAACTTACCCCCTGTCCGGATAATTGATTAGTATCCCATAGCTTGACCATAAGAGTAGTATATACTTTACTCCAATGCCTTCCTTTGGGATAAATACGACACCCTTGGGAATACTCATGGGTGAAATGCTACAACGGTATCTTTCGTGCGCTTGCGGATCTCATCTCTTTACCGGAGATGATCTGTGGTGTTAAGAAATACCAACAAGCATTTCTGGCGCCGTTGCCATGGAATGATTTGTTAGCATATCTTAGGAACCGTCAACAGCAATGACACTTGAACTTGATGAAGATGGTGAACCCGTGGATCAAAAAGAATATAGAAGCATGATCTGATCACTTTTGTACCTCACGGCATCGAGACTAGACATACAATTCAGCGTATGTCTCTGTGCACGGTTTCAAGCTTCCCCACGTGCTTCACATCATCAAACCGTCAAAAGGATTCTTAGGTACTTACATGGAGCTCAAGAATTTGTTATTTTTCTTCCTTCTTCCTCAACCGTTACTTTGAAAGCTTTTTTGGATGCTGATTTTGGGGGTTGTAGGATTGATAGAAAAAGTACTTCGAGTGCTTGTCATTTTCTTGTTAATTCACTTGTTGCTTGGTCCTCTAGAAAACAAAATTCAGTTGCACAATCCACAACCGAATCTGAATATATAGCTGCTGCTAGCGCTTGCTCATAAATTCTTTGGATTGTTCAAACACTTAAGGACTATGGGGTTGATCTAGATAGTGTTCCACTATTTTGTGATAACACTAGTACCATTTGCATTGCTAAAAACTCTGTGCAACATTCGAGAACAAAGCATATTGACATTAGGTATCACTTTCTCCACAATAATATTGAAAAAGGAAACATTGTGCTTCACCATGTAGATATTGAACAATTGGCTGACATTTTTACAAGACCCTTGGATTTCACTCGTTTTTGTTTCATTCGTAGTGAAATAGGGGTTATGCATCCTCATTGCTTAAATTGAGGGGGAGTTTTGAAACTTTGGAAGTCTATGTGTGAATCTGAAATTAAAATAATATGAGCATAGTATTTCATACATATTTGATTTCATGATTCCTTTTACATGCTCAAAGTTCTTACTGCATTACTCGTGTTATACATTTTGTAGTTTTTTCCATGACTAGTAATTGGAATAATTACTTACATTAAATCTGGTCATGACCGAACTTTCTTGCTGTTTTGAACTTGTTGCATGCTCACAAGTGCTTTTAATAATGAAAAAATAGTCAATCAACTATCCACATGTTGAGCTTTTATGATCAAATAAAAATTGAGAAAAAATCAATAGAATATGCATGCATCGCACTTCGTCTTTTGAGATGGCTTATCATTGCACTTAGATAAGAACTTGGAAGAAGTTGTGTATGACTAAAACCATGTTTTTAAGCTTCTGATTGTCAAATGACATAAGCTTGGCTTGGTTTGTTAGGATAAGGCAGATGCACATATAATCTTTTGCAAATATCATATGATCTAAATTTGTGCTTTGAAAAATAATAAAATGCAGTAACAAGTGTCATGCTTTTAGGTTTTGAAATACTTGAGTTTGTGTGACTATGACTTGCTTAAACTGAAAATTACACTTGATCTCTAGAATGGCTTACACTACATTATGTATCTTATTGATGTGATAGTGTAAGTTACTTGATAGTATGACTTGAATGAAGCTTTGTTTTATATGTATATGTTATAATATGCTCATAACAATTAAAATTTCTTTTTTGTACCTTGCTGAATACATTGTCAAAGGGGGAGAAATTTATCACACATTGCACACATTCACAAGTTTTTTGGCACGATTCTTCTCATTTTATTTCTGATTTACAAAGGGGGAGAAATATTGTTATGAAATTTCTTTCTCATTTGATTGTTTTCAAAACTTTTCATGTGAATAAGCCAATGTTCGTATTCTAAGTGGTGTTGCTAATGCATTCATCAAGGGGGAGATTGTGAAACCTATGTGTGCTGAATACATGTGTTGTGATGATAAAAGTTTTGAATACTGCCAAAACACCCTTTTAACAAGGTCCAACTCTAGTTCCGAGCTCCTGCAAGGTCCGACAATAGGTCCGACTTGTCTTGGGTAGCTCCGACAAGGTCTGACGTAAGGTCTGACTTGTTTTGTCTAGGTCCGACCTGCTATGGCTAGGTCCGACATATTTTTGCTAGGTCTAGCACAAGGTCCGACTAGCTTTGGTAAGCTTCGGCGCTAGGTCCTACTGGCTTTGGTAAGCTTCGGTGCTAGGTCTTGCTAGCTTTGGTAAGCTCCGACTCAAGGTCCGGCTAGTTTTGGCAAGGTTAAGAGCTAGATTGCAATGGTTCTGCTTTTACCTTGCAATGTTTCAAACTTGCTTTACACTTATGAAAAGTTTGCTTAGTATCCTTTTAGTAAGTATTTGGTGTGTTTTGGCAGTTATGATTGATATCGTTTTGCTATGGTTTGCAACATGCTTATGTGAGGTGCTCATGTAAGGTGTTGTGGTTATCAGAACTAACGAGGGTCAAGTCGAGAACTTGTGCTCGGAAGTATTGTTTGTTTATTCATATGCAGGTGTTGCTTGAGTTTAGGACATGGCTGGTGATGGGATCCATTAAACTAGTCTTAGAGAGAAGATGAGGTTCTACAACCAAGTTTGGGGGGAATTGTGGTTGAGTTGATTAGGAGGTTGCGCAACATGTTGGATCAAGAACAATGCATATGAAGGCATCGTAAACGTCGTTGGTCGATATTTACACATTTGCAAGGAGTGCATGGACGTGGCTACATGGTTCTAAGTCTTGATGAAGAGATGGGGACGTAAAGAATTGATAGGAAAGGTCCAACCGACTAGGTTATGGACTCAGGCTGCGACTGGTTCGGGTTTCACTCAAATATGGAAAGATTTGAGTTGGTTATGACAGGATTTTGTGTGGGTCTCGAAGTTGGATTGTTTTAGAAATGTGGGATACATTCCTAAGGTGTTAGGAAGTCTTAAGATTGCTTCTATCTTCATATAGAAGAGTCTTGAGTAGTTATGAAAAGTTCTGATTCGTGAACTGAGTTGGATTAGAGTCCTAGTTAGGATTGGGTTGGCCTTAGGGATGGTTATAAAAGCAAGGGAGGCCAGAGATCTTGGTGCAGGACTTTGCAGCTGTTCCTTTTGTGTTTTGATAAATAAAATTCATAGTCTAAAGGAGCTTTAGTTCCTTGTTGGTCCGACTTATTTCTGTTATGTCTTTCTCGTCAAGTTTCTGCACAGCACTACCTTGCTTCGGTAGTTTTATTAAAACTCGGGTTTTACAGATCCAATTGACGTGATTCGTTTTTGATTGTCTTCACAACTTGATTATATATCATCTGTAAAATTTTTGTGGTCATTGGATTTGTTTTTTTGGAGATACACGAGTTTCTTTGCAGTGTTGCAGATCTGGTTTTTGTCAGTTAGAACAGATTGACCTTCGTTCAATCTTTCAATCATAACTTGAGTTTTTTTCGATGGATCTTTGTGATTCTTGTTGTGAAGTCTTCGTGACTTGATTATCCATAATCTATACTGGTTTTTTCATGATTGATCACGTTTAATATTCGTCGGACACACGATCTCTTTAACAGATTGATTTTCTGCCGAGGGATTTTTGTTGCTTCCGCTGAAAAAGTTTAAATCTACCGTTCACCCCCTCCCCCCTCTGGTAGTTTTTTCACGTGCTCTTCAATCCTACAGAAGATCATTGTCTACGCGTTATTGAGCTCTTGGGATTTGATCTCTTTACACTCTTGCATTACTTATAATCATTTTCGAGTGTATTAGATCATTTTTCTGTTGTAATCCTTGTGGTAGTCCTCAACGTGTGAGGTTGCCCTACCAACTTGGTGATTACCCGTGATAGTTGAATCAAGTCGGCCTTGTGTGGTGACTTGACGAGGGAAAGGTTTTGAATATACTCGACTCTGTGTGGGCTTCCTCAACAAGGACGTAGATCTCTTTGGTGAGGTCGAACCTTGGTAAAATCCTATGTCCTGTGTGCTCATTTACTTCTGCAATTATCATTACTTAGGGCACTAAGTTAATCAACTTTGTAATTTTAATTACATTGTATTCCACGTGTAATTTTGCAAAACTAGTTGTTCAATCAAGTGACCTCAATAGTTGTTCAATTTTCGCTGCTATAACATTTAGAATTTCTGCAGCAACACTTGATTAACTCAAAACACATCAGCACACCAAACTAGTCCGCTACAACACCGGACAAGTCCGGTCCCTCAGGTATTTGATGATTTGATTAAGTGTGCAGGAAGTTTTCAAAGCCTATTCACCACCCTCTAGGCCACCTTCACCAACACCAAGGAATCCAAAGACACCCCGATAGAAGCCCCGAGAGGAGGTGTGTCTGTGAGACCTATGTGTTTTGAATACATTGGCTTTGACGATAAAAGTTTTGAATACTACCAAAACATCTTTTTATCAAGATTCGACGATAGGTCCGGCATGTTTTGGTTAGTTTTGGCAAGGTTCGAAGCTTGATTGCAGTGGTTCTTCTTTTATCTTGTAATGTTTCAAACTTGCTTTACACTTATTGAAAGTTTGCTTAGTATTCTTTTACTAAGTTTTTGGTGTGTTTTGGTGGTTATGGTTGATATCATTTTTCTATGGTTTGCAACATGCTTATGTGAGGTGCTCACGTAAGATGTTGTAGTTTCGGATCTAACATAAGTCAAGTCGAGGACTTGTGCTCGGAAGTATTGGTTGTTTATTCATGTGCAGGTGTTGCTTGAGTTCAAGACATGGCTGGTGACGAGATCCATTGAACTAGTTGTAGGGAGAAGATGAGGTTCAACAACCAAGTTCGGGAGGAATTGGGGTTGAGTTGATCGGGAGGTCGCGCAACATGTATGAATCAAGAACAATGCATATGAAGGTATTGAGGACGTCGTTGGAAGATGTTTGCACATGTGCAATGAGTGCATGGACGTGGCAACATGGTTCCGAAGATTGGCTAAGGAAGGAAAGATCTGGTTGGAAGGATCGGATCATATCGGTTGATGACTTCGGCTGCGGCAGAGTCGGTTATGGCTTGATATGCAAAGTATCAAGTTGGTTATGACAGGATTTCATGTGGGTCACGAATTTGAGTTGTTTTAGTAATGTGCGATACGTTCCTAAGGTGTTTGGAAGTCTTAATATTGCTTCTATCTACGTATAGAAGAGTCTTGAGCAGTTATGGAAAGTTTCGATTTGTGAACTGAGTAGGATTAGAGTCCTAGTTGAGATTGGGTTGGCCTAAGGGCTGGTTATATAAGAAAGAGATGCCAGAGCTCATGTAAGACGACTTTTGGGCTGTTCCTCTTGTGTTCTATTGAATAAATATCCTAGTTTAAAGGAACTTTTGTGCCTTGTTCGTCCGACTTGTTCCAGACAAGTTTTTATCGTCGAGTTTTCTGCACAACACTACCTTTCTTCGGTGGTTTTATCATAACTCGAGTTTTACAAATCCAAGTGACGTGATTATTTTTGGGTTGTCTTCACAACTTGATTATCTAATCTGTAAAAATTTTACAGTCATTGGATTTGCGGTTTTTGATCTACACGAGTTTCTTTGCAGTATTGCAGATCTATTTTTTACTCGGTAGAACAGATTGACCTTTGTTTGATCTTTCGATCGTACTTTGAGTTTCTCTCAACGGATTTGAGTGATTCTTGTTGTATAATCTTCCTGACTTGATTCTCTCTGATATCTATCACTTTTGTCACGGTGAAACACGTTTAGATTAGTCTCACACACGATTTCTTTAACAGATTGTTTTCTACCAAGGGGTTTTCATTGCTTCCGTTGAAAAAGTTTTAATCTACCATTCACCCCCCTCTGGTAGCTTTTCACGTGCTCTTCGATCCTACAATTGGTATAATAGCCACAATGCTCTATTTTGTGTGATTTGCACGTGTTTTTGACTAACCTTCATCGAGAAGTACTCCATAAAACCTTGTGTATTTCTTGGCATTGATTTTCAGGTTTGGAAAGCATGCATGGAAGCTTTTATCCAGGCGCAAGGCTTTGGCATATGGTAAAAGGTATACAAACCTTATGAAGTGCCACCGAATGATCAAGTTATGGCTACGAACCTACGGGACATCAACAACAACAACAAAGCCCGAAACTTGATCATCCAAGGACTCACTCAGAGCGACTTCAATCGCATTGCGCACCTCCTATCGGCATACAATGTTTGGAGAGCGCTTTGTGACTATCACGAAGGATTCAACACAATCAATGAGGTGAGACAAGATATGTTCAAAAAGGAATAAATGTGTTTCGAGATGCAACCCAGTGAGTCTATCGATGACCTTTTTGCTTGTTTCAATAAAATTCTCAGCAACCTATGTAGTGTCAATGTTAACTTTTCTGATGCTGAGAATGCTAGGCAACTTCTTGGTGCATTAGACATGTCAATCTGGAAGATGAAAGTTACATCTATTCGTGAATCAACTAACATGAGTTCTCGTACATTAGATGTGATTTACTCTAAACTAAAAACCAATGAAATTGACATCTTATCACGTAAGAATCAAAATAAGTCTATTGCATTTGTCTCACAACGTGATATGCCTAGCTCCGACCAATCATCATCTTGCAATACTCTTGCTTTGTTGTCCTCACTAACCCTGGAGCAGATTGAGGAGTTTGCAGAAGAATAATTAGCACTCATCTCTACTATATTCTCAAAACATTACAAAATGTGAGAACTAGAAGGAGAGGAAGCTCCGAACCACAGTGTTGCTTTGAATGTGGTAAGATAGGACACTTCCGTACAGAATACCTTAGTCTTTTAGGTCCTACTACCCGTGATGAGAAGCAGAACAAGATCAAGACCATCTCTGAAAAGTCCAACAAGAAAAAGAAGGGTACCATAGGACGCAAGATGATAAACAGCTTCATCACCGCACTTCAAGAGCTTAGTTCAAGTGATGTAGACTTTGGAAGTGATGACGATGATGACGATTTGGCCAACTTATGCTTTATGACGGGCAAAACAAGATCAAGACCAAGTCAGGAGGATGCAGAACACAACAGTGACGACGATGAGGTATGTTCTACATGTAATGAAATGTGTGATGCAATTTCTCGTGCAACTATTATTGTCAAGAAAAAGGACAAAAAACTCAAGGATAATGCTGCTAAAATTGAATCACTAGAATCTGAAATCAACTGTTTGAAAACCTTGATTCCTAGTGATGATTGATGTCCCTCATGTGACTTAATCTATGAACAATTGTCCACATTAAGAATTGCACACTCCTCCACTCTAGATAGACTTGCTGAAGAAATCTTAAAGAAAAAAAGCTATCGGATTTTAATGTTAAACACTTAAAAAATGATTCTTATTCTATAGATGATTTGCATTGTTCTGCACGTGATAATCTTGATAAGAAACTAAAAGATGCAATGAATGAAATTTCCATTCTAAACAATGCTTTATGAACACATAAAGTTAAAAATTGTTCTAATAGCAAACTTAAGGTTAAAGCTTCATGTGAAAACTGCCTAGACTTCTCTAAAAACCTTGATGACATGAATAGGACACTAGAGCGGTTTAATAATGGGAATAAGAATCTAGACTTGCTGTTGAATTCTTCTAAACCTTGCAATGATAAAACTGGTTTAGGTTTTGATTGCCATGCTTATTCTAAAACACATCCACCACATGTTGTACAAACATTTGGAAGAGGTTTAATCAAAAAGGTCCCTAAACAAAAGGATGTGATTTTTAAATCTGCAAGAGTGCTTTCTAAGTCTGTTTCTAATGTTGGATGCTCATCTAAACATGATTACAAAATTAAATTTCATTGTACTTACTGTGATAAAGATGGTCATGTCGTACACTTCTGTTATAGACTAGCTAAAAATATTAAAAATGATAAAATGTCTGCTAGATCTCATAACATTCATGATAAATCTTCCATGCTTGCTAAACAAAAAATTAGAAACATGCAACTGGCTTTAATGAGTCTGAAATTTGCAAAGGTAGCATCCGAACCTTCTGGTAAGAAATTTGCAAAGGCAGCTCCGGTAGTTCCGATAGCTCCGAGAGCTCCCGGACCTTCTGTTGTTCCCTCCGGAACTTCAGTTTTTGCACTCGGAGCTTCAGCCTTTTCCATTGGAACTTCTGCGTTCACCTCCGGAGCTACTGGTTTTTGTGCTAAACGCATAACAACTTTTAAATCAGTGGTTAAGAACAGAAAACCTCAACTCTTGACTCATAAACCTACTGTTTTGTTACAGCTTTCGCGTGTTGTTCCTACTGGACATCGCGTGGCTCAGTACTGGATTCCCAAATACTTATTGACTAAGCCCAGTATTGAATCATTGACGTATTGTCCTGCTATGTAGGTTTCACTCTTGAGGAAGGAGAACATATGGATTGTGGATTCAGGTTGTTCATGCCACATGACCGGTAACAAAGAATGGTTATCCTCCCTCTTTTTTGTGTCACGTGTAGAGAATGTTACTTTTGCCGATAATTCTTCAACTCCTATAATTGCTAAGGGTTCGGTTAGAATAAATGATCACTACACTTTCAAGGATGTGGCACTTGTTAAAAATTTGAAATACAACTTGCTTTCTGTTTCCCAACTGCTAGTTGAAAATCTGGAAATTATTTTCACTAAAAATTGCTGCAAAGTTGTAAATTCAAACAACTAGCTTATTTTTAACATGTCATGGTTTGGAAGAGTTTTTAAAGCTGATTTTAATATGTCTTCCTCTAAGCATAGGTGTCTAGTTACTAAAGATTCAAAGGACTTATATTTTTGTCATCGTAGACTTGGTCACGTATGCTTTGATCATCTAACGCGTGTTAGTGCTCTTGATCGCATACGTGAAGCTGCCTAAGCTTAAAGGAGGCAAATAATTTGTGTGCTCTTCTTGTAGACATGCTAAGATGGTTTCAGGTTCACATACTCCTCTCACAATGATCATGACAACTGAACCATGTCAACTTTTGCATCTTGACACCGTAGGACCTTCACGTGTTCAATCCTTCGGAGGTAAATGGTATACTCTTGGGTTTACTTTATGGCATCTAAGAATGAAGCTTTTAGTCACTGTAGAACTTTGTTTCTTATATTATCAATTGATCACCCAGGATCTTTAAAAAGCAATTAGAAGTGCTAACAGAACCAAATTTAGAAATCAATCTTTTGATCAATTTTGTGCTGAAAATGGAATAGATCATCAATTTTCTTCACCATATGTACCTCAACAAAATGGTGTTGTAGAAAGAACAGAACCTTAGTTGAGATGGCTAGGACTATGCTTGATGAATATCAAACACCTAGGAAATTTTAGGCTGATGCAATTGCAACCGCTTTTTATATCTGAAATCGTGTTTTCTTGCGCGCTAAGCTAGGTAAAACATCATATGAGCTCCGGTTTGGACATAGGGCTAGTGTTACACACTTTCAGGTCTTTGATTGCAAATGCTTTGTTAAGAAACATGGTAATCTTGATAAATTTGAACCTAGATCCATTGATGGCATGTTTCTTGGTTATCCATCTCATACTAAAGGCTACCGTGTGCTTTTACTTGACAATAAAAAAATTGTGGAGACTTGTGAGGTGTCTTTTGATGAAGCTAGCATAGGTACTAGCTCAAACATTGCAGGTCCGGCTCCATATCCATAGGGGGAGAGCATTTTCGTTGAAGACGAGGATATAACACCCTAAATCTTTGCATCATGCATCACATTGCATATATATTCATACATTAAACATTAATAGAGAAAAAGAAAATAAAAATATAAAACATGTCTTTGGGAATGAATAAAAAAAATACACATATAATAATATATATTGATATTTGATTATGTAAAGAAAAAAAAGTCTCTGGAAACTTCCGGAAGTTTCAGGGGAAGCTTTGCTTCTCCCCGGAACCTTCCAGGCAAACAGTGCTAGCCGGCACTTGGCCGAGCCGGCCTACCCGCGCCGCTCGCCCTGGCGTTGACCCGCGCTGCGACCCCGCCGCCTGGCCCCACCGCACTGCCTCCCGCGCGCGCGCCTGGCGCGAGCCGCGCTCGCCCTGGCCCCACCCCACCGCCTGGCGCCCCCGCGCAACCCCGCTGCCACGCGCCCCACCACCTGCCCCGCACTCCCACGCGCGCGGTCGCGCCCCACCCGCACCGCCTGGGCCCTGCACCGCCCGCCGCCTGGGTCCCGCAGCCGACCGACGTGCCTCCCGTGCGTACCGCCCGACCGAGCCCGCACCGCGACCGACGCGCCTCGCGTTGACTCCCGCACGTGCGCCCGACCCTGAACCGACTCGGCCTCGGGCCGATTGCGATCGATGTCGCGATGCCGCGCCTCTATAAACTTCGTAGGTCTTCGTAGGTTTTCCCAGCCGCCAGAAGCGCCGCCGCCTTCCAGAGAAGCCACCGCCTTCCAGAGAAGAGAGCCCTAGCGGCTAGAAAAAAAGCATTAGAGGGCTGCGCCGCCAGGGAAGAAAAGAGGAGGAAGAGGAAGAAAAAAAAGAGGGCGCCACCATCCGCCGGAGATCGTCGTCGTCATCGCGTCGCCGTCGTCGTGCCGCCGGAGAACCTTGTGCATCTACTTCGTCTACGCGTCGTCCCCATCCCGCGATCATCGAAGCCATCGCATCTACGGTAGACCACGTTCTGATGCGAATTTTAGCGACCATATTGAACCTAATAGACGTAAATTGATCATAGTCGCACCGTCTTTTTATTTTCAGCAACATTAATCCCCGCTAAAACTCCCGTAAACTCATATGAACACGTATGAACTAGATGCATCTAATTAATAAACAACCGTAGTAAATTAATTATTGAATTGTGCATGCATACATGTCATTGCATGTTGATTATTTTGTGTGCATCATATTGAATTGTATGTATTTTCTTGTGTGTATGATCACGCGTAGAGGAACGTGCTCAAGAGGCCGCATACGAGGATTTCCAAAATCAAGACTTTGAAGCGCTTGGGCAACCCCATCCGTCGGAGCAAGGCAAGTGTCCTTGATCATATTGATCCCGTTTTATTAAATGTTTTGTTTGCGAACTTGCATGCTTGTGTTAATATGATGGGAAACCCATACGTAGGAGTTTACTATCGTTGTTTGCCACCCCTTGTCGCCGGGATATACACGATGAGTCGGGTATGGGTATTTTTCTTTTTGCACTGCATCGCTACAGGGTTATGGGTAACTTAAATAATGTGGTTGACAACTTTAATTACAACAACTTGGGATGGCAATAAGATGATGATTAATTTAGCAACCTGGAATTTAGGAGACCTATGCAAGCATGGTTTTGTGGATGGGTTGGATGATATGGTGGTTTGCTTGCCTTAGATCTAAGGACCGGTTCATGCGAGAATATGCCAGGTCAACAGTGCCACCACAAGGTCAAGTATGGGTGCGGCGTAGCTGAATAATTAGGAGCGCTGCTAGTATTGTATGGACCATTGGATGGCGCGGGGAATAAGATTTGAGGAGGACTGCCCTAGGATCCGCATGGCACACGAGGGGGCCCGTGGGTGGTAGAATGGAGATTCAAGCCTACCGGTGAAACCTTAGTGGGCCCATACATACTAGTAGTCCCTTTTGAAAGGCTATTTTGTGATCTCTTGGCCACACACCTACGGAAGTGTGAGACGGCATAATGGAGGTTTCTTAGTCACCGAAAGGTGATGAAATCACGAACATGTGGGTAAAGTGGTACAACCTCTGCAGAGTGTTAAAAACTATAATGATAGCCGTGCTCCAAGTTAAGAGCACCTAGATGACCTACATGATTAGAATTGGACTTGGAATTTTGGGATGGTTGGTATGGTTTTGGGTTGTCACTTGAGTATTGTCGGTACATGAGAGATTATGAAATTGGCATATGGTATTAATTTTATGGTTGGCTGGTATTAACGGATTGCGATGATAAATGAGAACTGTTGGATTTATGGTATGATAATTACTTGGGTCATGAAGGGAAATAAATTCACATAAACATGATAGGCCGCTTTTTCATGTTCATGAAATGTACTTTTCTGCAATTAGCCAGTTTATTCCAATCATTTGTTTAGCCACATGTCATCTATTTCCACACTTGCTGAGTACGACACGTACTCACCCTTGCAATCCCCCCCCAACAGCTACTGGAGACAATTGGGAGTACCCTGAGGATCACGTGGAGTACTAGGTTGCGTACCGCCGTCAATTGCCTGTGGAATGGAGTCGTGCTGCTTAGTTTATTTTCCGCTGCATTATTTAGAGTTTTATCAATTGTGAATTATTGGATTATTGTAATAAAGTACTTATTTAATAGTTAAGATGTGGTTAAATTATGTATATTGTTTGTGATGCAACCATATATGTGTGATGAACTTCCTGGGCACACATATGCGTTACGCTTGGTTCATATTCGGAACCGGGTGTCACAAATTGGTATCATAGTCGCGTTGACTGTAGGACGCAAGCCTTGGTAGAATGGACATTTTAGAGCACATTGGAGCACTCAGGAAGCATTGTGATTTTGTTGGTGTGCTGTTTGCTATATATATATATATATTATTTTCTTGTGTACTTAATAGAGGATTTTGGGATGCCTTAGCATTGCCATGTCCACCTAGGCTAGTGTAGCTAGCTGTTTAGTTTATATCCCTTGATGCATATAGTTGGGACGTTTCTTTCCAAATTCTAAATCCTTCTGTATCCACCCTTCTTTCGCCAACAGATGGTGAGAACTCGTAACCAGAGGGATGCCAACGATGAGGAGGAGCGCAATGAAGTACCTCAGAACAACCAGGGACATGCTCATGGAGCTATCAATATTGAACAACTGTTAGCTATGCAGAACCAGCTCATGCAGACCATGATACAGACAATGGGATAGCTGCAAGCTGGCAACAACAATCAGTATCATATACCGCCACCGCCACCGCCACCACCCCAGCCACACCACAATCGGTTGGGAGAGTTCATGAGGACCAGGCCGCCTACCTTTGCACAAGCCACAGACCCAATGGAAGCTGATGATTGGCTAAAGTCCGTTGAGAAGAAACTTGCTATTGTCCAGTGCACTGATAGGGAGAAGGTTCTCTTTGCATCACATCAACTAGTTGGAGCAGCCGTTGACTGGTGGGAAGCTCTTTGCAACGCTCATGATAATCAGGAGGCAATAACTTGGGCTGAGTTTAAGCAGAGTTTCCGTTCCCACTATGTACCTGAAGGAGTTATGATACTGAGAAGACAAGATTTTGAAAATCACAGGCAAGGAAGGATGAGCGTGAGTGAGTATCTCAACAAATTCACTCAATTATCAAGATATGCTCCAGAAGACATCAACACTGATAGTAGGAAGCAGTATCTGTTTATGAGGGGTCTCAACAATGAAATTCAAGTCCAATTGCTCAATACTAATTATCCAAACTTCCAAAAGCTGGTTGACAAGGATATTGTGGTTGAGAACAAGATTCGTGAGATGGAGCAGGACAACAAGAGGAAGATGCCACATCATGGACCGCAGCAAGGAAGCAATGTTCGCCCCCGCTATGCACCACCTACTGCACCACACTACAACCCATCTGCTCCTGCATAACGCGCTGCTTATCCGCCCCGCCCAAATCAGCCACCATAGCAACGCCCCGCCATGCAAGCACCTCGCTATCCTGTGCCACCTGCGCCGCGTCCCAACATGGCGCCAAATGCTCAAAACCAGCTGCGCCCAAACTTCCCTAATGCTACGGGCGGTAAGACATGCTATGTGTGTGGAGAGCCCGGACACTTTGCAAGTCAATGCCCCAGAAGAAACTATGGACCTATGAACAATGCACCAAGGCCAAATTACCTGCGACCAAATGGAGGAGCACCACAAGGCAACCGTGGACAGCATAATTTTGCTCGTGGCAATGTGAATCATGTCTCTACTGAGGAAGCCCAGCAAGCTGATGACGTCGTGATTGGTATGTTTCTTGCCAACTCCAACCCCGCGACTATTTTATTTGATTCGGGAGCATCTCATTCATTCATCTCGTCAAAGTATGTTGCCAAGTACAATTTTCCTATATCTCATATGAAGCAAACTATGCTAGTAAGTTCTCCTGGCGGAGAGATGAGGACAAATATAGTATGTCCGAAAGTAAGCATTAAAATAAGGGGGGTAGACTTTCTCGCAAACCTCATAGTCTTGGACTCCCAAGGAATAGACATAATACTTGGAATGGACTGGTTGAGCAAGTATAATGGAGTCATTCAATGTGCCGAGAGGATTGTGCAGTTTTGACAAGTGAACATGGTACACGCATCGAAGTTGAGGCAGCCCAACCTGCAAGAGAGAAAGCGATGCTGAATCACGTGGAAGGAGTGACATTGGAAAGCATTCCGATCGTTTGCGAGTACCCAGATGTGTTTCCAGATGAGTTGCCAGGTATGCCACCTGATCGTGACATAGAATTCGCCATTGAGTTGATACCCGAAACTGCACCTGTAGCTAAGAGGCCGTATAGGATGCCTCCTAAGGAATTAGCAGAGCTCAAGAAGCAAATTCAAGAGCAGCTAGACAAGGGTTTTATACGCCCAAGCTCATCCCCGTGGGGAGCTCCAGTGCTCTTCGTAGATAAGAAGGATGGAACCCAGAGGATGTGTGTGGACTATAGGTCTCTCAACGAAGTGACAATTAAGAACAAGTACTCACTGCCCTGTATAGAGGATTTGTTCGACCAAATGAAGGGTGCCTGTATCTTCTCCAAGATCGACTTGCAGTCAGGATACTTCCAAATGAAGATTAGACCATCGGATATACCCAAGACAGCATTTCGGACACGATATGGATCTTATGAGTACACCGTCATGTCATTTGGATTGATGAACGCGCCTGCGTACTTTATGTATCTCATGAATAAGGTCTTCATGGAATATATAGATAAGTTCGTCGTAGTGTTCATCGATGACATTATGATATACTCGAGAAGCGAGGAAGAACATGAAGGACACTTGAAGCTTACATTACAGAAGCTACGGGAACACCAATTGTATGCCAAGTTCAGTAAATGTCAATTCTGGTTACGGAAAGTTTCTTTCATAGGCCATATTATTTCCAGAGGAGGAGTATCAATTGACCCAGGGAAGGTGAGAGATGTGCTTAAGTGGTAACCGCCACAAACTGTTAAGGAAATTCGGAGTTTCCTTGGAATGGCTGGATATTACCGCTGATTCATCAAGGATTTCTCCAAAATAGCCAAGCCTATGACCGAATTACTCATGAAAGGGAAGGCATTCCGATGGACTCAAGCTTGTCAGGATAGCTTTGAGGAGTTAAACAAAAGGTTGACAACTACGCCAGTGTTAGTATTACCGGACGTGAGCAAGAGTTTTTGATATATATTGTGATGCATCAAGACAAGGATTAGGATGTGTGCTCATGCAAGAAGGCCAAGTGGTAGCTTATGCATCGAGGCAACTAAAGAAACATGAGTTGAACTACCCTACACACGACCTTGAACTCGCAGTCGTGGTACACGCCTTGAAGATATGGAGACACTATGTTTTTGGTCACCGATGTGGGATTTATACGGATCACAAGAGTCTCAAGTACATATTTACGCAAACGGATCTGAATCTGAGGCAACGCCGATGGTTGGAGCTCATCAAGGATTATGAAGTGGGGATCAACTATCACCCAGGGAAGGCCAATGTAGTGGCCGATGCTTTGAGCCGAAAAGGAGTAAGCCACCAACTCACAGTCTGGGAGCTGCCATCCGAGTTATGCAAGGAGTTTGAACGGTTGAACCTTGGATTCATAAATGAGATGGGAACGATGGAAGTCAACCCAACATTAGAGCAGGAAATACGGGAAGGACAGACAAAGGACAAGGAAATACAGGAAATCAAGGAAAAGATCCAAGAAGGAAGAGAATTCAGATTTGATGAGGACGAACAGGGTACCTTATGGCTTGGAAAGAGGATTGTGGTACTTAATATTAGGCATATTCGGGAAACAATATTGAAGGAGGCACATGACTCACCTTAATCAATTCATCGCGGCTGTACGAAGATGTACAAGGACTTAAAGACATGCTATTGGTGGGCCAACATGAAAAAGGACATAGCCGAATATGTTGCACTTTGTGATGTGTGCCGACGAGTGAAAGCTGAACATCAAAGGCCAGCCAGATTGTTACAACCATTGAAAATCCCGGAGTGGAAGTGGGAAGAGATTGGTATGGACTTTATAGTTGGATTACCGCGAACTCAGTCTGGCTATGATTCAATATGGGTTATTGTGGATCGGTTGACAAAATCAGCTCACTTCATCCCTGTCAAGACCAAATATACCACCGCGAAGCTAGCAGAATTGTATATGGAGCATATTGTGTGTCGACACGGAGTACCGAAGAAGATAGTCTCGGATAGAGGTTCTCAGTTTACCTCCAGATTTTGGCAGAAATTGCATGAAGCAATGGGAAGAAGGTTGAACTTCAGTTTGGCGTATCACCCTCAAACAGATGGACAAACCGAGAGGACCAACCAAATTTTGGAAGACATGTTAAGAGCTTGTGCTTTAAAGCATGGGAAAAGTTGGGATAAAAGTTTGCCGTACGATGAATTCTCGTACAACAATAGCTACCAAGCAAGTCTGAAAATGTCACCCTACGAAGCATTGTACGGAAGGAAGTGTAGGACTCCCTTGTTTTGGAATGAAACTGGAGAGAATCAAGTGTTTGGTCCCGACGTGTTACAAGATGTTGAAAGGCAAGTCCAAATAATACGGGAAAACTTAAAGGCTGCCCAGTGTTGATAGAAAGGTTATGCTGATAATAGGCGAATGAGTCTGACTTTTGAAGTTGGAGATTTTGTATACCACAAAGTGTCACCTATCAGAGGTCAGCGACGGTTTAACGTCAAAGGAAAACTGGCACCACGTTACATTGGACCATTCAAGATTTTGGACAAGCGAGGAGAAGTAGCATATCGACGTGAGCTGCCGACGTATCTCTCCGATGTACACGATGTGTTTCACGTCTCTCAACTCAAGAAGTGTCTCAGGGTACCGGAAGAACAAGTACCGATGGACGAGTTAGAACTTCAAGAGGATTTGTCCGGTGTCGAGCAACCTATCAAAATTTTGGACATGAAGGAAAGGGTCACAAGGAATAAGAGGATCCGTTGGTGCAAAGTGCAATGAAAACACCATACGGAAACCGAAGCTATGTGGGAACGTGAAGAAGACCTGAAGGCAGAATTCCCTCATCTTTTCTCCACGCTATCGAATCTCGAGGGTGAGATTCACTTTAAGGGGGGTAGGTTTGTAACACCCTAAATATTTGCATCATGCATCACATTGCATATATATTCATGCATTAAACATTAATAGAGAAAAAGAAAATAAAAATATAAAACATGTATTAGGGAATGAATAAAAAGAAATACATATAATAATATATATTGATATTTCATTATGTAAAGAAAAAAATCTCTGGAAACTTCTGGAAGTTTCCGGGGAAGCTTTACTTCTCCTCGGAACCTTCCGGGCAAACAGTGCCAGCCGGCACTTGGCCGAGCCGGCCTACCCGCGCCGCTCGCCCTGGCGTTGACTCGCGCTGCGACCCCGCCGCCTGGCCCCACCGCACCGCCTCCCGCGCGCGCGCCCTGCGCGAGCCGCGCTCGCCCTGGCCCCACCCCGCCGCCTGGCGCCCCCGCGCGACCCCGCCACCTGCCCCGTACTCCCACGTGCGCGGTCGTGCCCCACCCGCACCGCCTGGGCCCCGCACCGCCCGCCGCCTGGGTCCCGCAGCCGACCGACGCGCCTCCCGCGCGTACCGCCCGACCGAGCCCGCACCGCGACCGACACGCCTCGCGCTGACTCCCGCACGTGCGCCCGACCCCGAACCGACTCGGCCTCGGGCCGATTGCGATCGATGTCGCGATGCCGCGCCTATATAAACTCCGTAGGTCTTCGTAGGATTTCCCAGCCGCCAGAAACGCTGCCGCCTTCCAGAGAAGCTCCGCCTTCCAGAGAAGAGAGCCCTAGCGGCTAGAAAAAAAGCACCAGAGGGCTGCGCCACCAGGGAAGAAAAGAGGAGGAAGAGGAAGAAAAAAAAAAGAGGGCGCCACCATCCGCCGGAGATCGTCGTCGTCATCGCGTCGCCGTCATCGTGCCGCCGGAGGACCTTGCGCATCTACTTCGTCTACGTGTCTTCCCCATCCCGCGATCATCGAAGCCATCGCATCTACAGTAGGCCACGTTCCGATGCGAATTTTAGCGACCATATTGAACCTAATAGACGTAAATTGATCGTAGTCGCACCGTATTTTTCTTTTCAGCAACATTAATCCCCGCTAAAACCCCCGTAAACTCATATGAACACGTATGAACTAGTTGCATCTAATTAATAAACAACCGTAGTAAATTAATTATTGAATTGTGCATGCATACATGTCATTGCATGTTGATTATTTTGTTTGCATCATATTGAATTGTATGTATTTTCTTGTATGTATGATCACGTGTAGAGGAACGTGCTCAAGAGGCCGCATACGAGGATTTCCAAAATCAAGACTTTGAAGCGCTTGAGCAACCCCATCCGTCGGAGCAAGGCAAGTGTCCTTGATCATATTGATCCCGTTTTATTAAATGTTTTGTTTGCGAACTTGCATGCTTGTGTTAATATGATGGGAAACCCATACGTAGGAGTTTACTAGTGTTGTTTGCCACCCCTTGTCACCGGGATATACACGATGAGTCGGGTATGGGTATTTTCTTTTTGCACCGCATCGCTACATGGGTTATGGGTAACTTAAATAATGTGGTTGACAACTTTAATTATGACAACTTGGGATGGTAATAAGATGATGATTAATTTAGCATCCTGGAATTTAGGAGACCTAAGCAAGCATGGTTTTGTGGATGGGTTGGATGATATGGTGGTTTGCTTGCCTTATATCTAAGGACCGATTCATGCGAGAATATGCCAGGTCAACGGTGCCACCACAAGGCCAAGTATGGGTGTGACGTAGCTGAATAATTAGGAGCGCTGCTAGTATTGTATGGACCATTGGATGGTGCGGGGAATGGGAGTCGAGGAGGACTGCCCTGGGATCCGCATGGCACACGAGGGGGCCCGTGGGTGGGAGAATGGAGATTCAAGCCTGCCGGTGAAACCTTAGTGGGCCCGTACATACTAGTAGTCCCTTTTGAAAGGCTATTTTGTGATCTCTTGGCCACACACCTACGGAAGTGTGAGACGGCATAATGGAGGTTTCTTAGTCACCGAAAGGTGATGAAATCATGAACATGTGGGTAAAGTGGTACAACCTCTGCAGAGTGTTAAAAACTATCATGATAGCCTTGCTCCCGGTTAAGAGCACCTAGATGACCTACATGATTAGAATTGGACTTGGAATTTTGGGATGGTTGGTATGGTTTTGGGTTGTCACTTGAGTATTGTCGGTACATGAGAGATTATGAAATTGGCATATGGTATTAATTTTATGGTTGGCTGGTATTAACGGATTGCGATGATAAATGAGAACTGTTGGATTTATGGTATGATAATTACTTGGGTCATGAAGGGAAATAAATTCACATAGACATGATAGGCCGCTTTTACATGTTTATGAAATGTACTTTTCTGCAATTAGCCAGTTTATTCCAATCATTTGTTTGGCCACATGTCATCTATTTCCACACTTGCTGAGTACGACACGTACTCACCCTTGTAATCCCCCCAACAGCTACTGGAGACAATTGGGAGTACCCTGAGGATCACGCGGAGTACTAGGTTGCGTACCGCCGTCAATTGCCTGTGGAATGGAGTCGTGCTGCTTAGTTTATTTTCTGCTGCATTATTTAGAGTTTTATCATTTGTGAGCTATTGGATTATTGTAATAAAGTACTTATTTAATAGTCAAGACGTGGTTAAATTATGTATATCGTTTGTGATGCAACCGTATGTGTGTGATGAACTTCCTGGGCACACATATGTGTTACGCTTGGTTCATATTCGTTACCGGGTGTCACAGAGGAAGAAGTGGTGCTGCTGCCCAAAAATTCAGCGGCTAATGACATTGTTCTAGCTCCTGATTTTGATTCACAGCCAACACCGACAACCACCAATTTGGTCCAGATCCTACTCAAGTCACAAGCTCATCAATTTGTGATGAACATGAAGAAGAAGAAGCTTGTGAAGTGTCCACTCCCCTCTGGGTTCTCAAAAGTCATCCTCCACAACAAATTATTGGAAGCTTGCACGAACGAGTCACACGATCCAGGTTTTGCAATCCAATCTCTCATGCTCATTCTGCTTTTGTTGCTTCTTTTGAACCCAAAGATATATCACACGCACTCACTAATGAATCTTGGATTATTTCCATGCAAGAAGAGTTATTTTGAACTTGTTGCATGCTCACAAGTGCTTTTAATCATTAAGAATTAATCAAGTACCAACTCACATGTTGAGTTTTTATGGACAAAAATAAATTGAGAAAAGATAAAGAGAATATGCATGCATCGCACTTCTTCTTTTGAGATGGCTTATCATTGCACTTAGATATGAACTTGGAAGAAGTTGTGTATGACTAAAACCATGTCCTTAAGCTTCTGATTGTCAAATGACATAGGCTTGGCTTGGTTGGTTAGAATAAGGCAGATGCGCATATAATCTCTTGCAAATATCATATGGTCTAAATTTGTGCTTTGAAAAATAATAAAATGCAGCAACTAGTGTCATGCTTTCAAGTTTTGAAATAGTTAAGTTTGTGAGATCATGACTTGTTTAAATTGAAAATTAAATATGATCTCTAGCATGGCTTACACTACTTTATGTATCTCATTGATGTGATAATGTAAGGAACTTGATAGTATGACTTGGATGAGCTTTGTTTATATGTATATGTTGTAATATGCTCATAACAACAAAAAGGAGAGAGAAAATTTGTTTATATGCACATGACTTGCTGAATACATTGTCAAAGGGGGAGAGATAAAGAGAAATTAACTTTGGCATGATTATTCTCAAAGAGAGAAGTAAGAAAGGGGGAGAGATTTTGATTTTTGATTTTCTTCTCATTTTACTTTTGATTTACAAAGGGGGAGAAATTGTCTTCAAAACTTTTAAAATAAGCCAATGTTCGAATTTTAATGGTGTTGCCAATGCATTCATCAAGGGGGAGATTGTGAGACCTATGTGTGCTGAATACATTGGCTGGTAGTGAATACATTGGCTTTAATAATAAAAGCTCTGAAATATCACCAAAAACACCTTTTTATCTAGATCCGAATCTAGCACCGAGCTACAGCAAGGTCCAACGGTAGGTCCGGCTTGTTTTGGGTAGCTCCGGCTACGTTAGATGCTAGGTTCGACTTGTTGGTAAGGTCCGACTAGCTTTGATTAGCTCCGGTGAGTTTTGACTTTAGCTCTGACATGTCTTTGATAGCTCTGGCATGTTTTTACTAAGCTCCGAGTTGATTTGTCTAGCTCCGGTTTTTGGATTGACTAGTTTCAACTAGTTTTGGTAAGCTCCGGCCTAGGATCTGCTAGTTTTGGTAAGCTTCGGTGGGTGCTTTATTCTTCTAGCTTTGATAAGCTCCGGCTCAAGCTCTGGGTTGCTCTGGCAAGGTCCAGAACTTGACCGCAGTGCTTCTGCTTTTCATTTGCAATGTTTCATACTTGCTTTACATCTATGGAAAGATTGCTTAGTATTCATTTGCTATGTTTTTGGTGCGTTTTGGTTGAATACGGTTGATATCGTTTCTACTGTGGTTTTGCAACATGCTTATGTGAGGTGCTCACATAAGGTGTTGTGTTCGGAACTAACTTGAGTCAAGTCGAGGACTTGGGCTCGTATGGATTGTTTGTTTGTTCATGTGCAGGTGTTGCTTGAGTTCAAGTCATGGCTGGTGACAGGATCCATTGGACTAGTCTCAGGAGGAGATGAGGTTCCAACAACCAAGTTTGGGAGGAACTGTGGTTGAGCGAGTCAGGAGGTCGCGCAGGATGATTGAATCAAGGGCAGTGCATATGAAGGTCAAAGGAAGGTGTTCGCACGTATGCATGAGGTGCATGACGTGGCAATATGCTTCTAGAGACGGATTATGGAAGGAAGATCTGATCGGAAGGATCGGATCGTATCGGTTGAAGACTTAGGCTGCTAGCTGAGTCAGTTATGGCTCGGTATGGAAATATCGAGTTGGTTATGTTAGGATTTCATGTGAGTCACGAATTTGAGTTGTTTAGGAATGTGGGATACGTTCCTAAGGTGTTTGGAAGTCTTAAGATTGCTTCTATCTGCGTATAGAAGAGTCCTAAGCAGTTATGGAAAGTTCCGATTGTGATCGGATTAGGATTGGAGTCCTAGTTGAGATTGGGATGGCCTAAGGGCTGGTTATATAAGCAAGGGAAGGACAAAGCTCGTGAGGCACGACTTTGGGGATGTTCCTCTTGTGTTCTATTGAATAAAATTCGTAGTTTGAAGGAACTTTTGTGCCTTGTTCGTCCGACTTCTTCTAGACAAGTTTTACTCGTCGAGTTTCTGGACAGCACTACCTTTCGTCGGTCGTTTTATCATAACTCGAGTTTTACAGATCCAATTGATGCGATTCTTTTTGGGTTGTCTTCACAACTTGATTATCTATCATCTGTCAAAATTTCACAGTTATTGGATTTGTGGTTTCTGAGCTACACGAGTTTCTTTGCAGCATTCTAGAAACTGTTTTTCTCGGGTAGGTCAGATTGACCTTTGTTTGATCGTTAGATCATAACTTGAGTTTCTCTCGACGGATTTGAGTGATTCTTCTTGTATTTTCTTCGTGACTTGATTCTCTCTGATATCAATCACTTTTGTCACGGTGAAACATGTTTAGATTAGTCTCGGACTCGATTTCTTTAACAGATCGTTTTTCTGCCTAAGGGATTGGGATTTATTTGTTTCCGCTGCGTAAGATTTTTAAATCTACCATTCACCCCCCTCTGGTAGCTTTTCACGTGCTCTACGATCCTACACACTTCCCGCCATGTCCTCAAGACAATGCGGCGGGACATGACCTCTATAGCTCCCACCGCCAGGGCGGAGCCTCATCTGAAGTGGATGGATACTGCGATCACCTTCGATGCTTCGGACTGCCCTCGGAACATGATCGGAGCTGGCCAACTTGCATTGATGATATCTCTGACCATCAATAACATCCAGCTTCACCACGGAATGGTGGACGGAGGTTCAGGGATAAACCTCATATGCTTGGAAGCCTTCGTCAAGCTTCAGCTCCGACCTTCGGATCTTCGCCCCTCCCAACCTTTCTCAGGAGTAGGTTCGGGAGCCATTACCTCACTCAGTGCCATTACTCTACCGGTGACCTTCGGAACTCGGGAGAACTATAGGACTGAGAAGTTGGTCTTCGACATGGCAAAGATCAACTTGCCCTTCAATGCCATCTTGGGTAGGCCAGCTTTATACAAATTCATGGTTGCTGCTCATTATGGCTACTTGGTGTTGAAGATGCCAACACCCTCAGGCGTTCTCTGGATCCGCGGAGATCGCACCGCCTGAGTTACGGCTCTGGAAGAACTCCACGCGCTTGCTATAGCACAGGAGGAAGAATCTGGAAAGGAGCAAGCTCCGAAGCCTCCGAGCATTCGTCATCGAGGCTCAACCTCCGCACCCCGTGTGCAACCAAGCAGCGACACCGACATTCCCGTCAAAGTCATCCAAATTGCTTCCAACACTGCTCAGACCACCCGTATATTGGGAGGCCTGAACGACAAATAGGAACTCATGCTCATCACTTTCCTCTGGGCTAATGTCGACGTGTTTGCTTGGCAACCGTCACAAATTTCTATGATCCCTAGGGAGGTGATTGAGCACAATCTGAAGATTTATCCTAACGCTTGGCCTATACATTAGAAGCCTCAGAAGCAATCAGTAGAGCGACAGAACTTCATACGCCAAGAGGTGAAGAAGTTGCTCGAAGCTGGATTCATCCGGGAAGTCTTCCACCCAAAATGTCTGGCAAACCCAGTCGTTGTACCTAAGGCCGGCAAGAAGCTTCGGATGTGTATCGACTACACAACACTGAATAAGGCATGCCCAAAAGATCCATTTCCACTACCTAAAATAGATCATATAGATTCCACCTTCGGGTGTGAATTACTGTGTTTCCTAGATGCATATTATGGGTATCATCAAATCAGAATGTCTAGTGAAGATGAAGAGCATACTGCATTCATCGCAGTAGATGGATTATATTGTTACACTGCCATGCCATTCGGTCTCAAAAATGCTGCTTCAACGTTTGTGCGAGCTATGTACAAAACTTTTGAAAAGCTCATCAGAGATGTAGTGGAAGTGTACGTCGATGACATCATCGTCAAGATCACGAACAAGGAGTCATTTCTTGACACCTTGCAAGCTGTCTTCGACAAGTTGCGAATCACACGCACAAAGCTGAACCCAGACAAGTGTGTCTTTGGTGTTAGCTCCGGAAAGCTTCATGGATTCTTGGTGAACCACCGAGGAATAGAGGCAAATCCGGCGAAGATTAAAGCTATTGATGACATGCGGCCACCAGCTCGCATCAAGGATGTCCAGAAGTTGACTTGGTGTCTAGCTGCCCTCAGCCGGTTCATCTCAAGACTGGCGGAACGGGCGCTACCCTTCTTCAAATTATTGAGGAAGTCCAGACGATTCCAATGGTCTGAAGAAGCAGAAAAGGCATTCCAAGAGCTGAAGCAGCTCCTCACCACTCTACCAACTTTGGTAGCTCTGAATCCTGGTGAACCACTTCTGCTTTACATTTCAACAACTGATGAATTTGTCACCATGGTCCGGATTGCGGAAAGACCAGAACCATCTCCAGTTCAGGAATCCAGACCCCTCCGGGAAGGTCCGGAGCTACCTGAAGGCAAGTCTGGGTCCCAGCCCCTAGAACCGGATCCTCAAGGCGAGAAGTCAAAGGATCAACCTCCTTCAAATGAAGTAGTTACTGTTGCCGAACAAGAAGATCCGGATCCTTTAGGGAGGGTCCGAGACACTTTAAAGGAAGCTCCGAGTTCCTCTAGCAAGAACCAGGAGGTCTCCAAAAAAGGTCCGGACCCCTCCGGGATGGTTCAGGTTCATGAGGAGGAAGCTCCGGGCACCTCCGGGAGGTTCCGAATAGTTCAACGCCCAGTGTACTTCATAAGTGAAGTACTTCACGATGCAAAGACTCGGTACCTAGAGGTGCATAAACTGCTATATGCAGTTCTTATCGCCTCTAGGAAGCTTCGTCACTACTTCCAAGCTCGCAAGATTTCAGTGGTAACCTATTATCCGCTGTGTGCAATCTTGCGTAACCCCAATTCTACTGGGAACGTCGCAAAGTGGGCAGCGGAATTGGCTGAGTTCGATCTTGAATTCATCCCAAGACAAGCAGTCAAGAGTCAAGCATTGGCAGACTTTGTGGCGGAATGGACCCCCTCTCCATCAAATCCTGTGGTCCCCAGTGAGCAGAGGATGGAACCTAAGGTTCCGGTCTTCACTAAGCCTCACTGGACTCTCTACTTCAACGGCTCCATGCAGAAGCAGGGGGCCGGAGCTGGAATCCTTCTCCTTTCTCCGACCGGGGAGAAGGTCAAATACATGGTTCACCTTGACTTCAAGGCGACCAAAAACATGGCGGAGTATGAAGCATTAATCTATGGGCTCAAGGTGGCACTAGCATATGGTGTCAAGCAGCTGTTGGTAAAGGGTGATCCGCAGCTTGTTATAAAACAAGTTAAAGGTGAATGCTGCTGCAACAACCCTCAACTAGCTGCATATCTTCTTGAAGTCCATAAGCTTCAGAAGGATTTTGAAGTCCTAGATCTTTGTCATGTCCAACGTCTCAACAATGCTAAAGCTGACGTACTCTCGACGGAAGCTTCAACCAGAGCTTCGGCTCCCGACGGAACCTTTGTCCGGAGATTGTCGAGACCAACAGCTCAGCCTGCCGAACTGAGTGAAGGTGGCGAGACTAGCACCTCGAAGCTAGCGGTCCCGATGGCCCTGTTACCATGGCGTCCATCAAGGGTCGTAGGTGCTACAGGAAGCTCTGAGCAACCCCGCACGCAAGACTCAGAAGCTCAAGTTAGCTCCGATGCATAGATCTCGGAGATCTGGAGCTACTTGAAAGACAACATACTTTTTGAAGACAATGTATCTGCTGACCAGATAGTCAGATTGGCTAAAAGATACACACTGGTAGAAGGGGACCACTACTGGCGTGGTACCAACGGTGTTCTAATGCGGTGCATTACAAGGGAAGAAGGCCATGAGCTCCTCGCGGAAATCCATGGAGGCGAGTGTGGGAACCACGCGTCTTTCCGCACGTTGGTCGGTAAAGCCTTCCGGCATGTTTTTTACTGGCCTACTATAGAATTGCAGAGCACGTGAAAAGCTACCAGAGGGGGGTGAATGGTAGATTTAAAAATCTTACGCAGCGGAAACTTAAATCCCAACCCCTTCGATAGAAAGACGATCTGTTAGAGAAATCATGTGTGAAACTAATCTAAACGTGTTTCACCTTGAAAAAAGTGATATATACCAGAGAGAATCAAGTCACGAAGAAAGCACAAAAAGAACCACTCAAATCCGTCGAGGGAAACTCAAGTTATGATCGAAAGATCGAACAAAGGTTAATCTGTCCTACCCGAGAAAAACAGTTCTGGAACGCTGCAAAGAACCTCGTGTAGATCAAAAATCACAAATCCAATGACCATGAAATTTTGATAGATAATAGATAATCAAGTTGTGAAGACAACCCAAAAAGAGTCACGTCAATTGGTGTGGGGACCAGAGTCCACACATCCGAGGATCTCATTGGGTGGTGCCGTGCGATGCGACACCTAACAGCACACACGAAAAGGATACCAAAACATATAAAGTTTTCATTTCATAATAAGAAGAGTTTACAAAAGAGTGCACCACAGGGGTACACACGCATCGGAAAAATACATACTCATAATCTCACCTAACTAAGCAGGAGAGAAGACGTCCATGCCCTAGGGCGCTTCTCACTAGCAACAAGAAGAACATTCAGCAGCGGCGTGGCTCACATGAGATTTATCTCGACACCTTGAGTCTCATGTACAACCTGAATAGCAGAAATAAAACTAATACCTGCAAAAATCGTTAAAGCGCAAACGTGAGCATAAGGCTCAGCAAGACTATCCCGTCTCACTAGACATATGCAGTGTGAATACTAACATAAGTAAGGAATAGCATAAATAGACTCGCCTACAAGTGGATCCTTATAATCAGGTTTTATGTATAAAATGACATTCTCCAAGCACGGTACATCATGGGCTCCACAATCAAACAAGAAACGCTTTACCGATGATATGACATGCTCAGAGAACATAATGCTATTACAGCTAAAGTATGGGGAAATTGTAAACTTTAATTTTGCTATCTCTAAATCATACAAGGTTGCAAAGCAATTATAATTCAATACAATATAATTTGCTGGCTTCTTTAGTATTTACTATGTCACGACAGCGACGGACAAGTGGTACTCTATTACCGCGAGGGACGGTGATTGCAATCAGGACACACCCGGACTGCACGACACGCACACCCGCATGGGAGACACATACGTGCTCTCCTCCCCGCGTCATATGTGGCCACCTTTCACCCAAGACCCCAATGTCGACAAACCTCTTCACCCCGAGCAAAAGGACCCCTCCACGGACACGTCGAAGTTGCCCGCTAGAAGATTTACACCTTTATGCCTTCACATCTCCATTCAAGGACAACCGAGGAGTCTCCACACTACAGTCTGGAGTTACATCAGTTTAATGGGTCCCATATACCATTATGCAACCGGTACAGTTCAAGCTTGCCCAACGGTGCCCCATACGGCACGGTCCTCAAGCGACACAGGCAGGGCTATGCGACCGAGACTCAATTCTTGCCGCTTCCTATCCATCCCCTGCTTGGTCTCCATTTCATTATATTATGCCATTTAACCAATCTTGTGAGATATGTCCTACATCTCTCGCGAGTAGATTCCAACTACTCGACTTCTACCGGATTTCCTATGCATTAGCAAAGTAGTTACTACAGGTCAAACTGTAACTCGTTCCAACTAAACCCTGGGATTTGTGGTCATGCAAGTGGAGTATCAAACACCTTATACGTAATGCACAATATCAACTGGAGACGTAAGTGAATAAAACTGGAAAACTTTGAAAAGCTCTTAAATGGAAACCGGGGCTTGCCTTAGTTTGCGACTCGAATAAATGTCAATTGTTAGTGGTCCTTCTGTGTATGACTCCGCCAAGGAATTCAAGTGGACACCCTGGCCTTCTCCTCCAAGAGAAACTTCTCGTCGATCACCTATCATCACGTTCCTATCGACATGATATGCATATAAGTGATTAAGTAATTAAGTAATTTAATAATATACTCTACGGGGTTGTGTAAACTTTAAGAACGAGGAGTTTGACTAGGAAGGACAGATATGCCTCTGTTGTGTGGACAAACAAAGGATGGAGTCAAGTGGTCATAGTAGTATCGAGATGTGAATTGAAAGGTGCAATGTAAGCACACATTGCAACTTGGCACTCAACACTCGACGCTATGCCACTCAAGGACGATACAGCTGAATGGTGTGGAAGTGTTGGACTGATAGTGTAAGGATGACCTAAGAGTCTAGGTGGCATCAAAAGCTTGAGTATGAGTGGTGTACAAGACGAAGGTCGCGATTTAGCAATCGACCACTGAACTTGACTTAACTCATAAAGGAGTAAACCTAGTTAAGTGAGCAGTGTTGTCGTAGGGTCCTGACTTAGGATGAACCATGATGGAACCTAACGACACTTGGGACTGAATTGAGATCAGCATGGCTTGGACTTAAGAAGTCATTACAAGCACTGTTAACCTAGCATGAGTACCAAGACAACGTTCAAATGACTTTTAGGTAAACCAGTTGCTACGACTAACATCACAAGCATCGTTCAGGTGCTTACACGACGACACTAATGTAGTGTCTTCTGCAAGCTTGTCTAGGTGAGCTCAGTAAGTTCACAGGACTTCAACATGATGCGAGGCTCTTCCGTGACGATGTGTTTTGCCATATCGGGAAGATCGTCTCCTCGACGTTCACATTGACCCAAACTCGTCAACAGTGGTGAGCAGAATCTCGAACACCACCTCATGAGTTGGAGAGTTAGGGACTTGACTTAGTCGTCGACAAAAGACGCGACGAACCTACCGTCGATGAAGAGGTACACCTAGGTAAGCAATTCTGCGAACGAAAAGGAAACGTCCTCGACACGACTAAGAAATTCTTATCCAAGGTTCCACTTGGACTAGTTCTCCTCGTGGGTTGCAACGTTCTCGCAGTATTCTACCCTAGGTCATCGGTGGTCACCATCACACTCGATTTGACCTAGAAGGCATTTCATCGAGCATCTAGGCTACACCTAGGACTCAACGAGTCTCGCCTTGACCAAACCCTAATTTGGCTAAACGACCATCGATTGATGTGTCGTGGTTGTGTTCCAGTACCATGTACATCACATGCATCCTTCACCTCGATGCCAGGACACGATGATGGTTTAGAACGTCACAACGACATCATGTGGCCAACGTCGACGTTGATGCGGCTCAAGGCGAAGCAACACGTGCGTGCACGGAAATGCCAACCCAACACAAAGGAAAAAGGAATGTCAACTTGTGGATTTCTATTGGATAGGCATCAAGGCAGAACATGGACGCATGGCTCAACGCCGCTCGAGTCCGTACGGCGGTCACCACAGACGAGTATCCAAGGAACGTTGTCGATGATGACTAGCACGGAACATGATGATATGTAGATATCCATCGGCAACCATGTCACACAGCTCAATTGAGGTGTGGGCTCACTGGTGGATGGTGTGGAGCTATATAGAGCGTGTTGAGCCACGGTACGGTGCGCAGAGGACGTCGACGCGCAGAATCCGTCCATGGTCACCGCGACCAAACCGTGAACACGACACATATAAACCAGGCCGGTGGTTGCCTCGGCACAGTGAGGAATGAAGCAGGGGCATCGGAGACGATAACGAAAGGCACCTGGGAGTAGGATTCGTCGGCGGTGATGCGCGTGTGAGGCGTCCGCGGCGGCGCGGTTTGCCATGGTGGCGCACGGTGGCGACGTTGGAGCTCATGCCGGCGGCAGACCTAGCGGTGCTGCTGGAGCGTGTGGTTGGCAGAGCAGGCGCGCGAGGAGGCCGGTGCGCGGAGGTGAGCTTGAGGGGGGGCCGGCGGAAGAGGCGTGGCCTGGCGCCAGCGGTCGGAGGCGCGAGCAGGGGACGACGCCGTGGGGGCAAGCTACGGGGCGGAGCGGCGAGATGGCGGCGCGCGGGGTCAGGCGAGCGGCAGGCGCGGCCGCGCGTGCGGAGCAAGCGGGCAGGCGACGCGCGCAGACGTAGGGGAGCGGGGAGGGGAAGAAGCGGGTGGAGCTGGGAGGCGAGGTGGCGACCGAATGAGGAGGAGGAAGCGGAGGAGCACGCTCGAGCAGGGGAAATGGCGCGATGGGGAAAAGAAGGAGGAACGGGCGCGCGGTTGAAGAAGCAAAACAGAGAACCATCTCTGGAGATAAGATTGAGTTGTGGGTCCCACTGAAATTTCACCCTTATCCTTACTCAATTGTTTAAATCAAATTACTAAATTAGTCCAAAATGGTAGGCTAGTTTATTTGACAATTAAATAATCCAAATATAATTTACAATCCTTTATTTGATTGATTTAAATTGGACATGTTGATTTCAATTAATAGAGTATGATTCCTTCCTATAGCTTGATAAAATATAAAATGGGTGAATAATGTTCATTAGAAAAGCTACAAAAGGAATTTTTAAATTGGTTGCTGAAACTGATATTTGCATTAAAGTGGGATTTTACATTCATCCCCCCTTAAAAGAATCTCATCCCGAGATTACAAAAGGAAGGATAAAAGAAAATGATCTAATGAACATATGCTGCTAACAAGTCCGGATAGTTCGATCTAAGATATGCCTCGCTTTCCCAGGTTGCTTCTTCAGCAGTATGATTATTCCACATGACTTTGTAAAAGTGCAAAGTGCGGTTTCTTATGGTGCGAGTCTTCTCATCGATGATCTTGACCGGATGCTCATAATAAGTGAGGTCAGGCCATCGAGCGTCAAGATCTTCCGATCAGACCTCAACTGGGGATTTGAGACACTTTCGCAATTGAGAGATATGGAATACATTATGAATTCCAGAGAGAGACGCCGGTAACTCCAGACGATAGGCCACATGTCCGCATTTCTCAGTGATAGCGAACGGCCCGATGAATCGTGGAGCCAGCTTTCCCTTCACCCCAAAACAATGAATCCCTTTCATTGGAGATACCCGAAGGTAAACGTGATCCCCAATGTCGAAGTGAAGAGGTCGACGTCGTTTATCTACATAAATCTTCTGTCGAGATTGAGCAGCCTTAAGATTGGCTTGGATTACTCGCACTCGTTCTTCCACTTCGTTGACCAGATCAATACCATATGTCACTCTTTCACCCGACTCACACCAATTCAATGGTGTGCGGCACTTCCTGCCATAGAGAGCTTCATATGGTGCCATCTGGATACTAGCTTGATAGCCATTATTATATGAAAATCCGCCAATGGTAGATGATCATTCATTTTTTACCATGGTGGATGGCACAAGCTCGTAGCATGTCCTCAAGGACTTGATTTACCCGCTCCGTCTGACCATCAGTCTGCGGATGATAAGCAGAACTTCGAATTAACTTGGTACCCAATGATGCGTGGAGCTGCTCCCAAAATCGAGCAACAAATAAGGCTCCACGATCTGAAATGATAGTGCGGGGTACTCCATGTAGGCACATGATCCTTGTGATATACAACTCTACATACTTGGGACCTCGATAGTTGGTGTTGACAGGGATAAAATGAGCTGACTTGGTCAATCGATCAACTATCACCCAAATTGAATCATGCTTACGGAAAGTGAGGGGTAACCCAACGATGAAATCCATGCTGATGTCTTCCCACTTCCATGCTGGTATGTTTAAGGGTTGTAACTGTCCGGCTTGCCTCAAATGGTCGGCTTTCACTCGCCGACACGTATCACATTCAGATACATACTTCGCTATCTCTCGCTTCATTCGGGACCACCAAAATTTCTTCTTCAGATCCTGATACATCTTGTTGCTACCCGGATGAATAGAGTACTTGGATAAGTGTGCTTCATCCAAGATCTTCTTTCGGAGTTCCATATTACGAGGCACCACTATGCGGTCTTTGAACCAAACAGTACCATCGTCATCACATCGGAAACACTTCATCTCCCCCTTCTTCATTCTTCGCCGAATGTGCGACATGCCTTTGTCTTCTTTCTGAGCCTCTACAATATCCTCCCTGATGGTGGGAACGAGAGCTAGATTGTAGAGTGCTCCATAGGGAACCAAGTATAAACTCGGATCATCCTCTTCCATTGAAGTGATCAACAGATGATTTACATGGGACTTGCGGCTCAGCGCATATGCAACCACATTTGCTTTGCCAGGATGGTAGTGGATCTCAATCTCATAGTCCTTGAACAATTCCAACCATCTTCGCTGTCGCATATTCAAGTCTTTCTGGGTGGAAATGTACTTCAAACTCTTGTGATCAGTGTAGAGATGCACTAGATTGCCTAACAGATACTGCCTCCACATCTTCAATGCGAGCACCACGGCAGCGAGCTCAAGATCATGAGTCGGATAATGTTGTTCATGATTCCGAAGCTGCCGGGATCCATACGCGATCACTCTTCTATCTTGCATGAGTACACAACCAAGACCAATGCCAGATGCATCACAATAGACATCAAACGATTTGGTTGTGTCCGGCTGAGCCAACACCGGTGCTGTTGTGAGGTGTTTCACCAAGGCTTGAAATGCTTCTTCACATTCTTTAGTCCATACGTATCTTGTTCCCTTCTTCAGCAGTTCCGTCATTGGTTTAGCTATCTTTGAGAAACTCGGAATGAATCTCTGATAATAGCCAGCCAAGCCCAGGAAACTACGAACTTCATGTACAAACTTAGGAGATTTCCACTTCAGAACTTGTACAGTTTTGCTTCGATCAAAGGCAATACCATCAGCCGAGATGATGTGCCCTAGAAATGGCACTTGTTGGATCCAAAATTCACACTTGCTGAACTTTGCATACAGTTTGTGATCCCTTAACCTTTGCAACACAATATGCAAGTGCTTAGCGTGTTCTTCTTCAGATTTAGAATACACCAAGATGTCGTCAATGAATACCACGACGAACTTGTCCAACTCCGGCATAAACACCGAATTCATGCGATACATGAAGTGAGCTGGTGCATTGGTCAACCCAAAGGACATGACGAGATACTCATATAGTCCATACCTCGTCAAGAATGCGGTTTTTGGAATGTCCTCAGGTCGAATTTTAATCTGATGATAACCTGAACGAAGGTCCATCTTTGAGAATACCTTAGCACCCACTAGTTGATCGAATAAAATATCAATGTGTGGTAGTGGATACTTGTTCTTGTTGGTGACCGCATTCAGTGGACGATAGTCCACACACAACCTCAAAGTCTCATCCTTCTTCTTTACAAACAACGCGGAACAACCCCAAGGTGATGAACTTGGGCGAATAAAACCTTTCCTCTATAAGTCATTCAACTGTTCCTTCAATTCCGCAAGTTCCTTCGGTGCCATCCTATACGGCTTCCTTGAGATTGGTATGGTTCCCGGTGCCAGTTCAATCTTGAACTCGACGTCACGTTCTGGTGGCATGCCCGGAAGATCATCAGGAAACACGTCTCGATATTCACACACTACGGGGATATCCGCAAGCTTCTTGGCACTTGTGTGATGCACCGCTGAGACTCTTGGTGCGGTATTCAAAAGATTTAAAGTGTTGCTACCATGGAATTGAGAATTTAGTTGGACAGTCCGCGAGCAGATATCAAAGATAGCTCCATGATGTGTCAACCATGACATTCCCAAGATGAGGTCAATCCGCTGACCTTCCAAGATGATGAGGTTCACTGGATAGATACTTCCACCCATGCACAACGGTGCTCGACAGACAACCTCATTAGCTAAAATATTGCCCCCAGGTGAACTGACGCAAAAAGAATGTGAGACAGTCACAATTGGCACTTGATGTTTCAGTACAAAAGACTTGCTCACAAAGTTATGAGTAGCTCCAGAGTCAAACAGAACGACTACTGGTTGATCATGTAAAGTAAACATGCCTGCTAAAACAGGTTCTCCTTCTGGAATGTCCTCAATCGCAGCATAATTAACACTGGCAGACTTCGATGAGGTCTTCTTTTTAAATTTATGGTGCTGATCAGAATTCTTGGAAAAGGACAATTGGAGACGGTCACATTCTGTCTTGCGACGTTCCCGTGCTAAATGCATTCTGTGCTTTCCACTGAATTGGGGTGGACTGAAACCCTGAACACCTTGCAGAGGTGGAGCCGCAAGAGCGGGGTCACAAAGTTGTAATGATGAGCTAGGATATTCTTGCGCACTTGGCTGAGGTGAAGGAGAAGTCTCCACTAGATAAGAGTGATATTGACTCAGTGGTGGTTGCTCATTCAGCCAAAACTCTTGACCGTACGGTAAGTAGTATACCACCCGATCCTCCTGAGGAACATCACCAATAACCTCTTGTGATGTGCTCCTCTTCCTCTTCTCTGCCTTATAGCGAAGAGTTGCATCTTATTGAACAATAGCCGCATTGACCAATTCATTATAATTGTTGTTATTGAATAATACCAGTCGAGATCGAAGCTTGACACTTAGTCCTCGAAAGAAGCAGCCACACTTCAATGCCTCCGTATTCACATACCCGGGCGCATACTGAGCCAAACGATTGAAGTCCTTGGAGTATTGATAAGCACTCATCGCTCCTTGCTTTAACTCCACGAATTCCTCCAACTTCATTTTAATCATCCTTGTAGAAATGTGGCGTGCACGGAAGGCATCACGGAACTCCGGCCATGTCACACGATGACCATCTGGGAGCGTGGCGAGATATTCAGACCACCAAGCTCCTGCCGATCCGTGAAGTTGTTGAGCGGCAAATAAGGTCTTCTGATATTCATCACATTGGAGTAACTCAAACTTGGCTTCAATTACACGAAGCCAATGACCCGACTCCAGTGGTTCAATTGCTTCCGTGAACACCGGTGGTTGGGTTGCCAAGAAATTCAGATATGTGACTTGAGGTCGATCAAGTGATCGAGCTTCGGGTGGTACACTCCGCTGTACCAACGCATGTAGAGACTCAGCCATTCTCGATAAGACTTCCTCCAATCCGGTTGACGATGGCACTTGTGGTGGAAGTGAGTCATTTTCACCACGAACGGAAGCACCTAAATCACCTTCAGATTGTGTGGAGTCCATGCTGCAAGAGTGAGCAATACGGTTAAATCCAAAGTCACAATGTCCATTGGAATAATACTAAAGACCGTAATATGCTCCACTTAGCAATGCAATAAGCATGGTATAAATATGGATTAGAACTTCAAAACCAGACTCAATTAAAGGATAATGCCCAGTTAACACTTCACTTGGGGTTTCACACCTTATGTTATCTAACATGTAGAGCAATCACCTCAGGTCATGATGAATAACACAAAATGTAAAACTAAAACGACTTGAGTTGATAATGTCGCACACTGGGTCAGATGACTAGTCTGTAAAAATTAAATATTTCTCACAGCTAATTGCTACTTATCATCTGAAGTTCAACTACAAAGTTGTAGTACACTCGCACAGCTTTCCAGAATGCATTCATATGCCTTCATATCATTCCTGGAACAAAAGTTATGAAATTTTTATTACAGGTCACAAGATGGTTCAAAACTGGAGTATGAACTTCAGTTTTGTTTCAACCGAGCTTCCTGTATAAACTTCAAATTTTTATGCAGGAAAGGTCGGAACCAGAAGTTGAGTTGAATACAAAAGTTGTTGTACACTTTATAAACTTTCTAGAATGTATTTAATTACTGCTATATCATCCTTAGGTTGCAAGTTATGCTATTTTAAAGTTGACAGAATTTTCTGACACGTTCAGCACACTTCCATAGAGAGTAGCAGTTTTGACCCAAAGTTTCCATATTGTTCGGTTCCAAATATGGAAATGTTCTTATTTACAAAGTTGTAGAAAATGTAATAAGCTTTCCAGAAAGTACTTATTTGCATTCATATCAGTTTTGGTATAAGAGATAAGCATTCTTAAAGTTTGCTGAAATTTCAGCATTCAGACTTATATTCAGTTCAGATTGACCTTATTGTATTCAAACTTGATTTGGAAAAGGTAGATGACAGGTGCAGGTCTCGAGCCAATTATAAAAATTGTAGCTGACTCTCTAACCTGTCCAACAGTTACTCGCACGACACCATTGGATGCAAATTCTGCTAGTTATGGGTCACATTCAGAAAAGTTCAGAGTGCTGTCCAGTTTCTGTAGTCCCGGACAGTTTCTGCGATTTCCAAAATTTCACCCACTTCAGAAAAGATTTTGGTCTTGAACTGAATAGAGAACTTGTATAGGACTTCTAAAGCTTTTCAAAAAGTGTTTATTTGGTCTCATATCTCATATGGTTGAGGATATATGGATGTTTAAAGTTCAGTTATGTCACCAGTTTTTTTAATAAAATTTTTGACAGAACTTCCTTTGTTTGTTGTTCATTTTGTCCACAATTTTCAGATAGTTAGACATTGATATATGCAGAAACAATGTATCACCAAGTTGTTACATACATCCTCAGGATTCCAGAAATGCATCACATGAGGTAATTCGATAATTCTACAGCGAGTTATGCGAGAAACAGTAACTGTATACCGCATTGTCCACTCGCTGTCCAGATTTGATCAAGTTTAGAAATTTGAAATTTTGAGTATGTTAGAGATGGATTCTGCTCTGGAGTTCTATAGAAAAGTTGTAGGGGACTCTTTACACTTCCAAACCATAAAAAGTAGGCCTGCAGAGGTGAAGTCTGCAAGGAGTTATGGTCCAATGTTTCACAGAAATGGCATTAGTGTTGATTTTTGGTGATGGAAATCGATTCAAAAGATTTTCATGCCCAAACTGTTCAAAGAACAGTCATAGAGGACTTGAAGATCATCTTAACCATATAGAACACTACTAGGTGCTATGAAGTTTCACTAGAAGCACCCCTTGACATAATCGGGCTAGATTCCGTCAAGAGTGGACAAAAACCTTAATCTTCATACTTCTTCGCATTGCAACTTTCCATATTAAAACTTTGACCCAGTACTTACCAGCAGCTGGTAGTTGGATCTTATCAGATGAAAATGAAGCCATTCTTTCGTAGGGGATGGTCAAAGTATCAAATGTGATGCTGACGGTACTACGTGCCTCTCCACAGAAAAGTTCTAAACCGGTATATCCGGATACGTCTATAGGTGGTCCTAATATCGTTCTCTCACAAACAGTTTCTATATGGTCCTCTACCGTAGTTAGTGTACCTGCAGAAGACAAGCAATCCCCTGGCACAGGCACGCCATACGGCGGCAGGGAAACACGACAAGCAGTCACAATAATATATACAAAAGTAAATGCATACGACTCGGGTGTGAGTCACCCTCGAGCGAGGTCATGTCTTGAGGTACATGGCTGTAAATACGTCTGTACAGCAAAGACTCCCGTATGAACCGGCTTATACATGCTCGGGCATACGTGTTTCGCATGCTCCCGTAGAATATGA
Source organism: Tuctoria greenei (assembly GCA_036927565.1). Classification (NCBI taxonomy): domain Eukaryota; kingdom Viridiplantae; phylum Streptophyta; class Magnoliopsida; order Poales; family Poaceae; genus Tuctoria; species Tuctoria greenei. The sequence goes on along the minus strand of JAYESD010000011.1, from coordinate 22,978,068 downwards.
ATGATTCTAGAGAGGCATACTATCGGGTTATACACCACCCGACGGGGGCTCCCACTAATTTTGTGTCACGCTGGGGTACCGTGTGTCATATGTTCTCAAAAACATGGAAAGTTTCAGAGACTCATATTGACTTTCCGTGCCAAGCCACGAAAATATCACATACCACATCTCGTATGCAGAGTTTACCGAGATTGATTCGCTCTCGGTGGCGTACCTTACCTCTTACCTTGAAGACGGAGCGTCGTTACAGAATAATATAACAAGTTACTTCACCACCTTTATAACTCATACTAATAATAGTCCTTAATGGGCATATAGCTAATCCTCACTCGACTACTTCGGAGTTTTCGAAAATAGGCTCTTTTCGAGCGTGCTATTCCCAATGAAGCTCTGATACCATGTCTGTGGGGATCGGAGTCCACACATCCGAGGATCTCATTGGGTGGTGCCGTGCGATGCGACACCTAACAGCACACACGAAAAGGATACCAAAACATATAAAGTTTTCATTTCATAATAAGAAGAGTTTACAAAAGAGTGCACCACAGGGGTACACACGCAGCGGAAAAATATATACTCATAATCTCACCTAACTAAGCAGGAGAGAAGACGTCCATGCCCTAGGGCGCTTCTCACTAGTAACAAGAAGAACATTCAGCAGCGACGTGGCTCACATGAGATTTATCTCGACACCTCCAGCCTCATGTACAACCTGAACAACAGAAATAAAACTAATACCTGCAAAAATCGTTAAAGCGCAAACGTGAGCATAAGGCTCAGCAAGACTAACCCGTCTCACTAGACATATGCAGTGTGAATACTAACATAAGTAAGAAATAGCATAAATAGACTCGCCTACAAGTGGATCCTTATAATCAGGTTTTATGTAGCAAATGACATTCTCCAAGCACGGTACATCATGGGCTCCACAATCAAACAAGAAACGCTTTACCGATGATATGACATGCTCAGAGCACATAATGCTATTACAGCTAAAGTATGGGGAAATTGTAAACTTTAATTTTGCTATCTCTAAATCATACAAGGTTGCAAAGCAATTATAATTCAATACAATATAATTTTTTGGCTTCTTTAGTATTTACTACGTCACGACAGCGATGGACAAGTGGTACTCTATTACCGCGAGGGACGGTGATTGCAATCAGGACACACCCGGACTGCACGACACGCACACCCGCGTGGGAGACACATACGTGCTCTCCTCCCCGCGTCATACGTGGCCACCTTTCACCCAAGACCCCAATGTCGACAAACCTCTTCATCCTGAGCAAAAGGTCCCCTACACGGACACGTCGAAGTTGCCCGCTAGAAGATTTACACCTTTATACCTTCGCATCTCCATTCAAGGACAACCGAGGAGTCTCCACACTACAGTCTGTAGTTACATTAGTTTAATGGGTCCCATATACCATTATGCAACCGGTACAATTTAAGCTTGCCCAACGGTGCCGCATACGGCACGGTCCTCAAGCGACACAGGCAGGGCTATGCGACCGAGACTCAATTCTCGCTGCTTCCTATCCATCCCCTGCCCGGTCTCAATTTCATTATATTATGCCATTTAACCAATCCTGTGAGATATGTCCTACATCTCTCGCGAGTAGATTCCAACTACTCGACTTCTACCGGATTTCCTATGCATTAGCAAAGCAGTTACTACAGGTCAAACTGTAACTCGTTCCAACCAAACCCTGGGATTTGTGGTCATGCAAGTGGAGTATCAAACACCTTATACGTAATGCACAATATCAACTGGAGACGTAAGTGAATAAAACTGGAAAACTTTGAAAAGCTCTTAAATGCAAACCGGGGCTTGCCTTAGTTTGCGACTCGAATAAATTTCAATTGTTAGTGGTCCTTCTGTGCATGACTCCGCCAAGGACTTCAAGTGGACACCCTGGCCTTCTCCTCCAAGAGAAACTTCTCGTCGATCACCTATCATCACGTTCCTATCGACATGATATGCATATAAGTGATTAAGTAATTAAGTAATTTAATAATATACTCTACGGGGTTGTGTAAACTTTAAGAACGAGGAGTTTGACTAGGAAGGACAGATATGCCTCTGTTGTGTGGACAAACAAAGGATGGAGTCAAGTGGTCATAGTAGTATCGAGATTTGAATTGAAAGGTGCAATGTAAGCACACATTGCAACTTGGCACTCAACACTCGATGCTATGCCATTCAAGGACGATACAGTTGAATGGTGTGGAAGTGTTGGACTGGTAGTGTAAGGATGACCTAAGAGTCAAGGTGGCATCGAAAGCTTGAGTATGAGTGGTGTACAAGACAAAGGTCGTGATTTAGCAATCGACCACTGAACTTGACTTAACTCATAAAGGAGTAAACCAAGTTAAGTGAGCAGTGCTGTCGTAGGGTCCTGACTTAGGATGAACCATGATGGAACCTAACGACACTTGGGACTGAATTGAGATCAACATGGCTTGGACTTAAGAAGTCATTACAAGCACTGTTAACCTAACATGAGTACCAAGACAACGTTCAAATGACTTTTAGGTAAACCAGTTGCTACGACTAACGTCGCAAGCATCGTTCAGGTGCTTACACGATGACACTAATTTAGTGTCTTCTGCAAGCTTGTCTAGGTGAGCTCAGTAAGTTCACAGGACTTCAACATGATGTGAGGCTCTGCCGTGATGATGTGTTTTGCCATATCGGGAAGATCGTCTCCTCGACGTTCACATCGACCCGGACTCGTCAACAGTGGTGAGCAGAATCTCGAACACCACCTCATGAGTCGGAGAGTTAGGTACTTGACTTAGTCGTCGACAAAAGACGCGACGAACCTACCGTCGATTAAGACGTACACCTAGGTAAGCAATTCTGCGAACGGAAAGGAAACGTCCTCGACAGGACTAAGAAATTCTTATCCAAGGTTCCACTTGGACTAGTTCTCCTCGTGGGTCGCAACGTTCTTGTAGTATTCTACCCTAGGTCATTGGTGGTCACCAATACACTCGGTTTGACCTAGAAGGCATTTCATCGAGCATCTAGGCTACACCTAGGACTCGACGAGTCTCGCCTTGACCAAACCCTAATTTGGCTAAACGACCATTGACTGATGTGTCGTGGTTGTGTTCCAGTGCCATGTACATCACATGCATCCTTCACCTCGATGCCAGGACACAATGATGGTTCAGAATGTCACGACGACATCATGTGGCCAACGTCGACATTGATGCGGCTCAAGGCAAAGCAACACGTGCGTGCACGGAAATGCCAACCCAACACAAAGGAAAAAGGAATGTCAACTTGTGGATTTCTATTGGATAGGCATCAAGGCAGAACATGGACGCATGGCTCGACGCTGCTCGAGTCCATACGGCGGTCACCACAGACGAGTATCCAAGGAACGTTGTTGATGATGACTAGCACGGAACATGATGATATGTAGATATCCATCGGCAACCATGTCACACGACTCAATCGAGGTGTGGGCTCACTGGTGGATGGTGTGGAGCTATATAGAGCATGTTGAGCCACGGTGTGGTGCGCAGAGGACATCGACGCGTAGAATCCGTCCATGGTCACCGCGGCCAAACCGTGAACACGACACATATAAACCAGGCCGGTGGTTGCCTCGGCAAAGTGAGGAACGAAGCAGGGGTGTCGAAGACGATAACGAAACGCACCTGGGAGCAGGATTCGTAGGCGGTGACGCACGCGTGAGGCGTCCGCAGCGGCGCAGTTTGCCATGGTGGCGCGCGGCAGCGACGTTGGAGCTCATGCCGGCGGCGGACCTAGCGGCACTGCTGGAGCGCGTGGTTGGCAGAGCAGGCACGCGAGGAGGCCGGCGCGTGGAGGCGAGCTTGAGGGGGGGCCAGCGAAAGAGGCGCGGCCGGGTGCCGGCGGTCGAAGGCGCGAGCAGGGGACGACGTCGTGGGGACAAGCTGCGGGGCGGAGCGGCGGGATGGCGGCGCGCGGGTTCGGGCGAGCGGCAGGCGACGCGCGCGGACGCAGGGGAGCGGGGAGGCGAAGAAGCGGGCGGAGCTGGGAGGCGAGGTGGCGGCCGGATCGGGAGGAGGAAGCGGAGCAACGCGCTCGAGCAGGGGAAATGGCGCGGTGGGGAAAAGAAGGAGGAACGGGCGCGCGGTTGAAGAAGCAAAACAGAGAACCATCTCTGGAGATAAGACTGAGTTGTGGGTCCCACTGAAATATCACCATTATCCTTACTCAATTGTTTAAATAAAATTACTAAATTAGTTTAAAATGGTAGGCTAGTTTATTTGACAATTAAATAATCCAAATATAATTTACAATCCTTTATTTGACTGATTTAAATTGGACATGTTGATTTCAATTAATAGAGTATGATTCCTTCCTATAGCTTGATGAAATATAAAATGGGTGAATAATGTTCATTAGAAAAGCTACAAAAGGAATTTTTAAATTGGTTGCTGAAACTGATATTTGCATTAATGTGGGATTTTACAATTGGGTCTGTAAAAATCGAGTTATGATAAAACCACTGACGAAAGGTAGTGCTATCCAGAAACTCGACGAGTAAAACTTGTCTGGAACAAGTCGGACGAACAAGGCACAAAAGTTCCTTCAAACTACGAATTTTATTCAATAGAACACAAGAGGAACAGCCCCAAAGTCGTGCACCACGAGATTTGGCCTCCCTTGCTTATATAACCAGCTCGAAAGCCAACTCAACTCAAATCAGGACTCCAATCCTACTCCGTTCACGAATCAAAACTTTCCATAACCGCTTAGGACTCTTCTATACGCAGATAGAAGCAATCTTAAGACTTCCAAACACCTTAGGAACATATCCCATATTCCTAAAACAACTCAAATTCATGACCCACATGAAATCCTAACATAACCAACTCGATACTTTCAATACCGAGCCATAACCGACTCCACCACAGCCAAAGTCATCAACCGATACGATCCGATCCTTCCAACCAGATATTCCCATCCATACACCATCTTCAGAACCATGTTTCCACGTAAGCATGCATACATGCAAACACCTTCCTTCGACATCCAATAACCATCATATGCACCGCCCTTGATTCAATCATCTTGCGCGACCTCCTGACCAGCTCAACCACAGTTTCTCCAGAACGTTGTTGTTGGAACCTCATCTCCTCCCTGAGACTAGTCCAATGGACCCCGTAACTAGCCATGACTTGAACTCAAGCAACACCTGCACATGAAAAAACAACCAATCCGTACGAGCCCAAGTCCGCGACTTGACTCAAGTTAGTTCCGAACATAACACCTTACGTGAGCACCTCACATAAGCATGTTGCAAAACCACAGTAAACGATATCAGCCATATCAACCAAAACTCACCAAAAACTTAGCAAATGTATACTAAGCAATCTTTCTAAGAATATAAAGCAAGTTCAAAACATTGCAAGATAAAAGCAGGAACATTGCAATCAAGCTCCGAACCTTGCTAAAGCTAACCGGAGCTTGAGCCGGAGCTTACCAAAGCTAGTACAACCTAGCGCTGGAGCTTACCAAAGCTAGTTGGACCTATAGCCGGAGCTTACCAAAGCTAGTACAACCTAGCGCAAGAGCTTACCAAAGCTAGTCATACCTAGCGCCGATTCTTACCAAAGCTAGTCGGACCTAGCGTCGGAGCTAACCAAAACTAGTCAGAATTAGTCATCCCAAAAGTCGGAGCTAGAAAAACATATCGGAGCTAACCAACATAAGTCAGACCTAGCAAAACATATCAGAGCTTAACAAAGACATGTCGGAGCTATCAAAGACATGCCAGAGCTAAAAGACAAAGCTCACCGGAGCTACCCAAAAACATGTCGGGTCTAAAGAAAGTCGGACCTTGCAGAAGCTCGGAGCTAGAGTCGGACCTTGCTAAAAAGATGTTGTGGCAGCATTCAAAACTTTTATTGTCAGAGCTAATGTATTCAGTACAAGCCAATGTATTCAGCACACATAGGTCTCACAATCTCCCCCTTGATGAATGCATTGGCAACACCATTTAAAATCTGAACATTGGCATGAAAAGTTTTGAGAACAATTTTCCCCCTTTTTGAAAATCATATGAGATAGAAATAAACCCCCCCTTGCATAATTCACCATATTATCTCTCCCCCTTTGACAATGTATCCACCAAGGTTCAAAAGAGAAATTTTAATTGTTATGAACATATTATAACATATACATATAAAACAAAGCTCCTCCAAGTCATACTATCAAGTAACCTACACTATCACAATAATGAGATACATAAAGTAGTGTAAGCCATGATAGAGATCAAATGTAATTTTCAATTTAAGCAAGTCATGATCTCACAAACTTAACTATTTCAATACCTAAAAGCATGACACTTGTTGCTGCATTTTGTTATTTTTCAAAGCACAAATTTAGATCATATGATATTTGCAAGAGATTATAAGTGCATCTGCCTTATTCTAACCAACCAAGCCAAGCCTATGTCATTTGACAATCAGAAGCTTAAGGACATGGTTTTAGTCATACACAACTTCTTCTGAGTTCATATCTAAGTGCAATGATAAGCCATCTCAAAAGAAGAAGTGAGATGCATGCATATTCTCTGGATCTTTTTTGTCAACTTATATTTGTTCACAAAAACTCAACATGTGAGTTGATTACTTGATTAATTCTTTATGATTAAAAGCACTTGTGAGCATGCAACAAGTTCAAAAGAGCAGGAAAGTTTGACCATGACCAGATTTAGTGTAAGTAATTATTCCAATTACTAGACATGGCAAAAACTACAAAATGTATAACACGAGTAATGTAGTAAGAACTTTTAGCATGTAAAAGGAATCACAAAGTCATATATGTATGAAATACTATGCTCATATTATTTTAATTTCAGATTCACACATAAACTTCTCAAGTTTTAAAACTCCCCCTCAATTTAAGCCGTGAGGATGCATAACCCCTATTTCACTATGAATGTAACAAAAACGAGTGAAATCCAAAGGTTTTGTAAAAATGTCAGCCAATTGTTGTTCAATATCTACATGGTGAAGGACAATGTTTCCTTTTTCAACATTATCACGGAGAAAGTGATACCTAATATCAATGTGCTTAGTTCTAGAATGTTGCACAGGGTTTTTAGCAATGCAAATAGCACTAGTGTTATCACAAAACAGTGGAACACTATCTAGATCAACCCCATAGTCCTTAAGTGTTTGAACAATCCAAAGAATTTGTGAACAAGCACTAGCAGCAGCTACATATTCAGATTCGGCGTTGGATTGTGCAACTGAACTTTGTTTTCTGGATGACCATGCAACAAGTGAATTACCAAGAAAATTACAATCACCGGAAGTACTTTTCCTATCAATCCTACAACCTCCAAAATCAGCATCGGAAAAAACTTTCAAAGTAATGGTTGAGGAAGAACGAAGAAAAATGCCAAATTCTTGAGTTCCATGTAAGTACCTGAGAATCCTTTTGACGGCTTGACGATGTGAAGCACGTGGGGAGGCCTGAAACCGTGCACAAAGACATACGCTGAATTGTATGTCCCGTCTTGATGTTGTGAGGTACAAATGTGATCCGATCATGTTTCTATATTCTTTTTGTTCCATGGGTTCACCATCTTCATCAAGTCCAATTGTTGTTGTTGTTCCCATTGGTGTCCGAAGAGGCTTGCTTTTGTCCATGTTGAAGTGCCTTAGGAGGTCTTTTGTATACTTCGTTTGATGCACAAAGGTACCCTCCTTGGTTTGCTTGATTTGCAGCCCCAAAAAGTACGTGAGTTCTCCCATCATACTCATCTCAAATGTTGAACTCATCATAGCTGAAAACTTGAAGACAAGATCATGAGAAGCACAACCAAAGATAATATCATCCACATACACTTGAACGAATAATGAGTCATTGCCATGCTTAAGCACAAAAAGAGTTTTATCAACCTTGCCCATGGTAAAACCCTTTTCAAGTAAGAATGTTTTTAACCTATCATACCATGCTCTAGGGGCTTGTTTGAGACCGTACAAGGCTTTGGACAGTTTGTTAACATGATTAGGAAAATCTGAATTTTCAAAACCCGGCGGTTGTTTGACATAAACCTCCTCATATATGTAGCCATTAAGAAAAGCACTTTTAACATCCATTTGATATAGCTTAAAACCTTTAGATGCAGCAAAAGCTAACAAAATTCTTATGGCTTCTAATCTAGCAACAGGAGCAAAAGTTTCATCAAAATCTAGACCTTCAACTTGAGTGAAACCTTGTGTAACCAACCTAGCCTTATTCCTAACCACAACCCCATCCTCACTTTGTTTATTTTTAAACACCCATTTAGTTCCAATTAAAGTGCGACCTTGAGGTGGAGCTACAAGTTTCCAAACATTATTTATTTCGAAATTTTCTAACTCTTCTTGCATGGAAATAATCCATGATTCATTAGTGAGTGTGTGTGATATATCTTTGGGTTCAAAAGAAGCAACAAAAGCAGAATGAGCATGAGAGTTTGGATCGCAAAACCTGGACCATGTAACTCGTTCGTGCAAACTTCCAATAATTTGTTGTGGAGGATGAATTTTGAGAACCTGGAGGGGAGTGGACACTTCACAAGCTTCTTCTTCTTCATGTTCATCACAAATCGATGATCTTGTGACTTGAGGAGGACTTGGACCAGCAATGGTGGTTGTCGGTGCTGGCTGTGAATGAAAATCAGGAGCTCGAACAAAGTCATTAGCTGCTGAATTTTCGGGCAGCAGCTCCACCTCTTCCTCATGTTCAACGAAAATGCTCTCCCCCTGCGGATATGGATCTGGACCTGCAATGTTTGAGCTAGTACTTGGGCTAGCTTCATCAAAAGACACTTCACAAGTCTCCACAATTTTGTTAGTGTCAAGTAAAAGCACACGGTAGCCTCTAGTATGAGATGGATAACCAAGAAACATGCAATCAATGGATCTAGGTTCAAATTTATCAAGATTACCATGTTTCTTAACAAATCATTTGCAACCAAAGACCTGAAAGTGTGTAACACTAGGCCTATGTCCAAACCGGAGCTCATATGGTGTTTTACCTATCTTAGCGTGCAAGAAAACACGATTTGAGACCTAACAAGTGGTTGCAATCGCATAAGCCCAAAATTTCCTAGGAGTTTGATATTCATCAAGCATAGTCCTAGCCATCTCAACTAAGGTTCTGTTCTTTCTTTCTACAACACCATTTTGTTGAGATACATATGGTGAAGAAAATTGATGATCTATTCCATTTTTAGCACAAAAGTGATCAAAAGATTGATTTTTAAATTCAGTTCCGTTATCACTTCTAATTGCTTTTAAAGATCATGGGTGATCAATTGATAATCTATGAAATAAAGTTCTAAAGTGACTAAAAGCTTCATTCTTAGACGCCATGAAGTAAACCCAAGAGTATCTAGAATAATCATCAACAATAACAAGAACATACCATTTACCTCCGAAGGATTGAACACGTGAAGGTCCTACGGTGTCAAGGTGCAAAAGTTGACCCGGTTCAGTTGTCATGATCATTGTGAGAGGAGTATGTGATCCTGCAACCATCTTAGCATGTCTACAAGAAGATTACACAGTTTCTTTGTCCCCTTTAAGCTTAGGCAGCCCACGTATGTGATCAAGAGCACTAACACGCATTAGGTGATCAAAGCCTACTTGACCAAGTCTACGATGCCAAAAATATAAGTCCTTTGAATCATTAGCAACTAGACACCTATGCTTAGAGGAAGAAATATCAAAATCAGCTTTAAAAACTCTTCCAAACCGAGACATGTTAAAAATAAGCTCACTATTTGAACCTACAACTTTGCAGCAATTTTTATTGAAAATAATTTCCAGATTTTCATCTAGCAATTGTGAATAAGAAAGCAAGTTGTATTTCAAATTTTTGACAAGTGCCACATCCTTCAAAGTGTAGTGATCATTTACTCTAACCGAACCCTTAGCAACTATAGGAGTTGAAGAATTATGGGCAAAAAAAAAACATTTTCTACACGTGACACAAAAGAGAGGGAGGAGAACCATTCTTTGTTACCGGTCATGTGGCGTGAGCAACCTGAATCCACAATCCAAATGTTCTCCTTCCTCAAGCATGTAACCTACATAGAAGCACAATGCGTCGATGACTCAATAATGGGGTTAGTCAAAAGGAAATTAGGTATCTAGTACTGAGTCACACAACATGCAACAGTAAAAACACGCGAAAGCTGAGATAAAACAACAGGTTTATGAGGCAAAGTTTGAGGTTTTTTACTCTTAACTACTGACCTATAAGGTGTTACTTGTGTAGCACAACAATCAGTAGCACCGGAGGCAAAAATAGAAGGTCCGAAGGTAAACTTTGAATGTTTTTGACTCATAACAGCAAGTTGCATGTTCCTGGCATTCGGTTTAATATGTGCAGCAAATTTTGCATGAAAGTTATGAGATCTAGCAATCATTCTTTCCCTTTTCTGTTGTTTAGCTAGTCTATAACAAAAATCTATGACATGACCATCTCTACCATAGTAGGTACAATGAAATTTAACTTTGTGTTCATGTCTAGATGAGAAAACAACATTTTTATTTGAAATCGAATGAGTCAACACCCCTACAGATTTGAAAATCACTTCTTTTTGTTTAGGAACTATTTGAATCAAACCACCTAATGACTTTACAATTTTAGGTGGATGTGTCTTAGCATGAGCATGAGAATCAAAACCTAAAGCAGTTTTATCTTTGCAAGACTTGGAAGAATTCAGCAGCAAGTTTAGGTTCTTATTCCCATTACAAAACTGATCTAATGTCCTATGCATGTTATCAAGTTTATCGGACAAATCAAGGCAATTTTCATAAGACGTTTTTCCTTTTAGTTTGCAATTGGAACAATATTTAACTTCATGAGAACGTAAAGCATTATTCAATATTGAAATTTCATTCATAGCATCTTTTAGTTTCTTTTCAAGATCATCACAACTAGAACAATGCAAATCAATTGCAGAACAAGAAGCATCTTTTAAGTTTCCAATGTCAAGTGCAGCAAGATTTTTGTTCTTTTCAATTTCAAATTCAAGTCTACCTAGAGTGGAGGAGTGTGCAGTTCTTAGTGTGGACAATTGTTCATAGATTAAACCACATGAGGGACAAGAATCATCACTAGGAATCAAGGTTTTCAAACGGTTGATTTGAGATTCTACTGATTCAATTTTAGCCGCATTATCCCTAAGCTTTTTGTCCTTTTTCTTAACAATAATAGTTGCACGAGAAATTGCATCACACATTTCATTACAGGTTGGACATACCTCATCACCGTCACTGTTGTGTTCTGCATCCTCCTGACTTGATCTTGATCTTGTTTTGCCCGCCATGAAGCATAAGTTGGCCAGATCGTCATCATCTTCATCACTTTCAAAGTGTACATCGCTTGAACTGAGCTCTTGAAGTGCAGTGATGAAGCTGTTAATCATCTTGCATCCTATGGTACCCTTCTTTTTCTTGTTGAGGTTTCCAGGGGTGGTCTTGACCTTGTTCTGTTTTTCTTCATGGGTAAGAGGACCTGGAAGGTTAGGGAATTCTGTACGAAAGTGTCCTGTCTTACCACATTCAAAACAGCGTTGAGGTCTGGAGCTTCCTCTCCTTCTAGTTCTCACATTTTGCAATGCTTTTGAGAACCTAGTAGAGATTAGTGCTAACTCCTCTTCTGGAAATTCCTCGATCTGCTCCAGGGTTAGTGAGGACAACAAAGCAAGAGTATTGCAAGATGATAATTGGCTGGAGCTAGGCATATCACGTTGTGAGACAAATGCAATAGACTTATTTGGGTTCTTACGTCATAAGATGTCAATTTCATGAGTTTTGAGTTTAGAGTAAAGCACATCTAAAGTAAGTGTACTTATGACAGTAGATTCACAGATAGATGTAACTTTCATCTCACAGATTGACATGTCTAATGCACTAAGAAGTTGCCTAGCATTTTCAGCATCAGAAAAATTAACGTTGACACTACGCAAGTTACTGATAATTTTGTTAAAGTGAACGAAGAGATCATCAATGGACTCACCGGGTTGCATCTCGAAGCGCATGTATTCTTTCTTGAACATTTCTTGCCTTACCTCCTTGATCGTGTTGGATCCTTTGTGATAGTCACAAAGTGCTCTCCATAGATCGTATGCCGATTGGAGATGTGCAACGCGGTCGAAGTCGCTCTGAGTGAGTCCTTGGATGACCAAGTTTCGGGCTTTGTTGTTGTTGTCGACGTCCTGTAGGATTTTAGCCATAACTTGATCGTTTGGTGGCACTTCGTAAGGCTTGTACACCTTCTCCCATATTGCGAAGCTTTGTGCCTGGATGAAATCCTTCATGCGTGGCTTCCAAACCTGAAAATCAATACCAGCAAACACACAAGGTTTGGCGGAGTATTTCTCCATGATGATTAGTCAAAAACACGTGGAAATCACAATGATTAGAGCACCGTGGCTCTGATACCAATTGTAGGATCGAAGAGAACGTGAAAATCTACTAGAGGGCGGGTGAATGGTAGATTTAAAAATCTTACGCAGCGGAAACAATTAAATTCCAACTCCTTCGGTAGAAAGACGATCTGTTAGAGAAATCGTGTGTGAAACTAATCTAAACGTGTTTCACCGTGACAAAAGTGATATATCAGAGAGAATCAAGTCACGAAGAAAGAACAAAAAGAATCACTCAAATCCGTCGAGGTAAACTCAAGTTATGATTGAAAGATCGAACAAAGGTCAATCTGTCCTGCCCGAGAAAAACAGTTATGGAACGCTGCAAAGAACCTCATGTAGATCAGAAATAAAAAATCCAATGACTGTGAAATTTTGATTGATAATAGATAATCAAGTTTTGAAGACAAAACAAAAAGAATCACGTCAATTGGATCTGTAAAACTCGAGTTATGATAAAACCACCGACAAAAGGTAGTGCTGTCCAGAAACTCAACAAGTAAAACTTGTCTGGAACAAGTCGGATGAACAAGGCACAAAAGTTCCTTTAATCTACAAATTTTATTCAATAGAACAGAAGAGGAACAGCTCCAAAGTCGTGCACCACGAGCTTTGGCCTCCCTTGCTTATATAACCAGCTCGAAAGCCAACTCAACTCGAATCAGGACTCTAATCCTACTCCGTTCACGAATCGAAACTTTCCATAACTGCTTAGGACTCTTCTATACGCAGATAGAAGCAATCTTAAGACTTCCAAACACCTTAGGAACATATCCCATATTCCTAAAACAACTCAAATTCGTGACCCACACGAAATCCTAACATAACCAACTCGATACTTTCAATACCAAACCATAACCGACTCTAGCGCAGCCAAAGTCATCAACCGATACGATTCGATCCTTCCAACCAGATCTTCCCATCCATAAACCATCTTTGGAACCATGTTGCCACGTCATGCACTACATGCATATGTGCAAACACCTTCCTTCGATGTCCAGTAACCTTCATATGCACTGCCCTTGATTCAATCATCCTGTGCGACCTCCTGACCAGCTCAACCACAGTTCCTCCCGAACTTGGTTGTTGGAACCTCATCTCCTCTCTGAGACTAGTCCAATGGATCCCGTCACCAGCCATGACTTGAACTCAAGCAACACCTGCACATGAACAAACAACCAATCCGTATGAGCCCATGTCCGCGACTTGACTCAAGTTAGTTCCGAAGACAACACCTTACGTGAGGACCTCACATAAGCATGTTGCAAAACCACAATAAACGATATCATCCATATCAACCAAAACTCACCAAAAAATTAGCAAATGAATACTAATCAATCTTTCTAAGAATATAAAGCATGTTCGAAACATTGCAAGATAAAAGCAGGAACATGGCGATCAAGCTCCGAACCTTGCCAAAGCTAACCGGAGCTTACCAAAGCTAGTACAACATAGCGCCGGAGCTTACCAAAGCTAGTCGGACCTAGCGCCAGAGCTTACTAAAGCTAGTCGGACCTAGTGCCGGAGCTTACCAAAGCTAGTCGGACCTAGCGCCGGAGCTTACCAAAGCTAGTCGGACCTAGCGCTGGAGCTATCCAAAACTAGTCAGAACTAGTCATCCCAAAAGCCGGAGCTAGAAAAACATGTCGAAGCTAACCAACATAAGTCGGACCTAGCAAAACATATCGGAGCTTAACAAATACATGCCGGAGCTATCAAAGACATGCTGGAGCTAAAGAAAAAGCTCACCGGAGCTACCCAAAAATATGTCGGGTCTAAAGAAAGTCGGACCTATTGTCGGACCTTGCAGAAGATCAGAGCTAGAGTCGGACCTTGCTAAAAAGATGTTATGGCAGCATTACAAACTTTTATTGTCAAAGCCAATGTATTCATTACAAGCCAATGTATTCATCACACATAGGTCTCACACCTACAACACTCCAGGATGCAACCGATCTAGTGAAGAAATGTGACGCATGCCAGTTCCATCCGAAGCAAATTCACACACCAGCTCAACCACTACAAATGATACCTCCGACATGGCCATTCGCTGTGTGGTATATGGATATTTTGGGACCTTTCCCAAAAGCTGTCGGAGGTTACAAGTACCTGTATGTCGCCATCGACAAGTTCACCAAGTGGCCGGAAGCAACTCCAATTGTGACAATAATCAAGCAATCAGCTATGAAGTTCTTGCAGTCCATAGTATGCAGATTTGGAGTCCCAAACAAGGTAATAACTGACAACGGGACCCAATTCACAAGTTCTACATTCCAAGGATATTGTGAAGACCTCGGCATTCAAGTCAACTACACACTCTTGTGGCTCACCCGGCAAGCAATGGCCAAGCTAAGAGAGCAAATGAAGAAATCCTAAAGGGACTCAAGACGCGCACATATGAGCATTTGAAAAAACATGGAGCCAACTGGATCGAGGAGCTTCCATCCACCTTGTGGGCAAACAGGACAACTCCAAACCGGTCAACTGGAGAGACACCCTTCTTCCTGGTGAAAGGAGCTGAAGTAGTCCTTCCTCCGGAAATCACCTTGGGGTCACTCCAGGTCCGGACCTTCGACGCAGCCACACATGACCAGCTCTGGCGTGAAGACCTTGACCTCATTGAAGAGGGAAGGTGCCCAGCAGTTGTTCGAAATGCACGATACCGCCAAGCGCTCCAACGTTATCAAAAAAGGCATGTGCATAGCTGACAGCTCGAGGAAGGCGATCTGGTGCTACGGAGAATACACACGTGAGAAGGGTTAAACAAACTTTCCCCCAGCTAGGAAGGACCCTTTAGAGTGATCAAAGTATCCCGTCCCAGATGCGTTTGCTTGGCTACCGAGGATGAGACACCGCTCCCTAATCCTTGGAACATTGAGCACCTCCGTAAGTTTTACGCTTAAAATCACGGAGGTGAGTCTATAATTACATATGATGTATGTTATAGCGTCATTGTACAGAGATGGCTAGCTCCTCCAGGAGGACTGTCAAACCTTTCCAGGAAGGTCTGCAAAGTTCAAGCAATGCCTTGAACTGAGTTCTTGAAGTGCGGTGATGAAGTTGTTAATCATCTTGCGTCCTATGGTACCCTTCTTTTTCTTGTTGGGGTTTTCAGAGGTGGTCTTGACCTTGTTTTGTTTTTCTTCATGGGTAGTAGGACCTGATAGGTTAGGGAATTCTGTACGAAAGGGTCCTGTCTTACCACATTCAAAACAGCGTTGAGGTCCGGAGCTTCCTCTCCTTCTAGTTCTCACATTTTGCAATGCTTTTGAGAATCTAGTGGAGATGAGTGCTAACTCCTCTTCTGGAAATTCCTCGATCTGCTCCAGGGTTAGTGAGGACAACAAAGCAAGAGTATTGCAAGATGATGATTGGCCGGAGCTAGGCATATCACGTTGTGAGACAAATGCAATAGACTTATTTGAGTTCTTACGTGATAAGATGTCAATTTCATGAGTTTTTCGTTTAGAATAAAGCACATCTAATGTAAGATAACTCATGACAGTTGATTCACGAATAGATGTTACTTTCATCTCCTAAATTGACATGTCTAATGCACTAAGAAGTTTCCTCACATTCTCAGCATCAGAAAAGTTAACATTGACACTACGTAAGTTGCTGAGAATTTTATTGAAGCGAGCAAAGAGGTCATCGATAGACTCACCGTGTTGCATCTCGAAACGCCTATATTCCTATTTGAACATATCTTGTTTTACCTCCTTGATCATGTTGGATCCTTCTTGATAGTCACAAAGCGCTCTCCACACATCGTATGCCGATCGAAGGTGTGCAACGCGGTCGAAGTCGCTTTGAGTGAGTCCTTGGATGATCAAGTTCCGGGCTTTGTTATTATTGTCAACGTCCCGTAGGTTCGTAGCCGTAACTTGATCATTTGACGGCACATCATAAGGCTTGTACACTTTTTCCCATATGGTGAAGCCTTGGGCCTGGATGAAAGCCTCCATGCGTGCCTTCCAAGCCTAAAAATCAATACCAGCAAACACACATGGTTTGGTGGAGTATTTCTCCATGATGATTAGTCAAAAACATGTGAAAATCACAAATATTAGAGCACCGTGGCTCTTATACCAATCGTAGGATCGAAGAGCACGTGAAAAGCTACCAGAGGGGGGGTGAATGGTAGATTTAAAAATCTTACGCAGCGGAAACAATTAGATCCCAACCCCTTCAGCAGAAAAACGATCTGTTAGAGAAATTGTGTGTGAAACTAATCTAAATGTGTTTCACCATGACAAAAGTGATATATATCAGAGATAATCATGTCACGAAGACAACACAAGAAGAATCATTGAAATCCGTCAAGAGAATCTCATGTTATGATCGAAAGATTGAACAAAGGTCAATCTGTCCTACCCGAGAAAAACAGCTCTGAAACACTGCAAAGATACTCGTGTAGATCAGAAACCACTAACCCAATGACCGTGAAATTTTGAAATATGATAGACAATCAAGTTTTGAAGACAACCCAAAAAGAATCACGTCAATTGGATCTGTAAACCTTGAGTTATGATAAAACCACCAATGAAAGGTAGTGCTGTCTAGAAACTCAACGAGTAAAACTTGTCTGGAACAAGTCGGACGAACAAGGCACAAAAGTTCCTTCAAACTTTGAATTTTATTCAATAGAACACAAGAGGAACAGCCCCAAAGTCGTCTACCACGAGCTTTGGGCTCGGGCTCCCTTGCTTATATAACCAGCCCTTAGGCCAACCCAATCTCAACTAGGACTCCAATCCTACTCCGATCACGAATCCAAACTTTCCATAACTGCTAAGGACTCTTCTATACGCAGATAGAAGTAATATTAAGACTTCCAAAAACCTTAGGAACATATCCTACATTACTAAAACAACTCAAATTCTTGACCCACACGAAATCCTAACATAACCCACTCGATACTTTCCATACCGAGCCATAACCGACTCCGTCACAGCCAAAGTCATCAACTGATACAATCCGATCCTTCCAACCAGATCTTCCCATCCATAAACCATCTTCGGAACCATGTTGCCACGTCATGCACCGCATGCATACGTGCAAACACCTTTCTTCTACGTCCAGTAACCTTCATATGCACTGCCCTTGATTCAATCATCCTGTGCGACCTCCTGACCCGCTTAACCACAATTCCTCCTGAATTTGGTTGTTGGAACCTCATCTCCTCCCAGAGACTAGTCCAAAGGATCCTGTCACCAGCCATGAATTGAACTCAAGCAACACCTGCACATGAACAAACAACCAATTCGTACGAGCCCAAGTCCGCGACTTGACTCAAGTTAGTTCCGAACACAACACCTTACGGGAGCACCTCATATAAGCATGTTGCAAAGCATATCAAAACGATATCAGCCATATCAACAAAAATGCACCAAAAACTTTGTAAAAGAATACTAAGCAACCTTTCCATAAGTGTAAAGCAAGTTTGAAACATTTCACATGAAAATTTGGAACATTACGATCAAGCTCTGGACCTTGCCAAAGCTAACCGGAGCTTGAGCCGGAGCTTACCAAAGCTATTCGGACCTAGTGCCGAATCTTACCAAAGCTAGTCGGACCTAGCGCCGGAGCTAACCAAAACTGGTCGGAACTGGTCATCTCAAAAGCTGGAACTAGAAAAACATGTCGGAGCAAAAGACAAAACTCACCGGAGCTACCCAAAAACATGTCGAACCTAGTCAAAACACGTCAGACCTTACGTCAGACCTTGCAAAAGCTCAGAACTAGAGTCGGACCTTGCTAAAAAGGTGTTTTAGCATAATTTCAGAACTTTTATCATCAAAGCCAATGTATTTAGTACAAGCCAATGTATTCAGCACACATAGGTCTCACACAATGTAACCGATTTGTAGGATCGAAGAGCACGTGAAAAGCTACCAGGGGGGGGGTGAATGGTAGATTTAAAAATCTTACGCAGCGGAAACAATTAAACCCCAAACCCTTCGGCAGAAAAACAATCTGTTGAAGAACTCTTGTGTGAGACTAATTTAAACGTGTTTCGCCGTGACAAAAGTGATGTATATAAGAGAGAATCAAGTCACGAAGACAACACAAAAAGAATCACTCAAATCCGTCGAGAAAAACTCAAGTTATGATCGAAAGATCAGACAATAGTCAATCTGCCCTACCCGAGAAAAAACAGTTCTGGAACGCTGCAAAGAAACTCGTGTAGATCATAGACCACAAATCCAATGACCGTGAATTTTTTACAGATGATAGACAATCAAGTTGTGAAGACAAACCTAAAAGAATCACGTCAATTGGATCAGTAAAACTCGAGTTATGATAAAACCACCGACGAAAGGTAGTGCTGTCCAGAAACTCGACGAGTAAAACTTGTCTGGAACAAGTCGGACGAACAAGGCACAAAAGTTCCTTCAAACTACGAATTTTATTCAATAGAACACAAGAGGAACAGCCCCATAGTCATGCACCACGAGCTCTGGGCTCCCTTGCTTATATAACCAGCCCTTAGGCCATCCCAATACCAACTAGGACTCCAATCCTACTCAGATCATGAATCCTAACTTTCCATAACTGCTCAAGATTCTTCTATACGCATATAGAAGCAATCTTAAGACTTCCAAACACCTTAGGAACGTATCCCGCATTCCTAAACAACTCAAATTCGTGACACACACGAAATCCTAACATAACCAACTCGATACTTTCTATACCGAGCCATAATAGACTCAGCTAGCAGCCTAAGTCTTCAACCGATACGATCCGATCCTTCCGATCAGATCTTCCTTCCATAATCCCATCTTCAGAACCATGTTTCCACGTCATGCACCACATGCATACGCATGAACACCTTCCTTCGACGTTCAGCAACCTTCATATGCACTGCCCTTGATTCAATCATCCTGCGCGACCTCCTGATCAGCTCAACCACAGTTCCTCCCAAACTTGGTTGTTGGAACCTCATCTCCTCCCTGAGACTAGTCCAATGGATCCTGTCACCAGCCATGACTTGAACTCAAGCAACACCTGCACGTGAACAAACAAACAATCCATACGAGCCCAAGTCCTCGACTTGACTCAAGTTAGTTCCGAACACAACACCTTACGTGAGAACCTCATATAAGCATGTTGCAAAACCACAGTAGAAACGATATCAACCGTATTCAACCAAAACGCACCAAAAACATAGCAAATGAATACTAAGCAATCTTTCCATAGATGTAAAGCAAGTATGAAACATTGCAAATGAAAAGCAGAAGCACTGCGGTCAAGTTCCGGAGCTTGCCAGAGCAACCCGGACCTTGAGCCGGAGCTAACAAAAGCTAGTAGAACCTATCACCGGAGCTTAACAAAACTAGTACAACCAAGCTCCCGTTGGAGCTTACAAAACTAGCAGGACCTAGCGCCGGAGGTAACCAGAACTAGTCGGAACTAGTAAACCCAAAACCGGAGCTAGACAAAGTACGTCGGATCTTAGTAAAAGCATGCCAGAGCTATCAAATATATGCCAGAGCTAACAAAGACATGCCGGAGCTAAAGATAAAGCTCACCGGAGCTAACCAAAGCTAGTCGAACCTTACCAAGAAGTCGGACCTAGCTTCGAACATAGCCGAAGATACCCAAAACAAGCCGGACCTATCGTCGGACATTGCTGTAGCTCGGAGCTAGAGTCGGACCTTGATAAAAAGATGTTTTGGTGATATTCAAAACTTTTATCATCAAAGCCAAGTGTATTCACTACAAGTCAATGTATTCAGCACACATGGGTCTTACAATCTCCCCCTTGATTAATGCATTGGCAACACCATTTAAAATCCGAACATTGGCTTATTCTCATTAAAAGTTTTGAAGACAATTTCTCCCCCTTTGTAAATCAAAAGTAAAATGAGAAGAAAAAACTCTCCCCCTTTGACAATGTATTCAGCAAGTCATGAGATATAAACAAATTATCTCTCCAACTTTAGTTGTTATGAGCATATTATAACATATACATATAAATAAAGGTCATCCAAGTCATACTATCAAGTAACTTACACTATCACATCAATGAGATACATAAAGTAGTGTAAGCCATGCTATATATCAAGTGTGATTTTCAATTTTAGCAGGTCATGATCTCACAAACTCAACTATTTCAAAACCTAAAAGCATGACACTTGTTGCTGCATTTTATTATTTTTCAAAGCATAAATTTAGATCATATGATATTTGCAAGAGATTATATGCGCATCTGCCTTATTCTAACCAACCAAGCCAAGCCTATGTCATTTGACAATCAGAAGCTTAAGGACATGGTTTTAGTCATACACAACTTCTTCCAAGTTCATATCTAAGTGCAATGACAAGCCATCTCAAAAGAAGAAGTACGATGCATGCATATTCTCTTGATCTTTTCTCAATTTATATTCGTTCATAAAAACTTAACATGTGAGTTGATTACTTGATTAATTCTTTATGATTAAAAGCACTTGTGAACATGTAATAAGTTCAAACAGCAAGAAAGTTCGACCATGACCAGTTTTAGTGTAAGTAATTATTCCAATTACTAGACATGGCAAAAACTACAAAATGTATAACACGAGTAATGTAGTAAGAACTTTCAGAATGTAAAAGGAATCACAAAGTCATATACGTATGAAATACTATGCTCATATTATTTTTATTTCAGATTCACACATAGACTTCCCAAGTTTCAAAAACTCCCCCTCAATTTAAGCCATGAGGATGCATAACCCCTATTTAACTACGAATGTAACAAAAATGAGTGAAATCCAAAGGTTTTGTAAAAATGTCAGCCAATTGTTGTTCGGTATCTACATGGTGAAGCACAATGTTTCTTTTTCAACGTTATCTCGGAGAAAGTGATACCTAATGTCAATGTGCTTAGTTCTAGAATGTTGCACGGGGTTTTTAGCAATGCAAATGGCACTAGTGTTATCACAGAATAGTGGAACACTATCTAGATCAAACCCATAGTCCTTAAGTGTTTGAACAATCCAAAGAATTTGTGAGCAAGCACTAGCAGCAGCTACATATTCAGATTCGGCTGTGGATTGTGCAACTGAATTTCGTTTTCTAGAGGACCAAGCAACAAGAGAATTACCAAGAAAATGACAAGCATCGGAAGTACTTTTCCTATCAATCCTACAACCCCCAAAATCAGCATCCGAAAAAGCTTTTAAAGTAACGGTCGAGGAAGAAGGATGAAAAATTCCAAATTCTTGAGTTTCGTGTAAGTACATGAGAATCCTTTTGACGGCTTGACGATGTGAAGCACGTGGGGAGGCTTGAAACCGTGCACAAAGACATACGCTGAATTGTATGTCCGGTCTTGATGCCGTGAGGTACAAAAGTGATCCGATCATGCTTCTATATTCTTTTTGATCCATGGATTCACCATCTTCATCAAGTTCAAGTGTTGTTGCTGTTCCCATTGGTGTCCGAAGAGGCTTGCTTTTGTCAATGTTGAAGCGCCTTAGGAGGTCTTTGGTATACTTTGTTTGATGCATAAAGGTACCCTCCTTGGTTTGCTTGATTTGCAGCCCCAAAAAGTAAGTGAGTTCACCCATCATACTCATTTCAAATTCGGAACTAATCATTGCTGAAAACTTGGACACAAGATCATGAGAAGCACAACCAAAGATAATATCATCCACATACACTTGAACGAATAATGAGTCATTGCCATGTTTAAGCACAAAAAGAGTTTTATCAACCTTGCCCATGGTAAACCCCTTTTCAAGTAAGAATGTTTTTAGCCTATCATACCATGCTCTAGGGGCTTGTTTGAGACTGTATAAGGCTTTGGACAGTTTGTAAACATGATTAGGAAAATCTGGATTTTCAAAACCCGGTGGTTGTTTGACATAAACCTCCTCATCTATGTAGCCATTAAGAAAAGCACTTTTAACATCCATTTGATATAGCTTAAAACCTTTAGATGCTGCAAAAGCTAACAAAATTCTTATGGCTTCTAATCTAGCGACAGGAGCAAAAGTTTCATCAAAATCTATACCTTCAACTTGAGTGAAACCTTGAGCAACCAACCTAGCCTTATTCCTAACCACAACCCCATCCTCACTTTGTTTATTTTTATATACCCATTTAGTTTCAATTAAAATGTGACCTAGAGGTGGAGGTACAAGTTTCCAAGCATTATTTCTTTCAAAATTTTCTAACTCTTCTTGCATGGCAATAATCCAAGATTCATTGGTGAGTGCGTGTGATATATCTTTGGGTTCAAAAGAAGCAACAAAAGCAGAATGAGCATGAGAGTTTTGATCGCAAAACCTGGACTGTGTGACTCGTTCGTGCAAGCTTCCAATCATCTGTTGTGGGGGATGATCTTTGTAAAAACGTAGGGGAACAGATGTCTCACAAGCTTCTTCTTCTTCATGTTCATCACAAATCGATGAGCTTGTGGATTGAGGATGATCAGGACCAGCATAGGTGATAGCCGGAGCTTGTTCAATGTCCGGAGCTGGACACGTGTCAACTTTGGAACTACCAGGCAGTATCACCGGCTCTTCTTCTTCTTCGAAAATACCCCCCCCCCCCTGAGGATACGGATCTAGTCCTACTACACCGGAGCTAGTACCTGGGCTAGCTTCATCAAAAGACACTTCACAAGTCTCCACAATTTTGTTAGTGTCAAGTAAAAGCACACGGTAGCCTCTAGTATGAGATGGATAACCAAGAAACATGCCATCAATGGATCTAGGTTCAAATTTATCAAGATTACCATGTTTATTAACAAAGCATTTGCAACCAAAGACTTGAAAGTGTGTAACACTAGGCCTATGTCCAAACCGTAGCTCATATGGTGTTTTACCTATCTTAGCACGCAAGAAAACATGATTTGAGACCTAACAAGTGGTTGCAATCGCATAAGCCCAAAATTTCCTAGGAGTTTGATATTCATCAAGCATAGTCCTAGCCATCTCAACTAAGGTTTTGTTCTTTCTTTCTACAACACCGTTTTGTTGAGGTACATATGGTGAAGAAAATTGATGATCTATTCCATTTTTAGCACAAAATGATCAAAAGATTGATTTTAAATTCAGTTCCGTTATCACTTCTAATTGCTTTTAAAGATCCTTGGTGATCAATTGATAATCTAAGAAATAAAGTTCTAAAGTGACTAAAAGCTTCATTCTTAGACGCCATGAAGTAAACCCAAGAGTATCTAGAATAATCATCAACAATAACAAGAACATACCATTTACCTCCGAAGGATTGAACACGTGAAGGTCCTACGGTGTCAAGGTGCAAAAGTTGACCCGGTTCAGTTGTCATGATCATTGTGAGAGGAGTATGTGATCCTGCAACCATCTTAGCATGTCTACAAGAAGAGCACACAGTTTCTTTGTCCCCTTTAAGCTTAGGCAGCCCACGTATGCAATCAAGAGCACTAACATGCATTAGGTGATCAAAGCCTACTTGACCAAGTCTACGATGCCAAAAATATAAGTCCTTTGAATCATTAGCAACTAGACACCTATGCTTAGAGGAAGACATATCAAAATCAGCTTTAAAAACTCTTCCAAACCGAGACATGTTAAAAATAAGCTCACTATTTGAACCTACAACTTTGCAGTAGTTTTTATTGAAAATAATTTCTAGATTTTCATCTAGCAATTGTGAAACAGAAAGCAAGTTGTATTTCAAATTTTTGACAAGTGCCACATCCTTCAAAGTGTAGTGATCATTTACTCTAACCGAACCCTTAGAAATTATAGGAGTTGAGGAACTATCGGCAAAAGTAACATTCTCTACACGTGACACAAAAGAGAGGGAGGAGAACCAATCTTTGTTACCGGTCATGTGGCGTGAGCAACCTGAATCCACAATCCAAATGTTCTCCTTCCTCAAACGTATAACCTACATAGAAGCACAATACGTCGATGACTCAATACTGGGGTTAGTCAAAAGGCATTTAGGTATCCAGTACTGAGTCACACGACGTGCAGCAGGAAAAACACGCGAAAGCTGAGATAAAACAGCAGGTTTATGAGTCAAAGATTGAGGTTTTCTGTTCTTAACAGTTGATTTAGAAGTTGTTACTTGTTTAGAGTGAAAACCAGTAGCTCCAGAGGTAAAAGCAGAAGGTACGGAGGCAAAAACTGAAGCTCTGGAGGGAACAACAGAAGATCCGGGAGCTCTCGGAGCTATCAGAACTACCAGAGCTGCCTTTGTAGATTTCTTGCCAAAAGTTCCAGAAGCCACCTTTTCAATTTTCTGACTCATTAAAGCAGGATGCACGTTTCTAATTTTCGGTTTAGCATGAAAGTTATGAGATCTAGCAACCATTCTTTCCCTTTTCTGTTGTTTAGCTAGTCTACAACAAAAATCTATGACATGACCATCTCTACCACAGAAGGTACAATGAAACTTAATTTTGTAATCATGTCTCGATGAGCACCCAACATTAGAAGCAGAATTAGAAAGCACTCCTGCAGATTTGAGAACCACTTCTTTTTGTTTAGGAACTGTTTGAATCAAACCACTTCCTAATGACTTTACAATTTTAGGTGGATGTGCCATAGCATGAACATGAGAATCAAAACCTAAACCAGTTTTATCTTTGCAAGACTTGGAAGAATTCAGCAGCAAGTTTAGATTCTTATTCCCATTACAAAACCGATCTAATGTCCTATGCATGTCATCAAGTTTATTGGACAGATCAAGGCAATTTTCACATGAAGTTTTTCCTTTTAGTTTGCAATTGGAACAAAATTTAACTTTATGAGAATGTAAAGCATTGTTCAATATAGAAATTTCATTCATAGCATCTTATAGTTTCTTATCAAGATCATCACAAGTAGAACAATGCAAATCAATTGTAGAACAACTAGCATCTTTCAAGTTTTTATCATTAAGTGTAGCAAGCTCTCTGTTCTTTTCAATTTCTTCATCAAGTCTATCTAGAGTGGAGGAGTGTGCACTTCTTAATGTGGACAATTGTTCATAGATTAAGTCACATGAGGGACATGCATCATCACTAGGAATCAAAGTTTTTAAACGGTTAATTTCAGATTCTAGTGATTCAATTTTAGCAGCATTATCCCTAAGCTTTTTGTCCTTTTTCTTGACAATAATGGTTGCACGAGAAATAGCATCACACATTTCATTGCAGGTAGAACATACCTCATCGTCTTCACTGTTGTGTTCTGCATCCTCCTGACTTGATCTTGATCTTGTTTTGCCCGCCATGAAGCATAAGTTGGCCAGATCGTCATCATCTTCATCACTTTCAAAGTCTACATCACTTGAACTAAGTTCTTGAAGTGTGGTAATGAAGCTGTTAATCATCTTGCGTCCTATGGTACCCTTCTTTTTCTTCGTATCTTTTGCAGAGGAGTGCTTCGTTCTTGTTTTCTTTTCATCCCGGGAAGTAGGCCCTGAAAGGTTAGGGTAATTTGAACGAAACTGTCCTGTCTTACCACATTCAAAGCATCGTTGAGGTTCGAAGCTTCCTCTCCTTCTAGTTCTCACATTTTGCAATGCTTTTGAGAACCTCGTAGAGAGAAGTGCTAGCTCCTCCTCTGGAAACTCCTCAATCTGTTCAAGGGTTAGAGAGGACAACAAAGCAAGTGTACTACAAGATGAACATTGGTTGGAGCTAGGCATATCACGTTGAGAAACAAAAGCAATAGACTTGTTGGGGTTCTTATGTGATATTATATCAATTTCATGAGTTTTTAGCTTGGAATATAGCACATCTAAAGTAAGTGTACTCATGACAGTAGATTCACTAATATATGTAACTTTCATCTCCCAAATTGACATGTCTAATGCACTTAATAATTGCCTAGCATTTTCAGCATCTGAAAAATTAAAATTGACGCTACGCAAGTTGCTGAGAATTTTATTAAACCGAGCAAAGAGATCATCAATTGACTCACCGGGTTGCATCTCAAAGCGCATGTATTCTTTCTTGAACATGTCTTGCCTTACCTCTTTGATCGTGTTGGATCCTTCGTGGTAGTCACAAAGTGCTTTCCACACATCGTATGCAGATCGGAGATGTGCAACACGGTCGAAGTCACTTTGTGTTAGTCCTTGTATGATCAAGTTCCGAGCCTTGTTGTTGTCGACATCTCTCAGATTTGTAGCTGTAACTTGATCGTTTGATGGCACTTCGTAAAGCTTGTATACCTTCTCCCATATTGCAAAGCCTTGTGCCAGGATGAAAGCCTCCATGCGTGCCTTCCAAACCTGAAAATCAATACCAGCAAATACACAAGGTTTGGCGGAGTACTTCTCCATGATGATTAGTTAAAAACACGTGCAAATCACAAATATTAGAGCACCGTGGATCTGATACCAATTGTAGGATCGAAGAGCACGTGAAAAGCTACCAGAGGGGGGGTGAATGGTAGATTTAAAAATCTTACGCAGCGGAAACAATTAAACCCCAAACCCTTCGGCAGAAAAATGATCTGTTGAAGAACTCGTGTGTGAGACTAATTTAAACGTGTTTCACCATGACAAAAGTGATGGATATCATATAGAATCAAGTCACTAATACAACACAAAAATAATCACTCAAATCCGTCGAGAAAAACTCAAGTTATGATCGAAAGATCAGACAATAGTCAATCTGCCCTACCCGAGAAAAAACAGTTCTGGAACGCTGCAAAGAAACTCGTGTAGATCATAGACCACAAATCCAATGACCGTGAATTTTATACATATAATAGACAATCAAGTTGTGAAGACAACTCAAAAAGAATCACGTCAATTGGATCAGTAAAACTCGAGTTATGAAAAAACCACCAACGAAAGGTAGTGCTGTCCAGAAACTCGACGAGTAAAACTTGTCTGGAACAAGTCGGACGAACAAGGCACAAAAGTTCCTTCAAACTACGAATTTTATTCAATGGAACACAAGAGGAACAGCCCCAAAGTCATGCGTACCACGAGCTCTGGGCTCCCTTGCTTATATAACCAGCCCTTAGGCCATCCCAATACCAACTAGGACTCCAATCCTACTCAGATCACGAATCCTAACTTTCCATAACTGCTCAAGATTCTTCTATACGCAGATAGAAGCAATCTTAAGACTTCCAAACACCTTAGGAACGTATCCCATATTCCTAAAAAACTCTAATTCGTGACACACACAAAATCCTAACATAACCAACTCGATACTTTCCATACCGAGCCATAACCGACTCAGCTAGCAGCCTAAGTCTTCAACCGATACGATCCGATCCTTCCGATCAGATCTTCCTTCCATAATCCCATCTTCGGAACCATGTTGCCACGTCATGCACCGCATGCATACGCACGAACACCTTCCTTCGACGTTCAGTAACCTTCATATGCACTGCCCTTGATTCAATCATCCTGCGCGACCTCCTGATCAGCTCAACCACAGTTCCTCCCAAACTTGGTTGTTGGAACCTCATCTCCTCCCTGAGAATAGTCCAATGGATCCTGTCGCCAGCCATGACTTGAACTCAAGCAACACCTGCACATGAACAAACAAACAATCTATACGAGCCCAAGTCCTCGACTTGACTCAAGTTAGTTCCGAACACAACACCTTACGTGAGAACCTCACATAAGCATGTTGCAAAACCACAGTAGAAACGATATCAACCGTATTCAACCATAACGCACCAAAAACTTAGCAAATGAATACTAAGCAATCTTTCCATAGATGTAAAGCAAGTATGAAACATTGCAAATGAAAAGCAGAAGCACTGCGGTCAAGTTCCGGAGCTTGCCAGAGCAACCCGGACCTTGAGCCAGAGCTAACAAAAGCTAGTAGGACCTAGCGCCGGAGCTTACCAAAACTAGTACAACCAAGCTCCCGCCGTGGCTTACAAAACTAGCAGGACCTAGCGCCGGAGGTAACCAGAACTAGTCGGAACTAGTAAACCCAAAACCGGAGCTAGACAAAGTACGTCGGATCTTAGCAAAAGCATGCCGGAGCTATCAAATATATGCCGGAGCTAACAAAGACATGTCGTAGCTAAAGATAAAGCTCACCGGAGCTAACCAAAGCTAGTCGGACCTTACCAAGAAGTCGGACCTAGCTTCGAACATAGCCGGAGCTACCCAAAACAAGCCGGACCTACCGTCGGACCTTGCTGTAGCTCGGAGCTAGAGTCGGACCTTGATAAAAAGATGTTTTGGTGATATTCAAAACTTTTATCATCAAAGCCAAGTGTATTCACTACAAGCCAATGTATTCAGCACACATAGGTCTTACACGATTATTTGTATGCATTATCTAGAGGACCTCATCGTTGGGCACGTTTTTTTAGTCGATCATTCATAAATGGCTTCTTCTTTCGAACAGCAAAGGTGGAAAAAGATTTACAAACGCAAAACAGTGGTGTTGTTGTTCGGGATGGTGATCATGGGTGGTATGGAGTAATCAAGAAAATGATTTTTGTTGATTTTGAAAAAAATCAAGAGGTTCTGTTATTTGAATGTGAATGGTTTGATCGGCCTCATTCCGGTCAGAGCCAAAGCAGAGGCTACAAAATGGATCGATACGGAAAGATAGATGTTGACACTACTATTTCTCAATTTAAGTATGAGCCTTACATTCTAGCCCCCAAGGAGAACAAGTTTTTTTACGTTAGAAGTGTGAAGCAACCTAAATGGGCTACAGTTGTTAAAACGAAGCCACAAAACCTTTTTGCCATGCCCCCTGGAGACAGTGAAAATAATGTCACTGAGACGATGGAGGCTGAGACATTATTTGATGATCGACGACTTACTGATATAAATGATGATACGACTGCATTGATAGGAATGACATTGACGGAGCAACCGGTGATGCTTCTGCTCTTTCAAATGAAGATGATGATGACGACGACGATGATGATGATACATATATCAATGATGGTATTGTACCTCCAATATTGGGGGAGGACAGCGAAGATAATGATTTTTTTATATAGGTACTCTGTGAGCTAGCTGTATGTGAACTATGTAATGCAACGTTTGTGTTCCGTGGCGATAGATCTTAACGCCGCCAACCGTTATTTCGTGGCAACATATCTAAATACAACGATTGTGTTTTGTGGCGATAGATCCTATCGCCACGAACTTGTGAATCGTGGCATAAGTTCCTAATGCAATGTTTTCGTGGCCATAGATCCTAATGCCACGAACTGGTGAATCGTGGCAAAAGTTCCTAATGCAACGATTGTGTTCCATGGTGATAGATGCTAACTCCATGAACTATTGAATTGTGGCAATAGATCCTAATTCAATGATCGCGTTCCGTGGTGATAGATGCTAATGCCACGAACTAGTGAATCATGGCAACAGATTCTAATGCAACGATCGGGATCTGTGGCGATAGATGCTAACGCCACGAACTATTGAATCGTAGCAACAGATCCTAATGCAACGATCAGGTTTCGTGGCGATAGATGCTAATGCCACGAACTAGTGAATCATGGCAATAGATTCTAATGCAACAATCGGGTTCCATGGCGATAGATGCTAATGCCACAAACTAGTGAATCGTGGCAACAGATTCGTGGCGATAGATCCTAATACCATGAACTAGTGAATCGTGGCAACAGATCCTAGTGCAACGATCGTGTTTCGTGGCGATAGATGCTAATGCCACGAACTAGTGAATCGTGGCAACAGATTCATGGCGATAGATCCTAATGCCACGAACTAGTGAATCATGGCAACATATCCTAGTGCAACGATCGTGTTCTGTGGCGATAGATGCTAATGCCACGAACTAGTGAATCGTGGCAATTGATTTGTGGTTATAGATCCTAATGCCACGAACTAGTGAATCATGGCAACAGATCCTAATGCAACAATCGTGTTCCATGGCGATAGATGCTAATGCCACGAACTAGAGAATCATGGCAATAGATTCGTGGTGATAGATCCTAATGCCACGAACTAGTGAATCGTGGCAACAGTTCCTAATGCAACGATCATGTTCCCTGGCGATAGATGCTAATGCCACGAACTAGTGAATCGTGGCAACAGACCAAGCTTACTGCAATGATTTAGTATTCGTTGCAGTACAATCATTGCAACAGGGCGGAAGCCTTGTAGTGTGATGTAGACTTTGAAAGTGATGAAGATGATGACGATCTGGCCAACTTATACTTCATGGCAGGCAAAACAAGATTAAGATCAAGTCAGGAGGATGCAGAACACAACAGTGACGACGATGAGGTATGTTCTACCTGCAATGAAATGTGTGATGCTATTTCTCGTGCAACTATTATTGTCAAGAGAAAAGACAAAAAGCTTAGGGATAATGCTGCTAAAATTGAATCACTAGAATCTGAAATCAACCGTTTGACAACCTTGATTCCTAGTGATGATTCTTGTCCTTCATGTGATTTAATCTATGAACAATTGTCCACACTAAGAACTGCACACTCCTCCACTCTAGATAGACTTGAACTTGAAATTGAAAAGAACAAAAAGCTTGCTGCACTTGAGATTGGAAACTCAAAAGATGCTTCTTGTTCTACAATTGATTTGCATTGTTCTAGTTGTGATGATCTTGAAAAGAAACTAAAAGATTCTATGAATGAAATTTCAATATTGAATAATGCTTTACGTTCTCATGAAGTTAAATATTGTTCCAATTGCAAATTAAAAGGAAAAACTTCATGTGAAAAATTCCTTGATCTGTCCAATAAACTTGACAACATGCATAGGACATTAGATCGGTTTTGTAATGGGAATAAGAACCTAAACTTGCTGCTGAATTCTTCCAAGTCTTGCAATGATAAAACTGGTTTAGGTTTTGATTCGCATGCTCATGCTAAGGCACATCCACCTAAAATTCAAAAGTCATTAGAAAGTGGTTTGATTCAAACAGTTCCTAAACAAAAATAAGTGGTTTTCAAATCTGCAGGAGTGTTGTCCCATTCAGTTTCAAATAAAAATATTGATTGCTCATCTAGACATGAACACAAAGTTAAATTTCATTGTACCTACTGTGGTAGAGATGGTCATGTGATAGATTTTTGTTATAGACTAGCTAAATAACAGAAAAGAGAAAGAATGATTGCTAGATCTCATAACTTTCATGCAAAATTTGCTGCACATATTAAACTGAATGCCAGGAACATGCAGCCTGCTTTAATGAGTCAGAAATTTGCAAAGGTAGCTTCCGGACCTTCTGGTAATAAATCTACAAAGGCAGCTCCAGTAGTTCTGATAGCTCTGAGAGCTCCCGGATCTTCTGTTGTTCCCTCCAGAACTTCAGTTTTTGCACCCAGAGCTTCAGCGCTTTCTCTTGGAACTTCTGCGTTCACCTCTAGAGCTACTGGTTTTCGTGCTAAACACGTAACAACTCTTAAATCAGGGGTTAAGAACAGAAAACCTCAAACTTTGACTCATAAACCTGCTGTTTTATCTCAGCTTTCGCATGTTTTTCCTGTTGCAGGTCGTGTGACTCAGTTCTGGATATCTAAATGCCTTTTGACTAACCCCAGTATTGAGTCATCGACGTATTGTGCTTCTATGTAGGTTACATGCTTGAGGAAGGAGAACATTTGGATTGTGGATTCAGGTTGCTCACGCCACATGACCGGTAATAAAGATTGGTTCTCCTCCCTCTCTTTTATGTCACGTGTAGAGAATGTTACTTTTGCCGATAATTCTTGAACTCCTATAATTGCTAAGGGTTTTGTTAGAGTAAATGATCACTACACTTTGAAGGATGTGGCACTTGTCAAAAATTTGAAATACAACTTGCTTTCCGTTTTACAATTGCTAGATGAAAATCTGGAGATTATTTTCAATAAAAACTGATGCAAAGTTGTAGGTTCAAATAGTGAGCTTGTTTTTAACATGTCTCTGTTTGGAAGAGTTTTTAAAGCTGATTTTGGTATGTTCTCCTCTAAGCATAGGTGTCTAGTTGCTAATGATTCAAAGGACTTATATTTTTGGCATCGTAGACTTAGTCACGTAGGCTTTGATCGCCTAACGCGTGTTAGTGTTCTTGATCGCATACGTGGGCTGCCTAAGCTTAAAGGGGACAAAGAAATTGTGTGCTCTTCTTGTAGACATGCTAAGATGGTTGCAGGTTCACATACTCCTCTCACAATGATCATGACAACTAAACCGAGTCAACTTTTTCACCTTGACACCGTAGGACCTTCACGTGTTCAATCCTTCGGAGGTAAATGATATGTTTTTGTTATTGTTGATAATTATTCTAGATACTCTTGGATTTACTTTATGGCATCTAAGAATGAAGCTTTTAGTCACTTTAGAACTTTATTTCTTAGATTATCAATTAATCACCCAGTATCTTTAAAAGCAATTAGAAGTGATAATGGAACTGAATTTAAAAATCAATCTTTTGATCATTTTTGTGCTGAAAATGGAATAGATCATCAATTTTCTTCACCATATGTACCTCAACAAAACGGTGTTGTAGAAAGAAAGAACATAACCTTAGTTGAGATGGCTAGGACTATGCTTGATGAATATCAAACTCCTAGGAAATTTTAAGCTGATGTGATTGCAGCCGCTTGTTATGTATCAAATCGTGTTTTCTTGCGCACTAAGCTAGGTAAAACACCATACGAGCTCCGGTTGGACATAGGCCTAGTGTTACGCACTTTCGGGTCTTTGGTTGCAAATGCTTTGTTAAGAAACATGGTAATCCTGATAAACTTGAACCTAGATCCATTGATGGCATGTTTCTTGGTTATCTATCTCATACTATAGGCTACCATGTGCTTTTACTTGACACTAACAAAATTGTGGAGACTTGTGAAGTTTATTTTGATGAAGCTAGCCCAGGCACTAGCTCCTGCGCTACAGGACCATATCCATATCCTTAGGGGGGGGTATTTTCGAAGAAGAAGAAGAAGAAGAGCTGGTGATACTGCCTGATAGTTCCAAAGCTGGTACGTGTCCAGCTCCGAACATTGAACAAGCTCCGATTATCAACTATGCTGGTGCTGATTGTACACAAGCCACAAGCTCATCAATTTGCGATCAACTTAATGAAGAAGAAGCTTGTGATACATCTGTTCCCTCATGGATTAACAACAATCATCCCCCGCAACAGATTATTGGAAGCTTGCACGAACGAGTTACACGGTCCAATTTTTGCGATCCAAACTCTCATGCTCATTCTGCTTTTGTTGCTTCTTTTGAACCTTTGATATATCACACGCACTCACTAATGAATCTTGGATTATTGCCATGCAAGAAGAGTTAGAAAATTTTGAAAGAAATAATGTTTGAAAACTTGTACCTCCTCCTCAAGGTCACACTTTAATTGGAACTAAATGGATGTTTAAAAATAAAAAAAGTGAGGATGGGGTTGTGGTTAGGAATAAGGCTAGGTTGGTTGTTCAAGGTTTCACTCAAGTTGAAGGTCTAGATTTTGATGAAACTTTTGCTCCTGTTGCTAGATTAGAAGACATAAGAATTTTTTTAGCTTTTGCTGTATCTAAAGGTTTTAAGCTATACCAAATGGATGTTAAAAGTGCTTTTCTTAATGGCTACATATATGAGGAGGTTTATGTCAAACAACCAACAGGTTTTGAAAATCCAGATTTTCCTAATCATGTTTACAAACTGTCCAAAGCCTTGTACGGTCTCAAACAAGCCCCTAGGGCATGGTATGATAGGTTAAAAACATTCTTACTTGAAAAGGGGTTTACCATGGGCAAGGTTGATAAAACTCTTTTTGTGCTTAGGCATGGCAATGAATCATTATTAGTTCAAGTGTATGTGAATGATATTATCTTTGGTTGTGCTTCTCATGATCTTGTGTCCAAGTTTTCAGCTATGATGAGTTCAGAATTTGAGATGAGTATGATGGGAGAACTCACGTACTTTTTGGGGCTGCAAATCAAGCAAACCAAGGAGGGTACCTTTGTACATCAAATGAAGTATACAAAAGACCTCCTAAGACCCTTTAACATGGACAAAAGCAAGCCTCTTCGGACACTAATGGGAATAACAACAACACTTGAACTTGATGAAGATGGTGAACCCGTGGATCAAAAAGAATATAGAAGTATGATCGGATCACTTTTGTACCTCACGGCATTAAGACCAGATATACAATTCAGCGTATGTCTTTGTGCATGGTTTCAAGCTTCTCCACGTGCTTCACATCGTCAAGCTGTCAAAAGGATTCTAAGGTACATACATGGAACTCAAGAATTTGGTAATTTTCTTCCTTCTTCCTGAACCGTGACTTTGAAAGCTTTTTCCGATGCTGATTTTGGAGGTTGTAGGATTGATAGGAAAAGTACTTCTGGTGCTTGTCATTTTCTTGGTAATTCACTTGTTGCTTGGTCCTCTAGAAAACAAAATTCAGTTGCACAATCCATAGCCGAATCTGAATATGTAGCTGCTGCTAGTGCTTGCTCACAAATTCTTTGGATTGTTCGAACACTTAAGGACTATGGGATTGATCTAGATAGTGTTCCACTGTTTTGTGATAACACTAGTGCCATTTGCATTGCTAAAAACCCTGTGCAACATTCTAGAACTAAGCACATTGATATTAGGTATCACTTTCTCCGTGATAATGTTAAAAAAGGAAACATTGTTCTTCACCATGTAGATACCGAACAACAATTGGCTGACATTTTTACAAAACCTTTGAATTTCATTCGTAGTGAAATAGGGGATATGCATCCTCATGGCTTACATTGAGGGGGAGTTTTCACACCCTAGAAGTCTATGTGTGAATCTGAAATTAAAATAATATGAGGATAGTATTTCATACATATATGACTTTGTGATTCCTTTTACATGTTGAAAGTTCTTACTACATTACTCATGTTATACATTTTGTAGTTTTTGCCATGTCTAGAAATTGGAATAATTACATACACTAAATCTGGTCATGGTCGAACTTTCTTGCTGTTTTGAAATTGTTGCATGCTCACAAGTGTTTTTAATCATAAAGAATTAATCAAGTAATCAACTCACATGTTGAGTTTTTATGATCCAATGAAAAATTGAGAAAAGATCAAGAGAATATGCATGCATCGCACTTGTTCTTTTGTGATGGCTTATCATTGCACTCAGCTATGAACTTGGAAGAAGTTGTGTATGACTAAAACCATGTCCTTAAGCTTCTGATTGTCAAATGACATAGGCTTGGCTTGGTTGGTTAGAATAAGGCAGATGCGCATATAATCTCTTACAAATATCATATGATCTAAATTTGTGCTTTGAAAAATAATAAAATGCAGCAACAAGTGTCATGCTTTCAGGTATTGAAATAGTTAAGTTTGTTAGATCATGACTTGCTTAATTTGAAAATTACATTTGATATCTAGCATGGCTTACACTAGTTTATGTATTTCATTGTTGTGATAGTGTAAGTTACTTGATAGTATGACTTGGATGAGCTTTGTTTTATATGTATATGTTATAAGATGCTCATAACAATTAAAATTTATCTTTTGAACCTTGTTGAATACATTGTCAAAGGGGGGAGATAATATGGTGAATTATGCAAGGGGGATAAATATGTATAGGGAGAGAATTTGAAGTTGTTTTTCTCACTTTATTTCTGATTTACAAAAGGGGGAGAAATTGTTTTCAAAACTTTTAATGTGAATAAGCCATTGTTCGGATTTTAAGTGGTGTTGCCAATGCATTCATCAAGGGGGAGATTGTGAGACCTATGTGTGCTGAATACATTGGCTTGTACTAAATACATTGGCATTGATGATAAAAGTTCTGAAATTCTGCTAAAACACCTTTTTAGCAAGGTTCGACTCTAGCTCCGAGCTTTTGCAAGGTCCGACGTAAGGTCCGACGTGTTTTGACTAGGTTCGACATGTTTTTTGGTAGCTCCTGTGAGTTTTGTCTTCTGCTCTGACATGTTTTTCTAGCTCCGGCTTTTGGGATGACTAGTGCCGACCAGTTTTGGTTAGCTCCGGCGCTAGGTCCGACTAGCTTTGGTAAGCTCCAGCACTAGGTCCGACTAGCTTTTGTAAGCTCCAGCTCAAGCTCCGGTTAGCTTTGGCAAGATCCGGAGCTTGATCGTAATGTTCCAAATTTTCATGTGAAATGTTTCGAACTTGCTTTACACTTATGGAAAGGTTGCTTAGTATTCTTTTACAAAGTTTTTGGTGCATTTTGGTTGATATGGCTGATATTGTTTTGATATGCTTTGCAACATGCTTATGTGAGGTGCTCACGTAAGGTGTTGTGTTCGGAACTAACTTGAGTCAAGTCGCGGACTTGGGCTCGTACGAATTGGTTGTATGTTCATGTGCAGGTGTTGCTTGAGTTCAAGTCATGGCTGGTGACAAGATCCTTTGGACTAGTCTCAGGGAGGACATGAGATTCCAACAACCAAATTCAGGAGGAATTGTGGTTGAGCGGGTCAGGAGGTCGCGCAGGATGATTGAATCAAGGGCAGTGCATATGAAGGTTACTGGACGTCGAAGGAAGGTGTTTGCACGTATGCATGCGGTGCATGACGTGGAAACATGGTTCCGAAGATGGTCTATGGATGGGAAGATCTAGTTGGAAGAATCGGTTCGTATCGGTTGATGACTTTGGCTGCGGCGGAGTCGGTTATGGCTCGGTTTGGAAAGTATCGAGTTGGTTATGTTAGGATTTTGTGTGGGTCACGAATTTGAGTTGTTTTAGGAATGTGGGATATGTTCCTAAGGTGTTTGAAAGTCTTCAGATTGCTTCTATCTGCATATAGAAGAGTCCTAAGCAGTTATGGAAAGTTTGGATTTGTGATCAGAGTAGGATTGGAGTCCTAGTTGAGATTGGGTTGGCCTAAGGGTTGGTTATATAAGCAAGGGAGCCCAAAGATCGTGGTAGACGACTTTGGGGCTGTTCCTCTTTTGTTCTATTGAGTAAAATTCGTAGTTTTAAGGAACTTTTGTGCCTTGTTCGTCCGACTTGTTCCAGACAAGTTTTACTCGTCGAGTTTCTGGACATCACTACCTTTCGTCGGTGGTTTTATCATAACTGGAGTTTTACAGATCCAATTGACGTGATTTGTTTCGGGTTGTCTTCACAACTTGATTATCTATCATATTTCAAAATTTCACGGTCATTGGATTTGTGGTTGCTGATCTACACGAGTTTCTTTGCAGCGTTTCAGAACTGTTTTTCTTGGGTAGGACAGATTGACGTTTTTTTCGATCTTTCGATCATAACTTGAGTTTCTCTCGACGGATTTGAGTGATTCTTCTTGTGTTGTCTTTTTGAATTGATTCTCTCTGATATATATCACTTTTGTCACGGTGAAACACATTTAGATTAGTTTCACACATGATTTCTCTAACAGATCATTTTTCTGCTGAAGGGGTTGGGATCTAATTGTTTCCGCTGCGTAATATTTTTAAATCTACCATTCACCCCCCCCATCTGGTAGCTTTTCACGTGCTCTTCGATCCTACACTTTGCCTTCTTTGTGTAATGTTGTAATCTGTACACATTAATTAGTATAAAAGGGGTCATCGATAAATCAACTTCAGAACGGATATTTCTTCAATATTTCATCAAAGTAAAAACTTGCATGTACTTACTCGTTTCTGAAACCAATAAACAAACTCATCTCTATGGCGTTTTTCAACATCACGAGAATGAATCTTTTTCACTCTTCAAAATGCTCACTGAAAAGGGTACAAAATTAAATTAGCCATTTACAATAAGCATGATCCAATATATAGTATAGAGCATTTGAGTGTTATACGTACTTGATCCATGGAGCGGACTCTTCAACATTAGAAATAATATAATGCCTGATGTTATGTAGTTCCACCATAGTAATTTGGCCCCATTTAAACCCTTTTTTAGAATTATCAACTTCTGTAAGTATATTAGACTCGAGAGAAGGTTCATTCCTAGCTGCAGCTTCATGATGTTCCGGCCTATTAAGCTTGGTGCTGATGTTATCCAAAAACTTGCTACAAAAAGTCATACACTCTTCCATAATATATCCCTCAGCTTAGAGGATCGAAGAGCACGTGAAAACCTACCAGAGGGGGGTGAATGGTAGATTTAAAAATCGTACGCAGCGGAAACAATTAAACTCCAACCCCTTCGACAGAAAAACAATCCGAGAAAGAAAAACAGTTCTGGAATGCTGCAAAGAAACTCATGTAGATCATAAACCACAAATCCAATGACCTTGAAATTTTTACACATGATAGATAATCAAGTTTTGAAGACAACCCAAAAAGAATCACGTCAATTGGATCTGTAAAACTCAAGTTATGATAAAACCACCGACGAAAGGTAGTGCTGTTCAGAAACTCGACGAGTAAAACTTGTCTGGAACAAGTCGGACGAACAAGGCACAAAAGTTCCTTCAAAATACGAATTTTATTCAATAGAACACAAGAGTAACAGCTCCAAAGTCGTGCACCACGAGATCTGGGCTCCCTCGCTTATATAACCAGCTCGAAAGCTAACTCAACTCAAATCAGGAACCTAATCCTACTCTGTTCACGAATCGTAACTTTCCATAACTGCTTAGGATTCTTCTATACGCAGATAGAAGCAATATTAAGACTTCCAAACACCTTATTAACGTATCTCACATTCCTAAACAACTCAAATTTGTGACCCACAAGAAATCCTATCATAACCAACTCAAATCTTTCCATATTTGAGTCAAACCCGACTCAGCCGCAGCCTGAGTCCATAACCTAGTCGGTTGGACCTTTCCGACCAACTCTTTACGTCCACATCTCTTCATCACGTCTCGGAACCATGTAGCCACGTCCATGCACTCCCTGCACACGTGCAAACATCTTCTGATGACGTCCATGATACCTTCACATGCATTGTTCTTGATTCAATCATGCTGCGCAACCTCCTGATCAACTCAACCACAATTCCTCCTGAATTTGGTTGTTGGAACCTCATCTCCTTCCTGAGACTAGTGCAATGGATCCCATGACCAGCCATGTCTTGAACTCAAGCAACACCTGCACATGAATAAACAACCAATCCATACGAGCCCAAGTCCTCGACTTGACTCAAGTTAGTTCCAAACACAACACCTTACGTGAGAACCTCACATAAGCATGTTGCAAAACCATAGTAACACAATATCATTCATGTCAACCAAAAACACACCAAAGACTTAGCAAATGAAACATTGCAAATGAAAAACAGAAGCATTGCGGTCAAGTTGCGGATCTTGCTAGAGCAACCCGGACCTTGAGACGGAGCTAACAAAACCTAGTAGAACCTAGCGCCGGAACTTACCAAAACTAGTATAACCAAGCTCCCGCCTGAGCTTACAAAACTAGCAGGACCATAATAAAAAGGTGTTTTGGTGATATTCAAAACTTTTGTCGTCAAAGCAAGTGTATTCACTACAAGCTAATGTATTCAGTACACATAGGTCTTACAATCTCCCCCTTGATGAATGCATTGGCAACACCATTTAAAATCCGAACATTAGCTTATTCACATAAAAGTTTTGAAGGCAATTTCTCCCCCTTTGTAAATCAAAAGTAAAATGAGAAGAAAATCCAAAAATTATCCCATATTATCTCTCCCCCTTTATTATCTCTCCTTATGCACATATTCTCTTTCTCTTCATGTTTATCTCTCCCCATTTGACAATGTATTCAGCAAGTCATGAGCATATAAACAAATTATCTCTCCTTCTTTAGTTGTTATCAGCATATTATAACATATACATATAAACAAAGCTCATCCAAGTCATACTATCAAGTACCTTACATTATCACATCAATGAAATACATAAAGTAGTGTAAGCCATGGTAGAGATCAAATGTAATTTTCAATTTAAGTAAGTCATGATCTCACAAACTTAACTATTTCAAAACCTGAAATCATGACATTAGTTGCTGCATTTTATTATTTTTCAAAGCATAAATTTAGATCATATGATATTTGCAAGAGATTATATGCGCATCTGCCTTATTCTAACCAACCAAGTCAAGCCTATGTCATTTGACAATTAGAAGCTTA
Source organism: Tuctoria greenei (assembly GCA_036927565.1). Taxonomy (NCBI): domain Eukaryota; kingdom Viridiplantae; phylum Streptophyta; class Magnoliopsida; order Poales; family Poaceae; genus Tuctoria; species Tuctoria greenei. The sequence continues at coordinate 22,937,713 of JAYESD010000011.1, read as the reverse complement.
AGGACATGGTTTTAGTCATACACAACTTCTTCCAATTTCATATCTAAGTGTAATGATAAGCCATCTCAAAAGAAGAAGTGCGATGCGTGCATATTCTCTTGATCTTTTCTCAATTTATATTTGTTCATAAAAACTCAACATGTGAGTTGATTACTTGATTAATTCTTAATGATTAAAAGCACTTGTGAACATGTAACAAGTTCAAAACAGCAAGAAAGTTCGACCATGACCAGTTTTAGTGTAAGTAATTATTCCAATTACTAGACAATGCAAAAACTACAAAATGTATAACACGAGTAATGTAGTAAGAACTTTCAGCATGTAAAAGGAATCAAAAGTCATATATGTATGAAATACTATGCTCATATTATTTTAATTTCAGATTCACACATAGATTTCCCAAATTTCAAAACTCCCCCTCAATTTAAGCCATGAGGATGCATAACCCCTATTTCACTACGAATGTAACAAAAACAAGTGAAATCCAAAGGTTTCATAAAAATGTCAGCCAATTGTTGTTCGATATCTACATGGTGAAGCACAATGTTTCCTTTTTCAACATTATCTCGGAGAAAGTGATACCTAATGTCAATGTGCTTAGTTCTAGAATGTTGCACCGGGTTTTTAGCAATGCAAATGGCACTAGTGTTATCACAGAACAGTGGAACACTATCTAGATCAACTCCATAGTCCTTAAGTGTTTGAACAATCCAAAGAATTTGTGACCAAGCACTAGCAGCAGCTACATATTCAGATTCGGCTGTGGATTGTGCAACTGAAATTTGTTTTCTAGAGGACCAAGCAACAAGAGAATTACCAAGAAAATGACAAGCACCAGTAGTACTTTTCCTATCAAAGTAACGGTCGAGGAAGAAGGAAGAAAAATTCCAAATTCTTGAGTTTCATGTAAGTACATGAGAATCCTTTTGACGGCTTGACGATGTGAAGCACGTGGGGAGGCTTGCAACCGTGCACAAAGACATACGCTGAATTGTATGTCTGGTCTTGATGCCGTGAGGTACAAAAGTGATCCGATCATGCTTCTGCATTCTTTTTGATCCACGGGTTCACCATCTTCATCAAGTCCAAGTGTTTTTGCTGTTCCCATTGGTGTCCGAAGAGGCTTGCTTTTGTCCATGTTGAAGCGCCTTAGGAGATCTTTTGTATACTTCGTTTGATGCACAAAGGTACCCTCCTTTTTTTGCTTGATTTGCAGCCCCAAAAAGTAAGTGAGTTCACCCATCATACTCATTTCAAATTCGGAACTCATCATTACTGAAAACTTGGACACAAGATCATGAGAAGCACAACCAAAGATAATATCATCCACATACACTTGAACGAATAATGAGTCATTGCCATGCTTAAGCACAAAAAGAGTTTTATCAACCTTGCCAATGATAAACCATTTTTCAAGTAAGAATGTTTTTAACCTATCATACCATACTCTAGGGGCTTGTTTGAGACCGTACAAGGCTTTGGACAGTTTGTAAACATGATTAGGAAAATCTGGATTTTCAAAACCCGGTGGTTGTTTCACATAAACCTCCTCATCTATGTAGCCATTAAGAAACGCACTTTTAAAATCCATTTGATATAGCTTAAAACCAATAGATGCAGCAAAAGCTAACAAAATTCTTATGGCTTCTAATCTAGCAACAGGAGCAAATGTTTCATCAAAATCTAGACCTTCAACTTTAGTGAAGCCTTGAGCAACCAACCTAGCCTTATTCCGAACCACAACCCCATCCTCACTTTGTTTATTTTTAAATACCTATTTAGTTCCAATTAAAGTGTGACCTTGAGGTGGAGGTACAAGTTTCCAAACATTATTTCTTTCAAATTTTTCTAACTATTCTTGCATGGCAATAATCCAAGATTCATTAGTGAGTGCATGTGATATATATTTGGGTTCAAAAGAAGCAACAAAAGCAGGATGAGCATAAGAGTTTGGATCGCAAAACCTGGACCGTGTGACTCGTTCGTGCAAGCTTCCAATCATCTGTTGTGGGGGATGATCTTTGTAAAACCGTAGGGGAACAGATGTCTCACAAGCTTCTTCTTCTTCATGTTCATCACAAAACGATGATCTTGTGACATGAGGATGATTTGAATCAGCATTGATGGTTGACGGTGCTGGTTGAGAATTAACATCCAAAGCTGAAACAAAGTCTTTAGCTGCTGAATTTTCGGGCAACAGCTCCAATTCTTCCTCATCTTCAACGAAAATGCTCCCCCCTGCGGATATGGATCTGGACCTGCAATGTTTGAGCTAGTACCTAGGCTAGCTTCATCAAAAGAAACTTCACAAGTCTCCACAATTTTGTTAGTGTCAAGTAAAAGCACACGGTAGCCTCTAGTATGAGATGGATAACCAAGAAACATGCCATCAATGGATCTAGGTTCAAATTTATCAAGATTACCATGTTTCTTAACAAAGCATTTGCAACCAAAGACCCGAAAGTGTGTAACACTAGGCCTATGTCCAAACCGGAGCTCATATGGTGTTTTACCTAGCTTAGCACGCAAGAAAACACGATTTGAGATATAACAAGCGGTTGCTAATGCATCAGCCCAAAATTTCCTAGGAGTTTGATATTCATGAAGCATATTCCTAGCCATCTCAACTAAGGTTCTGTTCTTTCGTTCTACAACACCATTTTGTTGAGGTACATATGGTGAAGAAAATTGATGATCTATTCTATTTTCAGCACAAAAGTGATCAAAAGATTGATTTTTAAATTCAGTTCCATTATCACTTCTAATTGCTTTTAAAGATCCCGGGTGATCAATTGATAATCTAAGAAATAAATTTCTAAAGTGACTAAAAGCTTCATTCTTAGATGCCATAAAGTAAACCCGAGAGTATCTAGAATAATCATCAACAATCACAAGAACATACCTTTTACCTCCGAAGGATTGAACACATGAAGGTCCTACAGTGTCAAGATGCAAAAGTTGACATGGTTCAGTTGTCATGATCATTGTGAGAGGAGTATGTGAACCTGCAACCATCTTAGCATGTCTACAAGAAGAGCACACAATTTCTTTGTCCCGTTTAAGCTTAGGCAGCCCACGTATGCAATCAAAAGCACTAACACGCGTTAGGTGATCAAAGCCTACTGACCAAGTCTATGATGCCAAAAATATAGGTCCTTTGAATCATTAGCAACTAAACACCTATGCTTAGAGGAAGACATATCAAAATCAGCTTTAAAAACTCTTCCAAACTGAGACATGTTAAAAATAAGCTCACTATTTGTACTTACAACTTTGTAGCAGTTTTTATTGAAAATAATTTCCAGATTTTTATCTAGCAAATGTGAAACAGAAAGCAAGTTGTATTTCAAATTTTTGACAAGTGCCACATCCTTCAAAGTGTAGTGATCATTTACTCTAACCGAACCCTTAGCAATTATGAGAGTTGAAGAATTATCGGCAAAAGTAACATTCTCTACACATGACACAAAAGAGAGGGAGGAGAACCAATCTTTGTTACCGGTCATGTGGCGTGAGCAACCTGAATCCACAATCCAAATGTTCTCCTTCCTCAAATGTGTAACCTACATAGAAGCACAATACGTCGATGACTCAATACTGGGGATAGTCAAAAGGCATTTAGGAATCCAGTACTGAGTCACGCGACGTGTAGCAGGAAAAACACGGGAAAGCTGAGACAAAACAAAAGGTTTATGAGTCGAAGTTTGAGATTTTTTTATTCTTAACTACTGACCTATAGGGTGTTACTTGTGTAGCACAAAAATCAGTAGCTCCGGAGGTAAAAACAGAAGGTCCGGATGTAAACTTTGAATGTTTTTGACTCAAAACAGCAGGTTGTACATTCGGTTCAATATGTGCATCAAATTTTGCATGAAAGTTATGAGATCTAGCAACCATTCTTTCCCTTTTCTGTTGTTTATCTAGTATATAACAAAAATCTATGACATGACCATCTCTACCACAGTAGGTACAATGAAATTTAACTTTGTGTTCATGTCTAGATGAGCAAACAACATTTTTATTTGAAACCGAATGAGACAATACTCCTGCAGATTTGAAAACCACTTCTTTTTGTTTAGGAACTGTTTAAATCAAACCACTTCCTAATGACTTTATACTTTTATGTGGATGTGCCTTAGCATGAGCATGAGAATCAAAACCTAAACCAGTTTTATCATTGCAAGACTTGGATGAATTCAGCAGCAAGTTTAGGTTCTTATTCCCATTACAAAACCGATCAAATGTCTTATGCATGTTATCAAGTTTATTGGACAGATCAAGGCAATTTTCACATGAAGTTTTTCCTTTTAATTTGCAATTGGAACAATATTTAACTTCATGACAACGTAAAACATTGTTCAATATAGAGATTTCATTCATAGCATCTTGCAGTTTCGTATCAAGATCATCACAACTAGAACAATGCAAATCAATTGTAGAACAAGAAGCATCTTTTAAGTTTTCAATATTAAGTGCAGCAAGCTTCTTGTTCTTCTCAATTTCAAGTTCAAGATTATCAAGTGTGGAGGTATGTGCACTTCTTAGGGAGGACAATTGTTCGTATATTAAGTTACTTGAGGAACAAGAATCATCACTAGGAATCAAGGATTTCAAACGATTAAGTTCAAATTCTAGTGACTCAATTTTAACAGCATTGTCCCTAAGCTTTTTGTCCTTTTTCTTAACAATAATAGTGGCACGAGAAATAGCATCACACATTTCTTCGCAAGTAGGACATACCTCTTCATTGTCGCTGTTGTGTTCTGCTTCCCCCATACTTGATCTTGACTTGCCCGCCATGAAGCACAAGTTTGCCAAATCATCTTCATCTTCATCACTTCCAATGCCCACGTCGCTTGAGCCAAGTTCCTGGAGTGCTGAGATAAAACTGCTCACCAATTAGCGTCCTGTAAAACCCTTCTTTTTCTTCGTATCTTTTGCAGAGGAGTGCTTCGATCTTGTTTTCTTTTCATCCGAGGAAGTAGGACCTGAAAGGTTAGGGCAATCTGAATGAAAATGTCCATTCTTACCACATTCAAAGCATCGTTGAGGTCCGGAGCTTCCTCTCCTTCTAGTTCTCACATTTTGCAATGCTTTTGAGAACCGGGTAGAGATGAGCGCTAGCTCCTCCTCTAGAAACTCCTCAATCTGTTCAAGGGTTAGAGAGGACAGCAAAGCAAGTGTATCACAAGATGATGCTTGAACGGAAGTAGGCATGTCACGTTGAGAAATAAAAGCAATAGACTTGTTGGGGTTCTTACGTGAGATTATGTCAATTTCATGAGTTTTTAACTTGGAATATAGCACATCTAAAGTAAGTGAACTCATGACAGTAGATTCACAAATAGATGTGACTTTCATCCCCCAAATTGACATATCTAATTCACTTAGCAGTTGCCTAGCATTTTCAGCATCTGAAAAATGAACATTGACACTACACAAGTTGCTGAGAATCTTATTAAAGCGAGCAAAAAGGTCATCAATAGACTCACCGGGTTGCATCTCGAAGTGCATGTATTCTTTCTTGAACATGTCTTGCCTTACCTCTTTGATCGTGTTGGATCCTTAGTGGTAGTCACAAAGTGATTTCCACACATCGTATGCAGATCGGAGGTGTGCAACACGGTCGAAGTCGCTTTGTGTTAATCCTTGTATGATCAAGTTCCGAGCCTTGTTGTTGTTGTCGACATCTCTCAGATTTGTAGCTGTAACTTGATCCTTTGATGGCACTTCGTAAGACTTGTATACATTCTCCCATATTGCAAAGCCTTGTGCCTGGATGAAAGCCTCCATGCGTGCCTTCCAAACCTGAAAATCAATACCAGCGAACACACAAGGTTTGGCAGAGTACTTCTCCATGATGATTAGTCAAAAACACGCGCAAATCACAAAGATTAGAGCACCGTGGCTCTGATACCAATTGTAGGATCGAAGAGCACGTGAAAATCTACCAGCGGGGGGGTGAATGGTATATTTAAAAATCTTACGCAGTGCAAACAATTAAACTCCAACCCCTTCGACGGAAAAATGATCCGAGAAAGAAAAACAGTTTTGGAATGCTGCAAAGAAACTCATGTAGATCATAGACCACAAATCCAATGACCTTGAAATTTTTACAAATGATAGATAATCAAGTTTTGAAGACAACCCAAAAAGAATCACGTCAATTGGATCTGTAAAACTCGAGTTATGATAAAACCACCGACGAAAGGTAGTGCTGTCCAGAAACTCGACGAGTAAAACTTGTCTGGAACAAGTCGGACGAACAAGGCACAAAAGTTCCTTCAAACTACAAATTTTATTCAATATAACACAAGAGGAACAGCCCTAAAGTCGTGCACCACGAGCTCTGGGCTCCCTTGCTTATATAACCAGCTCGAAAGCCAACTCAACTCAAATCAGGAACCTAATCCTACTCTCCTCACGGATCGTAACTTTCTATAACTGCTTAGGATTCTTCTATACGCAGATAGAAGCAATATTAAGACTTCCAAACACCTTAGGAACGTATCCCACATTCCTAAACAACTCAAATTCGTGACCCACAAGAAATCCTATCATAACCAACTCAAATCTTTCCATATTTGAGTCAAACCCGACTCAGCCGCAGCCTGAGTCCATAACCTAGTCGGTTAAACCTTTCTGACCAACTCTTTACATCCACATCTCTTCATCACGTCTCGGAACCATGTAGCCACGTCCATGCACTCCTTGCACACGTGCAAACATCTTCTGATGACGTCCATGATACCTTCACATGCATTGTTCTTGATTCAATCATGTTGCACAACCTCCTGATCAGCTCAACTACAATTCCTCCTGAATTTGGTTGTTGGAACCTCATCTCCTTCCTGAGACTAGTGCAATGGATCCCATGACCAGCCATGTCTTGAACTCAAGCAACACCTGCACATGAATAAACAACCAATCCATATGAGCCCAAGTCCTCGACTTGACTCAAGTTAGTTCCGAACACAACACCTTACGTGAGAACCTCACATAAGCATGTTGCAAAACCACAGTAACACAATATCATTCATGTCAACCAAAAACGCACCAAAGACTTAGCAAATGAAACATTGCAAATGAAAAACAGAAGCATTGCGGTCAAGTTCCGGATCTTGCCAGAGCAACCCGGACCTTGAGCCGGAGCTAACAAAAGCTAGTAGAACCTAGCGCCGGAACTTACCAAAACTAGTATAACCAAGCTCCCGCCTGAGCTTACAAAACTAGCAGGACCTTAATAAAAAGGTGTTTTGGTGATATTCAAAACTTTTGTCGTCAAAGCAAGTGTATTCACTACAAGCCAATGTATTTAGCACACATAGGTCTTACACAGCTATAGAACCCTTTGGGTGAGCTCTGTTACGTACATACCTCTTCAATGTACCAAGGTACCTCTCAATTGGATACATCCATCTGTAAGAAACAGGTCCACCCAAGCGAGCTTCTTCACCAAGATGGATTGGAAAATGTACCATGACATCAAAGAAAGCGGGAGGAAGCAACATCTCAAACTTACAAATTGTTTCAGGAAATTGTTCAATCATCTTATCCAAATCTGGTTCCGCCAATTCTTTAGAACAAATTCCAGAAAAGAATCTGCTAAACTCTATTAAAGGTTCAACAACCTTTTCAGGCAATATGTCACGTATTGCAATAGGAAGGATCTTCTAAAATAAAATATGGCAGTCATGAGTTTTTAGACCTGATACCTTACATGTTGTTATGTCCACACTTCTCTTGATGTTTGAGGCATAACCATCGGGCATCTTCACATCTGCCAAAAACTTGCACAAGGTGGTCTTCTGATCTTTTTGCAAAGTATATGATGCTGATGGAAAATCATACTTCCCTTTCATACCCACCGGATGTTGCTTTGGCCGTATACCCATTTCCTGCATATCAAAACAAGCTTGTAGACTATCTTTTGTTTTACCATCCATATTAAGCAATGTCCCCAATATGCTATCACAAATGTTTTTCTCAATGTGCATGACATCCAAGTTATGCCTTATTAGCAATGTCTTCCAATACGGGAGCTGAAAAAATATACTTTTCATCTTCCAACTACGCCACCTATCTTCCTTAGTGCGCTTTCTCTTATTATTTGTCTGTCCAAAACTCACATGACCAGAAGTCTCATATTGTTGGAGTACTTCATGACAAGAGAGTGATGTTGGAGCCCTCTATTCTCTATTTTGTTGTTGAAAGAAGCTTTGTCCGGACGCCACTGGTGATCTCGAGGTAGGAAACGACGATGACCCATGTAGCAATACTTTCGTCCATGTTTAAACCACAAGGCGTCATTGTTTACATGGCAGTATGGACATGCTAGCCTACCTTTTGTGCTCCATCCACATAGCATTGCATATGCTGGAAAATCATTTATTGTCCACAATATAGAAGCTCACATGAGAAATGTCTCTTTCTTTGAACTGTCGTATGTTTCAACACCATCAGACCATAATTTCAGTAGCTCATCAATCAAAGGTTGCAGATGCACATCAATGTTGTTTCCAGGTGACTTTGGCCTAGGAATTATCATTGGATTCAGCCAATAAGGCTGCTTCATACACAACCAAGGTGGTACATTATAAGGGATTAGAATCACAGGCCATGTTTGTAAGAAACATTCATTACTCCAAAAGGATTGAAACCATCAGATGCTAGCCCAAGTCTTATGTTGGGAGGATCAGGTGAGAAATTTGGGTGAATGCTATCAAAATGCTTCCATGCTTTCGAATCTGCAGGATGGCGTAATATTCTATCATCAATACATTCTTCTTTGTGCCAGCGCATGTTTGATGCCGTTGATTCTGCCACATAAAACCTTTCAAGATGGGGAATAAGAGGGAAGTATCGTAGAATCTTGCGTGCTACAAGCTTCTTGGATTTTCCACAAGTTAAAGCCTCTCTTGCATCCCCACCAGTACTATTTTTCCATCTTAATTCACCACATTTTGGGCATCGATCCAGCAGAGAATAGTCCTTCCGGAATAACACACAGTCATCGACACATGCATCGGTCTTTTCGTAGCTCAGCCCGAGGTCACGAACAACCTTCTAAACTTTATCAAGTGTATTAGGAATGCAATGGCCCTGTGGAAGCACATATGAGAATAGTTCAAGGATCAACTCACACACTTTTTTGCTCAAACCAGTTAAACACTTTATCTGGTACAACCTGACAATGAAGGATAATTGGGTCACCTTCTCACAACCTGGATACAACTCCTTTTTGGCATCATTTAATAAGTCATAGAATGCCTTTGCACACCCAGTTGGCTCCTGCTGGTTTATAGCATTTTCTGGATCATCAACATCTGTTGAAGTACCACCATGATCACCAGTGCCTCTAAGAAGACTGGACAACATATTTTCCATAGCAGCATCATCAGAAATTATCTCCTCATTATTTGCTGATTGCTCAACAATATTTTTCTCAACTCGTTTTTCACCATGGTGTACCCAACAAGTATAATCAAATGACATCCCTTTATGAAACAAGTGAAGATGAACTTCCTTGCATCTCCCGTGGCAAATATTATGACATTTCATGCAAGGACAAGTCTTAGTTTCTTCTTCACGAGTGCCCTGGAATGCTTGAAAAATGACTTCATTCCATCTTGCCACTCCTTCGTACGCCTGTCTTTTCCCATCCATGTCTTATCTTCTGACATCGCTTTCTACAATTCAATCAGCGTATCCATAAGAGGATTGAACTACAATAACATTATGTGAGCAATTGTACCTAGCGTTGTTGCTCCTCCACGTGCGGTGGCTGGCGGATGCTCCTCCACGCCGGTGGACAGCGGATGCTCTTCCAAGAGCATGGAGGCCGGCGGATGCTCCTCCAAGAGCATGGCAGCCGGCGGATGCTCCTTCAGGCGCATTTTGTGCAATCGGGAGAGGGGCCATTGTGGATCGAAGGGTCCGGCGGGGAGGCAGCCCGGACAAAGTGTACGTGAAGCTATCAGAGTAGGCCCAACACTGCGCTGGGCTGCTTGTTATTCATGGGCTGAAATTGCGCTGAGTCACTTTGTATTCCTGGGCCGAAACTGCGTTGGAACGCTTGCTGTTCGTCCCCATGACGCGTGAGCCCATGTACAGGTGCACGTCTCTGGCTCGGATCAGGATCCCCTGACTTAATCTTCAGTCACTGACATATGGGTCTGGGACCACATGTCAGTGACCAAGTTACGGACTGCAAAAAGTCAGGGGATCCGTGTCCGGCTCTGGCAATTTGTAATCTAAATAAGTTAACGTAGCAATGGAGGTGGTATTCCGATCAAAGGGGAAAATTTGGCATCGTTAAAGGAGATGTTTTTTGATAAAAGGAGAAATTTTTAATTTGACACCGAAAGGGCCCAGCGTATGCGTGGAAAAATTATTCTTATAAAAAACCGCGGTTTGCATCCCTCTCGGTTATCGCAACGGCTCGACGTGTCCTATCGGCCTCACTGGCAGTTTTTTTTTAATTTGACACGGAAAGGGCCCAGAGCTTATATAAAAAAAAACATCAGCCCGGTACATGCGTCATTCAGGTTCCATTTGACTTCGACCGGGCGAGCGGACGATGTCGTAAGGAACGTGGCTGAGTCTTGTACGACATATTGTTTCAATCGGATGTCTGACTACAATAGCGTGCGTTGCCTTATATTCTCGTTGCAACGAGCTCAACTTTCTGAGGTGGGACAAATCGTTCACAGCTTGTCAAAATCGCTCGCACGAGTTTGTTACAGATACCGGGTATAGGAGTAGTGGTAATGATTACACCGCGCATAGGGGCATTGTGATATGCACCGAATTTGGTTCAGCGAAGGGTGGCCCGATCTTCACGACAGGAGGTTCAAGAACAAGATAACTTGTTGTAGAAACAACACGGATAACTAGCTTTATACCTGACCAAGGTTGGATGCGACCAAGCGACGGGGAGAGAGACACCGAAACCGCGAAGACTTCGACTCGATCTCCGAACGACCGCAGAACCACAACCGGAGCAAATCCACACAAGACGGGGCAGCCGTACTGAAACCCGCGGAGCACGAATTAGTGGATCTCAGAGAGATCTCTCCACAAGTTCAAGAAGAACAAGGAAGAACAAGAGTTGAGTATGACACTCAAGCAGCTCGGTTGCAAATATCACTGGAATAATCTTAATTCATCAAAAGTACTTCTTGGCTTACAAAAGAGGGGTATTTATACCAACAACTAGTCTAAAAATAGATGTGAACTGAAAAAGCCACGTGGGAAGGTGGAAGGCCAACTGGCTTGATCATTCATGCAATGGTCATCAATTTCCCGCATGTCTTCTGGCCTTTTGAGCGGTCTTCAGTGTTCTGATCATAACTCCACCTAGGGACATCCAAAAGACATGGGACCAGATGTGTTGGAAAGATAATTTGATAACCTTTCAAACAATGTGTAGAATGCTTCACGAAATATTGTAGAGTGATACAGTTTCTCACGGAAACTTGGATATCAGGCTGACTGTTGATCTTCTGAACAGTCTGCACCAAAAGCACTCGGCTGCCAAGCTGGGAGCCTTAAAGCACTCGGAACTTAGTGGCGTTAAAAAGTTGACTTCAACACCTTTCCAACAAGTACTCATGGACCTTCACAGCTTCTATGAATCAAGAGATATGACTGTTTCTTCATGACAGTTCTGCCAGGCCGAACTGGTTCGACGTAGTTCTCCTCTCTGGTTCAGTCTTGGCGTGTCCTTGTCATACTCCTTGGTGAACCTGAGTAATAGAAACATGTACGATTTAGGAAGTATATAATTCTCATTAATAAATGGAATTTCACAAAGTAGCGCGTGCACCTCTTGTTGTAGCTGTTTAGCTCGACTACGAGTAATTGGTCCATCGAAAACATGAGCTGGTGCAGCTTGACTTGATGATTGTTCCATCTTGCTTGATGTAGTCGGCATACTTGATGGTGTGGTCGGCGTGGGCATATCATCCTCCCCCCTTGAAAAAGAGTCATCCTCGACTCTTCCAATCCAAAGAATGGAGAGAGGTCAGACACATTGAAACTGGTACTTACACCATAAGTCCTTGGCAGATCAATTTCATAAGCATTGTCATTGATCTTGCGCAGAACTTTGAATGGTCCGTCAGCCCAGGGTTGCAACTTGTTCTTGCGCAGCTCTGGAAAATGATCCTTTCGAAGGTGCACCCAAACCAAGTCCCCTGGTTCGAACAACACCTTCCTGCGACCCTTGTTAGCGTGCTTCTCATACTTCTTGGTCATCTTTTCAATATTGGCCCGAGCCCTATCATGAATGTTCTTGACAAATTCAGCTCGCTTGCTTGCATCGAAGTTCACACGTTCCTGCATGGGTAAAGACAAAAGATCTATGGGAGCAGTGGGTGTGAATCCATATACAATTTCAAATGGACAAAATCTAGTGGTTGAGTGTACTGCCCTATTGTATGCAAACTCAACATGTGGCAAGCTTCCTTCCCATAGTTTCAGGTTCTTCTTAAGGACAGCTCGGAGCAACATTGATAGTGTTCAATTCACAACTTCAGTTTGGCCGTCCTTTTGCGGATGACATGTTGTGGAGAACAACAGTCTTGTCCCAAGTTTGCCCCACAATGTCTTCCAAAAGTAGCTCAAGAACTTGGTGTCAAGATCCGACACAATGGTACGTGGTATTCCATGTAGTCGCACGATTTCCCTGAAAAATAATTCAGCAATACGGGAAGCATCGTCGCTCTTGTGGCAAGGAATAAAATGTGCCATTTTGCTAAAACGATCAACCACGACAAAAATTGAATCCCTTCCCCCTTTGGTCCATGGTAACCCAAGAACAAAATCCATTGAAATATCCTCCCAAGGTGCATTAGGAATAGGAAGGGGAGTATATAAACCATGAGGGTTCAGACGAGACTTAGCTTTGTGGCAGTTTTCGCAGTGAAGAATATGTCTCTCTACATCTCGTCGCATTTTTGGCCAAAAGAAATGGTCAGCAAGCACTTGCTCCGTCTTCTTGGCTCCAAAATGGCCCATAAGTCCACCTGCATGAGCTTCCTGCACGAGTAAAAGTCGAACAGAGCAATCTGGAATACAAAGTTTGTTAGTGCGAAATAAAAATCCATCATGCACATGATACTTTTCCCATCCTTTGCCATTACGGCATTTGGCATATGGTTCAGCAAAGTACGAATCAGTGGCATATAATTCATTTATACTTTCCAATCCGAGAATTTTAGCATCAAGTTGTGTGAGCAAAGCATGACGTCGAGATAAAGCATCAGCTACAATATTGTCTTGACCTTTCTTATATTTGACAATATAAGGAAAGGACTCAATAAATTCACTCCACTTAGCATATCGTTTATTCAATTTTAGTTGTCCCTTAATATGTTTCAATGATTCATGGTCTGAATGTATTACAAAATTTTTAGGATAAAGGTAGTGTTGACAAGTTTCCAAACTCCGAACAAGAGCATATAATTCTTTATTATAAACTGAATAATTCAAAGTCGGACCACTTAGCTTTTCACTGAAGAATGCAATTGGTCTCTTTTCTTGCATCAACACGCCTCCAATCCCAACTCCACTTGCATCACATTCAATTTCAAATGTCTTGCTGAAATCTGGAAGTGCAAGGACTGGGGATGTTGTGAGCTTCCTCTTTAATTCTTCAAAAGCCTTTTGTTGTGCTTCTCCTTATTTGAAAGGTACGTCTTTCTTGGTCAGCTCATTGATTGGAGCAGCGATCGTTCTGAAATCTTTCACGAAGCGCCGGTAGAAACCAACAAGTCCAAGGAAGCTTCTCACTTGGCTCACGTTCTGTGGGGGCCTCCATTCGTGTACAGCCTTGACTTTCTCAACATCCACCTCCACACCTTTGTCCTAAAACAACAAAACCAAGGAAAACTACCTTGTCGGTGCAGAAGGTGCACTTCTCAAGGTTAGCGTACAATTTTTCTTTACGCAGGACAACAAGTACGCTCTGGATATGTGCAACATGTTCTTCAAGAGTCTTTCTGTAGATTAGGATGTCATCAAAATAAACCACAACAAATTTACCAATGAAAGTTCTAAGAACATGATTCATTAATCGCATAAATGTACTAGGTGCATTGGTTAAACCGAAGGGCATCACTAACCATTCATACAATCCAAATTTTGTTTTAAAGGCTGTTTTCCACTCATCTCCTTCTTTCATACGAATCTGATGATAGCCACTTCTTAAATCAATTTTAGTGAAAAAAGTAGCACCACTAAGTGCATCAAGCATATCATCTAAGCAAGGAATGGGATGCCTATATCTTACTGTGATGTTGTTAATTGCATGGCAATCCACACATAGTCTCGAAGACCCATCTTTCTTAGGCACTAAAAGAACAGGGGCAGCACAAGGGGAAAGACTTTCCTGTACATACCCTTTTTTCATCAATTCCTCCACTTGTTGCTGAATTTCTTTTGCCTCCTCTGGGTTGGTGCGGTATGCAGCCCTGTTCGCAAGTGACGCACCAGGAACCAAGTAAATTTGATGCTTGATCCCTCTCTTAGGTGGCAGTCCTGGTGGTACTTCATCCGGAAAGACAGCTTCATATTCCTGCAAGACATTCAAAAGAGTACTCGACAGGGTAGAGGGTAAGGCATTAGTAGAAAGAAAAGTGTCCTTGTACATAAGTACAAAGAACATGGCATCGGGTTCACTCAATGCTTTGATATCCCCCTTCCTAGCCATCATTACTAAGCCCTCTTTTCCCGGTTTCTGGGTTCCTTGCAGCTGTGGGGTTTGATTTGGCCGTTTACACTCTTCCTTACTATTTTTGTGGCTCACTCACAAGTGGTGCTCGCTCTCGCGCTGTTTCTTCCTGATATCATCCTTCAAAATTTCTTCCGGTGTCAAAGGAAGCGAGGAAATTCGCTCTCCTTTGAACACAAAAGACAGCTTGTTGGTCCTTCCAAAAATCTGGACATCACGATCATATAGCCATGGTCGACCGAGCAGAAGCTGGCAGGCTTGCATAGGAACCACGTCGCACTCCACATGATCATTGTATTTACCAATAGAGAATGGTACAGTCACAGTATGACTGACACGTAGCGCACCACAATCATTAAGCCACTGCATCTTGTATGGACTTGGATGACGTCGTGGTTTCAGTCCCAATCTGTCCACCAATTCTTGGCTAGCAATATTGTTGAAGCTGCCATTATCAACGATGATGCGACACACCTTATCTTTGATTAGTCCACGGGTATGGAACAAATTATGTCGCTGCCCGTTGTCTTCCTTTTCCGCTGTTACACTAAGCACTCGTAGAGAAATAAAGCAATTATGTTCTCCTTCTTCAGGCTGGATCTCATTCCCTTCCTCCTCAATTTCTTCATCACATATCTGTCCAGCATCTTCCGGATCACTCTCGGATTCCTATTCACCTTTCTCATTCAACAACATGGTCCTCTTGCTTGGGCATTGGGCAGCAATGTGCCCACGGCCATGGCATTTATGGCATACAATTTCTCTGCTTCGAGAAGAAGATGTAGCTCCCGAGACATTGCTGTGGGCTGCTGAACTTGCAGCGGGTCGCTGCTGAGTTGTTGGTGATGACGCGGTGGAGGCTGCCATCTTTGATGGAACAAATGATTGAGAAGACTTGGCTGCAGCCCCTTGAGATCGTCCACCACCATAGGAAGTACTTGACTGCTGTTTGTGCCATGGGGCAGCAATAGAATAACTGCCATAAGATTTTCCACGTGACTCTTGCTGAATCTTTTTCTCTGTTCGCATAGCTTGATCAACAAGATCCTGCAATGTACGATATGGAAACATCTCCACAAAACCAGAAATTTCTTCATTATGACCTCCTAGAAATCTTGCCATTGTTGACTCTGCATCTTATCTTATTCCCGCCCGCACCAACAGCAGCTCCATCTCCTTGAAATACTCATCAACTGATCTCTTCCCTTGCTTTAACATTTGCAACCGGTTCCTAAGATCACGCTGATAGCTAGATGGCACGAATCGCCTTCTCATCACTTGCTTCATCTCCTCCCATGTATTGATATATCCACGTCCCAAATCACGTTGATTCTCTTGCACTTGGTTCCACCAAGTGAGAGCGTATCCAGAGAATTCCACCGAAGCAAGATTCACACAGTGCTGAGCCAAAAGATTATGTACTCAGAATATTTGATCACACTGCTCAGCCCATTCAAGAAATTCATCAGGATTCTCCTTTCCAGTAAACTTTGGAATACTCAATTTGACACGAGCGATGTTATCTGGGTTGTCATGAGGACGTCGACCACGATGGTATTCCCTTTCTTCAAAATCAGCAGGCCGGCGATGATGACGCCGATCAAACCTGCCTTCTTGACCGAAAGGATTTTCATCATCATGAGATCCTTCTTCATGATCTTGATCTTCAAACTCTTCGTCTTCAAAATGCACGCGGCGACCATCAGCATTGCACCTATGTGCGCGACGCCCACCATGGTAATTATTAAAATCAGCATGGCGACCACCACCAGATCCGTCAGGGCCATGTCCGAAGCGATTGAATCCATGGCTGAAACCAGAATTCTCATCGCCGGACTCCTCTCGATGACGGTCCTCTTGATCACGACATGCTCGACGTCCTCCAGCCGCGGGAAGACGCTCATCGAGGAGCCTGCCCATGGCCTCCATGAGTGAATCAGCCATGCGACGCATCTCATCCCGTGAGACAGGGGGTTCCCTATCACCATGGTGTCCACCATGAACACTTGAATCTGAGTCTGCCATGTTAGGAGCAGCAAGAAAAACAAAAAGAAATATATATATATATATATATATATATATATATATATATATATATATATGTGTGTGTATGTGTGTGTGTGTGTGTGTTTGTGTGTGTGTGTGTGTGTGTGTGTGTGGACACACTCGATCTCACCTCTTACTTACCCAAGTTCTTGCCTGATCTCAAGAACTGTGATGGTGCTGGTGTGATAGCTTCAACGGAGGTGGTAAAGAGGCCGTAAGGAGTACAAATCGAAAGTCCCGGTTCAGGTTTTGGTGGAGCTATAGGTGGCCGAACAAGGAGGGCTACGGTACTGCCAATCAAGTGAAAAAGATGTGCTCAAAAGATAAAAAAATTTGCTGCTATCAAGATTACCACCAACTTGGATATGAAAACTTAAAATTTCAACACCCAACCGTAACACAAAATTCTTCTGAATCTTTTCACTTGTGCTCTTTTTTTTATTACGGTACTCTTTCTTTCTTTCTCTTTTTTTTTGACTCTTCTTTTTTTTACTCTCTTTTTTTTTAACACTAACAGGGGTGCTGATTACAAAAAATATAGGTAAACGGTGGTGACGAGCAACTGGAAGAACACAAACACAAGATAACAGTACCGTCAAAAGGGCTATAGGTATTTTTTTAGGCTTTGGAATATAGGAAAAACAAATATATGTAAAAGATAAACAGAGGGATAAATATGTGGATGGTGAAAACTGTAACAGATTGAAAAAGGGTGGGAGGGTGGGTGATAAAAAAATGAACCTACTATGACAACGATAGCTCTGATTACCACATGATATGCACCGAATTTGGTTCGGCGAAGGGTGGCCCGATCTTCACGACAGGAGGTTCAAGAACAAGATAACTTGCTGTTGAAACAGCACGGATAACTAGCTTTATACGTGACCAAGGTTGGATGCGACCAAGCGACGGGGAGAGAGACACCGAAACCGCGAAGACTTCGACTCGATCTCCAAACGACCGCAGAACCACAACCGGAGCTAATCCACACAAGACGGGGCAGCCGTACTGGAACCCACAGAGCACGAATTAGTGGATCTCAGAGATATCTCTCCACAAGTTCAAGAAGAACAAGGAAGAACAAGGGTTGAGTATGACACTCAAGCAGCTCGGCTGCAAATATCACTGGAATAATCTTAATTCATCAAAAATCCTTCTTGTCTTACAAAAGTGGGGTATTTATACCAACAGCTAGTCTAAAAATAGATGTGAACTGAAAAAGCCACGTGGGAAGGTGGAAGGCCAACTGGCTTGATCATTCATGCAATGGTCATCAATTTCCCGCATGTCTTCTGGCCTTTTGAGCGGTCTTCAGTGTTTTAATCATAACTCCACCTAGGGACATCCAAAACACATGGGACCAGACGCGTTGGAAAGATAATTTGATAAACTTTCACACAATGTGTAGCATGCTTCACGAAATATTGTAGAGTGATACAGTTTCTCACGGAAACTTGGATATCAGGCTGACTGTTGATCTTCTGAACAGTCTGCACCAAAAGCACTCGGCTGCCAAGCTGGGAGCTCTAAAGAACTCGGCACTTAGTGGCATTAAAAAGTTGACTTCAACACCTTTCCAACAATTACTCATGGACCTTCACAACTTTTATGAATCAAGAGATATGATTGTTTCTTCATGACAGTTCTGCCAGGCCGAACTGGTTCGACATAGTTCTCCTCTCTGGTTCAGTCTTGCCGTGTCCTTGTCATCCTCCTTGGTGAACCTGAGTAATAGAAACATGTACGATTTTGGAAATATATAATTATCATTAATAAATGGAATTTCACAAAGTAGTGCGTGCACCTCTTGTTGTAGCTGTTTAGCTCGGCTACGAGTAATTGGTCCATCGAAAACATGAGCTGGTGCAGCTTGACTTGATAATTGTTCCATCTTGCTTGATGTAGTCGGCATACTTGATGGTGTTGTCGGCGTGGGCATATCACATTGGGCCAGTGTTATGTTGGGGCCAGTGGTATATAGATGGTGCCACGATCAGGGAACGGCGATTGAAGACACGAGAAGGAAGTACGTGTGGCACCACCTGAGAACGGTATGCACTTGCTCTCCAGTGCGTCGTCAAAGGAGATGTTTTTCTATAAAAGGAGAAACTTTTAATTTGACACACAGAGGTCCCAGCATATGCGGGGAAAAATTATGCTTATAAAAAACAGCGGTTTGCATCCCTCTCGGTTGTCGCAACGGCTTGACGTGTCCCATCGGCATCTCTGGCAGTTTTTTAATTTGACACGGAAAGGGCCCAGGGCTTTATCTAAAAAACATCCGCCCCGTACAAGCCTCCTCCACATTCTGGTGGACTTCGACCGGGCGAGCAGACGATGTCAAACGGAGCATGCAGAAGTCTTGTACGACATATTTTTTTCAATCAGATGTCTGACTACAATAGCGCGCATTGCCTTATATTCTCGTTGCAACAAGCTCAACTTTCCGAGGTGGGACAAATCATTCACAGCTTGTCAAAATCGCTCGCACGAATTCGTTACGGGCACCGGGTATAGGAGTAGTGGTAATAATTACACCGCGCATAGGGGCATTGGGCTAGTGTTACGTTGGGGCCAGTGGTATATAGATGGTGCCACGATCAGGGAACGACGATTGAAGACACGAGGAGGAAGTACACGTGTGGCATCATCTGGGAACGGTATGCACTTGCTCTCCGGTGCGTTGTTAATGGAGATGTTTTTCGATAAAGGAGAGATTTTTAATTTGACACGGAAAGGGCCCAGCGTATGCGGGGAAAAATTATGCTTATAAAAAACCGCGGATTGCATCTCTTTCGGTTATCGCAACAGCTCGACGTGTCCCATCAACTTCACTGGCAGTTTTTTAATTTGATGCAGAAATGGCCTAGAGTTTTATATAAAAAACATCCGCAACGTACATGGCTTATACACGTCCCGTTTGATTTCAACCGGGCGAGCTCCGTTGAAATCTAACGTGGCGTGTAGGAGTCTTGTACAACATCTTTTTTCAATTGAATGTCTGACTACAATAGTGTGCGTTGCCTTATATTCTCGTTGCAACGAGCTCAACTTTCTGAGGTGGGACAAATCGTTCACAGCTTGTCAAAATCGCTCAGACGAATTTGTTACAGACACCGCGCGCGGGCCGCAGGGGCAGGCGTAGGGAATATGTTAGGTGACCAGTGCAAAACCTGGGCCCAGGTGGTGCATAGATTGCAAGTGACGAGGATACGATTCCTGGAATTAATCCTGGCATTATCCCTATCGTGTCCGGCCATCATACGAGACCTCGTTCGTTCATGTGCACACATGTCACAGTCATGCAACTACTTCATCCGTCCGTTCATGTGGACACATGTCACAAATGTGGAATGGTATGCACAACCTTGGATATTCATAACGTATCCATAAAAAAAATTTCCTCGTTTGGGTAGGAGTGGATCGTCTTCAATCTAAGTCGATTGGAGAGTGTTCGACCATCATACAACCTGGCGTAATGAAGATTTTTGAATCTGATATACTCCTCTTTTAAATTATTATCATTATGACCACAAGTTGCATCGTCTCAACCAAAAACCACGTACAACAACGATGACTCAGCTGAATCGGGAACTGGCCAATTAAAATTGAAGTCAGCAGTCTCACAATTCATAAATCGAAATGTGCGCCATCCTTTTTCTTCTTCCTTTTTTCTATCCATAACTGTTAGACTCCTGAGTTCCATCTTCACCGGCACATATGTACGGTCTGGGTGTGCCGGTGTGTACCTTAGACCCCGTCGTGCATCCCCGGTGGTGGTTGGAAGACCCTGCAGGTATGTTCTGATTCCTGTCCTCCAACTCCATCTAGGTTTCCGATGATGCATGCGGTTCACCACCAGACAAACTAGCAAAGCCTCAATGATGAGTGGCATGCAAATTTCTTGATGACAAACTGAGTGCGGGGGCCTCCAGTTCGGATGCAACTTCGGTGCTCCCGTTTGTGCTTCCATGCGTACTCCCGCTTATGTGTCATCATCTAATTGGTTGAAGTTAAATTAGGCATTATGTTAGGTAAATGAAAGGGCCAATAAAATCATGACACTTAAGTAGGAGCACGCATGGAAGCACTGAACGGGAGTACACAAGTTGTGCCCCCCCCCCCCCCCCCCCCGTTCTGTCCTCCGATGCGTCATCCCGCTGATGTGTAAAAATGTTATTGGTATTTTTATTAATACTTAGTTTAACTACCATACCTTCACAACAAATAAGATGATGACACGTCAGTGGGAGTGTCATAAAAAAACTAGAGATGGATGCGTCAGCAGGCCACAGTCAGCGGGCCGCAGTCAGTTTTTCATCAAAAAACTTGCATGCCGCTCAACACCGAGGCTTTTTTGGTTTGTCTGGTGGTGAACCGCCCGCGTCATCGAAAATCTAGAGATGATGTAAGAGGACAAGAATCAGAGCATACTTGTAAGGCTCTTCCCAACAACCACTAGGGACGGACGACGTACGGGGGGTTAAGGTACATCGGCACACCCGTACCATACGTGTACCCAGCCAGCCGTGTACTAGTAGTTTCCTTCGAATCTCCGGCAGAAGAAAGCGGCATGCAAGTTTCATTCTGTATTGAGAATGTTTGTTGTGTATTCATCAGGAAACACAGATACACTTTATATAGGCTAGCTAGTGTAGTGTGAAACCAAAACAAAACCCTTTTGCACTACACAGATTCAAAAGCTAGCGTTAATGACTAAACGTAGGCCTACGCAGTCAAACAATGACGTTAGACCAATGCAGTCAACAATGACTGTTACATGTGTGCGTGCTTATCCTTTCTATAGTCTGGTGGTGAACCGCCTACGTCATCGGAAGCCTAGAAGGAGTTGGAGGACAGGAATCGAAGCATACCTGCCTGGACCAGGATCACCTGACGTAGCGACATTTTACTGCATGCGTGCAGTAAAGGCTGCATCCACCGTTTGTTTTGATCCGATGGTTGTACTTCCCAGCTATCCAACTAAGGGGTCCATTCAAATCGTTTCTTAAACTCTTGCCTGCTTGCTTCAACATGAGAAAGAGTTTACATGCATATAATGACGCATACTTCAAACGTTTAAATAAAACAAACTTCTATAACAAATTAACAGGATTAAAAACACATTAACTATCTTATATGGCATGCCAATGTGGATATCCAACTCAGAGTAAGGATGAAAGTGAAATGGTTTTTTGAAGTTGATAGACTAAATAATTGACCTATTTGAAAGTTCAAGGACCAGACTTAGTTTTGATTGAATGTTTGAGGATGAAGTTGAGTATTGCTAGCTTAATGAGCTCAAGCTCGAAAAGTTCGAGTAAGCTCATTTGTTGTTTTCATTATGATATGTACGTATGATTAACTAAACTATATAACTCTATTAAAAATGTTCTATGGGACACAATTTTTATATATGGTAGAAACAAACTCGCTGGAGTTCGACTCGTTGACAGCCCTACATGCAATTAAAGTTTTGGTGCAATCGTGTAATCAAAGATTTTCATCTGTTGGATCTATACATCCTAAGGTTATTAAATCTGTTGGATCTATACTCCTCCATCTGGTGGAGGGGGTTAAATAAAAAGATTCAACGACCGTAATGTAGATCGACCCAATTATGACAAGTTTCGTAGTTCAAATATGAACTAAAAAACTTGTTCTAACGACAAGTAATATAGGTAGGAGGTTGTAATGTTTTATGATAATGAACTCAATGTTGTTCGTCTGTTCCATATGTTATTTTGTTTTCTATCTGCTATTTAGTGAACTATCTGTTCTATCTGTATTCTCTGTTAATGAACAACCCTCCACACCGCTGGTGGCTTGTAAAGTTGCCTGTACGATACTTAAGCCGCTAGAGGTGCCAGGAGATCGCCCGCAGCGGGGCCTACAAAGCAGTCTGTAAAGTAGTATACAATAACAGGTAGCGACGTTTGGAAAGAAAAGTGGAGACAATCAACAGGGAGAAAAGAAAAGAAAGGATGAGAAAAATGTTAGAAAAAGATAGGTAGAACTCCAACGTACCACTGGCCCTATGCCCCTATATGCGGTATAATCATTACCACTACTCCTATATGCGGCCAGAAGTTATTACCACTGCTTCAAGGGAAGTGCTGAAGACTCGAGAAGGAAGTATGTGTGGCACCATCTCAGAACGGTATGCACTTGCTCTCCGATGCGTCGTTAAAGGAGATGTTTTTCGATAAAAGGAGAAAATTTTAATTTGACACGCAGAGGGCCCAGCGTATGCGGGGAAAAATTATGCTTATGAAAAACTGCTTTTTGCATCCCTCTCGGTTGTGGCAACGAGTCGATGTGTCCCATTGGCTTCTCTAGCAGTTTTTTAATTTAACATGGAAAGGGCCCAGGGCTTTATCTAAAAAAACATCCGCCCCGTACAAGCCTCCTCCACGTTCCAGTCGATTTCGACCGGTCGAGCGGACGATGTCAAACGGAGCGTGCAAAATTCTTGTACGACATATTATTTCAATCAGATGTCTGACTACAATAGCGCGTGTTCCTTATATTCTCGTTGCAACGAGCTCAACTTTCTGAGGTGGGACAAACGTTCACAGCTTGTCAAAATCGCTCGCACAAATTCGTTACGGACACCGGGTATAGGAGTAGTGGTAATGATTACACCGCGTATAGGGGCATTGGGCTAGTGTTACATTGGGGCCAGTGGTATATAGATGGTGCCACGATCAGTGAACGATGATTGAAGACACGAGAAGAAAGTACGTGTGGCACCATCTGAGAATGGTATGCACTTGCTCTCCGGTGTGTCGTTAAAGGAGATATTTTTCGATAAAAGGAGAAATTTTTAATTTGAAACGGAAAGGGCCCAACGTATGCGGGGAAAATTATGCTTATAAAAAACCGCGGTTTGCATCCCTCTCAGTTATCGCAATGGCTCGACGTGTCCCATCAGCTCCACTGGCAGTTTTTTAATTTGACGCGGAAATGTCCCAGGGTTTTATATAAAAAACATCCGCCCCGTACATGCCTTATACACGTCCCGTTTGATTTGAACCGGGCGAGCTCTGTTGAAATCAAACATGGCGTGCAGGAGTCTTGTACGACATCTTTTTTCAGTCGAATGTCTAACTACAATAGCGCGCGTTGCCTTATATTCTTGTTGCAACGAGCTCAACTTTCCGAGGTGGGACAAATCGTTCATAGCTTGTCAAAATCGCTCGCTCGAAAAGTTTGAGTAAGCTCATTTGTTGTTGTCGTTATGATATGTACGTATGATTAACTAAACTATATAACTTTATTAAAAATGTTCTATGGGACACAATTTTTATATATGGTAGAAACAAACTCGCTCGAGTTTGACTCGTTGACAGCGCTACATGCAATTAAAGTTTTGGTGCAATCGTGTAATCAAAGTTTTTCATCTGTTGGATCTATACATCCTACGTTATTACATCTTTTCATTAAACGTCCCCCACCACCACCCCTCCATTTGGTGGAGGGGGTTAAATAAAAAGATTCAATGACCGTAATGTAGATCGATCCAATGGTTGAAGATGGTTGATTACACGATTGCACCAAACATCTTATTACATTCTAGTTCAACCCAACTTTAAAACAGGAATTTTGACACTGATTAATCCAGTCGTGATGTTTTTCTCTTCTTGTTTTTGTGATGTTTTTTTTTGTTTCGTGATGCTGATTTTCATGTTTTGTGCTTCCTCCTTCCCATATTAGTACTTGTGATTAATAATTAGGACAAGTTTTGTAGTTCAAATAGGAACTAAAAACTTGTTCTAATGACAAGTAATATAGGTAGAAGGCTGTAAGGTTTTATGATAATGAACTCAATGTTGTTCGTCTGTTCCATCTATTATTTTGTTTTCTATCTGCTGTTTAGTGAACTATCTGTTCTATCTGTATTCTCTGTTAATGAGCAACCCTCCACACTGCTGGTGGCTTGTAAAGTTGCCTGTACGATACTTTAGCCGCTAGAGGTGCCAGGAGATCGCCCATAGCGGGGCCTGCAAAGCGGTCTATAAAGTAGTATACAGTACTAACAGGTAGCAACGACTGGAAACAAAAATGGAGACAATCAACAGAGAAAATAAAAGAAAGGACGAGAAAAATGTTAGAAAAAGATTGGTAGAACTCCAACGTACCACTGGCCCTATGCCCCTATACGCGGTGTAATCATTACCACTACTCCTATACGCGGCCAGAAGTTATTACCACTGCTTCAAGGGAAGTGCTGCGGACTAGTAGATGTGCTGATTGGTTTATTTTGTGTTAATTGGGGATTATGTAACAGCTAGTTCTGTCGATTAGCGACGACTGGAATGAAAAGTGGAGACAATGAACAGAGAGAAGGGAACACTGATTTCCTTTGTTCCAAACTACTGTATGATTGAATGTATTCATTTCCGGAAGAATCCATTCCTTTAAACTGTCCCATGAGTTTCCTTTGATGCAAACGGGGCTAAACAAAAGACGAGCGCACATAGGGGAAACACAACAAGTGCAACATTCATCAGAGATGAGTGGTCATAGGGGAAACACATATACTACAAGTCTATTTTATATACTCCCTCTGTTCTCTTTTAATTGGCATCGGGAGACCTAGGGGTGCATCCAAACGGGAATGGAGGAAATATAACCCATAGAGTACAACGCCTGACGGCAGAACAGGTCATGCTCGTGCTTAATCCTACAGTTCTTTGTACATAAGATTGTCCACTCCTCCCATGTAGGCCTGCCACAGTGGGCAGTTCCCTGGTTCCCCCTATTGAGCAGCCCCAACCGTCATCATCAATGTTGGGCACCACCACCGGCGGTGCTTCTGGATGAGGCCTGCCCAGGAACCTCTAGACGACACCATCGATACAATTCATGGCTTCATGCCGACACCGGCAGCACTCCTTATTGGTCCACTTCATTGCGACGGACCCGGCCGCGTTGTAGCCAACGTGGGCCTCACCTTCGACCTGCCGGATATACTCGAAGGCATCGCGGGCCCCGTGGTCGGCGTCGTAGCGGAGCATGGCGAGGACGTAGGCCGCCACCATGTGGCAGTTCGCAGCTGCCCGGGCAAGGAACTGGGTGCCCGGCTGCACGCGACCGTGCAGGAAGACAAAGTCAAACCCAGTGACGTAGCACGCATGAGGGTTGCCGACGATTGCCAGGCGCTCCACGAGGCGGTCATAGCTCCAGTTAATCTTCCAGATGCTCTCCCGCTCCAGCGCCACACGCCTGCCCACAGCGCAATCCCGACATGCCGCGTGCATGGCCTTGCAGGTGGCACGTAGACTGGAGAGGTCGTCCATGGGCTGCGGGGAGGTTGCAGCGACTCACCCCGCGATCAGGACCGCAATATCGTGCGGCAAGGGGAACTCCATGGGCTTCGAAGGGAACCAATGAAGGCGCGTGCGACGGATACGAAGAGGAAGAGTACGCGTGGAGAAGAGGATGGTCTGTGTGTGTTGCGGAGATGAGGATGGTGTGTCTTTATTAGTACGCACGGAGAAGACGATGAGACATGCGCAGTGATGGTTATGGATTCTAAAGTGCACCATTTGGAATGCTACTTGCAAAACTCGTATGAATTTCTTTCTCTTCCGGAGGATTTCATTCCTTTAAACTGTCCCGTGAGTTTCCTTTGATGCAAACTGGGGTTACGGCTTCTAAAGTGTTGTTGTACGCTACTTTAGCCGCTGGAGTTGTCAGCAGGCAGGAGATCGCCCGCAGCGGGGCCTGCAAAGCGGTCTGTAAAAATTACTCCTCCCTCTGTCCCAAATCAACTCTATTTCTAGCTTTGGTCAAACTTACCTTTGACCAATGATTTCTTGCCTGGTCCTTATCGTGATCATCAAGGTCCTCTGCCTGCTGCCCCAGATGACTTGGGGCAAAATGATCCTGGCGACCAGAATGAAGTGTCGGATATGTTGTCCACGGCGCAGGGTTATTCAACACAAGCAATAGGTAGCATATCCTAATCTTTCTCCTCATATATAGCGTGTTAACTAATTTTTCGGCCCCAAATGATCTAGAAAAATTACTCCAGATTTGATGATGCCATAAATTAATCGCTGCTCAAAACAATGACAGTGCTCATCAAGCTCGCAAGCTCAACTTCATTCATCCTCAAACTAGCTAATTATTTCGGATGGATTTACGTTAGGGGTGTGCATTCGGTCTACCCGATATTTTGGTTCGGTTATTTTGGTCTTTTTCAAAATTTGGTTTCTTGAAATCACTACCCTAATTTTTGTAATAATATTAGGTACCCGAATATTTTGGGTACCAAAATTCCGGTTCGGTCTTCGGTCCTACCCGATATATCCGAATTATATATTATATCCATGTCATGTTTGCACAAACTTAATATGACTGATAAATTTAATCCTATGAGGTAATTTATTATAAATTGACAAATGAAAAATAAAAAATAAATGTTTAAATCCAGCAACTTCACATATCACAACTTGAAAATAAAATATCTAAATTTGAATTGTTCATAGTTTAGAACGCATGATTTAACTTATTATTTGATGGACCGACTATTCGGTTATTTCAGTTACCCGAGACTGGTACCCGGACTCGACATTTATTTTTCAGTTATTTATATTTGCTACCCGAAAAGTACCTGATACCTGATATTTCGGTCTTTTCGGTTCCGGTCTCGGTTTTTTCGGTTTTGTTTTTTCGGTCTCGGTTTATTTGCCCACCCCTAATTTACGTAGTAGTAGCATATGGGATATACATATTTCTCCTCCATGTTTTTTTGCAAAACTATCAAGTGATATATCCTATGTGAATATTACATATGTAAAACTAATGTAAAATATAAAACCTTTTCAAAGTCTTAGGTTTCGTCAAATCTATCTTTGAGATTTACGCAATTTTGATCTGCTTTAAAAATACAAGAATTGTACTTCTAGATCCACCATGAAAAATTTCCATAATATACAATCTAGTACTACATGTTATTGAAGTTAATAAATTCCATATAAATCATTGGTCAAAGGTAATTAGTTCAACCAAAATAGAAATATAGTTCAGTTGGGGCAGAGGAAGTATTATTCGTTGTTGTTTGCCTCATAAGGTTTGGTCCTTCGTTCAAGCCGTAGCCATTTGTACAGGTGGATGATGCGACCGGGTGCACCGAGCTTACGTGCGTGCCAGTTACCAAGGCGTCGTAAACGCGCGCAGCGCATGCGCATCTTTGAATTCAATTGGAACGCTCCGCGTCCCATCACCACTACTGCGCGCATCGAGAGACGAACAACCAGGAGGGTTCAAATCCCCTGCAGTACTGTAGGTGCAGTAGAGATGGCTGACATGAGGGCCCTACAGGGTGTGGGACCCATATGTCAGCCACCTCTACTGCACCTGCAGTACTGCAGAGGATGAGCACCCCAGCCAGGCTACTACTACGCTATTATATCACCCGGGCACGCCATCGTCTTCTCCGCACAGCCACTCTTCCTCTCTTCCCAAAACCACGCCAAGAACACCATGGATGACAAGACAACACCACCGCCAAGCCCGCCGAACGACGCCAAGGGGAAGCGTCCCCAACCGGACTCCCCCCGGACAAGGAGTGGGCTCTCTGGAAGATGGCGCGCGATGTATTTGACAATACATCGCGCTCCATGTGACGCCTTGGGCTTGATCCCCTTCCAAAGTATGCTGCAATGGGGACCATGGGCCACTACGTCTTTGGCATGATGCACTTGGCCAGTCGCCTCGATGTCCTCTCAGAGACGCTGGCGGACGAGCTCGGCGTCGCCGGCCGCGACAACATGGTGGCGGCGACGTCCAAGAAACTGGGCTTCCTGTCTCCGCCGCGGGAGGTGCCCCCGCCCAACCAGGAGCCCAAGGAGGAGGAGGAGAAGGAGAAGGAGAAGGAGAAGGAGAAGGAGAAGTAGGTGGAGCGAGGTGGAGGAGAAGTAGTTTTTTTTCTTGTTCTTAGTTGTGTTCTTTTTCTTTTCTTGTTTGTAGTTTGTGTTTTTCTTTTTTCTTTTTTGTAATGTATCGTCTTAAGGTAAT
The DNA here is from genome assembly GCA_036927565.1 of Tuctoria greenei. Classification (NCBI taxonomy): domain Eukaryota; kingdom Viridiplantae; phylum Streptophyta; class Magnoliopsida; order Poales; family Poaceae; genus Tuctoria; species Tuctoria greenei. Next base: position 22,908,906 of record JAYESD010000011.1, on the reverse strand, counting down.
GAACTTTATATTTTTGTTCATTGGTGCGTTAAAAGTAGTTCTAATGTTGCTGTTCTAACGATAAACTAGTGGACTATTTATCTCTTTTATCTTTTAAAATGGAATATATTTCCACTTCCAACTCTACTGAGCTGGAGATCCAGAAAGTGACAGTGAGACCTATGTGTGCTGAATACATTGGCTTGTCGTGAATACACTTGGCCTTGATGATAAAAGTTTTGGATATCACCAAAACACCTTTTTATCAAGGTCCAACTCTAGCTCCGAGCTACAGCAAAGTCCGACTAGCTTTGGTCAGCTCCGGTGAAGTTTTGTCTTTAGCTCCGGCATGTCTTTGATAGCTCCGACATGTTTTTGATAGCTCCGCCGTGTTTTTGCTAAGCTCCGAAGTTGATTTTTCTAGCTCCGACTTTTGGGATTACTAGTTCTGACTAGTTCTGGTTAGCTCCGGCGCTAGGTCCTGCTAGTTTTGTAAGCTCCAATGGGAGCTTGGTTGTACTAGTTTTGGTAAGCTCCAGCGCTAGGTTCTGCTAGTTTTGTTAGCTCCGGCTCAAGGTCCGGGTTGCTCTAGCAAGGTCCAGAACTTGACCGTAGTGCTTCTGCTTTTTATTTGCAATGTTTCGTACTTGCTTTACAATGATGGAAAGATTGCTTAGTATTCATTTGCCAAGTTTTTGGTGCATTTTGGTTGATATGGATGATATCGTGTTACTGTGGTTTGCAACATGCTTATGTGAGGTTCTCACGTAGGGTGTTGTGTTCGGAACTAACTTGAGTCAAGTCAAGGACTTGGGCTCGTATGGATTGGTTGTTTATTCATGTGCATGTGTTGCTTGAGTTCAATACATGGTTAGTGACAGGATACATTGGACTAGTCTCAGGGAGGAGATGAGGTTCCAACAACCAAATTCAGGAGGAATTGTGGTTGAGCTGATCAGGAGGTTGTGCAACATGATTGAATCAAGAACAATGCATATGAAGGTATCATTTACGTCGTTGGAAGATGTTTGCACGTATACAAGGATTGCATGGACGTGGCTAAATGGTTCCGAGACGTGATGAAGAGATGTGGACGTAACGAGTTGGTCGGAAAGGTCCAACCTACTAGGTTATGGACTCAGGTTGCGGCTGAGTCGGGTTTGACTCAAATATGGAAAGATTTGAGTTGGTTATGATAGGATTTCATGTGTGTTACGAATTTGAGTTGTTTAGGAATGTGGGATACATTCCTAAGGTGTTTGGAAGTCTTAAGATAGCTTCTATCTGCGTATAGAAGAATCTTGAGCAGTTATGGAAAGTTACGATTTGTGATCTGAGTAGGATTAAGTTCCTGATTTGAGTTGAGTTGGCTTTCGAGCTGGTTATATAAGCAAGAGAGCTCAGAGCTCGTGGTGCACAACTTTGGGTCTGTTCCTCTTGTGTTATTTTGAATAAAATTCGTAGTTTGAAGGAACTTTTGTGCCTTGTTCGTCAGACTTGTTCCAGACAAGTTTTACTCATCGAGTTTCTGGACAGTACTACCTTTCGTCAGTGGTTTTATCATAACTCGATTTTTACAGATCCAATTGACGTGATTCTTTTTGGGTTGTCTTCACAACTTGATTGTTTATCATATGTCAAAATTTCAAGGTCATTGGATTTGCGGTCTATGATCTACACGAGTTTCTTTGCAGCGTTCCAGAACTGTTTTTTTTCTCGGGTAGGGCAGATTGACCATTGTTTGATCTTTCGATCATAACTTGAGTTTTTCTCGACGGATTTGAGTGATTCTTTTTGTGTTGTCTTCGTGACTTGATTCTCTCTGATATCTATCACTTTTGTCACGGTGAAACACGTTTAGATTAGTCTCACACACGATTTCTTTAACAGATCGTTTTTCTGCCGAAAGGGTTTGGGGTTTAATTGTTTCCGCTGCGTAAGATTTTTAAATCTACCATTCACCCCCCCCCCCCCTCTGGTAGCTTTTCACGTGCTCTTCGATCCTACAATTGGTATCAGAGCCACGGTGCTCTAATCTTTGTGATTTGCGTGTGTTTTTCTTTGACTAATCATCATGGAGAAGTACTCTGCCAAACCTTGTGTGTTCGCTGGTATTGATTTTCAGGTTTGGAAGGCACGCATGGAGGTTTCATCCAGGCACAAGGCTTTGCAATATGGGAGAAGGCATACAAGCCTTATGAAGTGCCATCAAACGATCAAGTTACAGCTACAAATCTGAGAGATGTCGACAACAACAACAAGGCTCGGAACTTGATCATACAAGGATTAACACAAAGCGACTTCGACCGTGTTGCACACCTCCGATCTGCATACGATGTGTGGAAAGCACTTTGTGACTACCACAAAGGATCCAACACGATCAAAGAGGTAAGGCAAGACATGTTCAAGAAAGAATACATGCGCTTCAAGATGCAACCCAGTGAATCTATTGATGACCTTTTTGCTTGCTTTAATAAGATTCTCAGCAACTTGCGTAGTGTCAATGTTAATTTTTCAGATGCTGAAAATGCTAGGCAATTGCTAAGTGCATTAGATATGTCAATTTGGGAGATGAAAGTCACATCTATTAGTGAATCTACTGTCATGAGTTCACTTACTTTAGATGTGCTATATTCCAAGTTAAAAACTCATGAAATTGACATAATCTCACGTAAGAACCCCAATAAGTCTATTGCATTTGTTTACAATGTGATATGTCTAGCTCCAGCCAATCATCATCTTGAAATACTCTTGCTTTTTTGTCCTCACTAACCGTGGAGCAGATCGAAGAATTTCCAGAAGAGGAGTTGGCACTCATCTCTACTAGATTCTCAAAAGCATTGCAAAATGTGAGAACTAGAAGGAGAGGAAGCTCCAGACCTCAACATTGTTTAATGTGGTAAAACAGGACACTTTCATACAGAATGCCCTAACCTTTCAGGTCCGACCACCCGGGAATAAAAACAAAGCAAGGTTCGGACCTCCTCTGGAAATTCCAAGTGGAAGAAGAAAGGTACCATAGGACGCAAGATGATCAACAGTTTCATCACCGCGCTTCAAGAGTTCAGTTCAAGCGACGTGGACATTGGAAGTGATGAAGATGAAGATGATTTGGCAAACTTGTGCTTCATGGCGGGCATGTCAAGATTAAGTATGGAGGAGGCAGAACACAACAGCGACAATGAAGAGGTATGTCCTACTTGCGAGGAAATGTGTGATGCTATTTCTCGTGCCACTATTATTGTTAAGAAAAAGGACAAAAAGCTTAGGGATAGTGCTGCTAAAATTGAATCACTAGAATCTGAAATCAACCGTTTAAAAACTTTGATTCCTAGTGATGATGCATGGTCCTCATGTGATTTAATATATGAAAAATTGTCCTCATTAAAAAGTGCGCACACCTCCACACTTGATAAACTTGAGTTAGAAATTGAAAAGAACAAAGAGCTTGCTGCACTTAATGATAAAAACTTGAAAGATGCTAGCTGTTCTACAATTGATTTGCATTGTTCTACTTGTGATGATCTTGATAAGAAACTACAGGATGCTATGAATGAAATTTCTATATTGAACAATGCTTTACGTTCTCATGAAGTTAAATTTTGTTCAAATTGCAAACTAAAAAGAAAAACTTCATGTGAAAATTGCCTTGATCTGTCAAATAAACTTGATGACATGCATAGGACATTAGATCAGTATTGTAATGGGAATAAGAACCTAAACTTACTGCTGAATTCTTCCAAGTCTTGCAATGATAAAACTAGTTTAGGTTTTGATTCTCATACTCATGCTAAGGCACATCCACCTAAAATTGTAAAGTCATTAGGAAGTGGTTTGATTCAAACAGTTCCTAAACAAAAAGGAGTGGTTTTCAAATCTGCAGGAGTGTTGTCTCATTCGGTTTCAAATAAAAATATTGCTTGCTCATCTAGACATGAACACAAAGTTAAATTTCATTGTACCTTCTGTGGTAGAGATGGTCATGTCATAGATTTTTGTTATAGACTAGCTAAACAACAGAAAAGGGAAAGAATGGTTGCTAGATCTCACAACTTTCATGCAAAATTTGCTGCACACATTGAACCGAATGTACAACCTGCTGTTTTGAGTCAAAAACATTCAAAGTTTACCCCCGGACCTTCTGTTTTTGCCTCCGGAGCTACTGATTTTCCTGCTGCACGTCGCGTGACTCAGTACTGGATTCCTAAATGCCTTTTGACTAACCCCAGTATTGAGTCATCGATATATTGTGCTTTTATGTAGGTTACACGTTTGAGGAAGGAGAACATTTGGATTGTGGATTCAGGTTGCTCACGCCACATGACCGGTAACAAAGATTGGTTCTCCTCCCTCTCTTTTGTGTCACGTGTAGAGAATGTTACTTTTGCTGATAATTCTTGAACTCCTATAATTGCTAAGGGTTCGGTTAGAGTAAATGACCACTACACTTTGAAGGATGTGGCACTTGTCAAAAATTTGAAATTCAACTTGCTTTCTGTTTCACAATTGCTAGATGAAAATCTGGAGATTATTTTCAATAAAAACTGCTGCAAAGTTGTAGGTTCAAATAGTGAGCTTATTTTTAACATGTCTCGGTTTGGAAGAGTTTTCAAAGCTGATTTTGATATGTCTTCCTCTAAGCATAGGTGTCTAGTTGCTAATGATTCAAAGGACTTATATTTTTGGCATCGTAGACTTGGTCACATAGGCTTTGATCACCTAACGCGTGTTAGTGCTCTTGATCGCATACATGGGCTGCCTAAGCTTAAAGGGGACAAAAAAATTGTGTGCTCTTCTTGTAGACATGCTAAGATGGTTGCAGGTTCACATACTCCTCTCACAATGATCATGACAACTGAACCATGTCAACTTTTGCATCTTGACACCGTAGGACCTTCACGTGTTCAATCCTTTGGAGGTAAATGGTATGTTCTTGTTATTGTTGATGATTATTCTAGATACTCTTGGGTTTACTTTATGGCGTCTAAGAATGAAGTTTTTAGTCACTTTAGAACTTTATTTCTTAGATTATCAATTGATCACCTAGGATCATTAAAAGCAATTAGAAGTGATAATGGAACTGAATTTAAAAATCAATCTTTTGATCACTTTTGTGCTGAAAATGGAATAGATCATCAACTTTCTTCACCATATGTACCTCAACAAAACAGTGTTGTAGAAAGAAAGAACAGAACCTTAGTTGAGATGGCTAGGACTATGCTTGACAAACATCAAACTCCTAGGAAATTTTGGGCTGATGCATTAGCAACAGCTTGTTATGTCTCAAATCGTGTTTTCTCTCGTGCTAAGCTAGGTAAAACACCATATGAGCTCCGGTTTGGACATAGGCCTAGTGTTACACACTTTCGTGTCTTTGGTTGTAAATGCTTTGTTAAGAAACATGGTAATCTTGATAAATTTGAACCTAGATCCATTGATGGCATGTTTCTTGGTTATCCATGTCATACTAGAGGCTATCGTGTGCTTTTACTTGACACTAACAAAATTGTGGGGACTTGTGAAGTGTCTTTTGATGAATCTAGCCCAGGTACTAGCTCAAACATTGCAGGTCCAGATCCATATCCGCAGGGGGAGAGCATTTTTATTGAAGGTGAGGAAGAATTGGAGTCGCTGCCAGAAAATTCAGCAGCTAAAGACTTTGGTTTAGCTCCGGATGTTAATTCTCAACCAGCACCGACAACCATCAATGCTGATTCAAGTCATCCTCAAGCCACAAGCTCATCGATTTGTGATGAACATGAAGAATAAGAAGCTTGTGAGACATATGTTCCCCTACGGTTTTACAAAGATCATCCCCCACAAAAGGTGATTGGAAGCTTGCACGAACGAGTCACACGGTCCAGGTTTTGCGATCCAAACTCTCATGCTCATTCTGCTTTTGTTGCTTCTTTTGAACCCAAAGATATATCGCACGCACTCACTAATGAATCTTGGATTATTGCCATGCAAGAAGAGTTAGAAAATTTTGAAAGAAATAATGTTTGGAAACTTGTACCTCCACCTCAAGGTCGCACTTTAATTGGAACTAAATGGGTATTTAAAAATAAACAAAGTGAGGATGGGGTTGTGGTTAGGAATAAGGCTAGGTTGGTTGCTCAAGGTTTCACTCAAGTTGAAGGTCTAGATTTTGATGAAACTTTTGCTCCTGTCGCTAGATTAGAAGCCATAAGAATTTTGTTAGCTTTTGCAGCATCTAAAGGTTTTAAGCTATATCAAACGGTTGTTAAAAGTGCTTTTCTTAATGGCTACATAGATGAGGAGGTTTATGTCAAAGAACCACTGGGTTTTGAAAATCCAGATTTTCCTAATCATGTTTACAAACTGTCCAAAGCCTTATACGGTCTCAAACAAGCCCCTAGAGCATGGTATAATAGGTTAAAAACATTCTTACTTGAAAAGGGGTTTACCATGGGTAAGGTTGATAAAACTCTTTTTGTGCTTAAGCATGGCAATGACTCATTATTCGTTCAAGTGTATGTGGATGATATTATCTTTGGTTGTGCTTCTCATGATCTTGTGTCCAAGTTTTCAGCAATGATGAGTTCCAAATTTGAAATGAGTATGATGGGTGAACTCACTTACTTTTTGGGGCTGCAAATCAAGCAAACCAAGGAGGGTACCTTTGTGCATCAAACAAAGTATACCAAAGACCTTCTAAGGCGCTTCAACATGGACAAAAGCAAGCCTCTTCAGACACCAATGGGAACAGCAACAACACTTGAACTTGATGAAGATGGTGAACCCGTGAATCAAAAAGAATATAGAAGCATGATCGGATCACTTTTGTACCTCACGACATCAAGACCGGACATACAATTCAGCGTATGTCTTTGTGCATGGTTTCAAGCTTCCCCACGTGTTTTACATTGTCAAGCCGTCAAAAGGATTCTCAGGTACTTACATGGAACCCAAGAATTTGGCATTTTTCTTCCTTCTTCCTCGACCGTTACTTTGAAAGCTTTTTTGGATGCTGATTTTGGGGGTTGTAGGATTGATAGGAAAAGTACTTCCGGTACTTGTCATTTTCTTGGTAATTCTCTTATTGCTTGGTCCTCTAGAAAACAAAATTCGGTTGCACAATCCACAGCTGAATCTGAATATGTAGCTGCTGCTAGTGCTTGTTCACAAATTCTTTGGATTGTTCAAACACTTAAGGACTATGGGGTTGATCTAGATAGTGTTCCACTATTCTGTGATAACACTAGTGCCATTTGCATTGCTAAAAACCCCGTGCAACATTCGAGAACTAAGCACATTGACATTAGGTATCACTTTCTCCGAGATAATGTTGAAAAAGGAAACATTGTGCTTCACCATGTAGATACCGAACAACAATTGGCTGACATTTTTACAAAATATTTGGATTTCACTCGTTTTTGCTACATTCGTAGTGAAATAGAGGTTATGCATCCTCATGGCTTAAATTGAGGGGGAGTTTTTGAAACTTGGGAAGTCTTTTCTGTGAATCTTAAATTAAAATAATATGAGAATAGTATTTCATACATATATGACTTTGTGATTCCTTTTACATGCTGAAAGTTCTTACTACATTACTCGTGTTATACATTTTGTAGTTTTTGCCATGTCTAGTAATTGGAATAATTACTTACACTAAAACTAGTCATGATCGAACTTTCTTGCTATTTTGAACTTGTTACATGTTCACAAGTGCTTTTAATCATAAAGAATTAATCAAGTAAGCAACTCACATGTTGAGTTTTTAAGAACAAATATAAATTGAGAAAAGATCAAGAGAATATGCATGCATCGCACTTCTTCTTTTGAGATGGCTTGTCATTGCACTTAGATATGAACTTGGAAGAAGTTGTGTATGACTAAAACCATGTCCTTAAGCTTCTGATTGTCAAATGACATAGGCTTGGCTTGGTTGGTTAGAATAAGGCAGATGTGCATATAATCTCTTGCAAATATCATATGATCCAAATTTGTGTTTTGAAAAATAATAAAATGCAGCAACTAGTGTCATGCTTTCAAGTTATGAAATAGTTAAGTTTGTGAGATTATGACTTGCTTAAATTAAAAATTACATATGATCTCTAGCATGGCTTACACTACTTTATGTATCTCATTGATATGATAGTGTAAGTTACTTGATAGTATGACTTGGATGAGCTTTGTTTTATATGTATATGTTATAATATGCTCATAACAATTAAAATTTCTCTTTTACCTTGCTGAATACATTGTAAAAGGGGGAGAGATTAATCACACATTCAAAAAGGGAAAGATAATGTGCATGGGGAGAGATGATAAAGGGGGAGAAATATGTGAATTTTGAATTTTGATTTTTTGCTTTTCTTCTCATTTTATTTCCGATTTACAAAAAGGGGAGAAATTGTCTTCAAAACTTTTAATGAGAATAAGCCAATGTTCGGATTTTAAGTGGTGTGGCCAATGCATTTGTCGGTGGTTTGGAACCGGCAGATCTCCCGACACTACTAAAGTGTTAGAGGAGTTTGATGTTCTGTGTGGCCGCGCGGAGATTCAAGAAGGTAAATTGTAAATGGCGCAGGAGACACAAGAGTTTACGTGGTTCGGGCCGCCTGAGCGTAATACCCTACTCCACGGGGTGTGTTGATGTTGTATTGGATGTAGCGCGTGTGTCAGTCTGTCTGAACGTCTATCGAGCCTGTGTGAAAACGTCGTCGGCCTGTCCTTTTATAATATAAGGGCAGGCTGTTACAAATTAGCCTGGCCCGACATGTGGCCCCGGCGGTTACTAGTGTTGATACTTGTTCAACACGTTTAATTGCCCTTAATGACCGTATAATGGGCTTTGACAGCACCGTTACTGGTAATTAAGGTCGTCCGATCATGTGTCATTAATATGGTATTAATGACACTTAATCGGGTCTTAAAGTCCTTGATTCCCCTTGGAATATCCGGAGCCGTTGCGGGGTCTTCCGAAGGTTAGAGGGTGAAGCTCCGACGGTTGTACATGTGGCAGCACAGGAGCACGCTGTGGAGAACAGATAGTTCCGGTGTTAGCTGACACGTGTCAGCACTGGAGCTTCCCTCGGTCTGGGGTTAGGTCCGGGAGTGCCACTTCGGTACATAGTCCGGAGCTTCCTCCCTTGCGGGCGGTAGCTCCGGTTTGATAGTACACGTGGCGACCCTAGGGCTAACCATGTTGGAGAAGCAGGTCCGGACATGTCTGACATGTGGGCCTCCGAAGGTATTCAAATCAAGTGGGTGACTTTCCCTTGCTATCTTTGCAATCCCAAGGGGTATATGGTACCCAGGGTACCGACAGTGGCCCCCTGGGCCCACCTCCGAGGAAGAACCCTTGGATGAAGTTGTTCCGCCGGAGGTGGGTCCATCCTTCGACTTTTGAACTGAGTCTTCAAAGGTCTTCGGATGTGCCATTGGCGATGGTCCGAAGTTAAATCTTCGCCGCGTGGCATATCCCGTGTGCGGCAGGTGAGATCTTTGGCGTGTGGATCTCACGCAATTGAAGGTCGTCGGTTCCCAATACGAAAATCGTATCGGTTCTGCGCGCCTTGTTAGGCCGCCGCCTTCGGGATTCCGGCCTCATGATGGCAACCGTTCGCCTGGGTAAGAACCTCGACTTGATCGTCGGGTTAGTCCCGGGCCCTCTTGTCATTGGCTGGGTGGAATTTTTGAGTGGTATCTTCGACTTCTCTGCGGTTTACATCCAAGCGTCGCGAGGGCTTACTTAAGAAGGAAAGCGCGCACCATTTGGGACTCTTTACGCCTCCCATCTGATCTTGCGCTCAAACTCCCAACTTGTGCTTCGCTTTTCTTCTCTTGCCTAGCCGTGCCGCGATGGAGTTGGGTCTCCGCGAGAGTCGTTTGAAGACCGACGGCGACCTGAAGAAGGTCCGGGCCCTCATGGGATGGTCCTCGGACTTCTTCAACCGCTCAGTCCGCGCCGGTGGGGAGCTCCCGTTTGAGAAGGAGCACGCCGGCGAAATGGTGTACTTCTCCACGTACGCCATGGTGGGGTTGATCCCACCTTTTTCCTCCTTTTTCTTGATGCTGCTAGACTTCTATGGTATGCAGCTGTATCACCTTGGCCCCCACTCCATTCTTCTTGTGTCCATCTTCGTCCACTTCTGTGAGATGTGGGTGGGCATCCCCCCTGCATTGAACTCTTCCCGACCTTCTTCACCGTCCATACCACTGGCAGGAACAATGAGTACCTTGGCTTCTACTACTTCGTGAAGCGCAAGAAGTGCCCATTCAAGTACCTCCGGTCGTTTCCCTTAGGGAAGTGGGATGAATGGAAGAAGGACTGGATAGTCGTCCGGGTGGAGGAGCATGAGAAGCTGGAGCTGCCCGAAGGCCTTGCCAGCATTGACACGACAATCTGGAGTGAAGCTCCGGTGCTGGCGGAAGCCTTCAACCCTGCTTTAACCAGGATCCTCCAATGCATGGAGGGAGGATTGACTCCTCAGGCGGTGTTTTGCAACTTCCTGGTCAACAGGTGGGCACCGCTGAAGAGGAGAGAGAAACTCGCACGGGCCCTCAACAGCGTGATGGACAACGGCTGGGTCGAGACCAAGCTGAAGTCCAACATGGTGGGGAAAACCTTGGAGTTCCACCTCAAGAAGTTCCAGCACGGCATCGACGTCGATGGTGACGACTTGACTCCGCCATCAGCTTTTCTCCCTCTGAACGTGGAAGTGGAGTTCAGTAGGGAGCTCCGGCGGAAGATGCCCGTGCTTGACGACCTTGGTGTCGTCGAGAGAAGATCAACCACCAGGATGGCGATCCCCGGAATGCCCGAGGATGGCTTCTACCCTGCCCCGAAACCATGGGTCGAGATCATCGGCAAGGGCAAGGAGCTGGCGGACGAGCCCGTGAGCCGGAAGAGGAAGCTGCAGTACGTCGACGGAAGGTCCGTCAGGCCCGCTACCTTTGCGTCGGCTCCTTCTCCCCGGAGGGGGAGGTCTTCTACAACTGCGGCGACTGTTCCCATAGTGGGGTCCTCCCGGGGTGCGACTGTTCCCGCAGTGGGGTCCTCCCGGGGTGCTAGCTCCGGTCATGCGACTCCAGCACCTGGGCCGGTGGAGACCTCTAGGTCCGGGGGTTCTTCCCGATCGAGGGGGGCCTCGACTAGGGAAACACCCGTGGCCGTAACGAGTTCTAGGGGGCCTTCCGGAGCTTCCACGCCGGTTATGACCAGTCCAGAACGCCCGGGAAAAAGGTTCCGCGCAAGCTGGTGCGGAAGCCTCCCAAGGTAATTTTTAATCTTTACCTTGGATATTTGTTAATTGTAGTAACTAGTTTTTAAGTTTCTTCGTTCATCATCTACAGCGTCCCCAAGAAGGGGAATGAGGCTCCACCCTCAGCCACAACAGCTGAAGTCGTGAGGGTGAAAGCTTCTGCTCCTGTCCCGGTGCCGCCCCAAGTGGTGACTGAAGCTGTGACAGCTCTGGCATCGGCTTTTGTGGTCATGGACCTCGACTCATCCCCAGAGTCTCCCGTGGTAGCGCCGGACCGCGGGAGTGAAGATGCGCTTGCGGCACCCGTCCCGAAGGTTGAAGCTCCGGGTCCTGGTGCTGAGATGATGGAAGCTCCAGCCGTTGAGCCGGAAGAAGCTGTGATTCCGGCCCTAGAGCCGGAAATTGTCGAAGCTCCGGCGGTCGAGCCGGAGGTGATTGAAGTCCCAGCGTGCGTGCTGGATGTTGAGGAAGTCCCGGTGGTTGGGTCGGCTACCTCAGAAGCACCGGCCGCAGAGCCAGTAGTTGTTGGAGCTCTGGCTGCAGGGCCGATTGAAGATGAAGATCTTCCGGCTCCCGAGCCGGTTGATACAGAAGTTTCGGAGCTCGAGCCCCCATTGGAGGAGGTGCCAAGGCCGGAGCCAGAAGTGGCCCCTGATCCGGAAGTGACGACGTCGGAGGTTCCCACGGCTGAGCCGGAGTGCCCTAGTGAAGTCGCTGGCCCCCTGTCTGAGGGGGTGAATGAAGACCTAGCGGCGGGGCCTTCCTCGATGGCGACTGAGGCCATCCCGGAGGACGGCCCTAGTGCCATGGAGACCCAGGGGACCACTCTTGTGGAGTGGGACCCAATTTTGTATCTGAGAACCCGCTGGAACCGGCGGAGGAGACCCCAGCAGGTCCGGAACCTATCCCGTTGTCGCTGTCTATTGACAACGCATGTTCCAGTCTGCGTCAAGTTCAACTGGCCTTCTTCCACGACCGCAAGGCTCTTGAAGAGGAGCACCAAACCCTTAGGAGGTGGCGTAACAGGCTCTACTTCGAGACCAAGCTGGCGCAGTCGAGGCTAGCGAATGACAAGGAGTGGATCAAGCGGGAGAAGGTCCGCCTGGAATATTGGGGTAAATTATTGGATGACAGGGAGAGTATGACTCGCGCTCTCGACGCTCAATCCCGGGAGATCTACGATCAAGCCAAAGCAGCTAATAGTGCGGCCGATGAACGCCATGAAAGGCTTGAGGCCATTAACACTACACTCATCAAGCGCCGAGAGGCACTTGAAGAGAGGAAGAAACGGCTCAAAGATGAAGAGCAGAAACTCCTAGAGCTGCGGGATGACGTCTTGAGGTGGGAGGAGGAGCTCTGTGAGAAGGTGGCTCTGGCTGACAAGGGCCTTGAAGAGCGCGCCAAGAAATCGGAAGAGCGCTATGTAGAGGAGGAGAAGAAGGCCTGGGTGCGAGGGCAGGAGCTCCATGAACGGGAGTGTGCCCTTGTTGCCAGGGAAAAGAAAGTAAGGGGCAGGGAGAAGGACCTGGTCGACCGCCGGAACAAGATCCACCTCCAGGAGGAGGAGCTTGGAAAACTCGAGAAGCGGGTTGCTGAGAAGATTCAGCAAAACACCAAAGAAGTTGAGCGCCTCGCCCGTGAGAATTCCGATCTGGTGGCGACCAGAAGATCCTTGGAAGAATTGAAAGGCTTGAGGACTGCGGACTCCCTACAAATTTGGGAGTTCTTGGGCAAGGCCAACGACGCGCTGACACCGATGGGCTTCAGTCCCGTGCGCCCAGATGATCCGGAGCCGGAGCCGGACCTAGCGTTGCAAGCGTTGAGCTCGGCAGGTAGCAAGCTCTCCAAGGTGGGCGATGTCATAGCGGACCAATTGGAGGTTGAGGGGCGATCCCTAGAGAAGAACGTCGCAGAGTATGTGCTGACGTGCTACACCAGCCGGAACTCCCAATTTCCTCTAGACCCGGTGCTTGAAGGTCCTGTTGAAGGAGAAGGGGAAGCTGCCCGAGCCAACGTGTCAGAAGTTGCCCAGAAGGTCGCTCAATTCTTCCATAGGATCTAGGACCATCTTCGTAGTTCCCACTTGTATTCTCTCTTCTTCTTCCTCAATTTTGTAATCCCTTGTCTCCAGATGAATGAAATCCCCACATTTTTGTGAATTTCACTTTTTGTCTTCAAGACTTTTGTCTTCACTTGGCCCCCTGGTAGATGTACACAATTGGATTGTGAACATGTACCAAGAGGATATTGTGTGTTGTTGAAGACTCGTTTGCTTCAAACTTGTAGAGTGTAGGTCCGAAGTCTTCGATAGTGAAGGCCCCCTGATGTCAAACTGACTACCGCCAGAGCTTAGTAGCTCCGGCAGTAGTCCCTATCAACGCATAGAGCATCGATAGTTAGCCCTCTGGGGTGTCGGAGCTTAGTAGCTCCGACACTGACCTTTGCCAACACGTAGCTTGTCAGCAGCAGGCTCCATTTGTGGGGTCCTATCACCATCTTTTGTTTTACGTCGACGGCTGGCCCCCCTAGTTTTACCGGAGCTTGGTTGCTCCGGTGATGCTCGTTTTCAATGCTTAGTCATCGATTATAAGCTATCTAGAGGAGTCGGAGCTTTGTTAGCTCTGGCTTTTTTCCATCAACGTTGATTTTATTTTTCCTGCACACTGAAGTTAAGAAAAATAGTAAAATTCATTTCTTGCCTATAACTTCGTCGCGGCTTACGATTCTTGAGAAAATTTTAGGTCAAATGCGATTCTAAACACAATCGAATGCGTTGCCTTTTCTTCCAGATTCGATTGTCCTTGGTCCCGCCTTACTTTGGCCTGCCGGGGTGTAGGTAGAGTGGCGTACTTAGGGTGCTTGACCAGGCTAAGTCGATAGCACACTCTAGCCCTAGATTGGCTTGGCGACATTAAGGCAAGTGGGCCATGAACAATATTTGAATCCCAAAGAACCGACAATACAACTCGAATCATATATGAACCGGTCAAACTAAAATTTCTTAAGAATTGCACGTCTTTGTTATAGACAAGAAAGAGAAAAATAAAAAATGTTGAGTCTGTACGAAATGAATGCACGTGGAGTCTGTTTCACCTGAAGATGTCTTTCATTATAGGTCCGGGGTACAGGGGAAACAAGTACACTCTTAGGGTACAGAACCAGGCTAAGCGAGTTTATTTTCTCGTTTGACCCAGGGTAGCTAGCCACACTTTTAGTTCTGGGACCGTGACAAGTGTTGCATGAACTTTGCGGACCTTCCGGGGAAGGTCCGGCTGTTCTCCCAGAGGAACTACCCGAGTCTGTACAATGACTCTATAACATACACCCCAAGTTACTACAGTGTAACACCCTAAATTTTCGCATCATGCATCGCATACATGATCATGCATTAAACATTAGTAGGATAAAAAAAGATAATAAAAGATAAAATATACATATATGGTGTAGCAAAAAGAAGAAAAAGAAAATAATAATAATAGCGTAAAACTTGTGTTAAGGAATAAGTATAAAAAAATAATAGTAATAATATATATAATAATAATATAAAAATAAAACAAATAAAATAAAATAAAATAAATAATAATATTTATAAAAAAAGAAAGAAAAAAAAAGAAAAAGGGCTCCGCTGGCCAGGCGGCCGAGTCGGCCCAGCCAGCCGCGCTCGCCCCGCCCTCCCGCGCAGCGCGCGCTCCCAGCCGCGCGACCCTGGCCCCACCCCGCCACCTGGCCTCCGCGCCGAAGTGACCGGTCTCGCCCGCGCGCACGCGACCCCGGGCCCCATCCCGCGCGATACGCGCCCCGCACCGCGACTCCCGCTCGAGCGCCCCGGCCTCGCCCGATCCCGCGCGTAGCGACCAGCGCCGACCGCGTGGCCCCACCCCGCCGCCTATAAATACCGACGAAGGCTTCGTAAATTCTCCCGATCCCAGAAAAGAAAACCCTAGCCGCCGGGTTAAAGGAAAAAGAAAGCACCAGAGGGCTGCGCCGCCAGGGGAAGAAAAGAAAGAAAAAAGGAGGGGAAGAAGAGGAAGAAAAAGAGGAGAGCGCCGCCGTCCGCCGGAGATCATCGTCGTCCTCGTGCCGCCGGAGGACTGCTGCGCCATCCACTTCGTCTACGAGTCATCCCTATCCCGCGATCTTCGAAGCCATCGCATCTACGGTAGGATTCGTTTTTCCAATGCGAATTTTAGCGACATATTAGATCTAATAGACGTAAATTGATTTTAGTTGCATCGTCTTTTTATTTTCAGCAACATTAATCCCCGTTAAAACCCCCATAAACTCATATTAACGCATATGAACTAGTTGCATCTAATTAATAAACAACCATAGTTAATCAATTATTGTACTTTGCATGCATGCATATCATCGCATGTTGATTAAAACGTGTGCATCATATTGATTTGTATGTATATTCTTGTATGTGTGATCATGAGTAGAGGAAAGTGCTCAAGAAGTCGTGTACGAGGATTTCGAGAACCAAGACTTCGAAGTGTTTGAGCAACCCTATCCGCCGGAGCAAGGCAAGTGTCCTTGAAACATATTGATCCTGTTTTTAAAATAAATGTTTTGTTTGCAAACTGCATGCTTGTGTCAATTTGATAGGAATCCTATGGTAGGAAGTTTACTAGATTTGTTTAACCATCCTTGTCACCTGGAATATATGGTAGAGAGTCTGGATGGGCTTTTTACCTTTTGCTTCGCTTAATCAACTGGGATGGGAAAACAATTATACCACTCAATTTAATTATGTATGGATGAGATTATGGTTAATGTGGACTGGTTAAATATGATATGGTAATGGGTGATCTAAGCAAGACTGGTATGTGGATGGGTTGGATGTACGGTGGTTTGCTTGCTTTAGATCTAAGGACCGGTTCATGTGAGAATAAGCCAGGACTACAGTGCCACCACGAGGCCAAGTATGGGTGTGGTGTAGCTGATTAATTAGGGCTTTGCCAGTGCTATTTGGACCATTAAGGATGCTCGAGGAAGGGGTAGTCGGATTGGGTTTGTTGATGATTGGTGGGACTACCCTGGGATTTGAATGGCTCAAGAGGGGGCCCTTGGTTGAAGATGTGCTCAGTTGGAGGCATCGCCACCGGTGAAACTTCAGTGGGGTCTAAATAGGCTAGTAATCCCTTTGTAAAGGCTGTTTTGTGATCTCTTGGCCACACACCCACGAAAGTGTGTAATGTGACCGACGGTTCATGGGCATAAGGGAGGTTCTTAGTCGCCGAAAGGTGATGAAATCACGAACACGTGGGTAAAGAGGTACAAACTCTGCAGAGTTAACTAAAAACTATCATGATAGTCGTGCTCCCGGTTATGAGCACCTGGACAACTTCCATGATTAGAGGGAATTTGGTATTGGAATGGTTATGGTTTGGTAATGGTTATGGATTTAATTTCTGGTATTGAATATGGTTATTGGAAATGGTGAAATCTGGAATCATGGATGATGGTAGTAAATTCAGTTTGGTATTATGGTATTACTTATGATTATGATGGGTTTGATTCATATAATTATAATATATTGCTTTTCAAATGTTTTACTGTACTTTTCAGCACTTAGCCATTATTACATTCGTCATTTGAATCAGCCACATGTCATACTTTCCACACTTGCTGAGTACGACATGTACTCACTCTTGCAATCCCCCCCCCCCCCCCGAACAGTTGCAGGTCAGGATTGTGAGTTTAATGGCGATAATGCGGAGTTCTAGGCCGTGTCTGCCGTCAGCTTTGCCTGTGGTGTTGCATGGAGCTGTGCTATTCCTTTTTGCTTAGTTGCTCAATTAGTTTATTTCCGCTGCATTAGTTGAACTTGTCATTGATTTTCATTAGAGCTTGTATTTTAGGATAATATGGTTTGTGTAATAAAATTTGATAATTAATCTTGTTCTGTGGTAATTTTCTGTATACTCTTTTGTGATTGCACTCGTGTATGTGTGTTGAACATCCTGGGCACACATATGCGTTAGCTTGGTTCAGTTTTTGGAACCGGGTGTCACAGATTGGTATCAGAGCCACAGGTTGACCGTAGGATGCAGCCTAGATAAAATGGACACTTTAGAACACATAGGAGCACTCAGGAATCGATGTGTTTTTGCTTAGTGTGTTGTTTGCTATATATATATTGTTTGCTTGTGTGCTTAATAGAGGATTTTGGGATGCTTTGTCATTGCCATGTCCACCTAGGCTAGTATAGATAGTTGGTTAGCTTCATATCCCTTGATGCATATAGTTGGGGACGTTTCTAAATTCTTACCTATTGCTTCTCTCTAGATGGTGAGGACTCGCAATCAGAGGGATGTCAATGGTGAGGATGAGAACCATGGAGTACCTCAGAACAATACTGGACAAGGACCCGCTCATGGAGCTATCAATATTGAGCAGCTACTGGCTATGCAGAACCAGCTCATGCAGACCATGATACAAACTATGGGACAGCTGCAGGCTGGCAATAACAACAATCAGCCCCACATGCTCCACCGCCACCCCCGCCTCCTCATAACCGATTGGGAGAGTTTATGAGGACTAGGCCGCCAACCTTTGCTCAAGCTGCTGACCCTATGGATGCTGATGATTGGCTCAAGTCCGTGGAGAAGAAACTTGCTATTGTCCAATGCAGTGACCGAGAGAAGGTCCTATTTGCTTCTCATCAACTAGTTGGAGCAGCTGCAGATTGGTGGGATTCACTATGCAATGCTCATGAGGATCAAGAGAGGATCACCTAGGCGGAATTCAAGGAGAGTTTCCGTTCTCATTATGTGCCGGAAGGTGTTATGATCTTGAAGAGTCAAGAATTTGAGAACTTAAGGCAAGGAAGATCAAGCGTGAGTGAATATCTTAATAAATTCACTCAACTCTCAAGGTACGCGCCTGAAGATGTGAGCCGGGACAGCTGGAAGCAATATTTGTTCATGAGAGGCCTCAACAATGAGATCCAAGTGCAACTACTCAAATGTGATTATGTCAATTTTCAGAAGTTCGTGGACAAAGCAATTGTGGTTGAGAACAAGATCCGTGAGATGGAGCAAGAAATCAAGAGGAAGGCGCCATATCAAGGACAGCAACAAGGAAGTAATGTGCGCCCTCGCCTTGCACCACCCAATGCGCCATACTACAGCTCCTCTATTCCTGCTCGGTGCCCTGGTTATGCACCGCGCCCAACTCAGTTTGTGCAGCATCGCCCTATTATGCAAGCACCTCGGCCTCCGATGCCTTATGCACCTCGTGCTGATTTTCCTGGAGCCAATGTTCAAAACCAAGCTCGTCCTAACAATTCTAGTGGGGTTAAGAAGTGTTATACTTGTGGATAAGCTGGACATTTTGCACATCAATGTCCTAAGTCGGGCCTTGGTCAAGGAAGCAATGCACCGAGGCAAAACCCAAGACCTAATGGAGGACAGCCACAAGGAAGCCGTGGACAGCAGAATTTTGCTCGTGGCAACGTGAACCATGTCTCTACGGAGGATGCTCAACAAGCAGATGATGTGGTCATTGGTATGTTTCTCGCCAACTCCAACCCTGCGACTATGTTATTTGATTCTGGAGCATCACATTCATTCATTGCATCGAAGTATGTTGCCAAGTATAGTTTGCCTATCTCTCATATGAAGTTTACTCTGTTGGTTAAGTCTCCTGGAGGAGAGATGAGGACAGATATAGTATGTCCAAAAGTAAGCCTTAGAATAAGGGGGGTAGACATCTCCGCCAACCTCAGTGTTTTGGATTCTCAATGATTGGACATTATACTTGGTATGGACTGGTTGAGGAAGCACAATGGAGTTATTGAGTGTGCCACAAAGACGGTGAAGTTGACTAATGAGGAAGGGATCACCGTAGAATTTGAAGAATCTCAAACCGCACCGAAGCAATTGGAGTTGAATCATATGGATGGTGCCGCAATTGAGGAGATTCCGGTTGTGTGTGAATTTTCGGATCTTTTTCCAGATGAGTTGCCAGGTATGCCACCTGATCGAGACATTGAGTTTGTTATTGATTTAATCCTTGGAACTGCACCTATAGCTAAGAGGCCGTATAGGATGCCTCCTATGGAATTAGCAGAGCTCAAGAAGCAAATTCAAGAGCAATTAGAGAAGGGTTTTATTCGCCCTAGCTCTTCACCTTGGGGAGCACCCGTTCTATTTGTGGACAAGAAGGATGGATCCCAAAGGATGTGCGTGGATTACCGATCTGTCAACGAGGTAACAATCAAGAACAAGTACACCTTGCCCCGCATAGAGGATTTGTTTGATCATAGGAAAGGCGCTTGTGTGTTTTCCAAGATTGATTTGAGGTCGGGATACTTTCAAATGAAGATTAGACCATCGGACATACCCAAGACAGCTTTCAGGACACAGTATGGATCTTATGAGTACACCGTGATGTCTTTTGGATTGACAAATGCGCCTGCCTACTTTATGTACCTCATGAATAAAGTCTTCATGGAGTACTTGGACAAGTTCGTTGTGGTGTTTATTGATGACATTATGATCTACTTGAAGGATGAGAAGGAACATGAGGAACACTTGAGGCTTACGTTGCAGAAATTGAGGGAGCATCGATTGTATGCCAAGTTCAACAAGTGTCAGTTTTGGTTGAAAGAGGTGCCATTCTTGGGTCATATAATCTCAGGAGGAGGAGTATCGGTTGACCCTGGTAAAGTGAGGGATGTGTTGAAGTGGGAACCACCGCAAAACGTAAAGAAAATAAGGATTTTTCTTGGAATGGCTGGATATTACCGTCGATTCATCGAGGAATTTTCCAAGATAGCCAAGCCAATGACGGAATTGCTAATGAAGGGGAAGGCTTTCCAATGGACTGAAGCTTGTCAAAACAGTTTTGAGGAGTTAAAGAAAAGGTTGACAATAGCCCCAGTTTTGGTATTGCCGGATGTAAGCAAGAGTTTCGACATCTATTGTGATGCATCAAGACAAGGACTTGGGTGTGTATTGATGCAAGAAGGTCAAGTGGTCGCCTATGCATCCAGATAATTGATGAAACATGAGCAGAATTACCCGACACACGATTTGGAACTTGCAGCCGTGGTACATGCATTAAAAATTTGAAGACACTATATTCTTGGATATAGGTGTGAAATTTATACGAATCGCAAGAGTCTTAAGTATATTTTCACACAGACGGATCTGAATTTGAGGCAACGAAGATGGTTGGAGCACATCAAGGATTATGATGTGGGGATCAACTATCATCCAGGAAAAGCCAACGTAGTGGCCGATGCTTTGAGTAGAAAAGGAGTAAGTCATCAACTCACGGTCCGAGAGTTACCATTCGAGTTATGTAAGGAGTTTGAATGGTTGAACCTCGGGTTTGTAAATGAGATGGAGATGATGGAGTTAAACCCAACCTTGGAGCAAGAAATTCGAGAAGCGCAAACCACGAATGAGGAGATCAAGGAAATCAAGGAAAGGATCGAGGAAGGGAGAGAGTTCAGATTTGATGAAGACGAACATGGTACCTTATGGCTTGGAAAGAGGATCGTTGTGCCTAATGTAAAGCATATTCGGGAGACAATATTAAAGGAGGCACATGACTCACCTTACTCGATTCACCCCGGATGTACAAAGATGTACAAGGACTTGAAGGCTTGCTATTGGTGGGATAGCATGAAAAAGGACATAGTTGAATATGTGGCATTGTGTGATGTGTGTCAATGAGTCAAGGCGGAACATCAAAGGCCAGCTGGACTATTACAACCATTAAAGATTTCGGAATGGAAGTGGGAAGAAATTGGTATGGACTTCATAGTTGCATTACCACGTACTCAATCCGGGTATGACTCAATTTGGGTAATTGTGGATCGCTTAACCAAGTCACCTCATTTTGTCCCTGTGAAAACCAAGTATACAGCTGCACGATTGGCCAAAATATACATGGAGCATATTGTGTGTCGACACGGAGTACCGAAGAAGATAGTCTCAGATAGAGGTTCTCAGTTTACCTCCAGATTTTGGCAGAAATTGCATGAAGGAATGGGAACAAGGTTGAACTTCAGTTCAGCGTATCACCCTCAAACATATGGACAAACCGAGAGGACCAACCAAATTTTGGAAGACATGTTAAGAGATTGTGCTTTAAAGCATGGGAAAAGTTGGGACAAAAGCTTGCCATACGCGGAATTTTCATACAACAATAGTTACCAAGCAAGCTTGAAAATGTCACCATATGAAGCGCTTTATGGGAGGAAGTGTAGGACACCTTTATTCTGGAATGAGGCAGGAGAAACTCAAGTATTTGGTCCGGACGTGTTGCAAGAAGCCGAAAAGCAAGTCCAAATAATTTGTGAAAACTTGAGGGCTGCCCAATCAAGGCAAACAGGCTATGCAGATAATAGGAGAAGGAAATTAGCCTTTGAAATAGGAGATTATGTTTACCTCAAGGTGTCACCTATGGGAGGTCATAAGAGGTTTAACATAAGAGGCAAGCTCGCACCTCATTATATTGGACCATTCAAGATTTTGGACAAAAGAGGAGAAGTAGCATATAAGTTGGAGATGTCAGCTCATCTTTCAGACGTACATGATGTGTTTCATGTTTCCCAACTCAAGAAGTGTCTCAGGGTGCCGAAAGAACAAGTGTCGATGGACGAGTTAGAACTTCAGGAGGATTTGTCTTATGTCGAGCAACCTATCAAGATCCTGGACGTGAAGGAAAGAGTCACGAGAAATAAGAGGATCCGTTGGTGCGAAGTGCAATGGAAACACCATACGGAAGCCGAAGCTTTGTGGGAACGTGAAGAAGACTTGAAGGCAGAATTCCCTCATCTTTTCTCCACGCTATCGAATCTCGAGGGCGAGATTCACTTTAAGGGGGGTAGGTTTGTAACACCCTAAATTTTCGCATCATGCATCGCATACATGATCATGCATTAAACATTAGTAGGATAAAAAAAAGATAATAAAAGATAAAACACACATATATGGTGTAGCAAAAAGAAGAAAAAGAAAATAATAATAATAGCGTAAAACTTGTATTAGGGAATAAGTATAAAAAAATAATAGTAATAATATATATAATAATAATATAAAAATAAAACAAATAAATTAAAATAAATAAAATAATAACATTTATAAAAAAAAGAAAGTAAAAAAAAGAAAAAGGGCTCCGTTGGCCAGGCGGCCGAGCCGGCCCAGCCAGCCGCGCTCGCCCCGACCTCCCGCGCAGCGCGCGCTCCCGGCCGCGCGACCCTGGCCCCACCCCGCCACCTGGCCTCCGCGCCGAAGCGACCGGTCTCGCCCGCGCGCACGTGACCCCGGGCCCCATCCCGCGCGATACGCGCCCCGCACCGCAACTCCCGCCCGAGCGCCCAGGCCTCGCCCGATCCCGCGCATAGCGACCAGCGCCGACCGCGTGGCCCCACCCCGCCGCCTATAAATACCGACGAAGGCTTCGTAAATTCTCCCGATCCCAGAAAAGAAAACCCTAGCCGCCGGGTTAAAGGAAAAAGAAAGCACCAGAGGGTTGCGCCGCCAGGGGAAGAAAAGGAAGAAAAAAGGAGGGAAGAAGAGGAAGAAAAAGAGGAGAGCGCCGAGGTCCGCCGGAGATCGTCGTCATCGTCGTGCCGCCGGAGGACTGCTGCGCCATCCACTTCGTCTACGAGTCGTCCCTATCCCGCGATCTTCGAAGCCATCGCATCTACGGTAGGATTCGTTTTTCCGATGCGAATTTTAGCGACGTATTAGATCTAATAGACGTAAATTGATTTTAGTTGCATCGTCTTTTTATTTTCAGCAACATTAATCCCCGTTAAAACCCCCATAAACTCATATTAACGCGTATGAACTAGTTGCATCTAATTAATAAACAACCATAGTTAATCAATTATTGTACTTTGCATGCATGCATATCATTGCATGTTGATTAATACGTGTGCATCATATTGATTTGTATGTATATTCTTGTATGTGTGATCATGAGTAGAGGAAAGTGCTCAAGAAGTCGTGTACGAGGATTTCGAGAACCAAGACTTCGAAGCGTTTGAGCAACCCTATCCGCCGGAGCAAGGCAAGTGTCCTTGAAGCATATTGATCCTGTTTGTAAAATAAATGTTTTGTTTGCAAACTGCATGCTTGTGTCAATTTGATGGGAATCCTATGGTAGGAAGTTTACTAGATTTGTTTAACCACCCTTGTCACCTGGAATATATGGTAGAGAGTCAGGATGGGCTTTTTACCTTTTGCTTTGCTTAATCAACTGGGATGGGAAAACAATTATACCACTCAATTTAATTATGTATGGATGAGATTACGGTTAATGTGAACTGGTTAAATATGATATGGTAACGGGTGATCTAAGCAAGCCTGGTATGTCGATGGGTTGGATGTACGGTGGTTTGCTTGCTTTAGATCTAAGGACCGGTTCATGCGAGAATAAGCCAGGACTACAGTGCTACCACGAGGCCAAGTATGGGTGCGGCGTAGCTGATTAATTAGGGCTTTGCCAGTGCTATTTGTACCATTAAGGATGCTCGGGGAAGGGGTAGTCGGATTGGGTTTGTTGATGATTGGTGGGACTACCCTGGGATTCGAATGGCTCAAGAGGGGGCCCTTGGTTGAAGATGTGCTCAGTTGGAGGCATCGCCACCGGTGAAACCTCAGTGGGGTCTAAATAGGCTAGTAATCCCTTTGTAAAGGCTGTTTTGTGATCTCTTGGCCACACACCCACGGAAGTGTGTAATGTGACCGACGGGTCATGGGCATAAGGGAGGTTCTTAGTCGCCGAAAGGTGATGAAATCACGAACACGTGGGTAAAGAGGTACAAACTCTGCAGAGTTAACTAAAAACTATCATGATAGCCGTGGTCCCGGTTATGAGCACCTGGACAACTTCCATGATTAGAGGGAATTTGATATTGGAATGGTTATGGTTTGGTAATGGTTATGGATTTAATTTCTGGTATTGAATATGGTTATTGGAAATGGTGAAATCTGGAATCATGGATGATGGTAGTAAATTCAGTTTGGTATTACGGTATTACTTATGATTATGATGGGTTTGATTCATATAATTATAATATATTGCTTTTCAAATGTTTTACTGTACTTTTCAGCACTTAGCCATTATTGCATTCGTCATTTGAATCAGCCACATGTCATACTTTCCACACTTGCGGAGTACGACATGTACTCACTCTTGCAATCCCCCCCCCAACAGTTGCAGGTCAGGATTGTGAGTTTAATGGCGATAATGCGGAGTTCTAGGCCGTGTCTACCGTCAGCTTTGCCTGTGGTGTTGCATGGAGCTGCGCTATTCCTTTTTGCTTAGTTTGCTTAGTTGCTTAATTAGTTTATTTCCGCTGCATTAGTTGAACTTGTCATTGATTTTCATTAGAGCTTGTATTTGAGGATAATATGGTTTGTGTAATAAAATTTGATAATTAATCTTGTTCTGTGGTAATTTTCTGTATACTCTTTTGTGATTGCACTCGTGTATGTGTGTTGAACATCCTGGGCACATATATGTGTTAGCTTGGTTCAGTTTTTGGAACCGGGCGTCACATACAGACTCACCTCCGTGGTATTAAGTGTAGAACTTACGGAGGTGCTCGATGTTCCAAGGATTTGGGAGAGGTGTCCCATCCTCGGTAGCCAAGCAAATGCTTCCGGGACGGGATACTTTAATCACTCGGAAGGGTCGCTCCCAGCCGGGGGAGAGTTTGTTTAACCCTTCTCTGGATTGTATTCTCCGTAGCACCAGATCGCCTTCCTCGAGCTGTCGGTTGTGTACATTCCGCTGATGATAATGCCGTAGGGCTTGGCGATATCGGGCATTCCGAACAGCTGCTTGGCACCTTCCCTCCTTAAGGAGGTCTAGGTCTTCACGCCGGAGCTGGTCCTGTGTGGCTTCGTCGAAGGTCCGGACCCGGAGTGAACCCAAGGTGATTTCCGGAGGAAGGATTGCTTCAGCTCCGTACACCAGGAAGAAGGGTGTCTCTCCAGTTGACCGGTTTGGAGATGTCCTGTTGGCCCATAAAGTGGGCGGAAGCTCTTCAATCCAGTTGGCTCCATGTTTTTTCAAGCGCTCATATGTGCGCGTCTTGAGTCCTTTAAGGATTTCAGCATTTGCTCTCTCGACTTGGCCATTGCTTGCTGGGTGAGCTACGGAGGTGTAGCAAACTTGTATGCCGAGGTCTTCGCAATATCCTTGAAATGCAGAGCTTGTGAATTGGGTCCCATTATCAGTGATGATTTTGTTTGGGACTCCAAATCTGCAAACAATGGACTGCAAAAAGTTGATAGCAGATTGCTTGTTGATTGTCACAACTGGAGTTGCTTCCGGCCACTTGGTGAACTTGTCAATAGCGACATACAGGAACTTGTAACCTTCGACGGCTCTTGGGAAAGGTCCCAAGATGTCCATCCCCCACACAGCGAAGGGCCATGTAGGAGGTATCATTTGTAGGGGCTGAGCCGGTGTATGAATTTGCTTTGCATGAAATTGACATGCTTCGCATTTCTTCACGAGCTCAGTTGCATCCTGGAGTGCTGTAGGCCAGTAGAAGCCATGCCGAAAGGCTTTACCAACCAGCGTGCGGAAAGACACGTGGTTCCCACACTCGCCTCCATGGATTTTTGCGAGGAGTTCGCAGCCTTCTTCCCTTGTGATGCACCGCATTAGGATGCCATTGGCACCACGTCGGTAGAGATCCCCTTCTACCAACGTGTATCTTTTAGCCAATCTGACTACCCGGTCAGCGGATACATCATCGTCAGGAAGGATGTTGTCTTTCAAGTAGCTCCGGATCTCCGAGATCCATGCATCGGAACTAGCTTGAGCTTTTGAGTCTTGCGTGCTGGGTTGCTCGGAACTTCCGGCAGCACCTACGACCCTTGATGGCTGTCATGGTAACAGGGCCATCGGGACCATCAGCTTCGGGATGCTGATCTCGCCCCCTTCGCTCAGTTCGGCAGGCTGAGCTGTTGGTTTTGACAACCTCCAGACAAAAATTTCGTCAGGAGCCAAAGCTCCGGTTGATGCCTTCGTCGAGAGTTCGTCAGCTTCAGCGTTATGGGCATGCTGAACATGGTGGAGATCTAGGACTTCGAAGTCCTTCTGAAGCCTCTAGACTTCAAGGAGGTAAGCAGCTAGTTGGAGATTATTGCGGGAACATTCACCCTTCACTTGCTTAATGATGAGCTGCGAATCTCCCTTGACCAGTAGTTGCTTGACACCATATGACAGTGCCACCTTTAGTTCGTAGATGAGCGCTTCGTACTCCGCCATGTTGTTGGTCGCCTTGAAGTCAAGGTGTACCATGTATTTCACCTTCTCCCCGGTTGGTGCAAGGAGAAGGATTCCAGCTCCGGCCCCCTGCTTCTGCATGGAGCCGTCGAAGTAGAGGGTCCAGTGAGGCTCGGTGAAGACTGGAGCTTGATGTTCTGGCTTCTGCTCACTGGGGCCCCCAGGGTTTGATGGAGAGGGAGTCCATTCCGCCATGAAGTCTGCCAATGCTTGACTCTTGACTGCTTGTCTTGAAATGAATTCAAGATCAAATTCGGCTAATTCCGCTGCCCACTTTGCAATATTCCCAGTTGAGTTGGGATTATGCAAGATTGCTCGAAGTGGGTAAGAGGTCACCACTGAGACTTTGTGAGCTTGGAAGTAATGGCGAAGCTTCCTGTAGGCAATAAGAACTGCATAGAGCAGCTTATACACCTCTAGTTATCGAGTCTTGGCATCATGTAGTACCTCGCTGATGAAGTACACCGGACGTTGAATGGTCCGGACCTTCCCGGAGGGGCCCAGAGCTTCCACTCCACTGACCCGGATCCTCCCGGAGGGATCCAGATTTTCTTCGGGGACCTCCGGGTCCTGCCTGGAGGAACCCAAAGCTTCTTCAGAAGCGACCTGGACCCTCCCGAAGGGGTCTGGGTCTTCTGAAGTGACTTCTTGTGGATTCGAGTCTGGGAGCCGGGACCCAGACTCGCTTTCAGGTACCTCCGGACCCTCCCGAAGGGGTCTGGATTCCTGAGTATGGGGTAGCTCTGGTCTCTCCGCAATGAGAACCATACTGACGACTTCGTCAGTTGCTGAAATGTAAAGCAACAAAGGCTCACCAGGGTTCGGAGCTACCAGAATTGGTAGGGTGGTGAGGAACTGTTTCAGCTCCTGGAATGCCTTCTCTGCTTCTTCAGACCATTGGAATGGTCCGGACTTCCTCAATAACTTGAAGAAGGGGAGTGCCTGTTCCGCCAGTCTTGAAATGAACCAGCTGAGGGCTGCTAGACATCCAGTTAACTTTTGGACGTCTTTGATGCGGGTTGGTGGCCGCATGTCTTCAATGGCCTTGATCTTCGCCGGATTAGCTTCTATGCCCTGGTGACTTACCAGGAAACCGAGAAGTTTTCCGGAGCTAACCCCGAAGACACACTTGTCTGGGTTTAGCTTTGTGCGGGTGGCCCGCAGCTTGTCGAAGACAGCCTGCAAGGTGTCAAGGAGTGACTCCTTGTTCCTGACCTTGACCACGATGTCATCGACGTACACTTCCACTATGTCTCTAATGAGTTCTTCAAAGGTTTTGTACATAGCTCGTACAAAAGTTGAAGCTGCATTCTTGAGACCAAATGGCATGGCTGTATAATAGTAAAACCCATCTACTGTAATGAATGAGGTATGCTCTTCATCTTCCCTATACATCTTGATTTGATGATACCTAGAATATGTGTCTAGGAAACATAGTAATTCACACCCGGAGGTGGAATCCACTATCTGATCTATTCTAGGTAGTGGGAATGGATCTTTTGGACATGCCTTATTTAGTGTGGTGTAGTCGATGCACATCCGAAGCTTCCCACCGGCCTTGGGCACAACGACCGCGTTTGCCAGCCATTTTGGATGGAAGACTTCTCGGATGAATCCAGCTTCGACCAACTTCTTCACTTCTTGTCGGATGAAGTTTTGTCGCTCTACGGATTGCTTCCGAGGCTTCTGATGCACAGGACGGGCGTCGGGGTAGATCTTCAGACTGTGCTCAATCACTTCCCTAGGGATCCCAGGCATTTGTGACGGTTGCCAGGCAAACACGTCAACGTTAGCCCGGAGGAAATTGATGAGCGCGAGATCCTATTTGTCGTTCAATACCCCCGATATACGGGTGGTCTGAGTGGCATCGAGACCAATTTGGACGACTTTGATGGGAATGTCGGTGTAGCCGCTTGGCTGCACACGAGATGCAGAAGTCGAGCCTCGTTGACGAATGCTCGGGGGTTTTGGATCTTGCTCCTGCCTGGAGTCCTCCTCTTGCGCCGTGGTGAGTGCATGGAGTTCTTCCAGAGCAGTTACTCCGGCAGTACGATCTCCGTGGATCTGGAGAACACCTACTGGTGTTGGCATTTTCAACACCAGATAACCATAATGAGCAGGTGCGATGAATTTGTACAGGGTAGGCCTACCCAAGATGGCATTGAAGGGTAAGTTGATCTGAGCAATGTCGAAGACCAACTTCTCAGTGCGGTACTTCTCCCGTGTCCTGAAGGTAACGGGGAGAGTAATAGCTCCGAGGGGGGTAATGGCCCCCGGACCTACTCCGGGGAATGGTCGAGAGGGGTGGAGATCCGAAGGTCGGAGCTGAAGCTTAGTAAAAGCTTCGAAGCTTATGAGGTTAAGCCCCGAACCTCCGTCTACCATGACGTGGTGGAGCTGGATGTTATTGATGGTAGGAGATACCATCAAAGGTATCTGACTTGCTCCAACCATGCTCTGAGGGCAGTCCGAAGCATCAAAAGTGATGGCTATGTCCATCCACTTCCGATGAGGTTCCGGCCTGACTGTAGGAGCTACAGCAGCCATATCCCGACGTATAGTCTTGATGACGCGGCGGGAGGTGATGTCCCATGATCCACCAAAAATGGTGTTCATGGTCTTCCGACGCTCGTTGTCAGAGACGTCAGAATCATCATCAACGGAGGTGTAGACGGCCTTCAGGACCTTTTTAGGATCCTGAAAACCTAACTCTTCTTCAGCCGGAGCTTCGTCGACTTTTTGCTTTCCTTCCCTTTGCCGGAAAGGAGATTCTTCTCGGCGCTTGTTGTAGCGCTCAGCAAGGTTTTGGACCTCCCGGCAGTCCTCCAAACTGTGGCTGCCCGTTTTGTGAATTGGGCACCACACCTTGGGCTTGCTACCGTCTTCAGAAGACGGTCGAGGTCGCTTTTCGGGGCGTGGCCCCCGGCCACCCGGAGCTGTAGTAGCTGCAACATTGGATGTACCGGCCGACAGCTTCTTCTTGCTGTTGGTCTTTTTCTTCTTCTTGCCGTTCCCGGAGGTAGCGGCTTCTTCTTTGGAGGATTTCTTGTGACCCTCCGGAGTTGGTTTGGAGTGCATCTCACAGCCCTCCGCAGCTCTGGCACATTTGTCAGCCAAGCTGAAGAGTTTCGTGACGCTAGTGATCTCCTTGATTGCCAGTTTCTCTAGCATTTTCTTGTCCCGTACACCCTGTCTGAATGCCACAATGACAGAAGCGCTAGAGATAGAAGGGATAGTGTTTCGTACCTGAGAGAACCTCTAGATGAATGATCGCATGCATTCTCCCCCTTTTTGCACGACTGCAAAAAGGTCCAGTTCAGTGCCTGGTCGGGTGTATGAACTCCCAAAGTTGGCGGTGAACTGCCGGCACAACTCCTTCCAACTGTTGATAGAGCTGGGGGAAGGCTCATAAACCAGGACCTGGTGGTCCCAGTTAAGGCCACTGGAAAATAATTGGCCATCACGGCCTCGTTTCCTCCAGCTGCCAAGATTGCAGTGGAGTAGATCTGAAGAAATTCGGCGGGATTGACAGTCCCGTCAAATTTTTCCGGCAGGTGAGGCCGGAACTTCTGTGGCCACCTGACCATACGCAGATGTATGGCCAGGGCTGAACAGCCTCTCCTACTCCTTCAGGAGCAGAAAGGTCCTGAGCTTCCCGTCTTTCACGAGCATGCTCAATATGGACTCGGCCGTCTTGTTGGCCGTATCGGCGGTCAAGCTCCGCCCAGAGGTCATGAGTTGAGAGCCTGGATACCGTGTGAGTGCGTCGTGCCCCGGAGGGCAATGACGTCACTTGTTGTGATGCAGCACGTCTCCTGCTATTGGAAACGTGTGGACCAAGTCTACCAGACAAAGTCCGCCGCTGCAACGGGGCTCGTCCTGAAGGAGGAGGACCCTGGTTGCTGATGCGTTTGGCTGCTGCTGCAACCAAATGTTCCACATCGGCCCTCCACTGATCCAGTGCATCCCGGGATGCATCCGGAGGTGGTTGGCGTTGGAGAAGAGCACGCACTGCATGGAGCGCGTGTTCCGGGTTGTCATGATTTGCCGACGCAGTGATTGACGCCGGTGCACCATCGCGTTGCCCAGCTTGATTTGCTGGTGGAGGCGGTGGTGGTGGGAGTGTGACTCCTGCTGGTGCTGAGGCTCCTGCCGGTGGCTGCATATTGGAGGGATTGCCCCCAACAGCCTGAGCAGCAGGTTGACCGTTGGATGATCCAGCAGCTGAGTTCACCATTCTCAAAATCTCAGGCGCCCCTACCTGGCGCGCCAACTGTCGTTGGTTTGAAACCGGCAGATCTCCCGACACTACTAAAGTGTTAGAGGAGTTTGATGTTCGGTGTGGGCGCGCGGAGATTCAAGAAGGTAAATTGTAAATGGAGCAGGAGACACAAGAGTTTACGTGGTTCGGGCCGCCTGAGCGTAATACCCTACTCCATGGGGTGTGTTGATGTTGTATTGGATGTAGCGCGTGTGTCAGTCTGTCTGAACGGCTATCGAGCCTGTGTGTAAACGTCGTCGGCCTGTCCTTTTATAGTACAAGGGTAGGCCGTTACAAATTATCCTGGCCCGACATGTGGCCCCGGCGGTTACTAGTGTTGATACTTGTTCAACACGTTTAATTGCCCTTAATGACTGTATAATGGGCTTTGACAGCACCGTTACTGGTAATTAAGGTCGTCCAATCATGTGTCATTAATATGGTATTAATGACACTTAATCGTGTCTTGAAGTCCTTGATTCCCCTTGGAAGATCTGGAGCCGTTGCGGGGTCTTCCGGGGGTTAGAGGGTGAAGCTCCGACGGTTGGACACATGGCAGCACAGGAGCACGCTGTGGAGAACAGATAGTTCTGGTGTTAGCCAACACGTGTTAGCACTGGAGCTTCCCTCGGTCTGGGGTTAGGTCCGGGAGTGCCACTTCGGTACATAGTCCGGAGCTTCCTCCATTGCGGGCGGTAGCTCCGGTTTGATAGTACACTTGGTGAACTTGGGGCTAACCATGTTGGAGAAGCGGGTCCGGACATGTCTGGCATGTGGGCCTCCGAAGGTCTTCAAATCAAGTGGGTGACTTTCCCTTGCTATCTTTGCAATCCCATGGGGTATATGGTACTCAGGGTACCGACAGCATTCATCAAGGGGGAGATTGTGAGACCTATGTGTGCTGAATACATTGGCTTGTCGTGAATACACTTGGCCTTGATGATAAAAGTTTTGGATATCACCAAAACACCTTTTTATCAAGGTCCGACTCTAGCTCCGAGCTACAGCAAAGTCCGACTAGCTTTGGTCAGCTCCGGGGAAGTTTTGTCTTTAGCTCCGGCATGTCTTTGATAGCTCCGACATGTTTTTGATAGCTCCGTCGTGTTTTTGCTAAGCTCCGAAGTTGATTTTTCTAGCTCCAGCTTTTGGGATTACTAGTTCCGACTAGTTCTGGTTAGCTCCGGCGCTAGGTCCTGCTTGTTTTTTAAGCTCCGGCGGGAGCTTGGTTGTACTAGTTTTGGTAAGCTCCGGCACTAGGTTCTGCTAGTTTTGTTAGCTCCGGCTCAAGGTCCGGGTTGCTCTAGCAAGGTCCAGAACTTGACCGTAGTGCTTCTGCTTTTTATTTGCAATGTTTTGTACTTGCTTTACATTGTTGGAAAGATTGCTTAGTATTCATTTGCTAAGTTTTTGGTGCGTTTTGGTTGATATGGATGATATCGTGTTACTGTGGTTTTGCAACATGCTTATGTGAGGTTCTCACGTAGGGTGTTGTGTTCGGAACTAACTTGAGTCAAGTCAAGGACTTGGGCTCGTATGGATTGGTTGTTTATTCATGTGCAGGTGTTGCTTGAGTTCAAGACATGGCTGGTGACGGGATCCATTGGACTAGTCTCAAGGAGGAGATGAGGTTCCAACAACCAAATTCAGGAGGAATTGTGGTTGAGCTGATCAGGAGGTTGCGCAGTATGATTGAATCAAGAACAATGCATATGAAGGTATCGTGGACGTCGTTGGAAGATGTTTGCACGTATGAAAGGAGTGCATGGACGTAACTACATGGTTTCGTGACGTGATGAAGAGATGTGGACGTAACGAGTTGGTCGGAAAGGTCCAACCGACTAGGTTATGGACTCAGGCTGCGGCTGAGTCGGGTTTGACTCAAATATGGAAAGATTTGAGTTGGTTATGATAGGATTTCGTGTGGGTCACGAATTTGAGTTGTTTAGGAATGTGGAATACGTTCCTAAGGTGTTTGGAAGTCTTAAGATTGCTTCTATCTGCGTATAGAAGAATCTTGAGCAGTTATGGAAAGTTACGATTCGTGATCTGAGTAGGATTAGGTTCCTGATTTGAGTTGAGTTGGCTTTCGAGCTGGTTATATAAGCAAGGGATCCCAGAGCTCGTGGTGCACGACTTTGGAGCTGTTCCTCTTGTGTTCTATTGAATAAAATTCGTAGTTTGAAGGAACTTTTGTGCCTTGTTCGTCAGACTTGTTCCAGACAAGTTTTACTCGTCGAGTTTCTGGACAGTACTACTTTTTGTCAGTGGTTTTATCATAACTCGAGTTTTACAGATCCAATTGACGTTATTCTTTTTGGGTTGTCTTCACAACTTGATTGTCTATCATATGTCAAAATTTCACGGTCATTGGATTTTTGGTCTACGATCTACACGAGTTTCTTTGCAGCATTCCAGAACTGTTTTTTCTCGGGTAGGGCAGATTGACCATTGTTTGATCTTTCGATCATAACTTGAGTATTTCTCGGCGGATTTGAGTGATTCTTTTTGTGTTGTCTTCGTGACTTGATTCTCTCTGATATCTATCACTTTTGTCATGGTGAAACACGTTTAGATTAGTCTCACACATGATTTCTTTAACAGATCGTTTTTCTGCCGAAAGGGTTTGGGGTTTAATTGTTTCCGCTGCGTAAGATTTTTAAATCTACCATTCACCCCCCCCCCCTCTGGTAGCTTTTCACATGCTCTTCGATCCTACAGTGACTATCACCTAGTTTATCTGACAGGACTAGCAGGAAGAAGCCCTCTCTCTATGTTCAAACCCAACACGATTCGAACATAATGAGCAATCAAACAGCAAAGCACGCAGTAAATGACGAAAAACGCAACAACAGTTTCTGGAGTACGTGTCAACTTTAGCCCAGATTAGATGCTTGTGGGCGTCATTGCAAAAGGGTAAAGACAAAAAAGACTAGATTCAGATGGCTTGCAAAAACAAACTAGAAGTTAGGGTCATCGAAATTTTTGCCCTGTTTGGATTGAGTCTTAGTTATAGACTTCCATAATAATAAAATGTATCGGGTATTTTACTTTCACTAGTGTGTCATAAATTGTACGCCGGCCACATATCCTGGTCCAATCATACAACTTCAAATAAAGGAGGGTTAGAAGATTGGTGGAAAATAATACGAGCTTATAAGAAAAAGGAGAAGAAGAAAAAGGATGACGCGCGTTTTGATACATGAACCTTGACACAGCTGACATCCATCTTCATTGGCCAGTTCCCGATTCTGCTGATCTCCCCAGCATGTATTCACACTAGCTACTCTCAGGTGACTAGACCCAGGGTATCCCGTGGCCCACCCGGCATATCCAGTGGGTGGGCTCCTGAGAAATGTTGTTTTTGTTGTATGTGGTGTTAGGTTGAGACAATGCAACTTGTGGTCATAAAAATAAGAATTAAAAATTAGAAAGAGTATATAAGATGCAAAAATCTTCATTACTCTCTTTACTCCAGGCTCGGGCCCGTCAAATTAAGAAACTCCTCCGCTCATATCGTAACTGCATCAATTATATATCCAGGCCCATTTCCAATTAAAATCCAAACTAAAGGTGTAGACGAAGGTTTTGCACAAGAGAGAAGTTGTACCGCGCCGCCGCAGACGGCAACCGTAGGGACGACAAGGAGAGAGACCCAATGGCGGGGAC
The DNA here is from genome assembly GCA_036927565.1 of Tuctoria greenei. Lineage (NCBI taxonomy): Eukaryota > Viridiplantae > Streptophyta > Magnoliopsida > Poales > Poaceae > Tuctoria > Tuctoria greenei. The sequence goes on along the minus strand of JAYESD010000011.1, from coordinate 22,874,499 downwards.
TCAGGTGTACAACATGACGTTCGAGGAAGACGTGATCACCACCACTGTGACGTCCTCCGGCAAGGCCGTGGAAGACTGTCTTGATGAGGTCCTCTCCGTCCACTGTCGGCGCCTCCACAAGCTCTATGTCGGGCTCGACGTCGAGTGGCGCCCCAGCTACTCCGCCGACCGGAACCCCGTTTGTTGACGGCTCCTAAGATATACTAACAAATCATCCCTGGCAACGGCGCCAAAATGCTTGTTGGTATTTCTTATGCACCATTAACTAAACATCTCCAACTGATGTGTCAGAAATGCTTGTTAATGGTTCTATTGGATCACAGAGTGAGTTCCGCAAGAGCACGGAGGTATCATTGTAGCATTTCCCCTTAAGAGTATTCCAAAGGCTGTCATTTATTTGATCCCAAAGGAAGGCAGGGAAGATATATAACAATCATCAAGTGGAAAGGGTAGAAAGATCTAGGTAAGAATCTAGTAAGGATGGATAAAATAATAGTGGAGGTAGTGTGGCACACACAAAAGCTTTCAAGTCTAAGGGGGGTAAGATGATCCTAGAGGTTAGTTATGGTTGAGAGTTATGGAGGTACTCCTACTATGCTCTATTGTACATATACATAGTCTAAACTAATTATTCATAAGCTAGATCAATAGTGAATAATTATGCTATGTGGTTTAACATATCAGGCACGGGCTTACCCCTAGCAATACTAGGGCGACTCCCGCTAAGAGCATGTGGCATAGCCGAACGTGGAGGATTACAAAGGACAGATAGGACTGTCACCACCTACTGCCTACCTCTTCAATCTGTGGGTCTACGAGACATCCAATGCTACTTAGCTATCCTAGCACCATGCTAGCATATTAAGTAATTACATTAAGAGCCTAGGCACAATCCATCCTAAGGCAATGAATTGAATCATCATTGAACCAATGTTGATACACAACATAATTATCCATACAAACCTAGTTATGTTATAATTAACTAGACTATAGTGGGGGTCTATAGGTTCTATGATAATGAGATATGTTCATGATGAAACATTCATAGAAGCTATACCTTCCACATACATGGACTCGACAATCAAACAAGAAACGCTTTGCCCAAGTATATGTATAAGTAGAGACTAAAGATATTATCTTTATTATGCATAAAGTCACAAATACAAGGAAGAATACATGAGCCATACCTTTCCCAATGTAGGATTGGGAAGAGAGAGACTCCTTACTCCTTTCCCAATTTGGACTTGGGACTAGAGACTCCTTCTCTACAACCTAACTCCTCTAAGACTATGGATGATAGTGTATACAATAGAGATGAAGCTCAAGTGGTGTGTGTTGAAGTGAGGGGTAGGGGGTCCTATTTATACTAGTGTTGAGGTCGGTTCCCGCCACCAAAAGTGCGCGAAACAGTCACTGTCGGTACCCTAAAAACCATACACCCCTTGAGGTTACAAAGATCTCAAGGGAAGGATGTATACTTGAATTGAAGACCCTCGGAGGCCCACTTGTCAGACATGACCGGACCTGCTTCTCCAACATGGTTAATCCCTAGGTCGCCACGTGTACTGCCAAACCGGAGCTACCGCCCACAAGGGTGAAGCTCCGGGCCGGGTACTGAAACGGCACCTCCAGACCTAACCCCTGAACGAGAGAAGCTCCAGACATGACACATGTCGGGTCACCCCGGAGCTATCTGCTTCCCACAGCAAGCTCCAGAACTGCCACGTGTCCAAACGTCGGAGCTAGCCGCCTCTAACCTCCGGAAGACCTTGTAACGGCTCCGGATCTTCAAAGGAGAGCCAGGGACTTCAAGACCCGATTAAGTGTCATTAATTCCATATTAATGACACTTAAACGGAAAATCTTAACACCTGTAACGGCACTGTCGGAGCCCGTTACAGGATTGTTAACAACAGTTAATTGTGTATCAATGCTAGTAACCGCCGGGGCCACATGTCGGGCCAGGCCAGTTTGTAACGGCCTGTCCTTGTATTATAAAAGGACAGGCCGACGATACACAAGGGGAGGGAGACACACACACGCACTGACGTGGACATTCATACACAAACTAATACAACACCAACGCATCCGTGGAGTAGGGTACTATGCTCAGGCGGCCCGAACCACGTAAATCCTTGTGTCTCCTGTGTCAAACCACAATTCACCTTCTTGAGTCTCCGTGCGCCCACACCGAACTACAAACTCCTTCAACACTTCAGTAGTGTCAGGAGATCTGACGACTCCAACAGTCGAGAGTTGGCGCGCCAGGTAGGGGCGCCTGAGATTTTCGAGAATGGTGAACTCCGCAGCTGGATCATCCAACGGTCAACCTGCTGCTCAGGCTGTTGGAGGCAACCCCTCCAACAGACAGCCACCAGCAGGAGCCTCAGCACCAGCAGGAGCCACACTCCCACCACCACCATCTTCTCCGGCAAATCGTGATGGGCAATGTGATGGTGCGCCGGCGTCACTTACTGCGTCGGCAAGTCATGACAACCCGGAACACGCGCTCCATGCAGCGCGTGCTCTTCTCCAACGACCACCACCTTCGGATGCATCTCGAGATGCAATGGAGCAGTGGAGGGCCAATGTAGAGCACTTGGTCGCAGCAGCAGCCGAACGCCTCAACAACCAGGGTCCTCCTCCTTCGGGACGAGCCCCGTCGCAGCGACGGACTTTGTCTGGAAGACTCGGTCCGCACGTCTCCAACAACAGGAGACGATCTGCGTCACAACAGGTGACGTCGTTGCCCTCTGGGGCACGACGCACTCATACGGTATCCAGGCTTTCGACTCATGACCTCCGGGCGGAGCTTGATCGCCGATACCGCCAACAGGATGGCCGTGTCCATATCGAGCGTGCTCGTGAAAGACGGGAAGCTCAGGACCTTTCTACTCTGGAAGGAGTAGGAGGAGGCTGTTCAGCCCTAGCCATGCACCTGCGCATGGTTAGATGGCCACAGAAGTTCCGGCCACACCTGCCGGAAAAATTCGACGGGACTGTCAACCCCGCTGAATTCCTTCAGATATACTCCACTGCAATCTTGGCAGCTGGAGGAAACGAGGCTGTAATGGCCAATTACTTTCCAGTGGCCTTGACTGGGACCGCCAGGTCCTGGTTTATGAGCCTTCCACCCAACTCTATCGACAGTTGGGAGGAGTTGTGCCGTCAGTTCACTGCCAACTTCGGGAGTTCATACACCCGACCCGGCACTAAACTAGACCTTTTTGCAGTCGTGCAAAAAGGGGGAGAATCTTTGCGATCATTCATCCAGAGGTTCTCTCAGGTACGCAACACAATCCCTTCTAACTCAAGCGCTTCTGTCATTGTGGCATTTAGACAGGGCGTACGAGACAAGAAGATGTTGGAGAAGCTGGCGATCAAAGAGATCACCAGCGTCACGGAGCTCTTCAGCCTGGCAGACAAATGTGCCAGAGCTGCGGAGGGCCGTGAAATGCACTACAAACCAGCCTTGGAGGATCACAAAAATCCTCCAAAGAAGAAGCCGCTACCTCCGGGAGTGGCAAGAAGAAAAAGAAGACCAACGGCAAGAAGAAGCCGTCGGCCGGCACGTCCAACGTTGCAGCTGCTGCAACTCCTGGTGGCCGGGGGCCACGCCCCGAGAAGCGACCTCGACCGTCTTCCAAAGACGGTGGCAAATCCAAAGTGTGGTGTCCCATTCATAAAACGGGCAGCCACGGTTTGGAAGACTGCCGGGAGGTCCAAAACCTTGCCGAGCGCTACAGCAAGCGCCGGGAAGGGTCTCCTTTCCGACAGAGGGAAGGAAAACAGAAGGTCGACGAAGCTCCGGCTGAAGAGGAGTTAGAGTTTCAGGACCCCAAAAAGGTCTTGAAGGCCGTCTACACCTCCGTCGACGATGACTCTGACGTCTCTGACAACGAGCGTCGGAAAACCATGAACACCATTTTTGGTGGATCATGGGACATCACTTCCCGTTGCGTCATCAAGACTATGCGACGGGATATGGCCGCTGTAGCTCCTACAGCTAGACCGGAGCCACATCGAAAGTGGATGGACACATCCATCACTTTTGATGCTTCAGACTGTCCTCGAAGCATGGTCGGAGCTGGTCAGCTACCTTTGATGGTATCTCCCACCATCAACAATATCCAGCTCCATCATGTTATGGTGGACGGAGGTTCGGGGTTGAACCTCATAAGCTTTGAAGCTTTTACCAAACTTCAGCTTCGACTTTCGGATCTCCAGCCCTCTCGACCTTTCTCCGGAGTAGGTCCGGGGGCCATTACCCCACTCGGAGCTATAAGTCTCCCCGTTACCTTCGGGACACGGGAGAAGTATCGCACCGAGAAGTTGGTCTTCGACGTCGCTCAGATCAACTTACCATTCAACGCCATTTTGGGTAGACCTGCCTTATACAAATTTATGGCAGCTGCTCATTATTGATACCTGGTGTTGAAGATGCCAACACCAGTAGGCGTTCTCCGGATCCGCAGAGATCGTACCGCCGGAGTAACTGCTCTGGAGGAGCTCCATGCACTCACCACTGCGCAAGAGGAGGACTCCAGACAGGAGCAAGCTCCGAAACCCCCGAGCATTCGTCAACGAGGCTCAACCTCTGCACCCCGTGTGCAGCCAAGCGGCGACACCGACATTCCCGTCAAAGTCGTCCAAATTGGTTCCGATGCCGCTCAAACCACCCGTATATCGGGAGGGTTGAATGACAAATAGGAACTCGCGCTCATCACTTTCCTCCGGGCTAATGTTGACATATTTGCCTGGCAACCATCACAAATGCCTAGGATCCCCAGGGAAGTGATTGAGCACAATCTGAAGATTTACCCCGATGCTCGGCCTGTGCATCAGAAGCCTTGGAAGCAATCCGTAGAGCGGCAGAACTTCATCCGACAAGAAGTGAAGAAGTTGCTCGAAGCCAGATTCATCCGAGAAGTCTTCCATCCAAAATGGCTGGCGAACCCAGTCGTTGTGCCCAAGGCCGGCGGGAAGCTCCGGATGTGCATCGACTACACCACACTGAATAAGGCATGTCCAAAAGATTCATTCCCACTACCTAGAATAGATCAGATAGTGGATTCCACCTCCGGGTCCGAGTTACTGTGTTTCCTAGACGCATATTCTGGGTATCATCAAATCAGGATGTCTAGGGAGGATGAAGAGCATACTTCATTCATCACAGTGGATGGATTGTATTGTTACACAGCCATGCCATTTGGTCTCAAGAATGCAGCTTCAACTTTTGTACGAGCTATGTACAAAACTTTTGAAGAACTCATAAGAGACATAGTGGAAGTGTACGTCGATGACATCGTGGTCAAGGTCAAGAACAAGGAGTCCCTCTTGGACACCTTGCAGGCTGTCTTCGACAAGCTGCGGGCCACCCGCACGAAGCTAAACCCAGACAAGTGTGTCTTCGGGGTTAGCTCCGGAAAACTTCTTGGTTTCCTGGTAAGTCACCGGGGCATAGAGGCTAATCCGGCGAAGATAAAAGCCATTGAAGACATGCGGCCACCAGCCCGCATCAAAGACGTCCAAAAGATAACTGGATGTCTAGCAGCCCTCAGCCGGTTCATATCAAGACTGGCGGAACAGGCACTTCCCTTCTTCAAGTTGTTGAGGAAGTCCGGACCATTCCAATGGTCCGAAGAAGCAGAGAAGGCATTCCAGGAGCTGAAACAGTTCCTCACCACCCTACCAATTCTGGTAGCTCCAAACCCTGGTGAGCCTTTGTTGCTTTACATTTCAGCCACTGACGAAGTCGTCAGTATGGTTCTGGTTGCGGAGAGACCGGAACTACCCCATACTCAGGAATCCAGACCCCTTCGGGAGGGTCCGGAGGTTCCTGAAAGTGAGTCTGGATCCCAGCTCCCAGACTCAAACCCACAAGAAGCCACTTCAGAAGACCCAGACCCCTCTGACAGGGTCCAGGTCATTTCTGAAGAAGCTCCGGGTTCCTCCAGCCAGAACCCAGAGGTCCCCGAAGAGAATCTGGACCCCTCCGAGAGGGTCCGGATCAATGAAGAGGAAGCTCCGGACCCCTCCGGGAGGGTCCGGACCATTCAACGCCCAATATACTTCATCAATGAAGTATTACATGATGCTAAGACTCGATACCTAGAGGTGCATAAGCTGCTTTATGCAGTTCTCATTGCCTCCAGGAAGCTTCGACACTACTTCCAAGCTCACAAAGTCTCGGTGGTGACCTCCTATCCACTTCGAGCGATCTTGCATAATCCCAATTCAACTGGGAATATTGCAAAGTGGGCAGCGGAATTGGCTGAATTCGACCTTGAATTCATTACGAGGCAAGCAATCAAGAGTCAAGCGTTGGCAGATTTCGTGGCGGAATGGACTCCCTTTCCATCAAACCCTGGGGGCCCCAACGAGCAGAAGACGGAACATCAAGTTCCAACCTTCACCAAGCCTCACTGGACTCTTTACTTTGATGGCTCCATGCAGAAGCAGGGGGCCGGAGCTGGAATCCTTCTCCTTGCACCAACTGGGGAGAAGGTAAAATATATGGTACACCTTGACTTCAAGGCAACCAACAACATGGCGGAGTATGAAGCACTCATCTACGGACTAAAGGTGGCACTAACATATGGTGTCAAGCAACTGCTGGTCAAAGGAGATTCTCAACTCGTCATCAAGCAGGCGAAGGGTGAATGCTCCTGCAATAATCTCCAGCTAGCTGCCTACCTCCTTGAAGTCTAGAGGCTTCAGAAGGACTTTGAAGTCCTAGACCTCCACCATATTCAGCGTGCCCTCAACGCTGAAGCTGACGAACTCTCGACCAAAGCATCAACCGGAGCTCCGGCTCCTGACGGAATCTTTGTCCGGAGGTTGTCAAAACCCACAGTTCATCCTGCCGAACTGAACGAAGGGGGCGAGATCAGCATCCCGAAGCTGACGGTCCCGATGGCCCTGTTACCACGGCAGCCATCAAGGGTCGTAGGTGCTGCCGGAAGCTCCGAGCAACCCAGCACGCAAGACTCAAATGCTCAAGTTAGTTCCTATGCATGGATCTCGGAGATCCGGAACTACTTGAAAGACAACATCCTTCCTGACGATGATGTATCCGCTGACCGGGTAGTCAGATTGGCTAAAAGATACACGCTGGTAGAAGGGGATCTCTACCGGCGCGGTGCCAACGGCATCCTAATGCGGTGCATCACAAGGGAAGAAGGCTGCGAGCTCCTCGCAGAAATCCATGGAGGCAAGTGTGGGAACCACGCATCTTCCCGCACGCTAGTCGGAAAAGCCTTTTGGCATGGCTTCTACTAGCCTACAGCGCTCTAGGATGCCACTGAGCTGGTGAAGAAATGCGAAGCATGCCAATTTCATGCAAAGCAAATTCATACACCTGCTCAGCCCTTACAAATGATACCTCCTACATGGCCCTTCGCTGTGTGGGGGATGGACATCTTGGGACCCTTCCCAAGAGCCGTCGGAGGTTACAAGTTCCTGTACGTCGCCATTGACAAGTTCACCAAGTGGCCGGAAGCAACTCCAGTTGTGACGATCAACAAGCAATCTGCTATCAACTTTCTGCAATCCATTGTAAGCAGATTCGGAGTCCCAAACAAGATCATCACTGACAATGGGACTCAATTCACAAGCTCCGCATTCCAAGGGTATTGCGAAGACCTCGGCATACAGGTTTGCTACGCTTCCGTAGCTCATCCCGCCAGCAACGGCCAAGCCGAGAGAGCAAATGCCGAAATCCTTAAAGGACTCAAAACGCGCACTTATGAGCGCTTGAAAAAGCACGTAGCCAATTGGATCGAAGAGCTTCCGCCCACTCTATGGGCCAACAGGACTTCTCCAAATCGGGCAACCGGAGAAACACCCTTCTTCCTGGTGTACGGAGCTGAAGCAATCCTTCCTCCGGAAATCACCTTGGGTTCGCTCCGGGTCTGGACCTTTGACGAAGCCGCGCAGGACCAGCTCCGGCGCGAAGACCTCGACCTCCTCGAGGAGCGAAGGTGCCAAGCAGCTGTTCGGAATGCCCGATATCGCCAAGCTCTACGGTGTTATCACCAGCGGCATGTACACAACCGACAGCTCGAGGAAGGCGATCTGGTGCTACGGAGAATACTATCCAGAGAAGGGCTAAACAAACTTTCCCCCGGCTGGGAGGGGCCCTTTCGAGTGATCAAAGTATCCCGTCCCGGAAGCGTTCGCTTGGCTACCGAGGATGGGACACCTCTCCCAAATCCTTGGAACATCGAGCACCTCCGTAAGTTCTACACTTAATTCCACGGAGGTGAGTCTTAAGTAACTTGAAATGTATGTTATAGAGTCATTGTACAGAGTTGGGTAGTTCCTTCGGGAGAGCAGCCGGACCTTTCCCGAAAGGTTTGAAAAGCTCATGCAGCACTTGACACAGTCTCCGGACTAAAAGTGTAGCTAACTACCCTGGGTCAAACGAGAAACCGAACACACTTAGCCTGGTTCTGTACCCTAAGAGTGTACTTGTTTCCCCTGTACCCCGGACCTATAATGAAAGACATCTTCATGTGAAATAGACTCCACGTGCATTCATTTTGCATAGGCTCGACATTTTTATTTTTCTCTTTCTTGTCTATAACAGAGACGTGCAATTCTTAAGAAGTTTTAGTTTGACCGGTTTACATACAATTCGAGTTGAATTGTCAGATCTTTTGGATTTAAATATCGTTTATGGCCAACTCGCTTGAAAGTCGCCAAGCCAATCTAGGGCCGGAGTGCGCTATCGACTTAGCCTGGTCAAGCACCCTAAGTACGCCACTCTACCTACACCCCGGCAGGCCAAAGTAAGGCGGGTCCATGGACAATTGGATCTAAGAGAAAAGACAATGCATCCAGTTGTATTTAAAATCGTGTTCAACTTAAAATTTTCTTGAGAATCGTAAGCCGCGATGAAGTTATAGACAAGGAACGAATTTTACTATTTTTCTTGGCTTAAGTGTGCAGGAAAAATAAACTCTACAATGATGGAGAAAAGCCAGAGCTAACCAAGCTCCGACATCTTGGAGTACTAACTATCGACGCTCTACGTGTTGATAGAGGCTATTGCCGGAGCTACTAAGCTCCAGCGATGGACAGTGCCGGAGCTTCTAAGCTCCGACAACTTCAGGGGACCTTCACTATCAAAGACTTCGGACCTAAATTCTACAAGTTCGAAGCAAATTCGTCTTCAACAAAACTCAATATCCTTTTGGTACATGTTCACAATCAAATTGTGTACATCTACCAGGGGGCCAAGTGAAGATAAAGATGATGAAGACAAAAAATGAAATTCGCAAAAATTTGGGGATTTCATTCATCTGAAGATAGGAGATTACATCTGGAGACAAGGGATTACAAAATTGAAGAAGAAGAAGAGAAAATACAAGGGAGAGCTAAAGAGATGGTCCTAGACCCTATGGAAGAACTCGGCGACCTTCTGGGTGACCTCCGATACACTGGCTCGAGTAGCTTCGCCTTCTCCTTCGACGGGGCCTTCAAGCACCGGGTCCAGAGGAAATCGAGGGTTCCGGCTGGTGTAGCACGTCAGCACATATTCTGTGACGTTCCTCGCCAGGGATTGCCCCTCGACCTCCAGTTGGTCCGCGATGACGTCGCCCACCTTGGAGAGCTTGCTGCCTGTTGCGCTCAACGCTTGCAGCGCAAGGTCCGGCTCCGGCTCCGGATCATCCGGGCGCACGGGGCTGAAACCCATCGGCGTTAGCGCATCATTGGCCTTGCCTAGGAACTCCCAAATCTGCAGGGAGTCCGCCGTCCTCAAGTTCTTCATCTCTTCCAGGGATCTCCCGGCCGCCGTCACTTCCGAATTCTCACGGGCGAGGCGCTCAACTTCTTTGGCGTTTTGCTGGATCTTCGCAGCAACCCGCTTCTCAAGCCTTCCGAGCTCCTCCTCCCGGAGGTGGATCTCATTCCGGCGATCGACCAGGTCCTTCTCCCTAGCCTCCACTTTCTTCTCCCGGGCAACAAGGGCACACTCGTATTCGTAGAGTTCCTACCCCCGCACCCAGGTCTTCTCCTCTTCCTCGAGGCAGTGCTCTTCAACTTCTTAGTGCGCTCCTCGAGACCCTTGTCAGCCAGAGCTGCTTTCTCGGCGAGCTCCTCTTCCCTTCTCAGGACGTCATCCCGCAGCTCCAAGAGTTTTTGCTCTTCGTCCTCGAGCCGTCTCTCCCTTCCTTCAAGTGCCTCTCGGCGCTTGATGAGCGCGGTGCTGATGGCCTCGAGCTGCTCGAACCGAGCATTGGACGCGTCGTTGGCAGCCTTAGCTTGGTCGTGGAACTCCCGGGATTGAGCGTCGAGGGCATGGGTCATGCTCTCCCTCTCATCCAGCAGCTTGTCCCAGTGCTCCAGGCAGATCTTCTCCCGCTTGATCCACTCCTTGTCTTCCGCTAGCCTCGACTGAGCCAGCATAGTCTCGAAGTGGAGCCGATTACGCCACCGCCTAAGGGTTTGGCGCTCCTCTTCAAGAGCCTTGCTGTCGTGGAAGAAGGCTAGTTGGACTTGACGTAGACTGGAGCAGGCGTTGTCGATAGACATCGACAGCGGGATGGGCTCCGGACCTGCTGGGATCTCCTCCGCTGTTTCCAGCGGGTCTTCACAAACAAAAATTGGGTCCCACTCTACGAGAGTGGAACCCCGAGCTTCCAAGGCACTAGGGCCGTCCTCCGGGATGGCCTCAGTCGCCATCGAATAAGGCCCTGCCGCCAAGTCTTCATTCGCCCCCTCGGGCAGGGGGCCAGCGACTTCGCTTGGGTACTCCGGCTCGGCCGCAGGTACCAACAACGTCATTGCCTCCGGAGCAGGAGCCGCTACTGGCTCCGGCCGGGACACCTCTTCCGAGGGAGGCTCGAGCTCCCTCGCCTCTTCAACTGCCGACTCTGTGACCGGCGCTCCAACAATCACCGGCTCAGCGGCCGGTGCTTCGAAAGTAACCGGCTCAACTGCCGGAACTACCTCGACTTCCGGCTCGTATGCTGGGGCTTCAGTCACCTCCGGCTCAATCACCGGGACTTCAGCACTTTCCAGCTCCGAAGCTGGGGCTGCTACTTCATCCGGCTCAACAGCCGGAGCTTCCATCACTGCAGCACCAGGACCCGGAGCTTCAACCTCCGAGACTGGTGCCGCTGGCGCATCTTCATTCCCGTGGTCCGGCACTACCACAAGAACTTCTGGAGACGAGTCGAGGTCCATGACCACGACAGCCGGCGCCGGAGCTGTCGCAGCCTCCGCTTGGGGCGGCACCGGGACTGGAGCAGAAGCACCCACAGCCTCAGACACTGTGGCTGAGGGCGGAGCTTCACTCCCCTTCTTGGGGACGCTGCAGATGATGAATGAAGAAATTTAGCAAACAGTTGCTACAAATAAAAAGTTAATCAAGGTAAAGATCAAAGATTACCTTGGAAGGCTTCCGCACCAGCTTGCACGGAACCTTTTTCTGGACGTTCCGGGCTGGCCACGGTCGGCGTAGGAGCTCCGGGAGGACCCCCAGAACTTGTCGCAACCACGGACGTTTCCCGGGTCGAGGCTCTCCTCGATCGGGAGGAACCCCTGGACCTGGAGGCTCCCACCGCCCCAGGTGCCGGAGTCGTGCGCCCGGAGCTAGCACCCTAGGAGGGATCCACCACGGGGACAGACGCGCTCCGGGAGGATCCCACTGCCGGAACGGTATCGTTCCGGAAGGACCCCACTACGGGGACAGTCGCCACGGCGGCGGAAGATCTTCCCCCCTGAGGAGAAGGAACCGAGGCGGAAGTAGCAGGCCTGACGGACCTTCCGTCGGCGTGTCGCAGCTTCCTCTTCCGGCTCTCCGGCTCCTCCGCCAGCTCCTTGCCCTTGCCGACGACCTCAACCCTCGGTTGTGGGACAGGGGCGGAGCCGTCTTCGGGCACCCCGGGGATCGCCACCCGGGTGGTTGGTCTTCTCTCGATGACACCAAGGTCATCAAGCGCGGGCATCGTCTGCCGGAGCTCCCTGCTGAACTCCACTTCCACGTTCAGAGGGAGGAAGGCCGGCGGCGGAGTCAAATAATCTCCGTCGACGTTGATGCAGTGCTGGAATTTCTTGAGGTGGAATTCTAGGGTCTTCCCCACCATGCTAGACTTCAACCTGGTCTCAACCCGGTCCTCGTCCATCACGCTGTTGAGGGCCCAGGCGAGCTTCTCCCTCCTCTTCAGCGGCGCCCACCTGTTGGTCAGGAAGTTGCAGAACACCGCCTGGGGAGTCAATCCTCCCTCCACACATCGGCGGATCCTGGTCAGGACAGGGTCGAAAGCATCCGCCAGCATCGGAACTTCACTCCATATCGACATGTCGATGCCGGGCAGACCATCTGGCAACTCCAACCGCTCATGCTCCTCCACCCTGACGACTATCCAATCTTTCTTCTAGTCATCCCACTTCCCGGAAGGGAACGACCGGAGGTACTTGAATGGGCACTTCTTGCGCTTCACGAAGTAGTAGAAGCCAAGGTACTCATTGCTCCGGCCGGTGGTGTGAACGGTGAAGAAGGTCCGGAAGAGCTCGATGCAGGGGGGATGCCCACCCACATCTCACAGAAGTGGACAAAGATGGACACGAGGAGAATGAAGTGAGGGCCAAGGTGGTATAGCTGCAGACCATAGAAGTCTAGCAGCATCAAGAAGAAAGAAGAAAATGGTGGGATCAGCCCCACCATGGCGTACAAAGAAAAGTACACCATCTCGCCAGCGCGCTCCTTTTCAAAGGGGAGCTCTCCGCCGGCACGGACTGAGCGGCTGAAGAAGTCCGAGGACCACCCCATGAGGGCCCGGACCTTCTTCAAATCGCTATCGGTCTTCAGGCGACTCTCGCGCAGACCCAACTCCATCGCAGCACAGCTAGGCAAGAGAAGAGGAGCAAAGTACGAGTCGGGAGTTTGAGCGCAGGATCAGATGGGAGGCGTAAAGTACTCCCGACGGTGCGCTCTTTCCTTCTTAAGTAAGCCCTCGCAAAGCTTGGATGGAAACTGCAGGGGAGTCGAAGATACTACTCAAGAATTCAACCCAGCCGATGACAAGAGGGCCCGGGATCATCCCGACGATCAAGTCGAGGCTCTTACCCAGGCGAACAGTTGTCATCACGAGGCGGGAAACCCAAGGGCGGCGGCCTGACAAGGCGCGCGGAACCGATACGGTTTTCGTATCGGGAACTGGTGACCTTCAATTGCGTGAGATCCGCACGTCAAAGATCTTATCTGCCGCCTGAGGTGCGCCACGCGTCGGGATTTAACCGTAAAGCCCTGCCAACGGCACCTCCGATGACCCTTGAAGACCCAGTTCAAGAGTCGCAAGGATGGACCCACCTCCGACGGAACGACTTCACCCCAGTGACATTCCTCGGAGGTAGGTCCAGGGGGCCACTGTCGGTACCCTAAAAACCGTACACCCCCTGAGGTTACAAAGATCTCAAGGGAAGGACGTATACTTGAATTGAAGACCCTCGGAGGCCCACTTGTCAGACATGACCGGACCTGCTTCTCCAACATGGTTAATCCCTAGGTCGCCACGTGTACTGCCAAACCGGAGCTACCGCCCACAAGGGTGAAGCTCCGGGCCGGGTACTGAAACGGCACCTCCGGACCTAACCCCTGACCGAGAGAAGCTCCGGACATGACACGTGTCGGGTCACCCCGGAGCTATCTGCTTCCCACAGCAAGCTCCGGAACTGCCACGTGTCCAAACATCGGAGCTAGCCGCCTCTAACCTCCGGAAGACCTTGTAACGGCTCCGGATCTTCAAAGGAGAGCCAGGGACTTCAAGACCCGATTAAGTGTCATTAATTCCATATTAATGACACTTAAACGGACAATCTTAACACCTGTAACGGCACTGTCAGAGCCTGTTACAGGATTGTTAACAACAGTTAATTGTGTATCAATGCTAGTAACCGCCGGGGCTACATGTCGGGCCAGGCCAGTTTGTAACGGCCTGTCCTTGTATTATAAAAGGACACGCCGACGATACACAAGGGGAGGGAGACACACACACGCACTGACGTGGACATTCATACACAAACTAATACAACACCAACGCATCCGTGGAGTAGGGTATTACGCTCAGGCGGCCCGAACCACTTAAATCCTTGTGTCTCCTGTGTCAAACCACAATTCACCTTCTTGAGTCTCCGCGCACCCACACCGAACTACAAACTCCTTCAACACTTCAGTAGTGTCAGGAGATCTGCCGACTCCAACAGTCGACAGTCACCATTGACTCCTTCAAGCAAGAGGAGCCAACACGCGTTGTTTGACTGCGTTTGGCGCCAGGAAGAGGTCGGCCGAACCCCTGGTTCGGCCGACCTGGTCAGCACTCCATATGCGGAGTGCTTCCTCCAGGTGGCTGCCAGGTGGGCCCCTTTGATGTATCTGGGTGATACACCGTTGGATCTCCTCGGATACTTCTGTTTGTGTGCCAATTGATCCATGGGATGCCACGTGTCGTCGCCTGATTGGCTGTGATGATATTTTATAGGATTGGTCCCTCTACATTTCCTCATTTCCTGCATAAAATGCTGAATACACATATTTCTCCAAGTCCAAGTGGAATTGGGTTAGGTAGAAAGGTGATGTGTGCAAGAAATGATAATTCCTTCACATAATTGAGTTAAATTGACGGATGAAATTGGTATATAACAGCCGTCAACAAACTCCCCAAGCTTATCCTTTGCTCGTCCCGAGCAAAGTCAAGACTTTAGGTTGATGATCAGGAGTTGCTACAATATCTTATTTTCAAAAGTATCTAATGCACAACAAGATACTCTACCTAGTATTGCAGAAATTGGCTATAATAATCTACCTTTCTTAAGTTATCATGGGGCTTATGCTTTTTCATATTCATGAGTAGTTGAAAGGTAGAATAGCAAATGGAGCGAACATAGCCTAGAAATGAAGTTCCACTTAAATCCCGGAGAATTCAATTTAGATATTAAGTACCTCAATTTGATTCTCTCAATCACTCCTTTGTGGATAGTGGAAATATTTCCTCACCAAAGCATTGTGCCTCTACTATTCCTACTCATTGAATATGGCTTGTATGTGGAGCTTGGTAAGGAAAGTAAGTAGGCATATTTGCATCACATATATTGCTAAGTCAAAAGAGTGAGCCTTAGGAGAATTCAAATCAAAACCTTTTGATTCAAGACGAGTGCATGTGGGATGGAGTGAAAGTGGATGTGGATACTTGAGATAACTCCTTTTTGCTATAATCTCTCTTTCTTTTGCAGGGATGAAACATGGCTACTTCTCTTTTCTCTTTTTTTTTCTCATGCTTATGATGTAAGCATTTTTTCTTTTTTTTTTCATTTTCTTTTTGTAGCCATGTCTTCTACTCCTTTTCTTTGCAATGAATTTTGAAGAGAGTGCTAAACATGAATAACATGGAGTTTCTCTTTTTATTTTGGTATGGTGGATATGATGGACGTTTTGCTTACTTCTAGTGTAGAAGTATAGCATGCGCAAGTGAAGTCTTGAATTCAAAAACAGTTGAATGATTTCTCACATAGGTCTATACTAGTTTGACTAGGCTCAATGTGAAAGCAAATAGCATATGCGTAAGGTTTTGTCTATGTATGAACATCATATGGCTTTGGTAGGTATTTCCAATCAATTGAGGAAAACTTAAATCTTTTTAGAATTTCTCCGGAAATCTAAGTTTTACTTTCAAACTAGGACTAGCAACCCTATTACTAATTCTAATCTTGCAACAACCTAGAATTAGATTAAGCTTTTGCTACCAACAATTTCCAAATTAAGGTAAAAGTAATTCAAACCAATGAAAGCAATATTCAGAGAGTAGCAAGTTGTAAACTAGAGACTTAGGAAAATAAAACATAGCAACTGGTCATCATTTCATCTATGTGAATTCTAAATCATTCTTACTACACATCTTTATTTGATGAAAGCAAATCTAACCTATCTTTTTTTAAATGCAAGGTGGATGATGGATGGATAGAAAATAAATATGCAAGGAATGTGATACATGTTACCTCAAGTGGGTGTCCTCCCCCAAGCTTGCTCTTCAACTACCTCTGTGATAAGGGTTGAACCCTTGATGACGGAAGTACATTGCATGATCGGCTTGTTGTTGTAGCGCCGTGTTGAAGTTGGTGAATTGTGTTGTTGCCAATCCTGGGTACCCTGAACATGCTCCTGGAGTGTGCTGTAGATGTCACCCTTTCTCACTTCAAGTTCTCCCATACGTCTAGTGAGGTCCGTCATTCCTTGGCTATAGTCATGATGACTTCTAGCCGAAAAGGAACGACATCCTCTCATGGACGTTGGGGGCAAGCTGCTAAAGCTTTAAGTGGATAAGGGTGGATCCCTTTTCAATTCTTGCCAAGATGATCTCCCAGTCTCATATGTCAGAGGTTGAGTCCATCCGGGCACATAACCCATTGGGTTCTCTTCCTCTTGGTATTCATGGACCAGAGAGATTATTGATGGCATGCCTGTGGCTGCAGTCCTCGCACGATTCCTTGTTTACCTTGCCAGAGACATTACTTCATCTTGCTTCCTCAAGGGGAAGAAGATTAATGGTTAGCCTCCGGCATTTGTACAAATGAAAATCCAGGTTAGGTAACCGAATTTCATTGACAAAGCCGGGATAGAAAAATATCAAGGAGCAATCATGATCATGCTTAAGGGTGTGTCCTTGCACTAAATAGTCTTCATCAATTAATTCTCTTTCAATTTGAATATATTCAAATGAAGAGTATTTAAGTGCTCCTACCCTATCAGCAATATGAGTAATCAATGAAGTGCATTCAATTGGTCCTGATTTTGAAATGTAATCTAACCATTGTGTCATCATGGCTTTGACTGGAGCAACTTTTATCTTTTTAGTCATGGCAAACAAAATTTTCAATTCATCATCTCGCACACCCTAACATCTCCCCTAGGCAACATAGTCATAGCCACCCATCTGTTCATGAAGCCTAAGGTAGGGTTTTGGATGTGGCTATTCCTAGGAGCCCTACATGTGACCTCAGTAGTTAGCTCATGACAAAAACTTTGTTTGTTAAACTTAGGAAAATTGTCTAAATCTAGCAAACACCGTTTATGAAAGCCTAGGATGCTACTTAATTCTTTCCATAGGAGGGTGTATTAATTTTGAAATAATCTAAAAGTAATACCATCAAATCCTATTCTTAGCGTGCAAAGGAATTGAATAGTGAGAAGGTGTGAACCTTTCTCCTCTATGTGAGCAAAGTCATCAAATCCAATTGCATGCCAAATGGAAAGAAATTTGGAGTCCATACCTATTTTGGAGATGAAATGTGGATCGTAAGCCTTGTTGTGGCGGAACTCACGATCTTGGAGAAGCCTGCATGCTTGATCTTCAACTTTGCCTCGTATGTCGAGGTCGTTGTCATGAAGAAGTTGGTGTGGGTTGCTTCTCTCTTCCACGGGAGCGTCCTCACACACACTTCTCCTCCTTGGGCTTGTACCCATGGAAGAGAGGCGTGCACTAGAACCTTCACCATGGCTTGAGCTTGCAGCCTCCTTCCTCTTTCCAAACAACCTCTTCATGTCTTTTCGAATTCAACAAGCAAGAACAAAACAAGGCGAGAAAATCCAAAAAGAAGCGATGTTTGGAAAACAAAACTCTCAACGAATTTTCTCCTCTGGAAAGCTTGAGTGTAAAATGCAAATGCAAACAAAAGAAAATCTTTTTGGGGATGGATTTGAGCAAGAGTGTTGCAATGAAGAGCAAGAAAAACAACGTGAGCTAGAGAGTGAATTGGGGAGGTGTAAAATGATGTGGTGTGTGAAGAGAGGTGCTCCTCATGGCCACAATTTATACGGTGCACCATCCAAAGGTCAATTGGGGTTCAAAATATAGCCGTTGGAGGAAGGGGAGCCAATTTGGCTCCACTCCCTGTTCGGCCGACCAGGGGGTTCGACCAACATGACAGGTGGCCCCCCTGGTTTCCCTTTTGGCAAGTGGCTCCCCAACGGCTATAACTTAGCACGTTGGTGAAATGCCACATGTGCAGCTCAGAAAAAATTGTTTTTCAAATAAAAACCTTTTTTCAAATCCAATAAAAAATTTTCTTTTGAAAAGAAAGAAAGGAAAATGATAGTTGAGAATATAAGATTCTCAACTTGCTAGGAAAATCAAATATGCAATGGTAAAAATCCAAATGGGGTGGAAAAAGAAAGAAAGAAAAATAAAGTGGGATAACTACCAATTTAACCTATTGGCGTAGGTCTCACCACCGTCTGATGAGATGGACATTCCTCCGTCTTCATTTCACATCCGGGCCCGGAGGGATGAGCTCGGACGGCTTGCCTTGCTTCTTCCGCCATTCCTTCTTTGGCGGCTTGGTGGACTTGGGCCTTCGGGAAGGTCCAGATGATTCTGTTGCTTTTGGATATCGGCGTGGTCGAAATGACGGATTCTCCTCGTAGATTAATCTTCTCATGAATGCAATGAGTGAGTCCACCTTTGGAGGTGTGACTTCGACCTCTCTGATGTGTTTATCATTCGACCCATATTTGATTCGAATCATGGAGCATTGCTCTAATCTTGGCCGAAAGTTAAATTTTTCCTCCTTGCCATTGATATGGAAGTGGATTTCTCCATCTCCCACATCTATGCGAGCTTTTGCAGTGCTGAGGAATGGGCGCCCAAGAATGAGTGGTGTATCTTTCTCAGTGTCCATGTCTAGCACCGCAAAATCCACGGATATGAAGCAGTTCCGGATCTTCACCGGGACGTCTTCAGCAATACCTGCTCAATAACGGACTGAAGAGTCAGCCAGTTGTAGTTGCAATGGTGTTGGAGTCAGCTCTGTGAAGTTCAGCTGGTCGAACACAACCTTGGGCATCACACTAACACTTGCTCCCAGATCACAAAGTGACTTGTCAAAGTGGTGAGCCCAAATTGAGCATGAAATGGTAGGACACCCAGGGTCCTTCTTCCAGTTGCTCTCTCGTACAGAAATCATGTTGACATTTTCCGTCGGGGGTTTTGGCTGGCCTGGCATCTTTCCATTCTGCATCGTAGGAATAGCAGCTGCCAGTTGAGCCAACTGAGTCTCGAGCATCTTGTTGAAGCTCAGTTCATTCTTGAAGGTTGAGGATAGTCCTTCCATCTTTGCATTGATATTCTCTAGGGCCTTGTCATTAGCTGACAACTTCTTGGATAGGGCATCGTTGATCTTGAGCTAGCTAATGGCAAGTTCTCTCAAGTTGGGCTAATTTCCAGGATTTCCACTGTTGTTGTACCCTCCTTGAAAGAATGGGCGTTGTTGACCCCACCCTTGACCTCCTGGATGATAGCCATTTTTGTTGTTGAAATTTCCGTTGTTGGTGAGGTATAGGGAATCCTCACGAGTTTCTGGGCAATCATTGCCCATATGACCCGTGTCGCCACAGACTTCACACGTGATGTGAGAGTCTAGGGCATAGGCATTGCCAGACACTTCACCACTGGCTTGTCCATCAATTTTCTTCATTAGAAGGTCCAATTTTGCAGCTATCATGTCCATCTCCTTCAAGGTGTGCATGCCTCGCTGTCGGGTATGGAGACGCTCATCGTTCCATCCAATGTTGGACACCATCTTCTCAATAAGATCTTTAGCTTTTGGCACCATCAATGAGAAGAAGGCTCCTCTAGCAGCAGCATCCAAATGGTCACGAGCTGATGGGATCATCCCGCTATAGAAATTCTAAATAAGAAGCCAGTCATCCATCCCATGATGGGGACAGACTAGGATGTACTCCTGAAGCCTTTCCAATGCCTCGGGAATAGATTCCTTGAGCTCTTGCTAAAAGCTGGAAATCCTTCCTTGTAGGGCATCGATTTTGCCCAACAGGAAGAATTTGGCGAGGAATGCCGTAGAACATTTCTCCCAAGTGTCAACAACACTTTGGTTCGCGTAGAACCACTGTTTCGCTCTCCCAAGGAGAGAGAACATGAACAGTCTCAGACGGACCGCATCCAGAGACACGTCCTTGATCTTAAAAGTGCTGCAGATCTCGAGGAATTATTGCAGGTGAGCACTTGCATCCTTGTTAGCCTTCCCACAGAATGGGTTGGCTTGCACCATAGTGATAAGGCCAGTTTTGATCTTGAAGTTCACATCTCCTGTGTTAAGAGTGGGCCCAATAGGCACATTGTTAGCAGAGGGAGCTAAGAACTCACGAAGGGTCTTCTGGGCCAATGGCGTTTGGATTGTTAGTGCAAAAATGTTGGCTTGCTTTGCCGCTCGAATCTTCTGAGGAGTAACGACACGGGGTCGGTCTCTCAGAAGAGATTCGGAATCTTAAACAAAGTTTTCCGGCAGGCGGAAACCAGACATACACTACCCTATTTTCACATTTAAAATAAATGCGAAAACAAAGAATGGTTATCCTACTTAAATCCTACCCAGGGTTCTATCCTATTCACTCGGTCATGTTATATATCTATTTGCCTTCCCCGACAACGGCGCCAGAAATGCTTGTTGATCGGCTCCTAAGATATACTAACAAATCATCCCCGACAACGGCGCCAGAAATGCCTGTTGGTATTTCTAATGCACCATTAACTAAACATCTCCAACTAATGTGTCAGAACTGCTTGTTAATGGTTCTATTGGATCACAGAGTGAGTTCCGCAAGCGCACGGAGGTATCATTGTAGCATTTCCCCTTAAGAGTATTCCAAAGGTTGTCATTTATTTGATCCCAAAGGAAGGCAGGGAAGATATATAACAATCATCAAGTGGAAAGGGTAGAAAGATCTAGGTAAGAATCTAGTAAGGATGGATAAAATAATAGTGGAGGTAGTGTGACACACACAAAAGCTTTCAAGTCTAAGGGGGGTAAGAGGATCCTAGAGGTTAGTTAAGGTTGAGAGTTATGAAGGTACTCCTACTATGCTCTATTGTACATATACATAGTCTAAACTAATTATTCATAAGCTAGATCAATAGTGAATACTTATGCTATGTGGTTCAACATATCGGGCACGGGCTTACCCCTAGCAATACTAGGGCGACTCCCACCAAGAGCTTGTGGCATAGCCGAACATGGATGATTACAAAGGACATATAGGGCTGTCACCACCTACTGCCTACCTCTTCAATCCGTGGGTCTACGAGACATCCAATGCTACTTAGCTATCCTAGCACCATTCTATCATATTAAGTAATTACCTTAAGAGCCTAGGCACAATCCATCCTAAGGCAATGAATTAAATCATTATTGAACCAATGTCGATAAACAACATAATTATCCATACTAACCTAGTTATGTTATAATTAACTAGACTATAGTGGGGGTCTATAGGTTCTATGATAATGAGATATGTTCATGATGAAACATTCATAGAAGCTATACCTTCCACATACATGGACTCCACAATCAAACAAGAAACGCGTTGCCCAAGTATATGTATAAGTAGAGACTAAGGATACTATCTTTATTATGCATGAAGTCACGAATACAAGAAAGAATACATGAGCCATACCTTTCCCAATGTAGGATTGGGAAGAGAGAGACTCCTTACTCCTTTACCAATTTGTACTTGGGACTAGAGACTCTCCTCTCTACAACCTATCTCCTGTAAGACTATGGATGATAGTGTATACAATAGAGATGAAGATCAAGTGGTGTGTGTTGAAGTGAGGGGTAGGGGGTCCTATTTATACTAGTGTTGAGGTCGGTTCCTGACACCAAAAGTGCGCGAATCAGTCACCATCGACTCCTTAAAGCCAGGAGGAGCCAACACGCGTTGTTTGACCGCGTTTGGCGCCAGGAAGAGGTCAGCTGAACCCCTGGTTTGGCTGACCTGGTCAGCACTCTGAACGCGGAGTGCTTCCTCTAGGTGGCTGCCAGGTGGGACCCTTGATGTATCTGGGTGATACGCCATTGGATCTCCTCGGATACTTCTGTTTGTGGGCCATTTGATCCATGGGATGCTACGTGTCGTCGCCTGATTGGGTGGGATGATATTTCCTGCATAAAATGCTGCATACACATATTTCTCTAAGTCCAAGTGGAATTGGGTTAGGTAGAAAGGTGATGTGTGCAAGAAATGACAAATCCTTCACAAAATTGAGTTAAATTGACGAATGAAATTGGTATATAATAGTCGTCAACACCATCGTTGTTCTGCAGCTCTGCGTCGTCCACCGCTGCCTCATCTTCCAGGTCATCCCTGCTGACTACTTCCCCGATGAGCTGGAAGATTCCCTTTGCGATTATTGCTACCGCTTCATCGTCGTCGGCGTGGAGGGTGACGCCGATAGACATTGGAAGGACTGGCAGCTGAAGGTGGCCAAAACGGTGGACCTGGCCGAGCTCGCGGCAGAGGAGATGGATTGCCCGAACCTCCGCCGCGCGGGGCTGAAGGACATTGCGAGCGTCGTGATGGGCGCCGACATGGAGAAGCCTTACGGTGTGAGGATGAGCAACTGGGACGTGTACAATCTCTCCGGCGAGCAGATCAGCTATGCGTGAATTGACGCCTTTGTCTCCTTCGAGGTCGGTTGCAAGCTGCTCTCCGACGACTACTTATCTTACCATCGAGTTTGCGGATCGGTTGCCGTCGATCATTCCGGGATATGGAATTTGTAGGTGCATCGCTCAAGTTCTAGCTTTTGTGCTTGTGCGCCCAATCTCTCATAAAATTATTTTTTCTTGAGGAAACATTATATCTTGCTTTTAAAAACATGCAAGAATAAAAAAAGAGCTTGTTTATTGGCTCTTTAATCTTGTTTTTAATCTTGCTTTTAAAAATATGCATCGAGGTCTTTCACATGCATGTTAGTTGTCCATGCATGCTACGCCCCAAACATGATCAACGAGCCTCAAACATGACGATCTCTCAACAAAAAAGAGAACACGTAACGTCAGCAAACATGATTGAGGTCTTTCACATAGATGTTAGATGTACATATGCATGCTACGTTCCAAACATGTATTCCAACAATAGAATAATATTTCCTACCATGTATATATATTTATATATTTATCATATTTCTATCATGCATGTGTGTATGCTCTCAACCTATATGGCAGTTTAACTACCACACTAATGAAGAATATTATCCTATCATCAATAGAGATAACAAAGTTGACACAAGGATGTTCCCTCCACGGTACGAGGATAGAATATGGACTAACATCGTCTAATAAGAACACATCTCTCACTACGTACGTACGTGGTTCATCAAATTAATCGATCGCATGCTGCCATTATGTATCGCTGTACTCGTCTTTTGAAGAAATGACAGGCGTAGGCGCTAGCCGCTACGTGTTCTGATTTTAGGAACAAATGAACACACTTGTGAAAACACGTACACGCCACATCTGATCCTCAACGTCATCCAATTAACATGTTCCTCAACAAGGGGGCACAAAAATCCTCAACACGTGACCAAACATGCTTGATCGTGAGTCTCTTTCACATGCATTACATTCATGTCCACCATCATCCATGATCACGACAATTATCAGTTCGATATGGACTCTCGGTCGACAATGGTCGGATCCTTAAAAAAAAAGATATGGACTCTCGGTCGATTGCCACACGCATTCACGTCAATCTCCGCACCTTTGTGTGTCAAAATAAAAAACTGGCCGATGGGACGTGTTGAGCCATTGTGATAACCGAGGGGAGGCGAACCGCGGTTTGGAGTAACTCTAACCGTCGATTCGAAAGCACAATTTTTGAAGCGTCCGATCATCTCCACTCACGCGCTTAGACGATGACCCACTATAAAGGCACACTGTCCTCTTCTTCTCCGCCGCACCTCTCGATCGATTTTATCCTCCAAACTTCTCCTCTTGCTTCTCCACCGCACCACCGCCGACCACCTCTCTCTCTTTGTTCGCACCTCCGTCGCCGCACAAATGGGTAGCCCCACACCAAAGCACTCCAGGTCATCAACGTCCTCTGAACCTCCTTCTCCGTTTCTGTCGCTGCCAAGGCCGATGGAACTGGAGGCGGCACCCGCACCTCCTCCACTCCCGTCTCCGCCCACGGTGCCCGCACCTCTTCTGTCTGACTATGATGATATTGTCCGCCTCATCGAAGAAAGCATCGACAAACTCGACGGCAAGCTTAAGGAGGTCACCGGCAGTCTGTTCGCTACCGACGTGCAAGCAAAAGCGCACGACAAAATGGCGCAGGATGTATTTCACAATACATCTCACTCCTATCGTCGACTGGGACTTGGTATCCTTCCCCACCACACCAGCATGGACTCCGCCGGCTACTACATCTTCGGGTTAGCTTTGTTGCCGCTCGTCTCGACTGCCTCTATGAGACGATCGGTGAGGAGGCCAGTGTGGAGTTTCGTGAGCAACTCGTGAACGCCTTCAGCCGGAAGAAGTTCGATCTGGTGTTGGAGGATGCTCCGTCGGTGGGTGCGGCAGAGGCGGAGGCATCGGCGGCAGATGCAGAGGTGGAGGCGCCGTCGGCGAAGGCGGTGGCGGCGGCAGAGGTGGACAAGTCCTCCTCCGAGTAGAGTAGGATGAGTAGTAGTTTTTTCTTTTGTTTTCTATGTGTTTTTTTCTTGTTTGTAATATATGTGTTGTTTTTATGTTAATGAAAAATGTCTTTTATTTTATGTTCATGAACAATGTGTCCTACAGTACATGTACTAACGAAAACTCCTCCTTTTATCAAAAAACATCGCATATGGAAAAATAAAACATTAGTAATATTATAATGTATCTAATAAATACTGTATTAAACACATTAGTAGGTCGTATGTAGTAGAATTATATTTCAAAAAATTACAAAAATAAAAAGCTACACACTAATTAATTTTATTTCTTTTCTCTTTACCAGCTGTCATCGTGCCTGCCCCACCACCCCCACCCACCGGCCTGGCCCTAGGCAGTAGCCCACAAATTTTCTGCGACCCTACCACACAGCATCATGCGTGCGCCCCCGCCTCGCACGCTGTCCAATCAAAATCGCATAATCGTGGGAGCGGGACACGCGGGATTTCCATCCTTCGGTGTCCAGACAACAAACCCAGCGTGAAGCGAAGGATCTCAACGAAATTTCCATGGGACAGCGTGCGGGGCGGGGGCGCACGCGCGATGTTGTGCAGCAGGGCCACAAAAAATTTATTTTCGCCCGCCTAGGCCCAGAGTCGAGCCTGCCTTTAAGACCATCCGCAGTGGTTCACAGTAAATCTTTAGGCTGTGTTTGGGAGCACAATTTTTCAATACTAAAGTTTTGGAAACCACAGTTTTTAAAATGACATGGCAATACCAAAGTATTTCAATAACACAGTTTTGTAATACCACGATTTTACAATACATAGGGCTGTTTGGTTGACAAACACCATTCTGTAAAAAATACCATAGTAATCTCAAAAACCAAGGTATTGCTAATTGCTCTAAAACTCCAAAAATATCGTGTTCCCAAACACCATTACTGGCCTGCGAATCAGACGGTCTTATATCATAACCCCTCGGTGCGAAAATCGAATTCTTTGCGGCCCTTCCGCACAGCCGTCTCTGTGCGACCCTACCCAGACGGTTGCCACGTACGTTCACGCTCCAAATCTTACAGCCAAGGGTGCACTGCACAGTTCCCGCGACTGTACCACCCTAGAAATATGTGTATGCAGCATTTTATGATGGAAATGGTTACAAAAAAAATAACAAACTGAGGTAAAAAAACTAATTTACCATGGAAGACTTCCGCTCCAGCTAGCACGGAACCTCTTCGCCGGACGCTCAGAGCCTAACCCAGTCACAACTGGCGTAATAACTCTAGAAGGCTCTTCAGAACTTGCTGCCACCGTTAGTGACGTCTTGGTTCCCCCCCCCCCCCCCCCGACTGAGAAGGACCCTCGGACCTAGAGCCCTTAGCTGTCCCTGGTGCTGGAGTCACCTGGTCGGAGCTGGCGTTCCGGGGAGACGTCAATGCTGGAGTTGGTGTCACCGTTGAAGACCTCCCGCGTCGAGGAGAAGGGACTGAGGTAGATGGAGCTGGCCTCACAGAGCTTCCATCAGCACGTCTCAGCTTCCTCTTCCGGTCAGAAGGTTCAGCGAGCTCTTTGCCCTTGCCTATAACTTCAGCTCTTTGGCTCGGGGCGGAAGCAGGGCCACCCTCGAAAGCTCCGGGGATCACCAATCTGGTGGTCGGACGCCTCTCTACCTCACCGAGGTCGTCAAGCACCGGCATGCTCCTTCGGAGCTCCCTGTTGAACTCTACCTCCATGTTCAGAGGGAGGAAAGCCGCCGACGGAGTTAAGTAGTCACCCTCGACGTCAATGCCATGATGGAACTTCTTGAGATGAAGCTCCAAAGTAGCAACGTCCAAATTGGACCTCAGACCGGTCTCAATCCGGTCATTATCCATCACGCTGTTGAGGGCCCAGGTGAGCTTCTCCCTCTTCTTTAGCGGAGCCCACCTGTTGACCAGGAAGTTCCAGAAGACCATATGGGGGGTCACCCCTCCTTCCACACATTCGCGGATCCTGGTCAAGGTAGGGTTGAAGGCCTCTGACAGCACCGGAACCACACTCCATGCGCCAGTGTCAACATTGGGAAGGCCTTCAGGCAGCTCCAACTTCTCGTGCTCCTCTGCCGTGATGATAATCCAATCCTTCTTCCAGTCGTCCCACTTGCCGGAAGGAAACGACCTCAAGTACTTGTAGGGGAATTTCTTGCGCTTCACAAAATAGTAGAAGCCAAGATACTCGGAACTCTTGCTGGTGTTGTGGATGGTGAAGAAGGTACGGAAAAGCTCGACGCAGAGGGGAATACCCACCCACATCTCATAGAAGTGGACAAATGTTGACACAAGAAGAATAGAATGGGGGCCAAGGTGGTATAACTGCAGACCATAGAAGTCTAACAGCATCAAGAGGAAAGTTGAGAAAGGTGGGATCAGCCCCACCATGGCGTATGGGGAGAAGTACACCATGTTGCCGCCGTGCTTCTTCTTGAACAGGAGCTCGCCGGCGCGGACCACATGGTTGAAGGAGTCGCTGGACCACCCCATGTAGGTCTGGACCTTCTTCAGATCGTCATCACTCGTGAGACAGCTCTTGCGAAGACCCAACTCCATCGCAGCACGGCGGGTCGAGAGGGAAAAATCAAGTGACGGTTTGGAGGATTTGAGCGCAAGTTCTAATGAAGGCGTAAGAAATCCCCAAACCATGCGTGCTTTCCCTCTTAAGTAAGCCCCCACAACGCTTGGATGGAAACTGCAAAAAGGCCAAGGATACATTTAAAAAATTATACCCTGCCAATGACAAAGGGGCCCGAGGCCACCCAGACGATCAAGTCGAGGCCCTTACCCCAGGCAAATAGTTGTCATGATGAGAGGCGGGAAACCCAAGGGCGGCGGCTTGACAGGGCGCGCGGAACCGATACGATTTTCGTATTAGGAATCGACGACCTTCAATTGCATGAGATCCGCACGCGCAAATCTCACCTGCCACGTCTAGAAGATGCCATGTGGCGATGGTTTAACTACGAACTATCACCTCAACGGTACATCCAAAAACCCTTGAAGACACGACACGGAAATCGAAAGATGGACCCACCTCCGACAGAACAACTTAATCCAGAGGGTCTCTCCCAGAGGTGGGCCAGGGGGCCACTGTCGGTACCCTGCATACCGGATACCCCTTGGAACTGCAACGAGTGCAAAGGAACTCCACATATCTGAGTTGAAGAGCTCTGAAGGCCGCACGTGTCACTTGTAACCGAACCTGCCTCCCTCGTATGGTTAGTCCCAGTGCCGCCACGTGTATCATAAAACTGGAGCTACAATCCCTACATGGGAATGCTCCGGACTGGGTACCTGTGTGGCACCCCCGGACCTAACCCCCAACGGAGGAAAGATCCGGTACCGACACGTGTACCACGACACCGGATCTACTCGTCCAAGACGGTAAGCTCCAAAGCTGCCACGCGTCTAATCGCCGAACCTTCAACCTCAACAGGCAGACTAGTGGACCTCCAATGGCTCGGACCTTCAAGGGACATTAAAGACTTCAAGACCTGATTGTGTGTCATTAATGCTATCTTAATGACACACGATCAGAGGACCCTTAATACTAGTAAGGCCACTATTAAGGCGCGTTACCGCGCTATTAAGGGGAATTAAGTACATTAAACTGTATATTAGGCATCAGTAACCGCCAAGGCCACATGTCGGGCCAGACTAACGATGAAATGGTCAGCCCTTGTACTATAAAAGGACTGGCCGAGCGATACACAGGGAGAGACTGGCTAGAGACTCTAGGCGGACACACGCGCTCAAGGGGCTCTCTCTGGCTCAGGCTCTCATACACTCAATACAACAACAACAACAAAACCTCGTGGAGTAGGGAGTTACGCTCAGGCCGCCCGAACTACGTAAATCCTTGTGTCAAGTCACCATCTTGTTCTGAATCTCCGCGCGCCCTAACCGAACTACAAAACTCCGCGGGCTGCCAACGGTAGTACCGGGGGAATTGCCGGAACCAGACTCCGACAGTTTTGAAGATTGGCTAAGGAAAGAAAGATCTGGTTGGAAGGATCGGATCGTATTGGTTGATGATTTCAATTGCGGCGGAGTCGGTTATGGCTCGGTATGTAAAGTATCGAGTTGGTTATGATAGGATTTCATGTGGGTCACGAATTTGAGTTGTTTTAGGAATGTGGGATATGTTCCAAAGGTGTTTGGAAGTCTTAAGATTGCTTCTATCTGCATATAGAAGAGTCTTGAGCAGTGTAACACCCTAAATTTTCGCATCATGCATTGCATACATGGTCATGCATTAAACACTAGTAGAAAAAAAAAATATAATAAAACATATGCATATACAAATGTGTGTAGCAAAAGAAGAAATAGAAAATAATAATAGGCAAAAACTTGTAATAGGGAATAAGAATAAAAGAAAAAGAATAATATAAATATATATATAAATAATATATATATAACAAAATATATAAAAAAAAATAAAATAAAATAATAATAGAAAAAAATAAATATAACATTAATAATGTATATTATAAAAATAATAGATAATAAATAATAAGTATATAATATTAAAAATATATATATATATAAATAATTATATATATAAAAGAAAAAAAAAAAGAAAAAGAAAAAAAAAAAAAAACAAAGAGCCGCCCGGCGGCCAGGCCAGCGCCCAGCCGGCCGAGCCGGCACCGCGCCCCGAGGCCTCGCCCGCACGCGCGAGCGAGCGCGCCCGCCCGGGGGCCCCACGCCGCTGCCGCCCCCTGACCCGCGCCGCCTGCGGCGGCTCTGCAGCGCAGCGCGCTGCGCTGGCCCGCCCGGTCCCCTCCCCCCCCTGCCTCGATCGCCCCCCCCGATGCGACCCGTCCGCACGCCCGAGGCGCGCCGGGCCGCCTGCGCCTGGGCCCCGCCGACTCCTGGCCGCACACGCCCATCCCCACCGCGCGCGTCTCCCGCGCCGTCCCGCCTCCAACGTCCCATCCCGAAACTCCCGCTCTCCCTCCCGCGTCCGACTCTTCTGCCGCGTTCCCGGTGCCGCGTGACTCCCAACCGAGTCGGTACAAGCCGTACCCTAGTGCCGCCCCTATAAATAGGACCCAGGCCTAGGCTTTTTTTTTCCCACGAACCAGCAGCCGCCAAAGCCGACGGAACCAGCCGCCGTTCCAGAGAAGAAAAGGCACCAGGAGCTCTGCGCCAGGAAGAAAAAGAAGAAGAAAAAAAAGGGAAGAAGAGGGAGAAAAAGAGGAGGACACCGCCGTTCTCCGGAGATCGTCGCCGACATCGCGCCGCCGTCATCATACCGCCGAAGGACTGCTGCACCGCCTATTTTCGTCTTCGCGTCGCATTTATTCCGCGACCGTCACGCCGTCAGATCTACGGTAGGGTTCGTTCCCGAGGCGAATTTTTGCGACCATATTAAATCTAGTAGGCGTAAATTAATTTTAGTCGCACCATAAATTTTATTTCAGCAGCATTAATCCACCCTAAAACCCCCGTAAACACATATGAACACGTATGAACTAGACGCATCTAATTAATAAATGACCGTAGTAAATTAATTATTAAATTGTGCATGCATACATGTCATTGCATGTTGATTATTTCGTATGCATTATGTTGAATTGTATATGTTTTCTTGTATGTATGATCACGCGTAGAGGAACGTGCTCAAGAGGCCGCATACGAGGAATTCCAAAATCAAGACTTTGAAGCGCTTGAGCAACCCCATCCGCCGGAGCAAGGCAAGTGTCCTTGAAGCATATTGATCCTATTTTAAATTAAATGTTTTGTTTGCAAACTTGCATGCTGTGTCAATTTGATGGGAATCCTACGGTAGGAAGTTTACTAGTTTTGTTTGACCACCCTTGTCACCTGGAATTATGGTAGAGAGTCGGGAAGGGTTTTTACCTTTTCGCTTCGCTTAATTAATTGGGATGGTAAACAACACTACACATTTAATTATGCATCAATGATATTCTGGTTAATGTGAACTGGTCAATACGATGGGTGATCTAAGCAAGCATGGTTATGTGGATGGGTTGGTCGTTATGGTGGTTTGCTTGCCTTAGATCTAAGGACCGGTTCATGCGAGAATATGCCAGGTCAACAGTGCCACCACAAGGCCAAGTATGGGTGCGGCGTAGCTGAATAATTAGGAGTGCTGCTAGTATTGTATGGACCATTGGATGGCGCGGGGAATGGGAGTCGAGGAGGACTGCCCTGGGATCCGCATGGCACACGAGGGGACCCGTGGGTGGGAGAATAGAGATTCAAGCCTGCCGGTGAAACCTTAGTGGGCCCGTACATACTAGTAGTCCCTTTTGAAAGGCTATTTTGTGATCTCTTGGCCACACACCTACGGAAGTGTGAGATGGCACAATGGAGGTTTCTTAGTCATCGAAAGGTGATAAAATCACAAACATGTGGGTAAAGTGGTACAACCTCTGCAGAGTGTTAAAAACTATCATGATAGCCGTGCTCCCGGTTATGAGCGCCTGGATGACCTACATGATTAGAGTTGGAAATTGGGATTTGGGATGGTTATGGTCGGGTAATGGTTATGACATTGATTATGGATTATGGTCATGGTTATGGAATTGAGTTATGGTAATTGGACATGGATAATGGTAATGTTGGTAATAATTGGATATTGTTTATACTTTGTTAATATGATGGGATTTATTTCACATAGACATAGTATAATGCTTTTCAAATGTTTTACTGTACTTTTCAGCACTTAGCCATTATTATTGTCGTCATTTGAATTAGCCACATGTCATACTTTCCACACTTGCTGAGTACGACATGTACTCACCCTTGCAATCCCCCCCCAACAGCTACTGGAGACAATTGGGAGTACCCTGAGGATCACGAGGAGTACTAGGTTGCGTACCGCCGTCAATTGCCTGTGGATTGGAGTCGTGCTGTTTAGTTTATTTTCCGCTGCAATTATTTAGAGTTATATTATTCGTGAACTATTGGATTATTGTAATAAAGTACTTATTTATTAGTTAAGACGTGGTTAAATTCTGTTTATCGTTTGTGAATCATTCGTGTATGTGTGTTGAACATCCTGGGCACACATATGCGTTACGCTTGGTTCATATTCGGAACCGGGTGTCACAAATTGGTATCAGAGCCGCGTTGACCGTAGGACGCAAGCCTAGGTAGAATGGACACTCTAGAACACTTAGGAACACTCTTCTAATGTGCTATTTTCGAAAATTTTTGTTGCTGTTTTGTTTCCTTTCGGCCGCAAAAAGTATTGATCGCTGCTGCGTTTTTGATAAAAATTTTCAGAAGTGAGCAATATTAAGTGCTGCTGTTTTGCTGTATAAATTTTCGCGAAAACGGTGTGTTTTGATGCTATTATGTGTGGGTAAAATTATTGTGTTGGTTGCTGTAATTTTTCTCTTTATTTTTCGTTCTTTTGGAACCGCTGCACCGCTCTTTGTCCGCCGTTTAGCTGCTGAAATTTTCAGATTTGTTTTTCATTATTTTTCTAATGTATTCTTGTTTCTTGTAGATGGCCCGCACCAAGACAACCCCCCGTAAGTCGACTGGTGGACTCGTGCCCCCGCGTAGGTTGGCTAGTCGCTCTCCGGCCGTCGACCCCCGTCACCCCGTGGTGATCCGCTCTGACGGCAGAGCCGCAGGACAGTTGCGACACCGTCTCCGTGCCCTACTCCGTGAGGCTGGCTACCGTCACCACAGTCTCTCGCTCTCCTACCACACCACTGGAGTGCAGCGCCCCGGCAGGAAGGAGTGGAGCTGCAAAATTTATATCTACTACGGTGACGAGTTGGTGAAGACCCACAGCAGCCCTGCTTGGAGGAGCTCCCGCCGATCTGCAGAGCAGGATGCTAGCTGGGAAGCAGCCACTTTCTGGAGCCACGCCCGCCGTTTCCGTCTGGAGGACACGGTTCACGCCTACGTCCCGCAGCGTCCTAGTGGCACTGCGCGCTTCGTCTCCAGGCACGTGGAGGGACCCCTGGACCTCCCGCAGTCTCGTCAGACTGTTGGCGACGTGACCCAGCTGAGTGCCCGACTTCAGAGGGCGCAGCAGGAGATCCAGGATGGACGCGACCTCGCCCAGCGCCATGAGGCGATAATCAGGAGGTATCGTCGGATCACCGACGAGGACCCGGACGACTACGCGTCCGACACCCCGATGTGGACCCCGGACTCTCCAGACCGTCGCAACGGTCAGCGTGAGTCATCCTCTGAGGAGTCCTCTGACGAGGAACCTTCCAGTGTGGCGTCTACCGCACCACCGCCGCCTGCTGCCTCACCACCCCAGGACCCACAGGACCCCGAGGACCCCGACGACGACGACGACGACGACGAGGACCCGGATGAGTTCCCGCTCGACGACGACTAGTCCTCGACCTATGCCACGACTCAAGGATAGGCACACCCCCATTAGTAAATAAGAGCGATGTAGATATACTTGTGTGGCCTTGAGTTGTATTACTTCTTTTAGGATCTTTGTAAATTCTGTTTGGTGCTTGTTTGAGTGCTTGTGTGCTTAGTAGAGAGTTGTGGGATGCTTCGGCAATTGTCCACACCCTCTTAATATAGGTCTATATTAATAAAGGATTATTTAGTGTCAAATACCTTGATGCATATAGTTGGGACGTTTCCTTCCAAATTCTAAATCTTTCTGTCCTTACCTTTCCTTCGCCAACAGATGGTGAGAACTCGTAACCAGAGGGATGCTAACGATGAGGAGGGGCGCAATGAAGTACCTCAGAACAACCAGGGACATGCTCATGGAGCTATCAACATTGAACAACTATTAGCTATGCAGAACCAGCTCATGCAGACCATGATACAGACCATGGGACAGCTGCAAGCTGGCAACAACAATCAGCCCCACCTGCCTCCACCGCCACCCCCGCCACATCACAACCGTTTAGGAGAGTTCATGAGGACCAGACCGCCTACCTTTGCACAAGCTACAGACCCAATGGAAGCTGATGATTGGCTGAAGTCCGTTGAGAAGAAACTTGCTATTGTCCAGTGCACTGATAGAGAGAAGGTTCTCTTTGCATCACATCAACTAGTTGGAGCAGCCGCTGACTGGTGGGAAGCCCTTTGCAACGCTCATGATAATCAGGAGACAATCACTTGGGCTGAGTTTAAACAGAGTTTCCGTTCCCACTATGTACCTGAAGGAGTTATGATATTGAGGAGACAAGACTTTGAAAATCTCAGGCAAGGAAGGATGAGTGTGAGTGAGTATCTCAACAAATTCACTCAATTATCAAGATATGCTCCAGAAGACATCAAAACTGATAGTAGGAAGCAGTATCTATTTATGAGGGGTCTCAACAATGAAATTCAAGTCCAGTTACTCAATACTGATTATCCAAACTTCCAAAAGCTGGTTGACAAGGCTATTGTGGTTGAGAACAAGATTCGTGAGATGGAACAAGACAACAAGAGGAAGATGTCACATCATGGACCGCAGCAAGGAAGCAATGTTCGCCCCCGCTATGCACCACCTACTGCACCACAATACAACCCCTCTGCTCCTGCATACCGCACTGCCTATCCGCCCCGCCCAAACCAGCCACCGCAGCAACGCCCTGCCATGCAAGCGCCTCGCAATCCTGTTCCACCTGCGCCGCGTCCTAACATGGCGGCAAATGCTCAAAACCAGATGCGCCCAAACTTCCCCAATGCTATGGGTGGTAAGACATGCTATGCGTGTGGAGAACCCGGACACTTTGCAAATCAATGCCCCAGGAGAAACAATGGACCTATGAACAATGCACCAAGGCCAAATAACCCGCGACCAAATGGAGGGGCACCACAAGGCAACCGTGGACAGCAAAATTTTGCTCGTGGCAATGTGAATCATATCTCTACTGAGGAAGCCCAACAAGCTGATGACGTCGTGATTGGTATGTTTCTCGCCAACTCCAACCCCGCGACTGTTTTATTTGATTCAGGAGCATCTCATTCATTCATCTCGTCAAAGTATGTTGCCAAGTACAATTTGCCTATATCTCATATGAAGCAAACTATGCTAGTAAGTTCTCCTGGCGGAGAGATGAGGACAAATATAGTATGTCCGAAAGTAAGCATTAAAATAAGGGGGGTAGACTTTCTCGCAAACCTCATAGTATTGGACTCCCAAGGAATAGACATAATACTTGGAATGGACTGGTTGAGCAAGTATAATGGAGTCATTCAATGCGCCGAGAGGATTGTGCAGTTGACAAGTGAACATGGTACACGCATTGAAGTTGAAGCAGCCCAACCTGCAAGAGGAAAAGCGATGCTGAATCACGTGGAAGAAGTGACATTGGAAAGCATTCCGATCGTTCGCGAGTACCCGGACGTGTTCCCAGATGAGTTGCCAGGTATGCCACCTGATCGTGACATAGAATTCACCATTGAGTTGATACCCGGAACTGCACCTATAGCTAAGAGGCCGTATAGGATGCCTCCTAAGGAATTAGCAGAGCTCAAGAAGCAAATTCAAGAGCAGTTAGAGAAGGGTTTTATACGCCCAAGTTCATCCCCGTGGGGAGCCCCAGTGCTCTTCGTAGATAAGAAGGATGGAACCCAGAGGATGTGTGTGGACTATAGGGCTCTCAACGAAGTGACAATTAAGAACAAGTACTCACTGCCCCGTATTGAGGATTTGTTCGACCAAATGAAGGGTGCCTGTATCTTCTCCAAGATCGACTTGCGGTCAGGATACTTCCAAATGAAGATTAGACCATCAGATATACCCAAGACAGCATTTCGGACACGATATGGATCTTATGAGTACACCGTCATGTCATTTGGATTGACGAATGCGCCTGCGTACTTTATGTATCTTATGAATAAGGTCTTCATGGAATATCTGGATAAGTTCGTTGTAGTGTTTATCGATGATATTATGATCTACTCGAAGGACGAGAAGGAACATGAGGAACACTTGAGGCTTACGTTGCAGAAATTGAGGGAGCATCAATTGTATGCCAAGTTCAGTAAATGTCAATTTTGGTTACGGGAAGTTTCTTTCCTAGGCCATATTATCTCTGGAGGAGGAGTATCAGTTGACCCAGGGAAGGTGAGAGATGTGCTTAAGTGGGAACCGCCACAGAATGTCAAGGAGATTCGGAGTTTCCTTGGAATGGCTGGATATTACCGCCGATTCATAAAGGATTTTTCCAAGATAGCCAAGCCTATGACCGAATTACTCATGAAGGGAAAGGCATTCCGATGGACTCAAGCTTGTCAGGATAGCTTTGAAGAGTTAAAGAAGAGATTGACAACCGCGCCAGTGTTAGTATTACCGGACGTGAGCAAGAGTTTTGATATATATTGTGATGCATCAAGACAAGGATTAGGATGTGTGCTCATGCAAGAAGGCCAAGTGGTAGCTTATGCATCGAGGCAACTAAAGAAGCATGAGTTGAATTATCCTACACACGACCTTGAACTGGCAGCCGTGGTACACGCCTTGAAAATATGGAGACATTATGTTTTTGGTCACCGATGTGAGATTTATACAGATCACAAGAGTCTCAAGTACATATTTACGCAAACGGATCTGAATCTGAGGCAACGCCGATGGTTAGAGCTCATCAAGGATTATGACGTGGGAATCAACTATCACCCAGGGAAGGCCAACGTAGTGGCCGATGCTTTGAGCCGAAAGGGAGTAAGTCATCAACTTACAGTTCAAGAACTGCCATCCGAGTTATGCAAGGAGTTTGAACGGTTGAACCTCGGATTTATAAATGAGATGGGAACGATGGAAGTCAACCCAACGTTAGAGCAGGAAATACGGGAAGGACAGACGAAGGACAAGGAAATACAAGAAATCAAGGAAAGGACCCAAGAAGGAAAGGAATTCAGATTTGATGAGGACGAACAGGGTACCTTGTGGCTTGGAAAGAGGATTGTGGTACCTAATGTTAGGCATATCCGAGAAGCAATATTGAAGGAGGCACATGACACGCCTTACTCAATTCATCCCGGCTGTACAAAGATGTACAAGGACTTAAAGACATGTTACTGGTGGGCCAGCATGAAAAAGGACATAGCCGAATATGTTGCACTTTGTGACGTGTGCCAACGAGTTAAAGCTGAACATCAAAGGCCAGCCGGATTGTTACAACCATTGAAGATCCCAGAGTGGAAGTGGGAAGAGATTGGTATGGACTTTATAGTTGGATTACCGCGAACTCAGTCTGGCTATGATTCAATATGGGTTATTGTGGATCGATTGACAAAATCAGCTCATTTCATCCCCGTCAAGACCACATATACCACCGCAAAGCTAGCAGAATTGTATATGGAGCATATTGTGTGCCGACACGGAGTACCGAAGAAGATAGTCTCGGACAGAGGTTCTCAATTCACCTCCAGATTTTGGCAGAAATTGCATGAAGCAATGGGAACAAGGCTGAACTTTAGTTCGGCGTATCACCCTCAGACAGATGGACAAACCGAGAGGACCAACCAAATTTTGGAAGACATGTTGAGAGCATGTGCTTTAAAACATAGGAAAAGTTGGGATAAAAGTTTGCCGTATGCTGAATTCTCGTACAACAATAGTTACCAAGCAAGTTTAAAAATGTCACCCTATGAAGCATTATACGGAAGGAAATGTAGGACTCCCTTGTTTTGGAATGAAACCGGAGAGAATCAGGTGTTTGGTCCAGACGTGTTACAAGAAGCAGAAAGGCAAGTCCAAATAATACGGGAAAACTTAAAGGCTGCCCAGTCTCGACAGAAAGGTTATGCTGATAATAGGCGAAGGAGTCTGACCTTTGAAGTTGGAGATTTTGTATACCTCAAAGTGTCACCTATCAGAGGTCAGCGAAGGTTTAACGTCAAGGGAAAACTGGCACCACGTTACATCGGACCATTTAAGATTCTGGACAAGCGAGGAGAGGTAGCTTATCGACTTGAGCTGCCGACGTATCTCTCCGATGTACACGACGTGTTTCACGTCTCTCAACTCAAGAAGTGTCTCAGGTTACCGGAAGAACAAGTGCCGATGGACGAGTTAGAACTTCAGGAGGATTTGTCCTATGTCGAACAACCTATCAAAATTTTGGATATGAAGGAAAGAGTCACGAGAAATAAGAGGATCCGTTGGTGCAAGGTGCAATGGAAACACCATACCGAAGCCGAAGCTACATGGGAACGTGAAGAAGACCTGAAGGCAGAATTCCCTCATCTTTTCCCCACGCTATCGAATCTCGAGGGCGAGATTCACTTTAAGGGGGGTAGGTTTGTAACACCCTAAATTTTCGCATCATGCATTGCATACATGGTCATGCATTAAACACTAGTAGAAAAAAAAAATATAATAAAACATATGCATATACAAATGTGTGTAGCAAAAGAAGAAATAGAAAATAATAATAGGCAAAAACTTGTAATAGGGAATAAGAATAAAAGAAAAAGAATAATATAAATATATATATAAATAATATATATATAACAAAATATATAAAAAAAAATAAAATAAAATAATAATAGAAAAAAATAAATATAACATTAATAATGTATATTATAAAAATAATAGATAATAAATAATAAGTATATAATATTAAAAATATATATATATATAAATAATTATATATATAAAAGAAAAAAAAAAGAAAAAGAAAAAAAAAAAAAAACAAAGAGCCGCCCGGCGGCCAGGCCAGCGCCCAGCCGGCCGAGCCGGCACCGCGCCCCGAGGCCTCGCCCGCACGCGCGAGCGAGCGCGCCCGCCCGGGGGCCCCACGCCGCTGCCGCCCCCTGACCCGCGCCGCCTGCGGCGGCTCTGCAGCGCAGCGCGCTGCGCTGGCCCGCCCGGTCCCCTCCCCCCCCTGCCTCGATCGCCCCCCCCGATGCGACCCGTCCGCACGCCCGAGGCGCGCCGGGCCGCCTGCGCCTGGGCCCCGCCGACTCCTGGCCGCACACGCCCATCCCCACCGCGCGCGTCTCCCGCGCCGTCCCGCCTCCAACGTCCCATCCCGAAACTCCCGCTCTCCCTCCCGCGTCCGACTCTTCTGCCGCGTTCCCGGTGCCGCGTGACTCCCAACCGAGTCGGTACAAGCCGTACCCTAGTGCCGCCCCTATAAATAGGACCCAGGCCTAGGCTTTTTTTTCCCACGAACCAGCAGCCGCCAAAGCCGACGGAACCAGCCGCCGTTCCAGAGAAGAAAAGGCACCAGGAGCTCTGCGCCAGGAAGAAAAAGAAGAAGAAAAAAAAGGGAAGAAGAGGGAGAAAAAGAGGAGGACACCGCCGTTCTCCGGAGATCGTCGCCGACATCGCGCCGCCGTCATCATACCGCCGAAGGACTGCTGCACCGCCTATTTTCGTCTTCGCGTCGCATTTATTCCGCGACCGTCACGCCGTCAGATCTACGGTAGGGTTCGTTCCCGAGGCGAATTTTTGCGACCATATTAAATCTAGTAGGCGTAAATTAATTTTAGTCGCACCATAAATTTTATTTCAGCAGCATTAATCCACCCTAAAACCCCCGTAAACACATATGAACACGTATGAACTAGACGCATCTAATTAATAAATGACCGTAGTAAATTAATTATTAAATTGTGCATGCATACATGTCATTGCATGTTGATTATTTCGTATGCATTATGTTGAATTGTATATGTTTTCTTGTATGTATGATCACGCGTAGAGGAACGTGCTCAAGAGGCCGCATACGAGGAATTCCAAAATCAAGACTTTGAAGCGCTTGAGCAACCCCATCCGCCGGAGCAAGGCAAGTGTCCTTGAAGCATATTGATCCTATTTTAAATTAAATGTTTTGTTTGCAAACTTGCATGCTGTGTCAATTTGATGGGAATCCTACGGTAGGAAGTTTACTAGTTTTGTTTGACCACCCTTGTCACCTGGAATTATGGTAGAGAGTCGGGAAGGGTTTTTACCTTTTCGCTTCGCTTAATTAATTGGGATGGTAAACAACACTACACATTTAATTATGCATCAATGATATTCTGGTTAATGTGAACTGGTCAATACGATGGGTGATCTAAGCAAGCATGGTTATGTGGATGGGTTGGTCGTTATGGTGGTTTGCTTGCCTTAGATCTAAGGACCGGTTCATGCGAGAATATGCCAGGTCAACAGTGCCACCACAAGGCCAAGTATGGGTGCGGCGTAGCTGAATAATTAGGAGTGCTGCTAGTATTGTATGGACCATTGGATGGCGCGGGGAATGGGAGTCGAGGAGGACTGCCCTGGGATC
The DNA here is from genome assembly GCA_036927565.1 of Tuctoria greenei. Classification (NCBI taxonomy): domain Eukaryota; kingdom Viridiplantae; phylum Streptophyta; class Magnoliopsida; order Poales; family Poaceae; genus Tuctoria; species Tuctoria greenei. The sequence goes on along the minus strand of JAYESD010000011.1, from coordinate 22,834,827 downwards.
CGCATGGCACACGAGGGGACCCGTGGGTGGGAGAATAGAGATTCAAGCCTGCCGGTGAAACCTTAGTGGGGCCGTACATACTAGTAGTCCCTTTTGAAAGGCTATTTTGTGATCTCTTGGCCACACACCTACGGAAGTGTGAGATGGCACAATGGAGGTTTCTTAGTCATCGAAAGGTGATAAAATCACAAACATGTGGGTAAAGTGGTACAACCTCTGCAGAGTGTTAAAAACTATCATGATAGCCGTGCTCCCGGTTATGAGCGCCTGGATGACCTACATGATTAGAGTTGGAAATTGGGATTTGGGATGGTTATGGTCGGGTAATGGTTATGACATTGATTATGGATTATGGTCATGGTTATGGAATTGAGTTATGGTAATTGGACATGGATAATGGTAATGTTGGTAATAATTGGATATTGTTTATACTTTGTTAATATGATGGGATTTATTTCACATAGACATAGTATAATGCTTTTCAAATGTTTTACTGTACTTTTCAGCACTTAGCCATTATTATTGTCGTCATTTGAATTAGCCACATGTCATACTTTCCACACTTGCTGAGTACGACATGTACTCACCCTTGCAATCCCCCCCCAACAGCTACTGGAGACAATTGGGAGTACCCTGAGGATCACGAGGAGTACTAGGTTGCGTACCGCCGTCAATTGCCTGTGGATTGGAGTCGTGCTGTTTAGTTTATTTTCCGCTGCAATTATTTAGAGTTATATTATTCGTGAACTATTGGATTATTGTAATAAAGTACTTATTTATTAGTTAAGACGTGGTTAAATTCTGTTTATCGTTTGTGAATCATTCGTGTATGTGTGTTGAACATCCTGGGCACACATATGCGTTACGCTTGGTTCATATTCGGAACCGGGTGTCACAAGCAGTTATGGAAAGTTTCGATTCGTGAACTGAGTAGGATTAGAGTCCCAGTTGTGATTGGGTTGGCCTAAGGTCTGGTTATATAAGCAAGGGAGGCCAGAGCTCGTGTAAGACGACTTTTGGGCTGTTCCTATTGTGTTATATTGAATAAATATCATAGTTTAAAGGAACTTTTGTGCCTTGTTCGTCCGACTTGTTCCACACAAGTTTTTCTCGTCGAGTTTTCTGCACAGCACTACATTTCTTTGGTGGTTTTATCATAACTCGAGTTTTAAAGATCCAATTGACATTATTCTTTTTGGGTTGTCTTCAAAACTTGATTATCTATCATCTGTCAAAATTTTACGGTCATTGGATTTGCGGTTTTTGATCTACACAAGTTTCTTTGCAGTATTCCAGATATGTTTTTTACTCGGTAGAATAGATTGACCTTTGTTCGATCTTTCGATCATAACTTGAGTTTCTCTTGACATATTTGAGTGATTCATGTTGTATCGTCTTCGTGACTTGATTTTCTCTGATATCTATCACTTTTTTCACGTTGAAACACGTTTAGATTAGTCTCACACACGATTTCTTTAACAGATCGTTTTCTATCGAGGGGTTTTCAATGCTTCTGCTGAAAAAGTTTTAATCTACCATTCACCCCCCCTCTGGTAGCTTTTCACGTGCTCTTCGATCCTATAGTGTCACCGTCCAGCACCAGAGCATCGTTGCCTAGGGTAAGTGAATCTCCGATCTGCACGCCATCGCCCTCTACCACGGGTGTGTTGTCGTCTGCCACCGGTGAGTCGATGCCATGCGCACCAACAATGCTAGGGTCAGGCGCCGCGATGGCATTGGTCATGCCTATCCCAGCCGGTGCAACAGCATCGGCCGAGGCGGACGCGTCATCACCCAGCACATTCTCAGCCCCGTCTGCTCCATCGAGCATGGGAGCTCGAGGGTCTGCCATAAGGGCTGCAACATCGTCAGAGGATGGTGCGTCCTCAAGCGCAAGTTGTTCTGGAGGGGCACAACACTATCCACCACGAGCACCGTACCAGTACAAGGGGAGGTCGAAACTATCATGCCCGTCCCCAGTAGCACCAAGGGTGATATGTAGGCCGACGATGCCCTGCAAAACCAAAGCTGACCCTCACCAGATCAAAAGAAGAAATAAAATTAGTAAAAAGTTGGAAACTACGACTTACCGGCAGGCCTGGTAGCTCCGGCGACCCTGGCTTCCCAGCTCACTCAACGGGTTGGGGTCTCCTGGACCCGTTGCTGTGGCCAACGCCGCCACCTCTGGCTCCCACTCCAGAGGAGTGCCATGCGTCAGCATGACCACCGACGTACATCCATCTGCGTCCCCACCGAAGCCACTGCCAATATCCTTCTTCCCTCATGTCGCCATGGTGCTCACAACTTGGGGCCCCCTACCTGGGACAGCATGGTCGCGGCGCCTTTGGAGCCATCACTCGCACTAGAGTCCAGCTCGATAATGGAGGTACCAGCTGCTCTGGGCTCCCCGCAATGGAAGACCAGGGTGTCATCCCCGCGAGCCAGCCTCCGCTTTTTCTGCTCAAAGGCGGGTGCATTCTTGGTTGAAGCTCCACAACTCGGCTTCGGCAGGCATTGTTGACATTTCTTAATGTCACAAATCATATCTAGTAAGAGATGAGGACCGCAAGTGCACATAAACTATCGTGTAACATTTCTTCCAAGAGTATTCCCAAGGGTATCGTATCTATCCCAATGGAAGGCAATGGAGTAAAGTAAACACTACTCTTATGATCAAGATAAGGGATACTAATCAATTATCAAGACAGGGGTAAGTTAATAATATATGGGTAGTGACACACACACCTAAGCAATCTATTCTAAAGGGTAGATGAGTCCTAATGGAGGTTAGACTAAGGATTGAGGAGTTGCTCCTACAATTCTTCTAATATACATATACATATCCTAGGTTAGATACTAATGAGCATGTCAATGGTGAATCCTTATGCTAAGTTGTTCAACACATCGGGTACGGGTTTACACCTAGCAATACTAGGATGACTCCCGCCAAGAGCCTGTGGCATAGCCGAACATGGAGGATTACAAAGGACAGATAGGGTTGTCACCACCTACTGCCTACCTCTTCAATTCGTGGGTCTACGAGACATCCAACGCTACTTAACTATCCTAGCACCATGCTATCATAGTAAGTAAATACCGTAGGAGTTGCAGCACAAGCCATCCTAAGGCAATTAACTAAATGGTCGTTGAAACAATGTTGAGACGTAGCATAATTTATTCATATTAACATGATCATATCATAACTACTTAGACTATAGTGGGTTTTATAGTGTTTATGATGATAGTATAATGACATTAAGGCATGATCATAAAGACTATTCCTACCACATACATGGAATCCACAATCAAACAAGAAATGCTTCATCCAAGTATATGAATAAAGAAGACTAAAGATAATATCTTTATTGTGCATAAAGTCACAAATATAAGAAAATATACATAAGCCATACCTTTCCCAATTTGGACTTGGGACTAGAGGCTCTCCTCTCTATATCCTAACTCCACTAAGGACTAAGGGAACTAGTGTATACAATAGAATGATGATCAAGTGGTGTGTGTTGAAGTGAGGGGTGAGGGGTCCTATTTATAGGTGGAGAAGGGTTGGTTCCTGCCACCAAAAGCGTGTGAATCAGTCAGGACTAGGTGGAAGCTGACAAAGTTTCGCGCCAACACGTGGAAGCTGACAAAGTTTGGCGCCAGGACTAGGTCCCTCGACCTGGTCTTTGTACCTTTTCACGTGTTCTTTCTTCAGGTCACTGCCAGGTGGTCCTATCCCTTGATATGGGTGCTACACCATTGGATGGCCTCGAATACTTCTGTTTGTGAGCCATTTGATCCATGTGGTGCCACACGTCGGAGCTTGATTGGCTGGGATGATAATTTATAGGATCCATCCTCTTGTTTCACTTAAGTCCTGTATAAAATACCTGCATGACCAATCTCTACAAGTACAAGTAGAAATAGGTTAAATAGAAAGGTGACGTGTGCAAGAAATGATATTTCCTTCACATAATTGAGTTATATTGACAGGTAAAATTGGTATATAACAACCATCAACAAACTCCCTCGATCTTATCCTTTGCTCGTCCTGAGCAAAGTCAAGACTTTTGGTTGATTATCAGGAGTTGCTACAATGTTCTACTTTTCAAAATTACCATGTTCACAACAAAATACTCTACCTAGTATTGCAAAAATTGGCATGGTACTTCACCCATCTTAAGTCATTATGGGGCTTATGCCATCTCCTATTCATGGGGGGCTGAAAGATAGAACAGCAAATGGAGCACACATACCCTAGAAATCAAGTTCCACTCAAATTTTGGAGAGTTCAATTTAGATTTTAAGTACCTACATTTGATTCTCTCGGTCTCTCCTTTGTGTGTAGTGGAAATATTTCCTCACCACGACACTGTGCCTACACTCATCCTACCACTAAATAAGGCCTGTATGTGGAGCTTGGTAGAGAATATATTAGGCATATTTGCAACACGTAATATTGCTAAGTTAAAAAAAGCAAGCTTTAGGAGAAATTAATCCAAATTATTTGATTCAAGACTTGTGCATGTGTGATGGAATGGAGGTGGATGTGGATATTTGAGATGACTCCTTTTGAGTGGGTTCTCTTATTTCGCAGGGATGAAACATGGCCACTTTTTTTATCTTTTTTTTTCTCATGCTTATGATGTAAGATTTTCTTTTTCTTTTTCTTGTAGTCATGTCTTCTACTCCTTTTTTATGCAATAAACATGGAGAGAGTACTAAGCATGAAGGGTATGGAGTTTCCCTTTTTATTGCCAAATGATGGTATGATGGAATTTTTGCTTACTTCTAGTGTAGAAGTATAGCATGTGCAAGTGACGTCTTGAATTAAAAAAGCAATGTATTAAATCTCACATAGGTCTATACTAGTTTGACTAAGCTCAATGTGAAGACAAATAGCATATGCATAAGGTTTATCAATGTACTGTATCATATGGCTTTGGTAGGTATTTCTAATCAAATGAGAGTAACATAAATCTTTTCAGAATTTCTCCTGAAATCTTAGTTTCACTTTCAAAATAGGAGTAGCAACCCTATCACCATATCATATCTCACAACAACTTAGAATTAGATTAAGCTTTTGCTACCCACAATTTCTAAATCAAGGCAAAAGTAATTCTAGCCAATGAAAGCAATATTTTGGAGAGTAGTAAGTTGTAAACTAGGGACTTAGGAAAATTAAAGTAGAGAACCTATTCATCATTTCATCTATGTTAATTCTAAATTGTGAGACCTGTGTGTGCTGAATACATTGGCTATGACGATCAAAGTTTTGAGTTTTGCCAAAACACCCGTCTCATCAAGGTCTGACTCTAGGTCTGAGTTCCTGCAAGGTCCAATGATAGGTCCGACTTGTTTTGGGTAGCTCCGGCAAAGTCCGACGTAAGGTCTGACTTGTTTTGGCTAGGTACGACTTCTTTGTCTAGGTCCGACTTATTTTATATAGGTCTGAGCTATTTTTGCTAGCCCCGGCGCTATGTTCGACTAGCTTTGGTAAGCTTCAGTGCTAGGTCTGACTAGCTTTGGTAAGCTCCGGCGCTAGGTCCTGCTAGCTTTGGTAAGCTTCATTTCAAAGTCTGGTGCTAGTCTGCAATGGCTCTGGAAGTATACTTAGTATTCTTTTACTAAGTTTTTGGTGTGTTTTTGTGGCTATGGCTGATATCATCTTGGAAATGGTTTGCAACATGCTTATGTGAGGTGCTCACGTAAGGTGTTGTGGTTTCGGAACTAATGAGAGTCAAGTCGAGGACTTGTGCTCAGAAGTATCAGTTGTTTATTCATGTGCAGGTGTTGCTTGAGTTCAAGACATGGCTGGTGACGGATCCATAGAACTATTCTTAGGGAGAAGATGAGGTTCAACAACCAAGTTCAACAGGAATTGTGGTTGAGTTGACCGGGAGGTTGTGCAGCATGTTTGAATCAAGAACAATGCATATGAAGGTATCGTGGATATCGTTGGAAGATGTTTGCACATGTGCAAGGAGTGCATGGACATGTATACATTGTTCCAAGGCATGATGAAGAGATGTGGACGTAAATAATTGGTCGGAAAGGTCCAACCGACTAGGTTATGGACTCAGTCTGGTTTGACTCAAATTTGGAAATATTTGAGTTGGTTACGTTAGGATTCCGTGGTGAGCATGAAGTTGAGTTGTTTTTAAGAATGTGGGATACGTTCCTAAGGTGTTTGGAAGTCTTAAGATTGCTTCTATCTGCATATGGAAGAGTCTTGAGCAATTATGGAAAGTTACGGTTGAAATTGAGTAGGATACTAGTCCTAGTTTGGTTTGGGTTGGCCTCATGGCTGGTTATATAAGCAAGGGAGGCCAGAGTTTGTTCTAGACGACTTTGGGGCTGTTCATAATATGGTTTGATCAATAAAATTCGTAGTTTAAAGGAACTTTTGTGCCTTGTTTGTCCGACTTGTTTTCATCAGGTCTTTCTCGTTGAGTTTCTGCACAACACTACCTTGCTTCAGTGGTTTTAACATAACTCGAGTTTTACAGATCCAATTCACGTGATTCTTTTTAGGTTGTCTTCATAGTTGAGTATCTATCATCTACAAAAATTTTGAGGCCATTAGATTTGTGGTTTAGGATCTACACGAGTTTCTTTGCAGTGTTGTAGATCTGTTTTTTCTCGAGTAGAGCAGATTGACCTTCGTTCAATCTTTCAATCATAACATCAGTTTTTCTCAACGTATTTTCGTGATTATTGTTGTGACATCTTCATGACTTGATTCTCCACAATATATACTGGTTTTGTCACGATTGATCACGTTTATATTGGTTGCACACACAATTTCTTAACAGATTGATTTTCTACTGAGGGGTTTTTTGTTGCTTCCGCTGAAAAAGTTTTAATCTACCATTCACCCCCCCTCTGGTAGCTTTTCACGTGCTCTTCGATCCTACAATTGGTATCAGAGAAACATTTCTCTAATCTTTGTGTGATTATCACGTGTTTTTGGCTAATCATAATGGAGAAATACTCCACAAAACCTTGTGTCTTTAGTGGTATTGATTTTTAGGTTTGGAAGGCACGTATGGAAGTTTTCATCCAGGCACAAGGCTTTGCAATATGGGAAAAGGTGTACAAGCCTTTCGACGTGCCGTCAAATGATCAAGTCAGGGCTACAAACATGAGAGATGTCGACAACAACAACAAGGCTCGCAACTTGATCATACAAGGATTAACTCAAAGTGACTTCGACCGTGTTGATCACCTCCAATCTGCATATGATGTGCAGAAAGCACTCTGCGACTACCACGAGGGTCCAACACGATCAAGGAGGTAAGGCAAGACATGTTCAAAAAGGAGTACATGCGCTTTGAGATGCAACCAGGTGAGTCAATCGACGATCTCTTTGTTCGCTTTAATAAAATTCTTAGCAACTTGCGTAGTCTCAATGTTAATTTTTCAGATACTGAGAATGCTAGGCAATTACTAAGTGCATTAGCCATGTCAATTTGGGAGATGAAAGTCACATCTATTTGTGAATATTATATCATGAGTACACTTACTTTAGATGTTCTATACTCTAAATTGAAAACTCATGAAATTGACATAATCTCACATAAGAACCCCAACAAGTCTCTTGCATTTGTTTCTCGACGTGATATGCCTAGCTCTGGATAATATTCATCTTGTCCAACACTTGCTTTGTTGTCCTCTCTAACACTTGTGTGAGACCCATGTGTGCTGAATACATTGGCTATGACGATAAAGTTTTGAATACTACCAAAACACCTTTTTCAACAAGGTTCGACTCTAGGTCCGAGCTCCAGCAAGGTCCGACAATAGGTCCAACTTGTTTTGGGTAGCTCCGGCAAGGTCCGACATAAGGTCTGATTTACTTTGGCTAGGTCTGACTTCTTTGTCTAGGTCCGACTTATTTTGGCTAGGTCCGACTTGTTGTGGCTAACTCCGACATGTTCCGACGCTAGGTCCGACTAAGATTTAGTAAGCTCTGGCACTAGGTCTGAATAGTTTTTGTAAGCTATGGTGCTAGGTCCTCCTAGTTTTGGTAAGCTCCAATTTAAGGTCCGATTAGATTTGGCAAGGTCCGGAGCTAGATTGAAATGGTTATGCTTTTATCTTGCAATGTTTTGAACTTGCTTTACACTTATGGAAATTTTTCTTAGTATTCTTTTACTAAGTTTTTGGTGTGTTTTGGTGGTTAATGTTTGCTATGGTTCGCAACATGCTTCTGTGAGGCGCTCACGTAAGGTGTTGTGGTTTTGGAATTAACGTGAGTCAAGTCGAGGACTTGTGCTCGGAAGTATTGGTTGTTTGTTCATGTGCATGTGTTGCTTAAGTTCAAGACATGGCTGATGACGGGATCCATTGAACTAGTCTTAGGGAGAAGATGAGGTTCAACAACCAAGTTCGGGAGGAATTGTGGTTGAGTTGATCGGGAGGTGGCGCAGCATGTTTGAATCAAGAACAATGCATATGAAGGTAACATGGATGTCGTTGGAAGATGTTTGCACGTATAAAAGGAGTGCGTGGACGTGGCTATATGGTTCTGAGGCATGATGAAGAGATATGGACCTAAAGAATTGGTCAGAAAGGTCCAACTGACTAGGTTATGGACTCATGTTGTGGGTGGTTCGGGTTTGACTCAAATATGGAAAGATTTGAGTTGGTTATGATAGGATTTCATGTGGGTCACGAAGTTGAGTTGTTTTATAAATGTGGGATACGTTCTTAAGGTGTTTGGGAGTCTTAAGATTGTTTCTATCTGCGTATAGAAGAGTCTTGAGCAGTTACGGAAAGTTTTAATTTGTGAACTGAGTAGGATTAGAGTCCTAGTTACGATTGGGTCGGCCATAGGGCTGGTTATATAAGGAAGGGAGGCCAGAGCTCGTGGTGCACGACTTTGGGGCTGTTCCTTTTGTGTTTTGATCAATAAAATTTGTAGTCTAAAGGAGCTTTTATGGTTTGTTCGCCCGACTTGTTTCTGTCAAGTCTTTCTCGTCGAGTTTCTGCACCGCACTACCTTGCTATGGTGGTTTTATCATTACTCAAGTTTCATAAATCCAATTGATGTGATTCTTTTTGGGTGGTCTTCAAAACTTTATTTTCTATCATCTGTGAAAAATTCATGGTCATTAGATTTGTGTTTTCTGATCTGCACGAGTTCAACCTTTCAATCATAACTTAAGTTTTTCTCGATGGATTTTCGTGATTCTTGTTGTGACGTCTTTGTGACTTGATTCTCCACAATCGATACTGGTTTTATCACAAATGATCACGTCTAGATTAGCCGCACACACAATTTCTTAATAAATTGATTTTCTGTCAAGGGCTTTTTGTTGCTTCCGCTGAAAAAGTTTTAATCTACCATTCACCTCCCCCTCTAGTAGCTTTTCACGTGATCTTCGATCCTACAATTGGTCTCATAGCCACGGTATTCTAATCTTTGTGATTTGCATGTGTTTTTGACTAATCATCATGGAGAAATACTCTGCAAAACCTTGTGTCTTTAATGGTATTGATTTTCAGGTTTGGAAGGCACGTATGGAAGCTTTCATCCAGGCACAAGGCTTCACAATATGGGAAAAGGTATACAAGCCTTACGATGTGCCGTCAAACAATCAAGTCACGGCTACAAAGGTGAGAGATGACGACAACAAAGGCTCGGAAATTGATCATACAAGAATTAACTCAAAGTGACTTCGACCGTGTTGCACACCTCCGATCTGCGTACGATGTATGGAAAGCACTTTGTGACTACCACGAAGGATCCAAGACGATCATGGAGGTAAGGCAAGACATGTTCAAGAAAGAATACATGCGGTTCGAGATGCAACCTGGTGAGTCCATTGATGACTGCTTTGCTCGCTTTAATAAAATTCTCAGCAACTTGCATAGCATTAATGTTAATTTTTCAGATGCTGACAATGCTGGGCAATTACTAAGTGCATTAGACATGTCAATTTGGGAGATGAAAGTCACATCTATTCGTGAATCTACTGTCATGAGTACACTTACATTAGATGTGCTATATTTTAAATTGAAAACTCATGAAATTGACATAATCTCACGTAAGAACCCCAACAAGTCTCGTGCATTTGTTTCTCAACCTGACATGCCTAGCTCCGACCAATCTTCATCTTGTGGTACACTTGCTTTGTTGTCCTCTCTAATCCTTGAATAGATTGAGGAGTTTCTAGAGGAGGAGCTAGCACTTCTCTTTGCTAAGTTCTCAAAAGCATTGCAAAATGTGAGAACTAGAAAGAGAGGAAGCTTCGGACCTCAACGATTTTTCGAATGTGATAAGACAAGACATTTTCATTCGGACTGTCCTAACCTTTCAGGCCCTACTTCCCGGGAAGAAAAACAAACAAGGACAAGGCACTCCTCTGCTAATGATAAAAAAAAGGGTTTTACAGGTCGCCAATGATGAGGAAATCACTCCTATGGATATAAACAACACTCCATTCAACATACAAGATGCAATCAATAGAATTCACACACACCAATTAATTTTAGACGTGAGCTCGTTCTTATATGTTTCCTAATATATTTTTGAGAATAGATTGCTACCTAATGAGTTCATTGTGATTAGGATCCATGCAGAAGTTCAAGGAGTAACTGGAGGAAGATTTAGGGGTGTGGAGGACCAGATATTACGTTCAAAGAAGATGGAAACCGACCTCAACTCTAATTCGTGTCCAACTAGGAGTCCAGGAGCAGTAGGCACTAAAATGGACGCCCAAGACGCATACAAACTACGTTTCGGACGTTCTACATATGAACGGAAAGGGGGGAGGATAAACTTTCCAGTGGCGCTGGTCTCATGTCAAAATTCCTTCAGAATGGATAGAAATTTTGGAAACAAAATCGAGTTCAGAATCTTTCAGAGTACTGCGCCACCATATTGGGCCATTGGGCCTTGTATCAAGTCTAAAGTCCTTTATTTTCGTATATTAGGGTTAGGTCATGACCCCAACACCCCCTTGGACGTCCTTCCACCTATATATACTCTATAGTAGTCACCATAAACAATTGGGTTTTGCTTAGATTAATAATATCGTCGTTCTACGGTTTGTGAAACCCCAACTACGCGATTTCAGATTGTGTCTTCTATGTTCCTGCTTGTATTCTCGATTGCACTTGCAGGGATTATCCTTCTTGGCGAGGTCAATCGTGTGCAGCACGGTTGATAACCAACAGAGCGGTGGTGTAATGATTGCAGAGGTTTTTCGTGTTCTCCTCGAGAGCCTCGGATCATCAACCTCGAGATCTCCATCAATCGACTTACCCATTACCTATCAGAAGATCGGGACTCATATCAATTGGTATCATATTTCTAGGTTGCCCCTTAGGTAATTCATCTATCCATTATATTAGTTTTTTTTTCATACCTAGAGTCCATAAAAAGCCAAAAAAAAATTTGCAGTTTAGTAGATCTATTCATTACTTTGTCCAAACCACATTGAGCCTTTTGCAACTTTTGTTTTCAGTTTGGTTTTGTTGAGTTTTTGTCCATTGTTGATTCATATTGCTGGTTTAGAAAGTGTTTTTTGTATTAGTTTGAGTTTTGCATGGTGTCGATTCATCTTTTTGAATCGCGTCATCACATCCAGAATAAATTCATCTCTGTCCAATTCGGTATTTTGATCATATCTCACGCATATGAACTTGAAATTTAGAGTTCTTGTACTTTCTGGAAATCTTAAGAAGTTCTGCACAACTTTTGTATTCATATGTTTTCCATAAAACGGAGTTATCGTGGTCAAAGGCGCATTAGATCTGAATTTGTTCTTGATCTAGAATTTCTGAACAGTCTGTGTTTCGGGGGAAATATCTCCTATTGTTCTTGTCAAAAATAGTTCTTACATATATTTAAGTTAAAAAGGAGAGATATATCTACAATCTTCCTGTTGTATGTTTTTCTATTTAGAGCCTCTAAGTGTGCCTATTTATCCTTGGAAGATTGAGAAGAAAATCTGCAACAGACACATGAGATATCTTTAATTGCTTTCTATTGTGTTCTTCTTTTGCAAAAGATTCTAAAAAAATGAAGAAAAAATAAAAAGGCAAGTTCAAAATAAGATACAAAAGCCGCACAAAAAAAGAGAAAAAAACAACAACAAAAACAGAAGTGCTTGCATTCTTTGTGTCATCTAGATTTGTCTCATGTCTTGCTAGCTTGAACTACTAAGAAAACATTTAGGCCAGCAACTTTGACAAGTACCTTGGACACTTATTCATCTTTACTATCTGATTTCATTGTTGCTAATACTTGCTACATATAAAGTGTCATTCAAGCTACACTTTACTCTTGAGCAGAATCGATACACCTTTGCAATCATCCCACGCTTCATTGGTTTCTTCATACCGGCCACCGTTTGCCACCTGCAGTGTCGGTAAGAACACTTGTAAGAGTGTGGTAAGACGCTTGAGAGTGTGTGATTCCACTTCCACATTGCCATTATCCCTTGTAGTTGATGGATAACATATTTTTTTGTTGTCTTCTGTTTGCTACTAACAATGTTAGGTAAAAGCAAGAATCATGCATTATATGCTGAGATGATTGACATGATGAAGACGACGATGGAGTTACTCGCTAAGAATCAAACATCAACCAAGGTTTCACATGATATTCAGACCATCTTTACAACTCCTTCCATAGAAAGTAATTACATTCTCCCATCTCTTTCTTCTTATGATGACTTCGGTTACGATGAATATATTGCTTGTGAAATAGAGTTGGATAAAATTTTTGGAAAATGTCATATGTGTGAGAGGAGAAAGATTAGAAATGTTGCAAGTGCATTAGTAGGTTGTGCATTAACTTGGTGGAACAATTTAAATGATCTAGAAAAACCTCGAACATGGAATGATATGAAAATTTGTATGTGAGAAACTTTTATGAATGTATCTAATTACAAAGATGAAGTGCATCAATTTGTGGAGAACTTTTGTGGAGAAATTTCTTGTTGTACCTCCTTTTGTGGCTAACATTTTGCAGGACAATATAGAAAATAATATAGATGATGCAAAAGAGAACGAGGCTTTTGACAACACTTGTGAAATTTTAGATGGATCAACTAATAATGCACTCGAAATCACTGCTGAAAATAGTAAGGCAAAACATTCTACAAATACAAAAGGTGAGTAGTTTTTAGATGTTCTGAATTTTTCCACCAATCATACTATTTTTGAGGAGCAACTATTAGAATCGTTTATTTATACACTATTATCACATGTTGATTTTCCTGCTGATCGTTGCGCTAAGAAAGAATTGTGTGCTAATAATTATATTGTACCTATGCTAAAACAATCAAATGAATTTGATACTTTATCACTCACTTGTGCTGAAATTAAGCATTTCATTTGAATTACATGTGAAATGGATGAGCTGAAATTGTTGTCTTCTCTAAATACTTTGGGTTATATTGAATTTGACACTCTTTATGATCTAGATATCGTAGCGAACAGAATATTTTCCCAATCTGAATTGCCTTTGTTAAGTAGAAATATTTTTCATGCTATAGGCAAATATGAATATAGTGGTATGTTTATGGTGCATAAAGTTTACATATGTTCAAATGCGAAAGCTCCTTTTGTGCTGCAACAACATGGTCAAGTAAATGAATGTACTAATGCTAATAATGTCTTGTCAAGTTTTTCTAGTACTTTTTCCTTGCAGCAGGGACAACAAAAGTATTATTCACTGCGGTTGTGCATTATGGACAACACTCATTCTACCCCCAAAGCAAGACTTTTTGCTGGACATACGAGCAAGCCAAGGCCGGCTTGTCATCAAGAAGGAGAGAATGATGAGATCATGCACATTATAAATGCACATACATACATGATGCAATGTTTATTTGTTTGGGATCCTGGCTCAAGTGAATGTGCTCACTTATTTGATGGAGAACATGAAGATGGTTCACTATATCGTCCACCACTTTGGCCTCCTCCTTTCATGCATACAAGAAGATTTGATGGCGTTGCACATATGGACCCACACATGAGAGAAGATGAACTTGAGTCGAGGACGACTCCAATTAAAGAAGGGGAGCATGATGAGGACATCACTCCTATGGATATACACAACACTCCATTCAACATACAAGATGCAATCAATATAATTCACACACACCAATTAATTTTAGAGGTGAGCTTGTTCTTATATGTTTCCTTATATATTTTTGAGAATAGATTGGTACCTAATGAATTAATTGTGATTAGGATCCATGGAGAAGTTCAAGGAGTAATTAAAGGAAGATTTAGGGGCGTGGAGGACCAGATATTACGTTCAAATAAGATGGAAACCGACCCCAACTCTAATTCGTATCCAACTCGGAGTCCAGGAGCAGTTGGCACTAAAACAGACGTTCAGGAGGCATACAAACTCCGTTTTGGACGTTCTACATATGCACGGAAAGGGGAGAGCATAACCTTTCCAATGGCGCTGGTATCATGTCAAAATTCCTTCGGAGTCAACGGGAATTGTCGAAACAAAATCGAGTTCAGAATCTGTCAGGGTGTTGCGCCACCGTATTGGGCCATTGGGCCTTTTATCAAGTCTAAAGTTTATTATTTTTGTATCTTAGGGTTAGGTCACGACCCCAACACCCACTTGGACGTCCTCCCGCCTATATATACTCCATAGTAGCCACCATGAAAAATTGGGTTTTGCTTAGATTAATAATATCATTGTTCTACAGTTTGTGAAACCCCAACTTCGCGATTTCAGATCGTGTCTTCTACGTTCATGCTTGTGTTCTCCATTGCACTTGCAGGGATTAGCCTTCTTGTTGTTGATGGCTCCTAAGATATACCAACAAATCATCCTCGACAATGGCGCCAGAAATGCTTGTTGGTATTTCTTATGCACCATTAAATAAACATCTCCAACTGATGTGTCAGAAATACTTGTTAATGGTTCCATTGGATCACAGAGTGAATTCTGCAAGCGCACAGAAATATCATTGTAGAATTTCCCCTTAAGAGTGTTCCCAAGGGTTTCATTTGTTTGATCCCAATGGAAGGCAAGGAAGAGATATAACAATCATCAAGTAGAAAGGATAGAAAGGTCTAGGTAAGAATCTTGTAAGGATGGATAAAATAATAGTAGAGGTAGTGTGACACACACAAAAGCTTTCAAGTCTAAGGGGGGGTAAGAGGATCCTAGAGGTTAGTTAAGGTTGAGAGTTATGGAGGTACTCCTACTATGCTCTATTGTACATATACATATTCTAAACTAATTATCCATAAGCTAGATCAATAGTGAATACTTATGCTATGCGGTTCAACACATCGGGCACGGGCTTACCCATAGCAATACTAGGGCGACTCCCACCAAGAGTCTGTGGCATAGCCGAACGTGGAGGATTACAAAGGACAGATAGGGTTGTCACCACCTACTGCCTACCTCTTCAATCTGTGGGTCTACGAGACATCCAATGCTACTTAGCTATCCTAGCACCATGCTAGCATATTAAGTAATTACCTTAAGAGCCTAGGCACAAGTCATCCATGGCAATGAATTGAATCATCATTGAACCAATGTTGATACACAACATAATTATCCATACTAACCTAGTTATGTTATAATTAACTAGACTATAGTGGGGGTCTATAGGTTCTATGATAATGAGATATGTTCATGATGAAACAGTCATATAAGCTATACCTTCCACATACATGGACTCCACAATCAAACAAGAAACTCTTTGCCCAAGTATATGTATAAGTAGAGACTAAAGATACTATCTTTATTATGCATGAAGTCACAAATACAAGAAAGAATACATGAGACATACCTTTCCCAATATAGGATTGGGAAGAGAGAGACTCCTTACTCCTTTCCCAATTTGGACTCGGGACTAGAGACTCTCGTCTCTACAACCTAACTCCTCCAAGACTATGGATGATAGTATATACAATAGAGATGAAGCTCAAGTGGTGTGTGTTGAAGTGAGGGGTAGGGGGTCCTATTTATATTAGTGTTGAGGTCGGTTCCAGCCACCAAAAGCGCGCGAATCAGTCACCATTGACTCCAGAGAGCCGGGAGGAGCCAACACGTGGAGGCTGACCGAGTTTGGTGCAAAGACCAGGTCGGCCGACCTGGTCATTGCACCGTTTCTCGTGTGCATTCTCTAGGTGGCTGCCAGGTGGATCCCATTGATGTATATGAGTGATACACCGTTGGATCTCCTCGGATACTTCTGTTTCTGGGCCATTTGATCCATGGGATGCCACGTGTCGTCACCTGATTGGCTGGGATGATATTTTATAGGATTGGTCCCTCTACATTTCCTACATACAATGCTGCATACACATATTTATCCAAGTCCAAGTGGAATTGGGTTAGGTAGAAAGGTGATGTGTGCAAGAAATGACAAATACTTCATATAATTGAGTTAAATTAACGGATGAAATTGGTATATAACAGCCGTCAACAAACTCCCCCATGCTTATCCTTTGCTCGTCCCGAGCAAAGTCAAGACTTTAGGTTGATGATAAGGTGTTGCTACAATGTCTTATTTTCAAAAGTATATATTGCACAACAAGATACTCTACCTAGTATTGCAGAAATTGGCTATGGTACTCTACCTTTTTTAGGTTATCATGGGTCTTATGCTTTTTCATATTCATGAGTAGTTGAAAGGTAGAATAGCAATTTGGAGCAAACATAGCCTAGAAATCAAGTTCCACATAAATCCCGGAGAATTCAATTTAGATGTTAAGTACCTCAATTTGATTCTCTCAATAACTCCTTTGTGGATAGTGGAAATATTTCCTCACCAAAGCATTGTGCCTCTACTATTCCTACTCATTGAATATGGCTTGTAGGAGCTTGGTAAGGAAAGTAAGTAGGCGTATTTGCATCACATATATTGCTAAGTCAAAAGAGTAAGCCTTAGGAGAATTCAAATCAAAACTTTTTGATTCAAGACTAGTGCATGTGTGATGGAGTGGATGTGGATACTTGAGATAACTCCTTTTTGGTATAATCTCTCTTTCTTTTGCAGGGATGAAACATGGCTACTTTCCTTTTCTCTTTTTTTTCTCATGCTTATGATGTAAGCATGCTTTTTTTTGTAGCCATTTCTTCTACTCCCTTACTTTGCAATGAATTTTGAAGAGAGTGCTAAACATGAATAACATGGAGTTTCTCTTTTTATTGTGGTATGGTGGATATGATGGATATTTTGCTTACTTCTAGCGTAGAAGTATAGCATGTGCAAGTCAAGTCTTGAATTCAAAAAGAGTTGAATGATTTCTCTCATAGGTGTATACTAGTTTGACTAGGCTCAATGTGAAAGCAAATAGCATATGCATCAGCTTTTGTCTATGTATGAACATCATATGGCTTTGGTAGGTATTTCCAATCAATTGAGGGAAACTTAAATCTTTTTATAATTTCTCCGGAAATCTAAGTTTTACTTTCAAACTAGGACTAGCAGCCCTATTACCATTTCTAATCTTGCAACAACCTAGAATTAGATTAAGCTTTTGCTACCCACAACTTCCAAATTAAGGTAAAAGTATTTCAAACCAATGAAAGCAATATTCGAGGAGTAGCAAGTTATAAACTAGAGACATAGGAAAATAAAACAGAGCAAGTGGGGGTCCTCCCCCAAGCTTGTTCTTCAACTACCTCCGTGAGTGTGCTGTAGATGTCAACCGTTTTCACTTCAAATTCTCCCATACGTCTAGTGAGGTCCGTCATTCCTTGGCTATATTCATGATGACTTCTAGCCGAAAAGG
This sequence comes from Tuctoria greenei, assembly GCA_036927565.1. NCBI lineage: Eukaryota > Viridiplantae > Streptophyta > Magnoliopsida > Poales > Poaceae > Tuctoria > Tuctoria greenei. The sequence goes on along the minus strand of JAYESD010000011.1, from coordinate 22,817,091 downwards.
AACGGTGTCCTCTCATGGACGTTGGGGGCAAGCTACTAGAGCTTGAAGTGGATAAGGGTGGATCCCTTTGCCATTCTTGCCAAGATGATCCCCCAGTATCATACGTCGGAGGTTGAGTCCATCCGGGCTTATAACCCGTTGGCTTCTCTTCCTCTTGGTATTCATGGACCGGAGAGATTATCGGTGGCATGCCTGTGGCTGCAGCCCTCGCACGATTCCTTGTTACCCTGCTAGAGATATTACTTCTTCTTGCTTCCTCAAGAGTAAGAAGATTAATGGTTAGCCTCCGGCATTTGTACAAATGAAAATCCTGGTTAGGTAACCAAATTTCATTAACAAAGCCGGGATAGAAAAATATCAAGAAGCCATCATGATCCTGCTTAAGGGTATGTCCTTGCACTAAATAGTCTTCATCAATTAATTCTCTTTCAGTCTCAATATATTCAAATGAAGAGTATTTAAGTGCTCCTACCCTATCAGCAATATGAGTAATCAATGAAGTGCATTCAATTGGTCCTGATTTTGAAATGTAATCTAACCATTGTGTCATCATGGCTTTGACTGGAGCAACTTTTATCTTTTTAATCATGGCAAACAAAAGTTTCAATTCATCATCTCGCACAACCCTAACATCTCCCCTAGGGAACATAGTCATAGCCACCCATCTATGCATGAAGCTTAAGGTAGGGTTTTGGATGTGGCTATTCCTAGGAGCCCTACACGTGACCTCACTAGTTAGCTCATGCCACAAACTTTGTTTGTTAAACATAGGCAAATTGTCTAAATCTAGCAAACACTGTTTATGGAAGCCTAGGATGCTACCTAATTCTTTCCATAGGATGTTGTATTCTTTTTGAAATAATCTAAAAGTAATACCATCAAATCCTATTCTTAGCGTGCAAATGAATTGGATAGTGAGAAGGCGTGAACCTTTCTCCTCTATGTGAACGAAGTCATCAAATCAAATTACATGCGAAATGGAAAGAAATTCGGAGTCCATATCTATTTTGGAGATCAAATGTGGATCATAAGCCTTGGCGTGGCGGAACTCACGATCTTGGAGAAGCCTACGTGCTTGATCTTCAACTTCGCTGCGTATGTCGAGGTCATTGTCATGAAGAAGTTGGTGTGGGTTGCTTCTCTCTTCCATGGGAGTGTCCTCACACACACTTCTCATCCTTGGGCTTGTACCCATGGAAGAGAGGCGTGCACTAGAACCTTCACCATGGCTTGAGCTTGCAGCCTCCTTCCTCTTTCCAAACAACCTATTCATGTCCTTTTGAGTTCAACAAGCAAGAACAAAAAAAGGCGAGAAAAATCCGAAAAGAAGCGATTTTTGGAAAAAAAAACTCTCAATGAATTTTTCTTCTCTTGAAAGCTTGAGTGTAAAATGCAAATGCAAACAAAAGAAAATCTTTTTGGGGATGGATTTGAGCAAGAGTGTTGCAATGAAGAGCAAGAAAAACAAGGTGAGCTAGAGAGTGACTTGGGGAGGTGTAAAATGATGTGGTGTGTGAAGAGAGGTGCTCCTCACGGCCACAATTTATAGGGTGCACCCTCCAACATTCACTTGGGGTTCAAAATGTAGCCGTTGGAGGAAGGGGAGCCAATTTGGCTCCACTCCCTGTTCGGCCGACCAGGGGGTTCGGCTGACCTGATAGGTGGCCCCCCTGGTTCCCCTTTTGGCAAATGGCTCCCCAACGGCTATAAAGTTAGCACGTTGGTGAAATGCCACATGTGCAGCTTAGAAAAAATTGTTTTTTCAAATAAAACCTTTTTTCAAATCCAATAAAAATTTTCTTTTGAAAAGAAAAAAGAAAAATGATAGTTGAGAATATAAGATTCTCAACTTGCTAGGGAAAATCAAATATGCAATGGGAAAAATCCAAAAGGGGTGGAAAGAGAAAGAAAGAAAAATAGAGTGGGATAACTACCAATTTAACCTATTGGCGTAGGTCTCACCACCGTCTGATGAGATGGACATTCCTCAGTCTCCATTTCACATCCGGTCCCAGAGGGATGGGCTCGGACGACTTGTCTTTCTTCTTCCGCCATTCCTTCTTTGGCGGTTGTGTGGACTTGGGCCTTCGGGAAGGTCCAGATGATTCTGTCGCCTTTGGATATTGGCGTGGTTGAAACGACGTATTCTCCTCGTAGATTAATCTTCTCATGAATGCAATGAGTGAGTCCACCTTTGGAGGTGTGACTTCGACCTCCTTGATGTGTTTATCATTCGGCCCATACTTGATTCGAATCATGGAGCATTGTTCTAATCTTGGCCGAAAGTTAAACTTTTCCTCCTTGCCATTGATATGGAAGTGGATTTCTCCAGCTCCCACATCTATGTGAGCTTTTGCAGTGCTTAGGAATGGATGCCCAAGAATGAGTGGTGTATCTTTCTAAGTGTCCATGTCTAGCACCACAAAATCCACGGGTATGAAGCAGTTCTGGATCTTCACTGGGACGTCTTCAGCAATACCCGCTGGATAACGGACTGAAGAGTCAGCCAGTTGTAGCTGCATTGGTGTTGGAGTCAGCTTTGTGAAGTTCAGCTGGTCGAACACACCCTTGGGCATCACACTGACACTTGCTCCCAGATCACAAAGTGCCTTGTCAAAGTGGTGAGCCCCAATTGAGCATGAAATGGTAGGACATCCGGGGTCCTTTTTCTTTTCAGGAAGCCTATTGAGGATGGCTGCACTACAGTCTTCGGTAAGCTTGATGACCTCAGTGGTGGGCAATGGCCGTTTGTTGTTCAATATGTCCTAGAGATAGCGAGCATAAGTGGGTACTTGCATCGCATCAATCAAGGGCACATTGATGTGGATCTTTTGGATAATCTCAACAAAACGGTTGAATTGCTCATCCATTGTTGGCTTCCTTTGTCTGTGAGGGAATGGCAATAAGTTGGTGTCTTCAAAGTGTTTGGCCATTCTCTCACCAAGTAGTTCACTTGGGACATCCTCCTTCTCAGGGTCAGTTGTCCTCTTTTCTTGTGTGGGATATGGTGGGTCACGAGTGATCTTTCCTCTTCTCGTAACCACTGCACTGACATTCTCCACTGGGGCTTCTGGCTGCCCCGGAATTTTGTTGTTTTCTAATGGAGGGACAACTGCAACAAGTTGTGCCAGCTGAGTCTCCAACATCTTGTTGAAGCTCAGTTGATTCTTGAATGCTGAGGATAGTCCTTCAATCTTTGCATTAATCTTCTCTAGGGTCTTGTCATTAGCTGACAGCTTCTTGGATAGGGCATTGTTGATCTTGAGCTGGCTAATGGCAAGTTCTCTCAAGTTGGGCTGATTTCCAGGGTTGCCATTGTTTTTGTACCCTCCTTGAAAGAATGGGCGTTGTTGACCCCACCCTAGACCTCCTGGACGATAGCCATTGTTGTTGTTGAAATTCCATTGTGGGTGAGGTATAGGGCATCCTCACAAGTTTCTGGGCAATCATTGCCCATATGACCCGTGTCGCCACAGACTCACGTGATGTGAGAGTCTAGGGCATAGGCATTCCCAGACACTTCACCACTGGCTTGTCCATCAATTTTCTTCATTAGGAGGTCCAATTTTGCAATGATCATGTCCACCTCCTTCAAGGTGTGCATGCCTCGCTGTCAGGTATGGAGACGCTCATCGTTCCATCCCATGTTGGACACCATCTTCTCAATAAGATCTTTAGCTTTTGGCACCGTCAATGAGAAGAAGGCTCCTCCAGCAGCAGCATCCAAATGGTCACGAGCTGATGGGATCAGCCCGTTATAGAAATTTTGAATAAGGAGCCAGTCATCCGTCCCATGGTGGGGACAGGCTAGGATGTACTCCTAAAGCCTTTCCCATGCCTCGGGAATAGATTCCTTGGGCTCTTGCTGAAAGCTGGAAATCCTTCCACGTAGGGCATTGGTTTTTCCTAGCGGGAAGAATTTGGCGAGGATTGTCGTAGAACACTTATCCCAAGTGTCTACAACACTTCGGTTCGTGTAGAACCACTATTTCGCTCTCCCAAGGAGAGAGAACGGGAACAGTCTCAGACCGACCGCATCTAGAGACACGTCCTTGATCTTAAAAGTGTTGCACATCTCGAGGAATTCTTGCAGGTGAGCACTTGCATCCTCGTTAGCCTTCCCACAGAATGATTTGGCTTGCACCATAGTGATAAGGCCAATTTTGATCTCAAAGTTCACATCTCCCGTGTTAACAGTGGGCCCATTGTTAGCAGAGGGAGCTGAGAACTCACAAAGGGTCTTCTGAGCCAATGGCGTTTGAATTGTTGGTGCAGAAATGCTGGCTTGCTTTGCCGCTCGAATCTTCTGAGGAGTAACGATACGGGGTCAGTCTCTCAGAAGAGATTCGGGATCTTCAATAAAGTTTTCCGGCAGGTGGAAACCAGACATACACTACCCTATTTTCACATTAATGCGAAAACAAAGAATGGTTATCCTACTAAAATCCTACCCAGGGTTCTATCCTATTAACTTAGTCATGTTATATCTATATGCCTTCCCCGGCAACGGCGCCAGAAATGCTTGTTGACGGCTCCTAAGATATAATAACAAATCATCCCTGGCAACGGCGCAAGAAATGCTTGTTGGTATTTCTTATACACCATTAACTAAACATCTCCAACTGATGTGTCAAAAATGCTTGTTAATGGTTCTATTGGATCACAGAGTGAATTCCGCAAGCGCACGGAAATATCATTGTAGCATTTCCCCTTAAGAGTATTCCCAAGGGTGTCATTTATTTGATTCCAAAGGAAGGCAGGGAAGAGATATAACAATCATCAAGTGGAAAGGGTAGAAAGGTATACGTAAGAATCTAGTAAGGATTGATAAAATAATAGTGGAGGTAGTGTGACACACACAAAAGCTTTCAAGTCTAAGGGGGGTAAGAGGATCCTAGAGGTTAGTTAAGGTTGAGAGTTATGGAGGTACTCCTACTATGCTGTATTGTACATATACATAGTCTAAACTAATTATCCATAAGCTAGATCAATAGTGAATATTATGCTATGTGGTTCAACACATCGGGCAAGGGCTTACCCCTAGCAATACTAGGGCGACTACCGCCAAGAGCCTGTGGCATAGCCGAACGTGGAGGATTACAAAGGACAGATAGGGTTGTCACCACCTACTGCTTACCTCTTCAATCTGTGGGTCTACGAGACATCCAATGCTACATAGCTATCCTAGCACCATGCTAGCATATTATGTAATTACCTTAAGAGCCTAGGCACAAGCCATCCTAAGGCAATGAATTGAATCATCATTGAACCAATGTTGATACACAACATAATTATCCATACTAACCTAGTTATGTTATAATTAACTAGACTATAGTGGGGTTCTATAGGTTCTATTATAATGAGATATGTTCATGATGAAACTGTCATAGAAAATATACTTCCACATACATGGACTCCACAATCAAACAAGAAACGCTTTTCCCAAGTATATTTATAAGTAGAGACTAAAGATATTATCTTTATTATGCATAAAGTCACAAATACAAGAAAGAATACATGAGCCATACGTTTCCCAATATAGGATTGGGAAGAGAGAGACTCCTTACTCCTTTTCCAATTTGGACTTGGGACTAGAGACTCTCCTCTCTACAACCTAACTCCTCTAAGACTATGGATTATAGTATATACAATAGAGATGAAGCTCAAGTGGTGTGTGTTGAAGTGAGGTGTAGGGGTCCTATTTATACTAGGGTTGAGGTTGGTTCCCGCCACCAAAAGCGCGCGAATCAGTCACCATTTACTCCAGGAAGCCGAGAGGAGCCAATATGTGGAGGCTGACCGAGTTTGGTGCAAAGACCAGGTCGGCCGACTCCCTGGTTCGGCCGACCTGGTCATTGCACCATTTCTCGTGTGCTTTCTCCAGGTGGCTGCCAGGTGGGTCCCATTGATGTATATGGATTATACACCGTTGGATCTCCTCGGATACTTCTGTTTGTTGGCCATTTGATCCATGGGATGCCACGTGTCGTCGCCTGATTGGCTGGGATGATATTTTATAGGATTGGTCCCTCTACATTTCCTCATTTCCTGCATAAAATGCTGCATACACATATTTCTCCATGTCCAAGTGGAATTGGGTTAGGTAGAAAGGTGATGTGTCCAAGAAATGACAAATCCTTAGGAGAATTCAAATCAAAACTTTTTGATTCAAGACTAGTGCATGTGTGATGGAGTGGATGTGGATACTTGAGATAACTCCTTTTTGGTATAATCTCTCTTTCTTTTGCAGGGATGAAACATGGCTACTTTCCTTTTCTCTTTTTTTTTCTCATTCTTATGATGTAAGCATGCTTTTTTTTGTAGCCATTTCTTCTACTCCCTTTCTTTGAAATGAATTTTGAAGAGAGTGCTAAACATGAATAACATGGAGTTTCTCTTTTTATTGTGGTATGGTGGATATGATGGACATTTTGCTTACTTCTAGCGTAGAAGTATAGCATGTGCAAGTGAAGTCTTGAATTCAAAAAGAGTTGAATGATTTCTCTCATAGGTGTATACTAGTTTGACTAGGCTCAATGTGAAAGCAAATAGCATATGCATCAGGTTTTGTCTATGTATGAACATCATATGGCTTTGGTAGGTATTTCCAATCAATTGAGGGAAACATAAATCTTTTTATAATTTCTCCGGAAATCTAAGTTTTACTTTCAAACTAGGACTAGCAGCCCTATTACCATTTCTAATATCTCAACAACCTAGAATTAGATTAAGCTTTTGCTACCCACAACTTCCAAATTAAGGTAAAAGTATTTCAAACCAATGAAAGCAATATTCGGGGAGTAGCAAGTTATAAACTAGAGACTTAGGAAAATAAAACAGAGCAAGTGGGGGTCCTCCCCCAAGCTTGTTCTTCAACTAGTATTTCAAACCAATGAAAGCAATATTCGGGGAGTAGCAAGTTATAAACTAGAGACTTAGGAAAATAAAACAGAGCAAGTGGGGGTCCTCCCCCAAGCTTGTTCTTCAACTACCTCCGTGATAAGGGTTGAACCCTTAATGACGGAAGTATGCTGCAAGATCGGCTTGTTGTTGTTGTAGCGCCATGTTGAAGTTGGTGAATTGAGCATCCATGTGTTGTTGCCAATCCTGGGTACCTTGAACATGCTCCTGGAGTGTGCTATAGATGTCACCCATTTTCACTTCAAATTCTCCCATACGTCAAGTGAGGTCCGTCATTCCTTGGCTATATTCATGATGACTTCTAGCCGAAAAGGAACGACGTCCTCTCATGGACGTTGGGGGCAAGCTACTAGAGCTTGAAGTGGATAAGGGTGGATCCCTTTGCCATTCTTGCCAAGATGATCCCCCAGTATCATACGTCGGAGGTTGAGTCCATCCGGGCTTATAACCCGTTGGCTTCTCTTCCTCTTGGTATTCATGGACCTGAGAGATTATCGGTGGCATGCCTGTGGCTGCAGCCCTCGCACGATTCCTTGTTACCCTGCTAGAGACATTACTTCTTCTTGCTTCCTCAAGGGGAAGAAGATTAATGGTTAGCCTCCGACATTTGTACAAATGAAAATCTGGGTTAGGTAACCGAATTTCATTAACAAAGCCGGCATAGAAAATTATCAAGGAGCCATCATGATCCTGCTTAAGGGTATGTCCTTGCACTAAATAGTCTTCATCAATTAATTCTCTTTCAGTTTCAATATATTCAAATGAAGAGTATTTAAGTGCTCCTACCCTATCAGCAATATGAGTAATCAATGAAGTGCATTCAATTGGTCCTGATTTTGAAATGTAATCTAACCATTGTGTCATCATGGCTTTGACTGGAGCAACTTTTATCTTTTTAATCATGGCAAACAAAAGTTTCAATTCGTCATCTCGCACAACCCTAACATCTCCCCTAGGGAACATAGTCATAGCCACCCATCTATGCATGAAGCTTAAGGTAGGGTTTTGGATGTGGCTATTCCTAGGAGCCCTACACGTGACCTCACTAGTTAGCTCATGCCAAAAACTTTGTTTGTTAAACATAGGCAAATTGTCTAAATCTAGCAAACACCGTTTGTGGAAGCCTAGGATGCTACCTAATTCTTTCCATAGGATGTTTTATTCTTTTCGAAATAATCTAAAAGTAATACCATCAAATCCTATTGTTAGTGTGCAAAGGAATTGGATAGTGAGAAGGCGTGAACCTTTCTCCTCTATGTGAACGAAGTCATCAAATCCAATTACATGCGAAATGGAAAGAAATTCGGAGTCCATATCTATTTTGGAGATCAAATGTAAATCGTAAGCCTTGGTGTGGCGGAACTCACGATCTTGTAGAAGCCTGCGTGCTTGATCTTCAACTTCGCTGCGTATGTCGAGGTCATTGTCATGAAGAAGTTTGTGTGGGTTGCTTCTCACTTCCATGGGAGTGTCCTCACACACACTTCTCCTCCTTGGGCTTGTACCCATGGAAGAGAGGCGTGCACTAGAACCTTCACCATGGCTTGAGCTTGCAGCCTCCTTCCTCTTTCCAAACAACCTATTCATGTCCTTTTGAGTTCAACAATCAAGAACAAAAAAAGGCGAGAAAAATCCAAAAAGAAGCGATGTTTGGAAAACAAAACTCTCAATGAATTTTCTCCTCTTGAAAGCTTGAGTGTAAAATGCAAATGCAAACAAAAGAAAATATTTTTGGGGATGGATTTGAGCAAGAGTGTTGCAATGAAGAGCAAGAAAAACAAGGTGAGCTAGAGAGTGACTTGGGGAGGTGTAAAATGATGTGGTGTGTGAAGAGAGGTGCTCCTCACGGCCACAATTTATAGGGTGCACCCTCCAACATTCACTTGGGGTTCAAAATGTAGCCGTTGGAGGAAGGGGAGCCAATTTGGCTCCACTCCCTGTTCGGCCGACCAGGGGGTTCGGCTGACCTGACAGGTGGCCCCCTGGTTCCCCTTTTGGCAAATGGCTCCCCGACGGCTATAAAGTTAGCACGTTGGTGAAATGCCACATGTGCAGCTTAGAAAAAATTGTTTTTTCAAATAAAACCTTTTTTCAAATCCAATAAAAATTTTCTTTTGAAAGGAAAGAAAGAAAAATGATAGTTGAGAATATAAGATTCTCAACTTGCTAGGGAAAATCAAATATGCAATGGGAAAAATCCAAATGGGGTGGAAAAAGAAAGAAAGAAAAATAGAGTGGGATAACTACCAATTTAACCTATTGGCGTAGGTCTCACCACCGTCCAATGAGATGGACATTCCTCTGTCTCCATTTCACATCCGATCCCAGAGGGATGGGCTCGGACAGCTTGTCTTTCTTTCCACCATTCCTTCTTTGGTGGCTTGGTGGACTTGGGCCTTCGGGAAGGTCCAGATGATTCTGTCGCCTTTGGATATCGGCGTGGTTGAAATGACGTATTCTCCTCGTAGATTAATCTTCACATGAATGCAATGAGTGAGTCCACCTTTGGAGGTGTGACTTCGACCTCTCTGATGTGTTTATCATTCGGCCCATACTTGATTCGAATCATGGAGCATTGTTCTAATCTTGGCCGAAAGTTAAACTTTTCCTCCTTGCCATTGATATGGAAGTGGATTTCTCCAGCTCCCACATCTATGCGAGCTTTTGCAGTGCTTAGGAATGGATGCCCAAGAATGAGTGGTGTATCTTTCTAAGTGTCCATGTCTAGCACCACAAAATCCATGGGTATGAAGCAGTTCTGGATCTTCACCGGGACGTCTTCAGCAATACCCGCTGGATAACGGACTGAAGAGTCAGCCAGTTGTAGCTGCATTGGTGTTGGAGTCAGCTCTGTGAAGTTCAGCTGGTCGAACACACCCTTGGGCATCACACTGACACTTGCTCCCAAATCACAAAGTTCCTTGTCAAAGTGGTGAGCCCCAATTGAGCATGAAATGGTAGGACATCCGGGGTCCTTTTTCTTTTCAGGAAGCCTATTGAGGATGGCTGCACTACAGTCTTCGGTAAGCTTGATGACCTCATTGGTGGGCAATGGCTGTTTGTTGTTCAGTATGTCCTGGAGATAGAGAGCATAAGTGGGTACTTGCATCGCATCAATCAAGGGCACATTGATGTGGATCTTTTGGATGATCTCAACAAAACGGTTGAATTTCTCATCCATTGTTGGCTTCCTTTGTCTGTGAGGGAATGGCAATAAGTTGGTGTCTTAAAAGTGTTTGGCCATTCTCTCACCAAGTAGTTCACTTGGGACATCCTCCTTCTCAGGGTCAGTTGTCCTCTTTTCTTGTGTGGGATATGGTGGGTCACGAGTGATCTTTCCTCTTCTCGTAACCACTGCACTGACGTTCTCCACTGGGGCTTTTGGCTGCCCCGGAATTTTGTTGTTTTCTAATGGAGGGACAACTGCAGCAAGTTGTGCCAGCTGAGTCTCCAACATCTTGTTGAAGCTCAGTTGATTCTTGAATGCTGAGGATAGTCCTTCAATCTTTGCATTAATCTTCTCTAGGGTCTTGTCATTAGCTGACAGCTTCTTGGATAGGGCTTTGTTGATCTTGAGCTGGCTAATGGCAAGTTCTCTCAAGTTGGGCTGATTTCCAGGGTTGCCATTGTTGTTGTACCCTCCTTGAAAGAATGGGCGTTGTTGACCCCACCCTTGACCTCCTGGACGATAGCCATTGTTGTTGTTGAAATTTCCATTGTGGGCGAGGTATAGGGCATCCTCACAAGTTTCTGGGCAATCATTGCCCATATGACCCGTGTCGCCACAGACTTCACACGTGATGTGAGAGTCTAGGGCATAGGCATTGCCAGACACTTCACCATTGGCTTGTCCATCAATTTTCTTCATTAGGAGGTCCAATTTTGCAATGATCATGTCCACCTCCTTCAAGGTGTGCATGACTCACTGTCAGGTATGGAGACGCTCATCGTTCCATCCCATGTTGGACACCATCTTCTCAATAAGATCTTTAGCTTTTGGCACCGTCAATGAGAAGAAGGCTTCTCCAGCAGCAGCATCCAAATGGTCATGAGCTAATGGGATCAGCCCGTTATAGAAATTTTGAATAAGGAGCCAGTCATCCGTCCCATGGTGGGGACAGGCTAGGATGTACTCCTAAAGCCTTTCCCATGCCTCAGGAATAGATTCCTTGGGCTCTTTCTGAAAGCTGGAAATCCTTCCACGTAGGGCATTGGTTTTGCCTAGCCGGAAGAATTTGGCGAGGAATGTCGTAGAACACTTCTCCCAAGTGTCTACAGCACTTCGGTTCGCGTAGAACCACTATTTCGCTCTCCCAAGGAGAGAGAACGGGAACAGTCTCAGACGGACCGCATCTAGAGACACATCCTTGATCTTAAAAGTGTTGCAAATCTCGAGGAATTCTTGCAGGTGAGCACTTGCATCCTCGTTAGCCTTACCACAGAATGATTTGGCTTGCACCATAGTGATAAGGCCAATTTTGATCCCAAATTTCACATCTCCCGTGTTAACAGTGGGCCCATTGTTAGCAGAGGGAGCTTAGAACTCACGAAGGGTCTTCTGAGCCAATGGCGTTTGGATTGTTGGTGCAGAAATGCTGGCTTGCTTTGCCGCTCGAATCTTCTGAGGAGGAACGATACGGGGTCTGTCTCTAAGAAGAGATTCGGGATCTTCAACAAAGTTTTCCGGCAGGTGGAAACCAGACATACACTACCCTATTTTTATATTAATGCGAAAACAAAGAATGGTTTTCCTACTAAAATCCTACCCAGGGTTCTATCCTATTAACTTAGTCATGTTATATCTATATGCCTTCCCCGGCAACGGCGCCAGAAATGCTTGTTGACGGCTCCTAAGACATAATAACAAATCATCCCCGGCAACGACGCAAGAAATGCTTGTTGGTATTTCTTATACACCATTAACTAAACATCTCCAACTGATGTGTCAAAAATGCTTGTTAATGGTTCTATTGGATCACAGAGTGAATTCCGCAAGCGCACGGAAATATCATTGTAGCATTTCCCCTTAAGAGTATTCCCAAGGGTGTCATTTATTTGATTCCAAAGGAAGGCAGGGAAGAGATATAACAATCATCAAGTGGAAAGGGTAGAAAGGTATAGGTAAGAATCTAGTAAGGATGGATAAAATAATAGTGGAGGTAGTGTGACACACACAAAAGCTTTCAAGTCTAAGGGGGGTAAGAGGATCCTAGAGGTTAGTTAAGGTTGAGAGTTATGGAGGTACTCCTACTATGCTGTATTGTACATATACATAGTCTAAACTAATTATCCATAAGCTAGATCAATAGTGAATATTATGCTATGTGGTTCAACACATCGGGCAAGGGCTTACCCCTAGCAATACTAGGGCGACTCCCGCCAAGAGCCTGTGGCATAGCCGAACGTGGAGGATTACAAAGGACAGATAGGGTTGTCACACCCTACTGCTTACCTCTTCAATCTGTGGGTCTACGAGACATCCAATGCTACATAGATATCCTAGCACCATGCTAGCATATTATGTAATTACCTTAAGAGCCTAGGCACAAGCCATCCTAAGGCAATGAATTGAATCATCATTGAACCAATGTTGATACACAACATAATTATCCATACTAACCTAGTTATGTTATAATTAACTAGACTATAGTGGGGGTCTATAGGTTCTATGATAATGAGATATGTTCATGATGAAACTGTCATAGAAGCTGTACTTCCACATACATGGACTCCACAATCAAACAAGAAACGCTTTGCCCAAGTATATTTATAAGTAGAGACTAAAGATATTATCTTTATTATGCATAAAGTCACAAATACAAGAAAGAATGCATGAGCCATACCTTTCCCAATATAGGATTGGGAAGAGAGAGACTCCTTACTCCTTTTCCAATTTGGACTTGGGATTAGAGACTCTCCTCTCTACAACCTAACTCCTCTAAGACTATGGATTATAGTATATACAATAGAGATGAAGCTCAAGTGGTGTGTGTTGAAGTGAGGGGTAGGGGTCCTATTTATACTAGTGTTGAGGTTGGTTCCTGCCACCAAAAGCGCGCGAATCAATCACCATTGACTCCAGGAAGCCGAGAGGAGCCAACATGTGGAGGCTGACTGAGTTTGGTGCAAAGACCAGGTCGGCCGACCCCCTAGTTCGGCTGACCTGGTCATTGCACCATTTCTCGTGTGCTTTCTCCAGGTGGCTGCCAAGTGGGTCCCATTGATGTATATGGGTGATACACTGTTGGATCTCCTCGTATACTTCTGTTTGTGGGCCATTTGATCCATGGGATGCCACGTGTCGTCGCCTGATTGGCTGGGATGATATTTTATAGGATTGGTCCCTCTACGTTTCCTCATTTCCTGCATAAAATGCTGCATACACATATTTTTCCAAGTCCAAGTGGAATTGGGTTAGGTAGAAAGGTGATGTGTGCAAGAAATGACAAATCCTTCACATAATTGAGTTAAATTGACGGATGAAATTGGTATATAACAGCCGTCAACAACGAGGTCAATCGTGTGCAGCATGGTTGATAACCAACGGAGCGGTGGTGTAATGATTGCAGAGGTTCTTCGTGTTCTCCTCGAAAGCCTCGTATCATCAATGTCGATATCTCTATCAATTGACTTACCCATTACCTATCAAAAGATTGGGACTCCATATCAGCCAACTGGTGAACAGTTTTATCTTCGCACTTCAAGAACTTGGCTCAAGCGACGTGGACATTGGAAGTGACGAAGATGAAGATGATTTGGCTAACTTGTGCTTCATGGCGGGCAAATCAAGATCAAGTATGAAGGAGGCAGAACACAACAGCGACAATGAAGAGGTATGTCCTACTTGCGAAGAAATGTGTGATGCTATTTCGCATGCCAATGTAATAGTTAAGAAAAAGACAAAAAACCTAGGGGCAATGCTGTTAAAATTGAGTCACTAGAATCTAAAATTAACCATATGAAATCTTTGATTCCTAGTGATGATTCTTGTTTCTCATGTGATTTAATATATGAACAATTGTCCTCTCTAAGAAGTGCACATACCTCCACACTTGATAATCATGAGTTGGAAATTGAAAAGAACAGAGAGCTTGCTGCACTTAATGATAAAAACTTGAAAGATGCTAGATGTTCTACAATTGATTTGCATTGTTCTACTTGTGATGATCTTGATAAGAAAGTACATGATGCTATGAATGAAATTTCTGTTTTGAACAATGCTTTACGTGTTCATGAAGTTAAAAATTGTTCTAATTGCAAATTAAAAGGAAAAACTTCATGTGAAAATTGCCTTGATCTATCCAATAAACTTGATAACATGCATAGGATATTAGATCGGTTTTGTAATGCAAAGAAGAATCTAAACATGCTGTTGAATTCTTCCAAGTCTTGCAATGATAAAATTAGTTTAGGTTTTGACTCTCATGTTCATGCTAAGGCACATCCACCTAAAATTGTAATGTGATTAGGAAGTGGTTTGATTCAAATAGTTCCTAAACATAAAGAAGTGGTTTTCAAATCCGCAGGGATGTTGTCTCATTCAGTTTCTAATAAACATGTTGCTTGCTCATCTAGACATGAACACAAAGTTAAATTTCATTGTACCTACTTTGGTAGAAATAGTTATGTCAGAGATTTTTGTTATAGACTAGCTAAACAACGGAAAAAGGAAAGAATGTAAGCTAGATCTCATAACTCTCATGCAACATGCTAAATCAAAAATCAAGAACATGCAACCTGCTGTTATGAACCAAAAACATGCAAAGTTTGCTCCTAAACCTACTGCTTTTCGTGCTACACATGTAACACCTCATAATTGGGTACAAAAATCATCAAACTTTGGCTCATAAACCTGTTGTTTCGTCTCAGATTTCGCATGTTTTTCCTGCTGCACGTCGTGTGACTCAGTACTAGATTCCTAATTGCCTTTTGACTAACCCCAGTATTGAGTCATCGACGTATTGTGCTTCTATGTAGGTTACACGCTTGAGGAAGGAGAACATTTGGATTGTGGATTCAGGTTGCTCACACCACATGACCGGTAACAAAGATTGGTTCTCCTCCCTCTCTTTTGTGTCACTTGTAGAGAAAGTTACTTTTGCCGATTATTCTTCAACTCCTATAATCGCTAAAGGTTCAGTTAAAGTAAATCATCACTACACTTTGAAAGATGTGGCGCTTGTTAAAAATTTGAAATACAACTTGTTTTTTGTTTCACAATTGCTAGATGAAAATTTGGAAATTATTTTCACTAAAAATTGTTGCAAAGTTGTAGATTCAAATAGTGAGCTTATTTTTAAAATGTCTCGATTTGGAAGAGTTTTTAAAGCTGATTTTGACATGTATTCCTCTAAGCATAGGTGTCTAGTTGCTAATGATTCAAATGACTTATATTTTTGGCATCGTAGACTTTGTCACGTAGACTTTGATCATCTAATGTGTGTTAGTGCTCTTGATCGCATATGTGGGTTGCCTAATCTTAAAGGGAACAAATAAATTGTGTGCTCTTCTTGTAGATATGCTAAGATGGTTGCAGGTTCACATTCTCCTCTCACAATGTTCATGACAATTGAACCGGGTCAACTTTTGCACCTTGACACCGTAGGACCTTCTCGTGTTCAATCCTTCGGAGCTAAATGGTATGTTCTTGTGATTGTTGATGACTATTCTAGATACTCTTGGGTTTACTTTATGGCATCTAAGAATGAAGTTTTTAGTCACTTTAGAACTTTATTTCTTAGATTATAAATTGATCACCCAGGATCTTTAAAAGTAATTAGATGTGATAACGGAACCAAATTTAAAAATCAATCTTTTGATCATTTTTGTGCTGAAAATGGAATAGATCATCAATTTTATTCACCCTATGTACCTCAAATAAATGGTGTCGTAAAAAGAAAGAACATAACCTTAGTTGAGATATCTAGGACCATGCTTTATGAATATCAAACTCCTAGAAAGTTTTGGGCAGATGCAATTGCAACCACTTGTTATGTTTTAAATCGTGTTTTCTTGCGTGCTAGGCTAGGAAAAACACCATATGAACTTCGGTTTGGACATAGCCCTAGTGTCACACACTTTAGGGTATTTGGATGCAAATTCTTTGTTAATAAACATGGTAATCTTGATAAGTTTGAAGCTAGATCTGTTGATGGTATGTTTCTTGGTTATCCATCTCATACTAGAGGCTACCGTGTACTTTTACTTGACACTAACAAAATTGTGGAGACTTGTGAGGTTTATTTTGATGAAGTTAGCCCAAGTACTAGCTCTAATATTGCAGGTCTAGATCTATATCCGCATGGGGATAGTATTTTCATCGAAAAAGACGAAAAGTGGTGCTGCCACCCGAAAATTCATAAGCAAATGCCGTTAATCACGCTGCTGATTTTGCACCACAACTAGCACCAACAAGGACACTTGAACCTGATGAAGATGGTGAACTCGTGGACCAAAAATAATATAGAAGCATGATCGGATCACTTTTTTATCTTACGGCATCAAGACCGGACATACAATTCAGCGTATGTCATTGTGCATGGTTTCAAACTTCCCCACATACTTCACATCGTCAAGTCATCAAAAGGATTCTTAGGTACTTACATGGAACTAAAGATTTGGCATTTTTCTAACTTCTTTCTCAACCTTACTTTTAAAGCTTTTCTGGATGCTGATTTGGGGGGTTGTAGAATTGATAGGAAAAATACTTCGAATGCTTGCCATTTTCTTGGTAATTCACTTGTCGCTTGGTCCTCTAGAAAACAAAGTTCAGTTGCACAATCCACAACAGAATTTGAATATGTAGCTGCTGCTGGCGCTTGCTCACAAATTCTTTGGATTGTCCAAACACTTAAGGACTATGGGGTTGATCTAGATAGTGTTCCACTCTTTTGTGATAACACTAGTGCCATTTGCATTGCTAAAAACCCTATGCAACATTCTAGAACAAAGCACATTGACATTAGGTATCACTTTCTCCGTGATAATGTTGAAAAACGAAACATTGTGCTTCACCATGTAGATATTGAACAACAATTGGCTGACATTTTTACAAAACCTTTGGATTTCTCTCGTTTTTATTTCATTCGTAGTGAAATAGGGGTTATGCATCCTCATGGTTTAAATTGAAGGGGAGTTCTGAAACTTGGGAAGTCTATGTGTGAATCTGAAATTAAAATAATATGAGCATAGTATTTCATACATATATGACTTTGTGATTCCTTTTACATGCTGAATGTTCTTACTGCATTACTCGTGTTATACATTTTGTAGTTTTTGCCATGACTAGTAATTGGAATAACTACTTACACTAAATCTAGTTATGATCGAACTTTCTTGCTGTTTTGAACTTGTTGCATGATCACAAGTGCTTTTAATCCTAAAGAATTAATCAAGTAATCAACTAACATGTTGAGTTTTATGATCAAATGAAAAATTGAGAAAAGATCAAGAGAATATGCATGCATCGCACTTCTTCTTTTGAGATGGCTTATCATTGCACTTAGATATGAACTTGGAAGAAGTTTTGTGTGACTAAAACCATGTCCTTAAGCTTCTGATTGTCAATTGATATAGGCTTGGCTTTGTTGGTTAGAATAAGGCAGATGCGAAATATAATCTCTTGCAAATGTTATATGATAAAAATTTGAGCTTTAAATGATATTAAAAGAAAATAAAATTGCAGCAACAGGTGTCATGCTTTCAAGTCTTGAAATAGTTAAGTTTGTGAGATCATGACTTTCTTAAATTGAAAATTACACTTGATCTCTCGCATGGCTTACACTACTTTATGTATCTCATTGATGTGATAGTGTAAGTTACTTGATAGTCTGACTTGGATGAGCTTTGTTTTATATGTATATGTTACAATATGCTCATAAAAAATAAAATTTATCTTTTGTACCTTGCTAAATACATTGTCAAAGGGGGCGAAATTCATCACACATTGCACACATTCACAAGTGTTTTGACATGATTTGGCACGATTTTTCTCATAGGAGAATTTTTTCTTATTATTTTATTTTTGATTTACAAAGGGGGAGAAATATGTGTACGGGGAGAATTTTGTTTTCAAAACTTTTCATGTGAATAAGCCAATATTCGGATTTTAAGTTGTGTTACCAATGCATTCTTCAAGGAGGTGATTGTGAGACCTATGTGTGCTAAATACATTGGCTATGACGATAAAAGTTTTGAATTTTGCCAAAACACCCGTCTCATCAAGGTCCGACTCTAGGTCTGAGTTCCTGCAAGGTCCGACGTAAGGTCCAACTTGTTTTGGCTACGTCCGACTTCTTTGTCTAGGTCCGACTTATTTATCTAGGTCCAACATACTTTTGCTAGATCCGGCGCTAGGTTCAACTAGCTTTTGTAGGCTCTGGCGCTAGGTCCGACTAGCTTTGGTAAGCTCCAGCGCTAGGTCCTGCTAGCTTTGGTAAGCTCCGTTTCAAGGTCTGGTGCTAGTCTGCAGTGGTTCTGCTTTTACCTTGCAATGTTTCGAACTTGCTTTACATATATGGAAAGTATGCTTAGTATTCTTTTACTAAGTTTTTGGTGTGTTTTGGTGGTTATGGCTGATATCATCTTGCAATGGTTTGCAACATGCTTATGTGAGGTGCTCACGTAAGGTGTTGTGGTTTTGGATCTAACAAGAGTTAAGCCGAGGACTTGTGCTCAGAAGTATCGGTCGTTTATTCATGTGCTGGTGTTGCTTGACTTCAAGACATGGCTGGTGAAGGGATCCATTGAACTAGGCTTAGGAAGAAGATGAGGTTCAACAACCAAGTTTGAGAGGAATTGTGGTTGAGTTGATCGGGAGGTTGCGCAGCATATTTGAATCAAGAACAATGCATATGAAGGTATCGTGGACGTCATTGGAAGATGTTTGCACGTGTGCAAGGAGTGTATGGATGTGGATACATGGTTCCAAGGCATGATGAAGAGACGTGGACATAAAGAATTGGTTGGAAAGGTCCAACCGACTAGGTTGTGAACTCAGGCTGCGGCTGAGTCGGGTTTGACTCAAATATGGAAATATTTGAGTTGGTTACATTAGGATTTTCTGGTGAGCACGAAGTTGAGTTGTTTTTTGGAATGTGGGATACGTTCCTAAGGTGTTTTCAGTCTTAAGATTGCTTCTATCTGCGTATGGAAGAGTATTGAGCAGTTATAGAAAGTTTCGGTTGAAACTGAGTAGGATATGAGTCCTAGTTTTGTTTGAGTTGGCCTCATGGATGGTTATATAAGCAAGGGAGGCCGGAGCTCGTTGTAGACGACTTTGGGGCTGTTCCTCTTGTGGTTTGATAAATAAAATTTGTAGTTTAAAGGAACTTTAGTGCCTTGTTCATCCAACTTGTTTTCGTCAAGTCTTTCTCGTTGAGTTTCTGCACAGCACTACCTTGCTTCGGTTGTTTTATCATAACTCAAGTTTTACAGATCCAATTGACATGATTATTCTTTGGTTGTCTTCACAACTTGATTATATATCATTTGTAAAAATTTAGCAGTCATTGTATTTCTGGTTTTGGATATACACGAGTTTCTTTGCAGTGTTGCAGATATGGTTTTTCTCGAGTAGAACAGATTGACCTTCGTTCAATCTTTCAATCATAAAATGAGTTTTTCTCAACGGATTCTTGTGATTCTTGTTGTGACATCTTCGGGACTTGATTCTCCACAATGTATACTGGTTTTGTCATGATTTATCATGTTTAGATTAGTCACACACACGATTTCTTAATAGATTGATTTTCTACCGAGGGGTTTTTCGTTGCTTCCACTGAAAAACTTTTAATCTACCATTCACCCCCTCTGGTTTCTTTTCACCTGCTCTTCAATCCTACACAAATCATTCTTACCGCATGTATTTTATTTTATTTTGAAATCAAATATACTCTACTTATTTTTATGTTTTTTATATGCATGGTGGATAATGGGCGAATGGAAATAAATATGCAGGGGGTGTGATACAAGTTAACTCAAGTGGGAGTCCTCCCCCAAGCTTGTTCTTGTTCAAGGTCCGCGCTAGGAGCTGAAACCCTAATGACGGAGTAGGCCATGAGGTTGGCATAACCTTGCTGTAGCTTGGCTTTGGCATTGGAGGATTGAGTGTTGATGTTGGATTGTCTTCCATGGGTTTCATGAGTGTGCTCGAGGAGAATGTTGTTGATGTCGCTCATCCACACTTAATGGTTCCCATAGGTTGGATGTACCTTGTTATTTCTTGGCTGAGGTAGTGATAACCTTTAGCACAAAGGCATGACGTGCACTCAATATGCGTTGAGTGTGTTCTGTCATTCTTTGGCTAAGGTGTATCATACCTTCTTGCCATAAAGGAATAACTTGTACCCCTCATGCATTGGGTGTGATCCGTCACTCCTTGGCTAAGTTAATGATAATCTTTAGCCACAAAGGAGTGACATGTACTCAACATGTGTTGAGTATGATCAGTTATTCCTTGGCTAAGGTACAACATACCTATAACCAAAAAGGGATGAAGTGCACTCAATATGGGTTGAGTGTGATCCATTGTTCCCTGACTAAGGAATAAATACCTTCTAGCTGTAACGCTCTCATTTTCATCCATCTTGCATCGCATAAGTTCATATACATGTTTAACATTAATCCACATAAAAAGAAATAATCTTAAAATTAATTTAGAGCAAAACCGCACTCCAAAGTTCTGAGAAGTGTGGACTAGTCTTGTATCGGTGCGGACTAGTCTGATTTCTCTCTGACCTCCATCGGACTTGTCTGTTTTTCCTGCGGACTAGTCTATTTTTGCCTCTGTATAGTTTCGGACTTGCCTGGTCCACTACGGACTAGTCTAGTATTCCAGGAATCCTTGGAAATTTTGCTAAGTCCCAGGACTTGTCCGGTATTCCAGCGGACTTGTCCGTTTTTCCTCTGACTAAAATCAAACTTGTCCCGCTTTGGCCAGACTTGTCTGATTCTCCTCTGATGAAGTTTGGAATTGTCCGATATAGTCCGGACTTGTCTGATATCTCTCTGACCAACTTCGGACTAGTCCGGCCCTTTTCGGACTTGTCCGGTAAATCATGATTCCGAGTTGATCTTTTATTCCACGACTTATATTTGGGTTTTACCTTAAGTGGGCCTAAGGACGTTGTGTATAACTCTTTTTGGAGCCCATGTGGGACCCCACACCGGCCTCAACCCTCCCCAAACTCGAATTCCATCAAACCCTAGACTCCACCTCTATATAAACAACCCCACCCCTTGACTTTACATCCTTTTGCCTCAATTGAAGTCCACAAAACCCTAGTTCATGGAGAGCCACCATCAAAGAGGGAGAAGGAGATCCAGAGCAAGAAGAAGAGGAGGAGGAGGAGGAAACGAAAGAGAATCAAGATCTCCATCAAGTTTCATTCTTCATCAACAATCCACCATCAAGTTCTTCATCAACCCTAGATCGTCAGGATCCAAGTGTTGCCTCCAAAAACCTTTATCCATTGGAGTTCTAAACACCTGGTACACCTTCTTCTTCCTTTTTCTCACGTGAATTCAACCCCAATTCTCCAAATTCAAGTCAATCTAGAAAACTCTAGTTTGTTGTTCCTGCGATGGGCGGACTACTCCGATTTATCGATCTGTTTTCTATTGAATTAAATCTAAATTAGTTCAAATCCATTCCACTCCTGTTCAAACTTGTTAAAAGTTATTAGAAATAGTTGGTAAACATCATTAACAACTCATTAACATGTTTTACTTTGCATTTGCATGAATAATGCATGTCATGTCATATTGAGTAATATATGTGCACTTATTGATTGTGTTTCTTGGCTTGTATGTTTATTACGCAGATTAGATGGATTTGCGCTAGAGAGTGCTCCGGAGGATGTCCAGCACCAGGAGTTTGAAGTCATTGATCCTAACCAAATCCAAGAGCAAGGCAAGTGTCCTTGAATATATTGATACTGTTTCTAAAATAAATGTTTTGTTTGCAAAACTGCATGCTTGTGTCAATTTGATGGGAATCCTATGATAGTAAGTTTACTAGCTTTGTTTAACCACCCTTGTCACCTAGAATACATGGTAGAGAGTCGGGAAGGGCTTTTTACCTTTTTGCTTTGCTTAATTAATTGGGATGGGAAAATAACTATACCATTTAATTATGCACTAATGAGATTATGGTTAATATGAACTGGTCAATATGATATAGTAATGGGTGATCTAAGAAAGCCTGGTATGTGGATGGGTTGGATGTTATGGTGGTTTGCTTTCTTTAGATCTAAGGACCGGTTCATGTGAGAATAAGCCAGGACAACAATGCCACCACGATGCCAAGTATGAGTGAGGCGTAGCTAATTAATTAGGGTGTTGCTAGTATTGCATGGATCACTTGGTGCACCGGGGAAGGGGAGTCGGATTCGGTTTGGATATAATTGGCGGGACTCCCTGGGATCCGAATGGCACAAGAGGGGCCCTTGGTTGAAAGATGTGCTCAGTTGGAGGCATCGCCACCGGTGAAACCTCAGTGGGTCCGTATATGCTACTAGTCCCTTTGGAAAGACTATTTTGTGATCTCTTGGCCACACACCTGTGGTAGCGTTTTGGCATAATGGAGGTTTCCTTTAATCACCGATGGGTGATGAAATCACAAACACGTGGGTAAAGTGGTACGAACTCTGCAGAGTATTAAAACTATCTTGATAGTCGTGCTCTCGGTTATGAGCATCTAGACAACTTCCATGATTAGAAGGAAACTTGGGATTTGGGATGGTTATGGTTTGGTTAAGGTTGATAAAATGGTTATGGCTGGTTATGGATTGAATTAATATTTATTGGATATGGTTAATGGTAATGAGAAATCTAGTATATGGATGATGGTAATGAAATATGGACTGATATTATTATCACTACATGGTTTATGATGGGTTTACTTCACATACATTTAATATATTGCTTTTCAAATGTTTTAATGTACCTTTCAGCACTTAGCCATTATTACATTCGTCATTTGAATCAGCTACATGTCATACTTTTCACACTTGTTGAGTATGACATGTACTCACCCTTTCAATTCCTCCACCAACAATTGCAGGTCGGGATTGGGAGTATAACGATGATAATACGGAGTTCTAGGCCGTGTTTACCGTCAGCTTTGCCTGTGGTGTCGATTGGAGCTGCGCTACCCTATTTGCTTATGCTGCTTAGTCGCTTAGTTTGGTCAGTTTAGTTTATTTTCGCTGCATTAGTTGAAACTTTTCATTAGTATTCATTATAGCTTGTATTTGAGGATATTATGAATTGTGTAATAAAGGTGCTTAATTAATCATGTTCTGTGGTAATTTTCTGTATATCCTTTTGTGATTGCACTCGTGTATGTGTGTTGAACGTCCTGGGCACACATATGCATTCACTTGGTTCATTTTCGGAACCAGGAGTCACAAATTGGTATCAGAGCCACAGGTTGATCGTAGGACGCAACCTAGATAGAATAGACACTTTAGAGCACATAGGAACACTCAATAAGCAATGTGTTTTTGCTTGATGTGTTGTTTGCTTTGTATTAGTTGCTTGTGTGCTTAGTATAGGATTTTGGGATGCTTTAGCATTGCCATATCCATGTAGGCTAGTATAGGTGGTTGATTAGTTTCACATCCCTTATGCACGTAGTTGGGGACATTTTCTAAATTCTTATCTCTTGCTTTTTCTTCATATGGTGAGGACTCACAACTAGAGGGATGGCAATGATGAGGAGGAGAACAATGGAGCACCTCAGAACAACAATGGACAAGGACATGCTCATGGAGCTGTCAACATTGAGCAGCTATTGGCTATGCAAAACCAGCTCATGCAGACCATGATATAGACTATGGGACAGCTGCAGGCTGGCAACAACAACAATCAGCCTCACATGCCTCCACCGCCACCCCCACCGCCTCATAACCGACTGGGAGAGTTCATGGGGACTAGGTCACCATCTTTTGCTCAAGCTGATGACCCTATGGATGCCGATGATTGGCTCAAGTCTGTGGAGAAGAAGCTAGCTATTGTCCAATGCAGTGACCGGGAGAAGGTGCTATTTGCTTCTCATTAACTATTTGGAGCAGCTGCAGATTGGTGGGATTCGCTATGCAATGCTCATGAGAACCAAGAGAGAATTACTTGGGTTGAGTTCAAGGAGAGATTTTGTTCTCATTATGTGCTGGAAGGTGTTATGATCTTGAAGAGACAACAATTTGAGAACTTGAGGCAAGGAAGATCGAGTGTGGATGAATATCTCAATAAGTTCACTCAACTCTCAAGGTATGCGCCTGAAGAATTCAGTCGGGACAGCCGAAAGCAATACTTATTCATGAGAAGCTTGAACAATGAAATCCAAGTACAGTTGCTGAATTGTGATTATGCCAACTTCCAGAAACTTGTGGACAAAGCAATTGTTTTGGAGAACAAGGTCAGCGAGATGGAGCAAGACACCAAGAGGAAGGCGCCATACCAAGGACAGCAACAAGGAAGTAATGTGCGCCCTCACTTTGCACCACCCAATGGGCCTTATTATAGCTCCTCTGCTCCTGTACAACACCTTGGTTATGCACCGTGCCCAGCTCACTTTGCACATCAATGTCCTAAGTTAGGCCTTGGTCAAGGAAACTGAAAGCATCTAGGCCCCCATGAGGTACGGTTTCGGTGATTAATGACAACCATTGGATTTTACTAATGAATTTGTGAATGCAAGGTCCCCATAATCACTCAATCAAATGAAATCTATATGTCATTGGAGACCCATATACAATCACTTTATGAGATCAAATCAATGATATGAAGACAAGAAGTGAAAGCTCTTATGTCAAAGTCATTCAACCACAATTGATGATACTTAATGCTTGACAACAATCAGAAGTACATTTCCAACAATAGTCTAAGAGGTCGATCGAGCAAGACACAAAAGAATCACTTAGAAACAACTCGAAGCAAACAAAATCAACTCACCGGATCAACTGATGATTTCTAAGAACAACACATCGGTCGAGTTGGTTCAGCAGAAGAAGAAGACCTCAGAACAAAGCACTCACCGGATCATCCGACGTTAAGGGTTCAGCTACATCGGTCCATCAGTACAGTTTGCAATATCCTTGGACCAAGTGTAGCACCGGATCATCCGATGTACAGAAATATACACATCGGTCAATCACTCCAGTAAGCATCAAGTTTGAGTCAATTCTGGAGGAAGAGCCACCAGATCATCCGATGAGAAGACAAGTGCAACATCGGTCTAACAACGGTCATATCTGACACAATGACGTCAGCTAAAGTGAACTTGACCGATGATAACTAAAGGGGAGACATCGGATCATCCGGTGTTTGCAGAAAAGTTCTGTCAGCCTACTTTTCCAACGGCTATTTCGGGGAGGCTGGCTATAAATACCCCCTAAACCGGTCATTTCGATAAGTCTTGATCACCAGACATTCTCAACACATCCACAAGCGTTCAAGACCAAGAGCCATCACCTCTACATCATTTTGACCACCTACACACCAAGAGATAGGCTAGAACTAGCTAGAGAGAGAGATTGTGTGGCTCCATTCTGGGTGAGTGGAATCTCTAGGATAGTGAGAGCCTCAAGGGAGTGCCCCTTGGTGATGTAACTGTGAGAGACTTCCGGAGCTTTCCAAGGTGTTTGTGGAAGCCCGGAGGGTCAAAGTTGTACAAGGCTTGAGCTCCACCTTGCCGAGGTTGGCAAACGGAGAAGAATAGTGGAGATCCCTCGTCTCGGTGACTTGGGTGTGGCTATACCCTTTGGTGGGTGCCACAACGTGGATGTAGGAAGATCTTGACGATCTTGCCGAACCACGGGATAAATCCTTGTGTCTCCTCGGGAGTTTGCATCCTCTTCCTCTCCCTTACATTTATGCATTTTATATTCCGCAAAGTTGCTATTTTTTTTTCAATGCATAGATTGTTTGCATAGGGAATTGGGCTTGTAGGGATTAAGCTTTGTTGCTTAGATTTTTTAAAAGAAGCCCAATTCACCCCCCCCCCCTCTTGGGCATTCGATCCTTACAATTGGTATCAGAGCAAGGTTGCTCATAGGATCATTCTAGCTTCACCGCTAGAGAGCTAAAATGGCCAAGGTTGGGGGTTCGGTTCCTATCTTCGAGGGCAAGAACTTTGCCTATTGGAAAGCACGCATGCGCGCTTATCTAGAGGCTATTGCTCCCGAAGTATGGGAAGCGACCCACGGGGGGTTTGGAGAACACAACTATGTTGGTGATCAAATTAAATGGGATGCTAAAGCTAGGAATGCAATCTATGAATGTATTAGTCAAGATGTGTTTGCTAGGATTACTAGTAAAGAAAAATCTTGTGAAATTTGGGCTTGCTTAATAGAGATTCATGAGGGTTCTTCTCGAGTCAAGACTCTTAAATATCACATGCTTAAAGCAAAATATGATGAATTTAAGATGCTACCTCATGAAAATGTTAATGAGATGTTCTCTCGCTTGAATGTACTTATTGAAGAAATTAATGCTCTTGACATTGCTTCTCTTGGCAAGGGACTCATCAACCGCAAGATCCTCATGCTCCTTCCCAAGCCAAAGTACAACATCATCAACTCCATGCTTCAAAAGGAGTCTCTTGAACACATTGAAGTTTCGGAGCTCATTGGAGAAATTCACGCTCATGAGATGAGTGTACTTGGGATGATGGAGCAATCATCTTCAAAAACAATTGCTCTAAAGGCCTCCACCAAGAAAACAAGCCTTAAGAAGAAGAAGGTGGTTGAGCCTAGCTCAAGTGAAGAAGAGCAAGCATCAAGTGATGATGATGATGAGCTTGCGCTGATGATGAGAAAGTTCTCACGCTTGAACTCCAAGATTACTAAGAAGGGATACACATTTGATCTCAAGAAGAAACCATTTCTACCAAGGAGAGATGATCACAAGACTTTCTACAATTGTGGTGATCAAGGCCACATCTCCTATGATTGTCCAAAACTGGACAAAAGAAGAGAGAACCACAAGAGCAAGCATCGCAAGCTTGAAGAAAGTGAAGATGATGAAGAAGAGGCCAAACCCAAACCAAGATCCTTTGGGAAGAGGAAACATGACAAGGGCAAGAAGACAAGACTCTTCCCAAAGAAGAGAAATGGCCCACAAAAGGTGTTCATGTGTGAGGCAAATGAATGGGTCACCAACGAAGAAACAAGTGATGAAGAGAGTGAAGTGGAAGAAGAAAGTTTGGCCGGCCTCGCCATTGCCACCAATGATGACTCACCTCTTCATCCACGGCCCATGTGCCTCATGGCGAAAGGTAACACCAAGGTATGTGACGACTCTAGCGATGATGAGCTTTCCCCCGATGATTTAACCTCTTTAATAAATGAATATCACACTATCATTAAGAGGGAAAAGAGTAAGGTTAAGGCTCTTGAAGGAACTCGTGCTAATCTTGAGAGTGCTAACCTTGATTTGCTTGACAAGTATGAATGCATACTCAAAGAGCATGACACGCTCAAATCCCATGTCAAGCAAGTTGAGGAAGATAAGGCTCAAATCAAGCTAGATCATCATGAGCTTGACTTAGCCCACCAAGCACTCTTGGGAAAGCACAATGAGTTAATCCAAGAGCATCAAACACTTAACCTTGCTTATGAAGTGCTTGATCAAGAGTTAAAAACTATGAAGAAACAAACTCTTAATGATAAGATATCCATTACTTCTCATGCCACTAATGTCTTGCACAAGTATTTGCCTTTGAAAGAAAATGCTAGGGAGAAGGACTTGTTGGAAGAAATTGAGAGTCTCCGCACTAGTGTGGCTATACTTTCAAAAGGAGAAGTCAAGCACAAGGAAATCCTCTTCCAACAAGCAAAGGCCTTCAACAAGAGAGGACTTGGATCCTTCCCGGTGCCCAACAAAGGAAAGGTGCCCTCACCGGAGCTTAGAACAAGCTTCGTCAAGGAAGTTGGTTCTTATTGCCAACATTGTGAGGTCACCGGTCACCACACAAGGGAGTGTCCTCTTCCTAACCGACCTTCTCCAAAATTGCCTACTAACTACAAATCTACTTTCAATGATCGTTATTATCTCTTGAGTAAAGTAGATGGCAAGGTGAAGCCAAGGTTCATTAGCAAAGACATGAAGGGCATGAAGGGGAAGCTCCCCAAGCAACTTTGGGTCCCAAAAACACTTGTATCACACATACAAGGACCTAAGTTGGCTTGGGTGCCTAAAGTCAAAAATTGAATTCATGTGTGTAGGTGAACTACAAAGCCGGAGGAAAGCATTGGGTACTCGATAGCGGGTGCACTCAACATATGACCGGCAATGATGGTATGTTCACCACCACAGAAAACCCCGACAATCATGAACAAGTCACCTTTGGTGATAACTCTAAGGGTAAGGTAATTGGGTTAGGTAAAATCGCTATTTCAAATGACTTATCTATTTCTAATGTTTTGTACGTTAAGTCACTTAGTTTTAATTTACTTTCTATTGCACAACTATGTGATCTTGGACTAACATGCACATTTAGCAAAAATGATGTTGTTGTGAGTAGTGAAACAAGCCAAGACATAGTCTTCAAAGGATTTCGGCATGGACACCTCTACCTAGTGGACTTCTCCAACAAGAATGCTAGCTTGACCACTTGCCTTTTCACTAAGACAAGTTTGGGATGGCTATGGCATCAACGCATAGCGCACATTGGGATAAGAAAACTCAAGAAGTCATTCAAGCTTGGGATGGTGACCGGCGTGAAGGATGTCACATTTGAGAAGAACAAGCTTTGTAGCGCTTGTCAAGCCGGGAAGCAAGTTGCTTCACACCACCCAATGAAGACAATGGTGTCAACCTCCAAGCCACTTGAGCTACTCCACATGGACCTCTTCGGACCGTCCACATATCAAAGCCTTGACGGTAACCTCTATTGTCTTGTTATTGTTGATGAATACTCTCGCTATGCTTGGACTTTGTTTCTAGGTGCCAAGAGTGAAACTCCAGAAGTGTTCAAGACCTTCGCTAACCGCGCTCAAAGGGAATTTCAACTTCCCATCATCAAGGTCCGGAGTGACAACGGCACCGAATTCAAGAACTACAACATTGGGGAGTGGTGTGACCGTGAAGGTGTGAAGCATGAATTTTTGGCCACATACACCCCTCAACAAAACGGTGTCGTTGAAAGGAAGAACAAGACACTCATCACTCTTGCACGAGCAATGCTTGATGACTACGGCACGTCGGAGAAGTTTTGGGCCGAAGCAATCAACATGGCGTGCCATGCCGCAAATAGGGTCTACCTCCATCGACTACTTCAAAAGACCCCGTACGAGCTTTTCATTGGGAGAAAGCCCAACATCTCCTACTTTCGAGTCTTTGGGTGTAAGTGCTACATCTACCACAAGAAAAGGCTCGGTAAGTTTGAAAGAAGATGTGATGTTGGTATATTTCTTGGTTATGCATCAAACTCAAAAGCATATTGAGTATTCAACCAAACCTCCGGTTTAGTTGAGGAAAGTTGTGATGTTGAGTTTGATGAATCTAATGGCTCCCAAGAGGAGAGTTTTGGTCATAATGAAATAGATGATGACCCTCTACGAGAAGCCATGAAGAACATGACCATTGGAGACGTCAAACCTAAAGTTGAGGAGAGCCATGATCAAGGGGGAGCTTCAAGTTCCAACATCAACACCTCCATGGCGCCTCAAGTTGACGAAGAAGAGAAGGATGATCCATTGCCAACTCAAGACTCACAAGCCACACAACATCAAGAAGAAGAAGTCCATGATCAAGTCCAACCACAAGAGGAGCAACACGCTTCACCATCGCCAAGTGCTTCACAACCACTTATGAGGCATGGACGCATCTCCAAGGCGCATCCGATGGACCAAATCATTGGAAGTCCGTCAAGGAGTGTAAGTACTCGTTCTCGCCATTTCGCTTCATTTTGTGAGCACTACTCATTTGTTTCATGTGTAGAACCCACTCACATTGAGGAAGCACTCCAAGACCCAAATTGGGTGATGGCCATGCAAGAAGAACTCAACAACTTCATCCGCAATGAAGTTTGGGTGTTGGAGGAGCGACCCAAGGACAAGAACGTCATCGGAACAAAGTGGGTGTACCGCAACAAACAAGACGAGAATGGCGTTGTGGTCCGCAACAAGGCAAGACTTGTGGCCAAAGGGTTCTTGCAAGTTGAAGGACTAGACTTTGGGGAAACATTTGCCCCGGTCTCCCGGTTAGAAGCCATTCGTATACTTCTTGCCTTTGCATGACATCATAATATTAGACTTTATCAAATGGATGTGAAAAGTGCCATTCTTAATGGTTACATTAACGAGCTTGTTTATGTTGAACAACCTCCTTGGTTTGAAGATCCAAGGAATCCTAATCATGTGTATAGGTTGCACAAGGCGCTCTACGGGCTCAAGCAAGCACCTAGGGTGTTGTATGAACGACTACGAGATTTCCTTATCATGCAAGGATTCAAGATCGGGAGGGTGGAGACTACACTCTTCACCAAAGACATCAATGGAGATTTGTTTATTTGTCAAATTTATGTTGATGATATTATTTTTGGTTCAACTAACGAAGCTCTTAGCCATGAGCTTGGCAAAATGATGTATAGGGAATTCGAGATGTCAATGATTGGAGAGCTCAACTTCTTCCTTGGATTTCAAATCAAGCAACTTCAAGAGGGTACCTTCGTCTATCAAGAGAAGTACACCAAGGACCTCTTGAAGAAATTTGAGATGGGAGATTGTAGCTCAAGAAGCACTCCAATGGCAACAAATTGTCATCTCGACGCGGATAAGGACGGTAAACCTATTGATCAATCTAACTACCATTCTATGATTGGTTCATTGCTTTATCTTACCGCATCTAGGCCCGATATCATGTTTAGTGTATGCTTGTGTGCTCGCTTTCAAGCGGCACCTAAAGAAACGCATAGGAAGGCGGTCTTTAGGATACTTAGGTATCTTAAGGATACCCCTAGTATGGGCTTGCGGTACCCTAAAGGTGCAAAATTACACCTCTTGGGATACTCGGATTCGGACTTAGCCGGATGCCGCGTGGATCGCAAGAGTACCTCCGGTGGGTGCCACTTGCTTGGGTGTTCCCTAGTATCTTGGTCTAGCAAGAAGCAAAATTATGTCGCCTTGTCGACGGCGGAAGCGGAATATATTGCGGCTGGTGCATGTTGTGCCCAAATTCTTTATATGAAGAAAACCCTTTTGGACTTTGGTATTAAACTTGGTTGTGTGCCTCTCCTTTGTGACAATGAAAGTGCGGTTAAGATAACTAAAAACCCCGTTCAACACTCCCGCACTAAGCACATTGATATTCGCCATCATTTCTTGAGGGACCATGAAGCTAAGGGAGACATCTCTTTAAGAGGTGTTAGGTCCGAAGAACAATTGGCGGATATCTTCACTAAACCACTTGATGAGAAAACTTTTTCTAGGCTAAGAAGTGAATTAAATGTGCTAGATGCATCAAACGTCATGTAAGTTGCCATGATCATGTAAGAATACATATCATATAGGTCTTGTCTAACTTTCAAAGGATAGGGGTGAGCAAGGGTTAGCTTGGGATGGAGGTTGTTTTGGGTTTCCCCAAGGCTTGGAGAGTGGCTCTCCCTGAAGAAGCCTTTGAAAGGTTCAAATTTGGCAAGATAGATTTACTTTATGTCTTGCATGATGCTTGCCATATAGACTTGCACTCATATTTAAATTTCTTGCATTATAAATTGTTTGGCATTGCATACGGTAGATTGTCACAAAGGGGAACCCACCTCATGAGAAAGAGACTTGTTTGAAATGCAATATCTCAACTCATATGTGGTGGAAAGAACAAAATGTTAGGTGCGTTAACGCCTAGAAGAACATGCTCTAAAGAGATAGAAGTCTTCGTACTCTAGCTCACAAAGCATGGGCCTTACATTTTATTTGGATATTTTCCTCCCTATTTTTCTTTGGTGTTCTATTTGCTTTAAGGCGTAGCTAAGTTATTGGCATATTAGGTTTTTGAGGGGTGAGGGGTTGCCCAAAAAGTCCTAAGACATGTGTTTCTCATTGTTTGTTTGTTTGGTCAAAGGACATATATGGGATGTTGCTATTTTGTAGTCATCGGATTATCCGATGCTTAGGTCAGCCCATCATCGGATCAGTTGGTGTTCAAAAGCCAAGGGCCAGTTCAGTCAGTATCTCAAATCAACCGACGCATTCATTCTGAAAAACATCGGTCGATCCGATGTTCACTCTTCTGGAACTGTGCTGAATTCCACTGATGCTATTCCCTTCCACGTCGGTTCATCCGGTGTCAACGGTACCTTTTTGAATACCCTTACTGTGCCATTCGACTGATGCTTCTATCGTTTCTACATCGGTCCATCCGGTGTTAAAGTTTCGGCTAGGGTTTGGGACCCACTATTTAAACGGCCTTTCATCTCCCCAGCAGGCACCGACGACGGCTCATACGGCTCCGACAACTCCTTCCACCTCTACTCCAGGCAGCAGCTCCGACGACAGCAACGGTGACCAGTTCGTCATCGCGCCTAGTACTCCGGGTCCCTAGGCACTCGGGTCCCTTTTTGGTGTCTTGATGCCAAAGGGGGAGAAGAGTTAGAGGAGTCAGGGGGAGGGTTGCTTAGAGGGTTGCTTAGTCTTAGGAGTTAGAGGAGTCAGGGGGAGGGTTGCTTAGAGGGTTGCTTAGTCTCAGGGGGAGTCTGTTTCTCTATCTTTTGTAATTTGGTGCTTATCTTTTGTAATTCGATACTTTTGCTACTCATTTGTGTTTATTGAGTACTCTTATGTTATTAATCAATTGAGCTTATTTGGTGCCTATCTTACGATCACTTATTTAATTGAGTTATTCTTTGTTTGAGCGTTCAAATTTTAAGTGTGATAATATTGTATTCATTACATATCCTCTTAAGTTTCGTACTATCAAATTCATTACTATTGTGCTTTAATTGTTTTGTTGTCATAAATCACCAAAAAGGGGGAGATTGAAAGCATCTAGGCCCCCATGAGGTACAGTTTTGATGATTAATGACAACCATTGGATTTTACTAATGAATTTGTGAATGCAAGGTCCCCATAATCACTCAATCAAATGAAATCTATATGTCATTGGAGACCCATATACAATCACTTTATGAGATAAAATCAATGATATGAAGACAAGAAGTGAAAGCTCTTATGTCAAAGTCATTCAACCACAATTGATGACACTTAATGCTTGACAACCATCAGAAGTACATTTCCAACAAAAGTCTAAGAGGTCGATCGAGCAAGACACAAAAGAATCACTTAGAAACAACTCGAAGCAAACAAAATGAACTCACCGGATCAACCGATGATTTCTGAGAACAACACATCGGTCGAGTTGGTTCAGCAGAAGAAGAAGACCTCAGAACAAAGCACTCACCGGATCATCTGATGTTAAGGGCTCAGCTACATCGGTCCATCAGTACAGTTTGCAATATCCTTGGACCAAGTGTAGCACCAGATCATCCGATGTACAGAAATATACACATCGGTCAATCACTCCAGTAAGCATCAAGTTTGAGTCAATTCTGGAGGAAGAGCCACCGGATCATCCGATGAGAAGACAAGTGCAACATCGGTCTAACAACGGTCATATCTGACACAATGACGTTAGCTAAAGTGAACTTGACCGATGATAACTAAAGGGGAGACATCGGATCATTCGGTGTTCGCAGAAAAGTTCTGTCAGCCTACTTTTCCAACGGCTATTTCGGGGAGGCTGGCTATAAATACCCCCTAAACCGGTCATTTCGATGAGTCTTGATCACCAGACATTCTCAACACATCCACAAGCGTTCAAGACCAAGAGCCATCACCTCTACATCATTTCGACCACCTACACACCAAGAGATAGGCTAGAACTAGCTAGAGAGAGAGCTTGTGTGCCTCCATTCTGGGTGAGTGGAATCTCTAGAATAGTGAGAGCCTCAAGGGAGTGACCCTTGGTATTTGTAACTGTGAGAGACTTCCGGAGCTTGCCAAGGTGTTTGTGGAAGCCCGGAGGGTCAAAGTTGTACAAGGATTGAGCTCCACCTTGCCGAGGTTGGCAAACGGAGGAGAATAGTGGAGATCCCTCGTCTCGGTGACATGGGTGTGGCTATACCCTTTGGTGGGTGCCACAACGTGGATGTAGGAAGATCTTGACGATCTTGCCGAACCACGGGATAAATCCTTGTGTCTCCTCAGGAGTTTGCATCCTCTTCCTCTCCCTTACATTTATGCATTTTATATTCCCCGAAGTTGTTATTTTCTTCAATGCATAGATTGTTTGCGTAGGGAATTGGGCTTGTAGGGATTAAGTTTTGTTGCTTAGATTTTTTAAAAGAATCCCAATTCACCCCCCCCCCCCCTCTTGGGCATTCGATCCTTACAGAAACAATGCCCGGAGACAAAACAAGGACAGCCGCAAGGGAACCGTGGATAGCAGAATTTTGCTCATGGCAATGTGAACCATGTCTCTACAGAGGATGCTCAACAAGCGGATGATGTGGTGATTGGTATGTTTCTCGCAAACTCCAACGCGCCAACTATGTTATTTGATTCTGGAGCATCGCATTCATTCATTGCATCGAAATATGTTGCCAATTATTGTTTGCCTATCTCTCATATGAAGTTTACTCTATTGGTTAAGTCTCCTGAAGGAGAGATGAGGACAAATATAGTATGTCCAAAAGTAAGCCTTAGAATAAGGGGGGTAGACTTCTTTGCCAACCTCATTGTTTTGGATTCTCAAGGATTGGACATTATACTTGGTATGGACTGGTTGAGGAACCACAATAAAGTCATTGAGTGTCCCACGAAGACGGTGAAGTTGACCAATGAGGAAGGGATCACCATAGAGTTTGAAGCATCTCAACACGCACCAAAGTAATTGGAACTGAATCATATGGATGGTGCCGTGATTGAGGAGATTCCAGTGGTGTGTGAATTCTTGGACGTGTTTCCGAATGAGTTGCCAGGTATGCCACCTGATCGTGACATTGAGTTTGTTATTGATCTAATACTTGGAACTGCACCTATAGCTAAGAGGCCATATAGGATGCCTCCTAAGGAATTAGCGGAGCTCAAGAAGCAAATTCAAGAGCTACTAGAGAAGGGTTTTATTTGCCCCAGCTCTTCACCTTGAGGAGCGTTCGTGCTGTTTGTGGATAAGAAGAATATATCCCAAAGGATGTGTGTGGATTACCGAGCTCTCAATGAGGTGACCATCAAGAACAAGTACACCTTGCCACGCGTAGAAGACTTGTTTGATCAGATGAAGGGTGCTTGTGTTTTCTCCAAGATTTATTTGAGGTCGAGATACTTTCAAATGAAGATCAGACCATGGGATATACCCAAGATAGCTTTTTTGGACACGATATGGATCTTTTGAGTACACTGTGATGTCCTTTGGATTGACAAATGCACCTGCGTATTTTATGTACGTCATGAATAAGGTATTCATGGAGTACTTGGATAAGTTCGTTGTGGTGTTCATTGATGACATAATGATCTACTCAAAAAGTGAGGAGGAACATGAGGAACACTTGAGACTCACATTGCAGAAATTGCGGGAGCATCAATTATATGCCAAATTCACCAAGTGCCAGTTTTGGTTGAAAGAGGTGTCATTTTTGTGTCATATCATCTCGATGGGAGGAGTATCGGTCGGCCGGGGGAAAGTGAGGGACGTGTTGAAATGGGAACCACCGCAGAATATCAAGGAAATCCGGAGTTTTCTTGGAATGGTTGGATATTACCGTAGGTTCATCAATGACTTTTCCAAGGTAGCCAAGCCAATGATGGATTTGCTAATGAAGGGAAAAGCTTTCCAATGGACTCAAGCTTGTCAAGAGAGTTTTGAGGAGTTGAAGAAAAGGTTAACAACAGCCCCAGTTTTGGTATTAAGGAATGTAAGCAAGAGTTTTTATATTTATTATGATGCATCAAGACAAGGACTTGGATGTGTGCTCATGCAAGAAGGTCAAGTGGTTTCGTACGCATCGAGGCAATTGAAGAAACATGAGCAGATCTATCCAACGCATGATTTGGAACTTGCAGCCGTGGTACACGCATTGAAGATTTGGAGACATTATATTCTTGGACATAGCTGTGAAATTTATACGGATCATAAGAGTCTTAAGTATATTTTCACACAAACGGACCTGAATTTGAGGCAACGAAGATGGCCGGAGCTTATCAAGGATTATGATGTGGGAATCAACTACCATCCGGGGAAGGCTAATGTAGTGGCCGATGCTTTAAATCGGAAAGGAGTAAGCCACCAACTCACAGTTCGAGAGTTGCCATCGAAGCTATGCAAGGAGTTTGAACGGTTGAATCTTGGATTTGTGAACAAGATGGGGATAATGGAGTTAAATCCGACCTTGGAGCAATAAATTCGGGAAGGACGGGCCAAGGATGAGGAAATCCAAGAAATCAAGGAAAGGACCCAAGAGGGGAGAGAATTCAGATTTGATGAGGATGACCATGGTACCCTATGGCTTGGAAAAAAATTGTTGTGCCTAATGTGAAGCATATTCGGGAGACGATATTAAAAAAGGTACATGACTCGCCATACTCAATCCATCCCGGTTGTACAAAGATGTACAAGGACTTGAAGACTTGTTATTGGTCGGCTAGCATGAAAAAGGACATAGCTGAATATGTAGTGTTGTGTGATGTGTGCCAACGAGTCAAGGCGAAACATCAAAGACCAGCTAGACTATTACAGCCATTGAAGATTCCGGAATGGAAGTGGGAAGAAATCGGTATGGACTTTATAGTTGGGTTACCGTGTACTCAGTCCGGTTATGACTCAATTTGGGTTATTGTAGTTCCTTTGACCATGTCAGCTCACTTCATCCCTATCAAGACCAAGTATACTGCAATACAAGTGGCAGACCTATATATGGAGCATATTGTGTGCCAACATGGAGTTCTAAAGAGGATAGTTTCGGATAGAGGTTCTCAATTTACCTCCAGGTTTTGGCAAAAATTGCATGAAGCATTGGGGACAAGGTTGAATTTCAGCTCAGCATATCACCCTCAAACGGATGGACAAACTGAAAGGACCAATCAGATTTTGGAGGATATGCTAAGAGCTTATGCTTTGAAGCATGGGAAGAGTTGGGACGATAGCTTGCCATATGTGGAGTTTTCATATAACAATAGTTACCAAGAAAGTTTGAGGATGTCACCATATGAAGCACTATATGGGAGGAAGTGTAGGACACCCTTGTTCTGGAATGAGACAGGAGAAACCCAAGTAATTTGGTCCGGATGTGTTGCTAGAAGCTGAAAAACAAGTTCAGATTATTCGTGAAAACTTGAGGGTTGCTCAATCAAGGCAAAAAGGCTATGCGGACAATAGGATAAGGAAACTAGCCTTTGAAGTGGGAGACATCGTTTACCTCAACGTGTCACCAATGAGAGGTCATAAGAGGTTTAATACCAGAGGCAAGCTAGCACCTCGATACATTGGGCCATTCAAGATTTTGTACCAAAGAGGAGAAGCAGCATATAAGTTGGAGATGCTAGGTCATCTTTCAGATGTTCATGATGTATTTCATGTTTCCCAGCTCAAGAAGTGCTTGAGAGTGCCGGAAGAACAAGTGCCAATGGAAGAATTGATATTAGAGGCAGATTTGACTTATGCCGAGCAATCGGTCAAAATCTTGGAAACCAAGGAGAGAGTCATAAGGAACAAGATTATTAGATGGTGTAAAGTCCAATGGAAGCATCATACAGAGTCGGAAGCCACATGGGAGTTGGAGGATGATCTCAAGAGGGAATTTCCCTATCTCTTCTCTTCCGCGTCGAATCTCTAGGGCGAGATTCATTTTAAGTGGGGGGGGGGGGGGGGGTAGGTTTGTAACACCCTCATTTTCATCCATCTTGCATTGCATAAGTTCATATACATGTTTAACATTAATCCATATAAAAAGAAATAAACATAAAATGAATTTAGAGCAAAACCGCACTCAAAAGTTCTTAGAAGTGCAGACTAGTCCGGTATTGGTGCGGACTAGTCCGATTTCTCTCTGATCTCCATCGGACTTGTCTGTTTTTCCTGCGGACTAGTCTGTTTTTTCCTCTGTATAGTTTTGTACTTGTCCGGTCCACTGCGGACTAGTCCGGTATTCCAGGAATCCATTGAAATTTTGCTAAGTCCCTAGACTTGTCCAAACTTGACCGGTATTCCAGTGGACTTGTCCGTTTTTCCTCTGACTAAAATCGGACTTGTATGTTTTTGGCCAAACTTGTCTGATTTTCCTATGATCAAGTTTGAACTTGTCCGATATAGTCCGTACTTGTCTCTCTGACCAACTTCGGACTAGTCTTGCCCTTTTTGGACTTGTCCGGTAAATCGCGATTCCGAGTTGATCTTTTATTCCACGACTTTTTTTTTGGGTTTTACCTTAGGTGGGCCTAAGGACGTCGTGTCTAACTCTTTATGGAGCCATGTGGGACCCCACACCGGCCTCAACCCTCCCCGAACTCGAATTCCATCAAACACTAGCCTCCACCTCTATATAAACAACCCCACGCCCTGACTTTACATCCTTTTGCCTCAATTGAAGTCCACAAAATCCTAGTTCGTGGAGAGCCACCATCAAAGAGGGAGAAAGAGATCTAGAGAAAGAAGAAGAAGAGGAGGAAACGAAAGAGAATCAAGATCTCCATCAAGTTTCGTTTTTCATCAACAATCCACCATCAAGTTCTTCATCAACCCTAGATCGCCAAGATCCAAGTATTGTCAACAAAACCCTTTATCCATTGGAGTTCTAAATACCTGGTACACCTTCTACTTCCTTTTTCTCAAGTGAATTCAATCCCGATTCTCCAAATTAATGTCGATCTAGAAAACCCTAGTTCATTGTTCCTGCAACGAGTGGACTAGTCTGGTCCCAAGCGGACTAGTCTGATTTATCGATCTGTTTCCTATTGAATTAAATCTAAATTTGTTCGAATCAATTCCACACTTGTTCAAACTTGTTAAAAGTTATTAGAAATAGTTGGTAAACATCATTAACAACTCATTAACATGTTTTACTTCACATTTGCATCAATCATGCATGTCATGTCATATTGAGTAATATAGGTACACTTATTGATTGTGTTTCTTGTCTTGTATGTTTATTGCATGGATTAGAAGGATTTGCACTAGAGAGTGCTGCGGAGGATCTCCAGCACCAGGAGATTGAAATCTTTGATCCTAACCAAGTCCAAGAGCAAGGCAAGTGTCCTTGAACATATTGATCCTGTTTCTAAAACAAATGTTTTGTTTGCAAAACTGCATGCTTGTGTCAATTTGATGGGAATCCTATGATAGGAAGTTTACTAGCTTTGTTTAACCACCCTTGTCACCTGGAATACATGGTAGAGACTTGGGAAGGGCTTTTTACCTGTTTGCTTCGCTTAATTAATTGAGATGGGGAAATAACTATACCATTTAATTATGCATTAATGAGATTATGGTTAATATGAACTGTTCAATATGATATGGTAATGGGTCATCTAAGGAAGCCTGGTATGTGGATGGGTTGGATGTTATAGTGGTTTGCTTGCTTTAGATCTAAGGACCGGTTCATGCGAGAATAAGCAGGGACAACAGTGCCACCACGAGGCCAAGTATGGGTGCGGCGTAGCTGATTAATTAGGATATTGCTAATATTGCATGGATCATTTGGCGCACTGGGGAAGGGGAGTCGGATTGGGTTTGGATATGGTTGACGGGACTCCCTGGGATCCGAATGGCACAAGAGGGGGCCCTTGGTTGAAGATGTGCTCAGTTGGAGGCATGGCCACTGGTGAAACCTCAGTGGGTCCGTACATGCTAGTAGTCCCTTTGGAAAGGCTATTTTGTGATGTCTTGGCCATACACCTATGATAGTGTTTTTGCATAATGGAGGTTTCCTTTAATTACCAACGGGTGATGAAATCACAAACACGTGGGTAAAGTGGTACAAACTCTACAGAGTATTAAAACTATCGTGATAGTTGTGCTCCCAGTTATGAGCATCTAGACAACTTCCATGATTAGAAGGAAACTTGGGATTTGGGATGGTTATGGTTTGGTTAAGGTTGATAAATGGTTATGGATGGTTATGGATTGAATTAATATTTATTGGCTATGGTTAATGGTAATGAGAAATCTGGTATATGGATGATGGTAATAAAATATGGACTGGTGTTATGATCACTACATGGTTTATGATGGGTTTACTTCACATATATTTTATATATTTCTTTTCAAATGTTTTAATGTACTTTTTAGCACTTAGTCATTATTACATTCGTGATTTGAATCAGCTACATGTCATACTGTCCACACTTGCTGAGTACGGCATGTACTCACCCTTGCAATCCCCCCACCAATAGTTGCAGGTCAGGATTGGGAGTATAACAATGATAATGCAGAGTTCTAGGCCGTGTCTACCGTCAGCTTTGCCTGTGGTGTTGATTGGAGCTGTGCTACCCTATTTGCTTATGCTGCTTAGTCGCTTAGTTTGCTCAGTTTAGTTTATTTCTGCTGCATTAGTTGAAACTCGTGATTAGTATTCATAAGAGATTGTATTCGAGGATATTATGAATTGTGTAATAAAGGTGCTTAGATAATCCTGTTATGTGGTAATTTTCTGTATATCCTTCTGTGATTGCACTCGTGTATGTGTGTTGAACATCCTGGGCACACATATACGTTCACTTGGTTCATTTTCGAAATCGGGTGTCACACTAGCCACATAGGAATAACTTGCACCCAATATACATTGGATGTGATCTTGTCATTCCTTGGTTAAGGTACATCATACCTTTTAGCCCCAAAGGAATAACTTACACCCAATGATGGCTGCAATTCCCTTGAGCTTAAATGAGTGCTTAGAATAGTTTAGATCGTAATGCTCTCACATATTCGTAGCAGCCCATTGGTTGCTCACGGAGGGCTTCCATGTTAAATCTCCGGCCTTGTATAGTTATGGTTGACCTTCGAGCTTAATTTCTAATAGGTAGCAACCATCCTAATTTACTCCTTGGCCAAGAGATATTGAAATGGAATCCTCTTAGGGTTTCCAACAATCGGATCTTTTAATGCATGCATAGTTATTTTACTCCTGCAGACATCCTCTCTATGATAGAGAGGGATGGTTAGCTCCCGATACTTGTACGAATGAATTTTCGAGTTAGGTAACCGAATCTTCATTTGTACGCACGGGGAAGAACAAGACCAAACATGCATTGGGTCCAATTTTTAGTGTATCCAGGAACAATGTATGAATCATTGCTAGGAGTGGGGCTTTATGGATCAATCAAGTTGAACATTTTCTAAAGCTTCTGCTCATAGTAATGCAAGTGATATAAATACATTATATGGATCCCTTCATCTTGTAAACTTTCTAACCATCATAGTTTTTTTACAAGAGCAAATATTTATCATTTGGATTATGGCAAACAAGATTCTCAATTTTATCCTCCTGGAAATTTTTTATTTCTTGCCTAGGTATTTGAAATTTAGTGATCCATGGATGAATGAGTTTCAAATCAAAATTTTGGACATCACTATTCCTAGGTTGCTACATACCAATTCAACCATTAAGTCATTCCATAAGCATTGCCTAGGCAGAAAATGTCTAAGTCAATTTTAGCAATGCTTATGAAATTCTAGGTACTTGTTTAAATTTATTCCCACGTATGGTGACATTCCATTTTGAAGAATCAAAAAGAGTAATGTCAACACTTACTCTCGTGAGGATGCATAAGAATTGAATGATGAGAAGGTGTAAACCTTCCTTACCAATCTCTGCAAAAATCATTCAATCCTAATGCAATTCAAACGACCGAAAATTGAACTTGTACCACAATTGAAGAGCAGTCTGGGTTGAAGGTTGGTGTGCAAGAAACTCACGACCATGGATTCTGGTGTAGCCTTCATGTTCAATGTCTCCTTCCAAGTTGAGGTTGGAGTTGAATGAGCTTCATCTTGTTCCTCAATTGGACCATTGTCTTGAGCATTCCTCCAGCATGAACTCAAAATGAGATCGATGGAGGAATATGCGCTTGATGGGGCCTTCCAACCTCTTTACAGATTTTGTCTTGGCTGCACAAAAATCAAGAACAAATAAAACAAGTCGAAAACGGGTTACGTTAGCTAAAAAGCATGTTGTACCCTTTGTCAAATTGTTTTTCCCAACTTGAAGCAACTTGCAAATGCATTGAATATTAAGGGAAATATTTTTGGGTTGAATTAGGAAGATGAATCCAAG
This sequence comes from Tuctoria greenei, assembly GCA_036927565.1. Taxonomy (NCBI): domain Eukaryota; kingdom Viridiplantae; phylum Streptophyta; class Magnoliopsida; order Poales; family Poaceae; genus Tuctoria; species Tuctoria greenei. The sequence continues at coordinate 22,774,907 of JAYESD010000011.1, read as the reverse complement.
TGGTTACGCCCAAGGTTCATATTCAAATAAATTTATTTCTTAATTCAAAATTTTAGTTTTATGATGGTTCAAAATTTTACTTTCCAACATGCAAGTGTGAAAATTAAAACATGCTAAATGCAAATGCAATGATTGATGGGGAATTCAAATATGCAATTGGGAAAACAAATATGAGATAATTACCAATTAACCTATTGGCAAGGACTCACCAAATTTTTGAAGTCCGATGAGTGGGACTTACCTCCGTCCATTTGAGTGCGATGATTTGTTGTCCAATCCAAGAGTTGAAGATGTGGACAACTTCTATTAATTGACATGCCAAGTATCCTTTGGCATGTTAGTTGGACATGTGGACCATATGATGGCCCTAGCCTCTCTGTCATTTTGATGAAGACTTGTTGATGTAGTGACGGCTTTTCCCTCTTGAAGGTATTCTCTTATGAGCATGGTGAGGCTTGTCCTTCTTTTGGGAGTGCCACTTCGACCTTCTTGACATTCCTTAAGGTTAAACCATACTTTGATCATAGATCAAAAGCTTCCTTGGGCATGATGACATGTGGACTTCACAATAAAACAAGAAATGCTTTATCTGTAATGCTACTTGCCCAAGGTTGCATGGGCTTGGTCGAAGGGTAGGAACTCCAACAAGTGATTGTGGGGTATCTTGGATCTTGAATGCTCTTTAAGTTTCTTGTCCTTGGCCAAGAGCTTCATGTGGATGTTGTCTTGATTTCTTGCTTGGCCATGGACAAGATACTTCAAGGTAGGCTACTTGAACTTAAATCCCTTGGAATCCTCATAGCCTCCTTGATTACAAGAGTGATGTTGATTCCACCCTTGACCTCCTTGTAGGTGATAGCCATTGGAGTTGTGTTGGAAGAATCCTGATAGGTCCTAGGGAAATGATTCCCCAAGTGGCCCATGTTGACATGGATTTTCACAAATCATGTGAATATCCATGGCTTGGATCATCCAAACACTTCTCCATTGGCTTGATCTTCATGATACTTCAATGGAAGGTGTAGTTCCTTAGCTAGCATGTCCACCTTGTTAAGTGGTGTGCATGCCAAGCTAAAGGAACTAGAGAACTCTTCAATCCACCCCTTGAGTAGAGACCATATTCTCATCCATGATGAATGGGAATAGGACTCCTTCAGCTCCAGCACAAAGGTGGTCATGGATTGGTGGACCAACCTATGACATGAATGTTGGATGAAGAGCCAACTATTGTGACGCCCGATTCCGAAAAATGGACCAAGCTAACGCATATGTGTGCCCAGGATGTTCATCACACATACACGAGTGCAATCACAAACGATATACAGATAATTACCACAGAACAAGATCAATTAACCAAATTTTATTACACAAACCATAATATCCTCGAATACAAGCTCTAATGAATATTAACGACAAGCACTAATGCAGCGGAAATAAACTAATTAAGCAAACTAAACAGCTAGGCAGCATAAGCAATAGGGTATAGCACAGCTCCAATTAACACCACAGGCAAAGCTGACGGTAGACACGGCCTAGAACTCCGCATTATCACCATTAAACTCCTAATACTGACCTGCAACTGTTGGGTGGGGGTTTGCAAGAGTGAGTATATGTCGTACTCAGCAAGCGTGGAAAGTATGACATGTGGCTGATTCAAATGACGACAATAATAATGGCAAAGTGCTGAAAAGTACATTAAAACATTTGAAAAGCAATATATTATATGTATGTGAAGTAAACCCATCATAATCATAAGTAATACCATAGTACCAAATATGAATTCATTACCATCATCAATAATTCCAGATTTCACCATTTGCCAATAACCATATTCAATGCCAGAAATAAATCCATGACCAACCGTAACCATTACCAAACCATAACCATCCCAAATACCAAGTTCCCTCTAATCATAGAAGTTGTCCAGGTGCTCATAACCGGGAGCACGGCTATCATGATAGTTTTATTTAACTCTGCAGAGTTTGTACCTCTTTACCCACGTGTTTGTGATTTCATCACCTTTCGATGACTAGAACCTCTATTATGCTGTCTCACACTTCCGTCGTGCGGCCAAGAGATCATAAAGTAGCCTTTACAAAGGGATTACTAGCCTATTTCGACCCCACTGAGGTTTCACCGGTGGCGATGTCTCCCGCAGAGCACATCTTCAACCAAGGGCCCCCTCTTGAGCCATTAGAATCCCAGGGTAGTCCCACCAATCATCAACAAACCCAATCCGACTACCCCTTCCCCGAGCATCCTTAATGGTCCAAATAGAACTGGCAAAACCCTAATTAATCAGCTACGCCGCACCCATACTTGGCCTCGTGGTGGCACTGTAGTCCTGGCTTATTCTCGCATGAACCGGTCCTTAGATCTAAAGCAAGCAAACCACCATAACATCCAACCCATCCACATACCAGGCTTGCTTAGATCACACATTACCATATCATATTTAACCAGTTCATGTTAACCATAATCTCATCCATGCATAATTAAATTGATTGGTATAGTTGTTTTCCATCCCAGTTGATTAAGCGAAGCAAAAGGTAAAAACCCTTCCTGACTCTCTACCATGTATTCTAGGTGACCAGGGTGGTTAAACAAAGCTAGTAAACTTCCTATCATAGTGTTCCCATCAAATTCACACAAGCATGCAATTTTGCAAACAACACATTTATTTTAAAACAGGATCAATATGCTTCAAGGACACTTGCCTTGCTCTTGCTATTGATTAGGGTCAAAGCCTTCAAACTCTTGGTGCTGGAGATCCTCCGCAACACTTTCTAGCGCAAATCCGTCTAATCCACACAATAAATATACAAAACAAGAAACACAATCAAAGAGTGCACAATTATTACTCAATATGACATGACATGCATGATTGATGCAAATGCAAGGTAGGACTTGTTAATAGATTGCTTTTAATGATCACTAACTAGTTCTAGTAACTTTTAACAAGTTTATACAGGTTTGGATTCGATTAGATCAAATTTTAGAATTAATTCAACCCAATTTAACCAGGAAGATCGGACTAGTCCGCTAGGGACCGGACAAGTCCGTACTCTGCGAGATCAGCAGATTAGGGTTTTCTAGATCGACGTGAATTTGGAGATTAGGGGTTGAATTCACATAAGGAAAAGAGAATAGAAGGTATACCAGGTGTTTAGAACTCCAATGAATCAAGAAACTTGGAGGTAACACTTGGATCTTGATGATCTAGGGTTGGTGATGAACTTGGGGATGAATTGGTGGTGAAGGACGAAACTTGGTGGAGATCTTGATCCTCCTTCGTTTCCTCCTCTTCTTCTTGCTTGAGATCTTCTCCTCCCTCCTTGATGGTGGCTCCCCACGAACTAGGGTTTGGGTGGGTGGAAAAGTGGCAAATAGATGCCAATCCAAGGGGTGGGGCTGTTTATATAGAGGTGGAGGCTAGGGTTAGATGGATTTCGAGTTTGGGATGAGTAGAGGCCGGTTTAGAGTCCCACATGGGCTCTAAAAGAGTTAGGCACGACGTCCCTAGGCCCACTTAACGTGAAACCCAAGAAACAAGTCGTAAAACAAAAGATCAACTCGGAGTCACGAAATATCGGACAAGTCCGGACAGGACCGGACTAGTCCGAAGTTGTCCAGAGAGAAAATCGGACAAGTCTGGCCTAAAATCGGACAAGTTCGACCTTAAAAAAAGAGGAAATCGGACAAGTTCGCTGGAACACCGGACTAGTCAGAAAAGTCCAAGGACTTAGCAATTTTTCAAAGATTCATGGAATATCGGACTAGTCCGCACAAAATCGTACAAGTCCGAAAGTTTCCAAAGCCAAAACTGGACTAGTCCGCAGCAAAAACGGACAAGTCCGTTTTTAGTCAGAGAGAAATCGGACTAGTCCTTAGTAAAATCGGACTAGTCCGCACTTCCTGCGTTTTAAGTGCGGTTTTGTTCCAAATCAATTTTAAATGCTCCAAATCAATTTTAAACGTGTTCCTCTTGTTGTGGGTTAATGTTAAACATGTATATGAGTGTATGTAGGGCATGATGTATGAAAATTAGGGTGTTACAAACATGCCCCCCTTAAAATGAATCTCGCCCTCGAGATTCGATGTGGAAGAGAAGAGATAGGGAAAATCCTTATTGATATCATCCTCCAATTCCCACGTTGCTTCTTTTTCGGTGTGGTGCTTCCATTGAACTTTACACCATCTAATGACCTTGTTCCTTGTGACTCTTTCCTTGGTTTCCAAGATTTTGATCGGTTGTTCGGCATAAGTCAAATCTTCCTCTAGTTCCAATTCTTCCATTGGCACTTGTTCTTCCGGTACTCTCAAGCACCTCTTGAGCTGGGAAACATGAAAGACATCATGGACATCCGAAAGATGAGCTGGCATCTCCAACTTATACGCTACTTCTCCTCTTTTGTCCAAAATCTTGAATGGTCCAATATAACGAGGTGTGAGCTTGCCTCTTATATTAAACCTCTTATGACCTCTCATTGGTGACACCTTGAGGTAAACAAAATCTCCTATTTCAAAGGCTAATTTCCTTCTCCTATTGTCTGCATAGCCTTTTTGCCTTGATTGGGCAGCCCTCAAGTTTTCACGAATTATTTGGACTTGCCTTTTGGCTTCTTGCAACACATCTGGAACAAATACTTGAGTTTCTCCTGCCTCATTCCAGAATAAAGGTGTCCTACACTTCCTCCCATAAAGCGCTTCATATGGTGACATCTTCAAACTTGCTTGGTAACTATTGTTGTATGAAAATTCCGCATATGGCAAGATTTTGTCCCAACTTTTCCCATGCTTTAAAGCACAAGCTCTTAACATGTCCTCTAAAATCTGATTGGTCCTCTCGGTTTGTCCATCCGTTTGAGGATGATATGCTGAACTAAAATTCAACCTCGTTCCCAAAGCTTCATGCAATTTTTGCCAAAATCTAGAGGTGAACTGAGAACCTCTATCCGAGACCATCTTCTTCGGGACTCCGTGTCGACACACAATATGCTCCATGTATATTTCGGCCAATCGTGCATCTGTATATTTGGTCTTACAGGGACAAAATGAGCCGACTTGGTTAAGCGATCCACAATTACCCAAATTGAGTCATACCCGGACTGAGTACGTGGTAACCCAACTATGAAGTTCATTCACATTTCTTCCCACTTCCATTCCGGAATCTTCAACGGTTGCAATAATCCGGCTGGCCTTTGATGTTCCGCCTTCACTCGTTGGCACACATCACACAATGCTACATATTCAGCTATGTCCTTCTTCATGCTATCCCACCAATAGCAAATCTTCAAGTCTTTGTACATCTTGGTACAACCAGGGTGAATTGAGTAAGGTGAGTCATATGCCTCCTTTAATATTGTCTCCCGAATATGCTTCACATTAGGCACAACGATCCTCTTTCCAAGCCATAAGGTACCATGTTCGTCTTCATCAAATCTGAATTCTCTCCCTTCCTCGATCCTTTCCTTGATTTCCTTGATCTCCTCATCTGCGGTTTGTGCCTCTCGAATTTCTTGCTCCAAGGTTGGGTTTAACTCCATCATCTCCGTCTCATTTACAAACCCGAGGTTCAACCGTTCAAACTCCTTGCATAACTCGGATGGTAACTCTCGAACTGTGAGTTGGTGACTTATTCCCTTTCTACTCAAAGCATCAGCCACTACATTGGCCCTTCCCGGATGATAGTTGATCCCCAAATCATAGTCTTTGATGAGCTCCAACCATCTCCGTTGCCTCAAGTTCAGATCCGTTTGTGTAAAAATATACTTCAAACTCTTATGATCCGTATAAATTTCACACCTATGTCCAAGAACATAGTGTCTCCAAATCTTCAATGCATGTACCACTGCTGCAAGTTCTAAATCATGCGTGGGGTAATTCTGCTCATGTTTCTTCAATTGTCTTGATGCATAGGCGACCACTTGACCTTCTTGCATCAATACACATCCAAGCCCTTGTCTTGATGCATCGCAATAAATATCAAAACTCTTGCTCACATCCGGCAATACCAAAATTGGGGCTGTTGTCAACCTCTTCTTTAACTCCCCAAAATTATTTTGTCAAGCTTGGGTCCATTGGAAAGCTTTTCCCTTCATTAGCAACTCCGTCATAGGCTTGGCTATCTTGGAAAAGTCCTTGATGAATCTACGGTAATATCCATCCATCCCAAGAAAACTCCTTATTTCCTTGACATTTTGCGGTGGTTCCCACTTCAACACATCTCTCACTTTTCCGGGGTCAACCGATACTCCTCCTTCTGAGATTATATGACCCAAAAACGACACCTCTCTCAACCAAAACTGACACTTGTTGAACTTGGCATACAATTGATGCTCCCTCAATTTCTGTAGCATAAGCCTCATGTGTTCCTCATGTTCCTTCTCGTCCTTCAAGTAGATCATAATATCATCAATAAACACCACAACGAATCTATCCAAGTACTCCATGAAGACCTTATTCATGAGGTACATAAAGTAGGCAGGCGCATTTGTCAATCCAAAAGACATTACGGTGTACTCATAAGATCCATACCTTGTCCTAAAAGCTGTCTTGGGTATGTCCGATGGTCTAATCTTCATTTGAAAGTATCCCGACCTCAAATCAATCTTAGAGAAGACACAAGCACCCTTCATCTGATCAAACAAGTCTTCTATATGTGGCAAGGTATACTTGTTCTTGATTGTTACCTCGTTGAGAGCTCGGTAGTCCACGCACATCCTTTGGGATCCATCCTTCTTGTCCACAAATAGAACGGGCGCTCCCCAAGGTGAAGAGCTTGGGCGAATGAAACCCTTCTCTAATTGCTCTTGAATCTGCTTCTTGAGCTCCGCTAATTCCATAGGAGGCATCCTATACGGCCTCTTAGCTATAGGTGCAGTTCCAGGTATTGAATCAATAACAAACTCAATGTCTCAATCGGGGGGCATACCTGGCAACTCGTTCGGAAAAACATACAAAAATTTACACACCACTGGAATCTCCTCAATTGCGGCACCGTCCATATGATTCAACTCCAATTGCTTTGGTGCGGTTTGAGATGCTTCAAATTCTACGGTGATCCCTTCTTCGTTGGTCAACTTCACTGTTTTCGTGGCACACTCAATGACTCCATTGTGCTTCCTCAACCAGTCCATACCAAGTATAATGTCCAATCCTTGAGAAACCAAAACAATGAGGTTGGCGGAGAAGTCTACCCCCCTTATTCTAAGGCTTACTTTTGGACATACTATATTTGTCCTCATCTCTCCTCCAGGAGACTTAACCAATAGAGTAAACTTCATATGAGAGATAAGCAAACTATACTTGGCAACATATTTTGATGCAATGAATGAATGTGATGCTCCAAAATCAAATAACATAGTCGCAGGGTTGGAGTTGGCGAGAAACATACCAATGACCACGTAATCCGCTTATTGAGCATCCTCCGTAGAGACATGGTTCATGTTGCCACGAGCAAAATTCTGCTGTCCATGGTTCCCTTGTGGTTGTCCTTCATTGGGTCTTGGGTTTTGCCTCGGAGCATTGCTTCCTTGACCAAGGCCTGACTTAGGACATTGATGCGCAAAGTGTCCAGCTTCTCCACAAGTATAACACTTCTTAACTCCACCAGAATTATTAGGACTTCGTTTTGAACACTTGTAGCAGGAAAATTAGCACGAGGCGCATAAGGCATTGGAGGCCTGGGTGCTTGCATAATAGGGCGCTGCTGCACAAACTGAGTTGGGCGTGGTGCATAACCAGAGCATTGAGTAGGAATAGAAGAGCTGTAATGAGGCACATTGGGCGGCGCAGAGCGAGGGCGCACATTACTTCCTTGTTGTTGTCCTTGATATGGCACCTTTCTCTTATTGTCTTGCTCCATCTCACAAATCTTGTTCTCAATGACAATTGCTTTGTCCACAAGCTTCTAAAAATTGGCATAATCGCAGTTAAGTAGTTGCACTTGGATCTCATTGTTGAGGCCTCTCATGAACAAATATTGCTTCCGGCTGTCCCGACTAACATCCTCAGGCGCATACCTTGAGAGTTGAGTGAACTTATTGAGATATTCACTCATGCTTGATCTCCCTTGCCTTAAGATCTCAAATTCTTGCCTCTTCAAGATCATAACACCCTCGGGCACATAATGAGAACGAAAATTCTCCTTGAATTCGGCCCAAGTAATTCTCTCTTGGTTCTCATGAGAATTGCAATAAGCATCCCACCAATCTGCAGCTGCTCCAACTAGTTGATGAGAAGCAAACAAGTCCTTCTCCCGGTCACTGCATTGGACAATAGCTAGCTTCTTCTCCACGGACTTGAGCCAATCATCCGCATCCATAGGGTCAGCAGCTTGAGCAAAGGTCGGCGGCCTAGTCCTCATAAACTCTCCCAATCAGTTATGAGGAGGCAGGGGTGGCGGTGGAGGCATGTGGGGCTGATTATTTATATTGCCAGCCTGCAGCTGTCCCATAGTCTGTATCATGGTCTGCATGAGCTTGTTTTGCATAGCCAATAGCTGCTCAATGTTGATAGCTCCCTGAGTTGATCCTTGTCCAATGTTGTTCTGAGGCACTCCATTGTTCTCCTCCTCATCATTTCCATCCCTCTGGTTGCGAGTCCTCACCATCTGAAGAAAAGCAATAGGTAAGAATTAGAAAACTTCCCCAACTATATGCATCAAGGGATATAACTAAACAGCTAGCTACACTAGCCTAGGTGGACACGGCAATGCTAAAACATCCCAAAATCCTCTATTAAGCACACAAGCAAGCAATATATATAGCAACCAGCACACCAACAAAATCAAATCGATTCCTAAGTGCTCCTATGTGCTCTAAAGTGTCCATTCTATCTAGGCTGCATTCTACGGTCAACCTGTGGCTCTGATACCAATCTGTGACGCCCGGTTCCGAAAAATGAACCAAGCTAATGCATATGTGTGCCCAGGATGTTCATCACACATACACGAGTGCAATCACAAACGATATACAGATAATTACCACAAAACAAGATTAATTAACCAAATTTTATTACACAAACCATAATATCCTCGAATACAAGCTCTAATGAATATTAACGACAAGCACTAATGCAGTGGAAATAAACTAATTAAGCAAACTAAACAGCTAGGCAACATAAGCAATAGGGTATAGCGCAGCTCCAATCAACACCACAGGCAAAGCTGACGGTAGACACGGCCTAGAACTCCGCATTATCACCATTAAACTCCCAATCCTGACCTGCAACTGTTGGGTGGGGGATTGCAAGAGTGAGTACATGTCGTACTCAGCAAGCGTGGAAAGTATGACATGTGGCTGATTCAAATGACGATAATAATAATGGCAAAGTGCTGAAAAGTACATTAAAACATTTGAAAAGCAATATATTATATGTATGTGAATTAAACCCATCATAATCATAAGTAATACCATAGTACCAAATATGAATTCATTACCATCATCAATAATTCCAGATTTCACCATTTGCCAATAACCATATTCAATGCCAGAAATAAATCCATGACCAACCGTAACCATTACCAAACCATAACCATCCCAAATACCAAGTTCCCTCTAATCATAGAAGTTGTCCAGGTGCTCATAACCAGGAGCACGACTATCATGATAGTTTTATTTAACTCTGCAGAGTTTGTACCTCTTTACCCACGTGTTTGTGATTTCATCACCTTTCGATGACTAGAACCTCTATTATGCCGTCTCACACTTCCGTCGGTGTGCGACCAAGAGATCACAAAATAGCCTTTGCAAAGGGATTACTAGCCTATTTAGACCCCACTGAGGTTTCACCGATGGCGATGTCTCCCGTAGAGCACATCTTCAACCAAGGCCCCCTCTTGAGCCATTCGGATCCCAGGGTAGTCCCACCAATCATCAACAAACCCAATCCGACTACCCCTTCCCCGAGCATCCTTAATGGTCCAAATAGAACTGGTAAAACCCTAATTAATCAGCTACGCCGCACCAATACCTGGCCTCGTGGTGGCACCGTAGTCTTGGCTTATTCTCGCATGAACCGGTCCTTAGATCTAAAGCAAGCAAACCACCATAACATCCAACCCATCCATATACCAGGCTTGCTTAAATCACCCATTACCATATCATATTTAACCAGTTCATGTTAACCCTAATCTCATCCATGCATAATTAAATTGAGTGGTATAGTTTTTTCCATCCCAGTTGATTAAGCGAAGCAAAAGGTAAAAACCCTTCCCGACTCTCTACCATGTATTCCAGGTGACAAGGGTGGTTAAACAAAGCTAGTAAACTTCCTATCATAGGGTTCCCATCAAATTGACACAAGCATGCAATTTTGCAAACAACACATTTATTTTAAGGACAATATGCTTCAAGGACACTTGCCTTGCTCTTGCTGTTGATTAGGGTCAAAGCCTTCAAACTCTTGGTGCTGGAGATCCTCTGCGGCACTTTCTAGTGCAAATCCATCTAATCCACACAATAAATATACAAAACAAGAAACACAATCAAAGAGTGCACAATTATTACTCAATATGATATGACATGCATGATTGATGCAAATGCAAGGTAGGACTTGTTAATAGATTGCTTTTAATGTATCTAACTAGTTCTAGTAACTTTTAACAAGTTTATACAGGTTTGGATTCGATTAGATCAAATTTTAGAATTAATTCAACCCAATTTAACTAGGAAGATTGGACTAGTCCGCTAGAGACTGGACAAGTCCGCACTCCACGAGATCAGCAGATTAGGGTTTTCTAGATCGACGTGAATTTGGATATTAGGGGTTGAATTCACGTAAGGAAAAGAGAATAGAAGATATACCAGGTGTTTAGAACTCCAATGAATCAAGAAACTTGGAGGTAACACTTGGATCTTGATGATCTATGGTTGGTGATGAACTTGGGGATGAATTGGTGGTGAAGGACGAAACTTGGTGGAGATCTTGATCCTCCTTCGTTTCCTCCTCTTCTTCTTGCTTGAGATCTTCTCCTCCCTCCTTGATGGTGGCTCCCCACGAACTAGGGTTTGGGTGGGTGGAAAAGTGGCAAATAGATGCCAATCCAAGGGGTGGGGCTGTTTATATAGAGGTGGAGGCTAGGGTTAGATGGATTTTGAGTTTGGGATGAGTAGAGGCCGGTTTAGAGTCCCACATGGGCTCTAAAAGAGTTAGGCATGAGGTCCCTAGGCCCACTTAACGTGAAACCCAAGAAACAAGTCATAAAACAAAAGATCAACTCGAAGTCACGAAATATCGGACAAGTCCGGACAGGACCGGACTAGTCCGAAGTTGTCCAGAGAGAAAATCGGACAAGTCTGGCCTAAAATCGGACAAGTCCGACTTTAAACAGAGAGGAAATCGGACAAATCCGCTGGAACACCGGACTAGTCCGAAAAAGTCCAAGGACTTAGCAATTTTTCAAGGATTCATGGAATATCGGACTAGTCCGCACAAAATCGGACAAGTCCGAAAGTTTCCAGAGCCAAAATCGGACTAGTCCGTAGCAAAAACGGACAAGTTCGTTTTTAGTCAGAGAGAAATCGGACTAGTCCTCAGTAAAATCGGACTAGTCCGCACTTTCCTGCGTTTTAAGTGCGGTTTTGTTCCAAATCAATTTTAAATGCTCCAAATCAATTTTAAACTTGTTCCTCTTGTTGTGGGTTAATGTTAAACATGTATATGAGTGTATGTAGGGCATGATGCATGAAAATTAGGGTGTTACAACTATCCACCCCATGATGAAGCCAAAACCAAGAAGAACTCTTGGAGCCTCCTCAAGCTTGGGGATGGATGACTTTGGCTCCTACTGGAAGCTAAAATTCCTCCGCGAAAGGAAATGGTGTTGCCTAGCGGATATTTGTTGAGGTACGCCTTGAATCATCTTGCAGTTGAGCACTTGCGTCCTTGTTGGCCACCTCATGAAATGGGTTAGCCAACACTACCTAGTTTTCACCACAAAAGGAGAAAGCAAACAAGGGTAATACTATCTAATAACGATTAGTATCTATAGCTTAATCATAAGTGATATCTACCCTTCACTTCCTTTGCCTTCCATAACAATGGTGCAAGAAATGATTGTTTACATTTCTTAATGTCACATATCATCTCTAGTAAGAGATGAGGTCCGCAAGTGCACAGAAACTATAGCGTAGCATTTCACCAAAGAGTATTCCCAAGGGTATCGTATTTATCCCAAAGGAAGGCAATTGAGTAAAGTAAACACTACTCTTATGATCAAGATATGGGATACTAATCAATTACCAAGACAGGGGTAAGTTGATAATATATGGGTAGTATGACACACACACCTAAGCAATCTATTCTAAAGGGTAGATGAGTCCTAATGGAGATTAGACTAAGGATTGGGGAGTTTGCTCCTACAATGCTTCTAAAATACATATACATATCCTAGGTTAGATGCTAATGAGCATGTCAATGGTGAATACTTATGCTAAGTTGTTCAACACATCGGGCACGGATTTACCCTTGGCAATACTAGGATGACTCCCGCCAAGAGCCTGTGGCATAGCCAAACGTGGAGGATTACAAAGGACAGATAGGGCTATCACCACCTACTACCTACCTTTTCAATCCATGATTCTACGAGACATCCAACACTACTTAACTATCCTAGCACCATACTAGCATATTAAGTAAATACCTTAGGAGCTGCAGCACAAGCCATCCTAAGGCAATGAACTAAATCATCGTTGAACTAATGTTGAGACATGGCATAAGTAGTTCATATTAACATGATAATATCATAATTACTTAGACTAAAGTGGGGGTTTATAGTGTTTATGATGATAGTATAATGACATTAAGGCATGATCATAAAGACTATTCCTACCACATACATGGAATCCACAACCAAACAAGAAATGCTTCATCCAAGTATATGAATAAAAGAAGACTAAAGATAATATCCTTATTATGCATAAAGTCACAAATATAAGAAAAGATACATAAGTCATACATTTCCCAACTTGGACTTGGGACTAGAGGCTATCCTCTCTATAGCCTAACTCCACTAAGGACTAAGGGAACTAGTGTATACAATAGAATGATGCTCAAGTAGTGTGTGCTGAGTGAGGGGTAAGGGGTCCTATTTATAGGTCGAGAAGGGTTGGTTCCTGCCACCAAAAGCGCGTGAATCAATCATCACTGGCTTCTTCAAGCCGGGAGGAGCCAACACGGGGAAGCTGACCGAGTTTGGCGCTAGGACTAGGTCGGCCGACCTGGTCTTTGCACCGTTTCACATGTGCTTTCTTCAGGTCACTGTCGGGTGGGTCCCATCCCTTGATATGGGTGCTACACTATTGGATGGCCTCGAATACTTTTGTTTGTGGGCCATTTGATCTATGTGGTGCCACATGTCGGCGCTTGATTGGCTGGGATCATATTTTATAGGATCCATCCCCTTGTTTTACTTCAATTCTATATAAAATAGCTGCATGCACCAATTTCTCCAAGTACAAGTGGAAATAGGATAAATAGAAAGGTGATGTGTGCAAGAAATGATATTTCCTTCACATAATTGAGTTTTATTGATGGGTAAAATTGGTATATAACAGCTGTCAATAGATGTGCATCAGGATGCCTACTCGTGGGTTCGAAGCTCCTCGCCGAGGTACGTGACCGCTTCCTTAGCGTGGGGATTGGTATCGGCTGGTTATCCCTCCCCTTGTCAGGGGTCGTTGTGGTCCTCCACTCCACACCTGCTGAAGGGCGAGGGGTGGGCACGGACCTTTGCTGGCCCCTGGCGCGGCCCTGTCCCAAAATGGTCGAAGCCTGGGATGACCCTCAGTCCTGTCGTGGAACGGTGCCGATGTTGTCAACCTTCGGCATGTTGCTTCGCTCTTCCTCCCTTAGGCCAGGTGTCATGTGGAGCGACAGGTAGGTATTTGGGACAGTGGCGTGCTCATCATCTGTTGGGTCACAGGTCACTATCTACAACATCCCCACCAGCATTTGAGGACTTGAATCTGAATCAAGTCCGACGTTTAGCCAGCATGGGTTGTATATGCCGGAGTAGTGCCAGGCCCAATGCTCACGCTGCTGCAGGGGGGCAATGCGGTGGGACAGGAAGTCCTTCAACACCATCAGGGAGGTAAGGCACCCTCTTAACAACAGGTTGATCCTGTCCAGCACAGGCCTGTACTCTGCCTTTAGCTTCAGAAGCTCTTCCCAAGAGGTAGGCGCAGAAGTCGGGTCCCCCACAAGCAGCTTCAGGAAGGCATGGGCCTTAGTCCTCAAGACCACCCAACTCTCCCTCCAGCGGTCGCACTTGGATCCCTTGAACAGTCCGATGTACCGCTTGGAGGTCCTCTCCCGATGCTGAAAGTAATAGGCCCCCATCTGGCTTACCAAGCTTTTTTTAGTGGTATTCATCACGAAGAAGTACCGGAATAGCTCCACCGTCGGTGAGACATCTATGAACGCCTCGCAGAAGTGGACAATCACGACTGCCATGGCGAGGGAGTTCAGCGATAGGTGGTGCAGTTGCAGGCCGCACTCCCCCAACAGCGTGAGGAAGAACGAGGACACTAGAAGCCCGAGCCCAACCGTCACATATACGATGAAGAAGACAGTCTCATCTTCGCACAGGTTGATAAGAGATGGGGATCCGTAGCGAATCCACCTTCTTTGCTCTGCATCGCACCAACCAAGCGGCCACCTTATCGGTGCCAGATGCTCTTCCGTCTTAATGCGAGAGCAAGGCAGCGTGGAAGCCATTGCCGTGGGATCGAAGCGAGAGTCTGTCAAAAGCTAAAGATTCGGGCCCTCAAGGAAGAAGACGAAGGCACGGGCATTGGGGTGTGAGTAAGGAAGGGGCTGCCTTTTCCTCCAAAGGTTTTGTTTTACTCACCCCCTAGATGCTTAAGCACATCGAGTGGGTCGCCTAGCCCCGGCACGCGCTGTGCAACGCACGGCGTCCACGACATCGGGGCCCAGGTCCCCAGTTAGAAGGGTTGGCCCGAGCAGCCAGCCACCTGTGAAGATGACTCGACGGTTCCATAAAGGCGGGCAGCAGAAGCGCAACAACCACATTGGGAACCGTCACAGATAAATATACTATAGCAAGCAAAGATCACATCGCCACGACCTTTCAACCAGGGGTGGACTCGTGGCTGTGGTGGAAGAATCGCTCAACCGCTTCGGCTGGCCAAGGCAAAGATCAAAAGACAGCGCAAGAAACCAAGGTTAGGACTCCACCCGTGAGCTCATCACCTCCCCCAAGTGGACCCAGGGGCCACTGTGGGTACCCAGCATACTGGGTATCACCTGCGCTTATGATAAATATTCCTAAGTGCCCTGCCTCCCCGCTGAGGAAGAGTCCAATGGTGCCACGTGTCCAGAAGGCCCAACCTCGTCCCTCCTCACGGGCAGGCTCCAGAACTGCCACGTGGTCTCAACATGGGACCCAGCTCCCCCCAAAAAGACGGGCTCCCAGGCTACCACATGTCCAGCGGGACGGGACCCCGCTCCTCCACAGGAGTGGGCTCCACTGCTGCCATGTGGCCCGTAGCTCCGGACTGGCATCCCCAGCAGAGGCGGGCTCTGGAACCGCCGCGTGTCCAGCAGTCTCGGACCCCCGACTTCCCTTGGAGTTGGGCTCCAAGGCTGCCACGTGGCTCAGAGCGTAGGACTCGGCCTCCCCCGCAGAGGTGGGTTCCGGTGCTGCCACGCGTCGTGCAACTTGCCCAGACCGGTAGGTTGTGGGAGTAAATGGGTGGTGCATCTTGTCCAAGTCAGGCTTTGAATGCATGTGCCTTCCACAAAGGCATGACGCGGCGCACGTCCCCTATCAGGTACCACTGTATCCAATCACGTTGCAGTGAAGGTGCCACAGGGCTACCCCACATTGCCAAGTGAGTAGCTTACAGCGACAACACAAATGGGACATTTTCGGTCATCATCAATGACTACGCATTGCCATTGGCGTCTGACGCAGCAAGATGGTGGCTCTTCAAGTCGCGGTCAGAGGCAGCGTATGCAAGGAGCCTTAGATCTTGTACGGGCTAAGATCACCCAAGGGCCACCTGTCGAGCCTCATACCCCACTTGTAAGGTGTCCAACCTTACTATAAAAGGTTCAGGTAGCCAACGACTCTAGACAGCTCATACACACACACACACTCAGATCCAATCTTAGATTCACTCCATCGCTCACAAGCAATGCAACTTTCACCGTGGAGTAGGGTGTTACACTCCAACTGTGAGTCCCGGTTCTGACAATGAACCAAGCGTGATGCATATGTGTGTCCAGGATGTTTAACACACATACACAAGTGATTCACAAATGATAAACAGATGAAACCATGTCTTGAATAATAACACTAATAATATTACCTTATTACAAACCAAGTAGTCTCGAATACAAGCTCTAAAATACTGTAGTAGAAAAACAATAAACACTAAGACTCCAACTCCACAGGCAAGCTTGACGGTAACACGCACGCCTAGAACTCCTCAAAGACCTCCTAGTACTCCACATTGTCGCCTACGTCTGAATTTGTTGGAGGAATAGCAAGGGTGAGAACATGCCGTACTCAGCAAGTGTGGGAAAGTATGACATGTAGCTTAAACAAGGATTATAGTAAAAAGCTAATTGCATAAAAGTGCATTCAAACCAGTTGAAATTGCAATAATATAATCATTAAGTGAGGTCCTATCCAAAATAACCCAAATAACATTAATTTCAACTTAAGTAACCAATACCAACAATAATAATCCGTAATCAACTCATAACTGCTTATTGTCTCAATTTCATCAATTCCATATACCAAAGCCAATTACTATATCACTACTGATTCCCAATTCAATTTCATCCATTAAATCAATTCAAGATCCATAACTCTAATCATGTGAGGGTTTAGGTCGCTCATAACCGGGAGCACGACTATCATGATAGTTTTTAACACTCTGCAGAGGTTGTACCTTACCCACAAGTTCGTGATTTCATCATCTTTCGATGACTAACGAATGTCAACTATGCCATCTCACACTTCTTTTATTGTGTGGCCAATAGATCACAAAATAGCCTTTACAAAGTGATTACTATCATATTTATACCCTTTTCACCGGTGGTGATGTCTCCAACTAAGCACATCCGACCAAGGGCCCACTCTTGAGCCATTCCGTGACACTCGGTTCTAAAAAACGAACCAAGTGCAGTGTATGTGTGCCCAGGATGTTGCTTTACACATACACAAATGCATCACAAATGGAAATCGGAATTTAACCATATCACGAATAATATAAATACCTTGATTCTATTGCAGCGGAAAATAATCTATAGCGTAGGCGACTCTAACTTCATAGACAATCGACGGTAGTACGCACGCCTAGTGCTCCACGTTGTCTTCCAAAATATCTCATGTAGCTGAATTAAGTGGGGGAATAGCAAGGTTGAGTACATTTCGTACTCAGCAAGTGTGGGAAAGTATGACATGTAGCTAAAAACAAGGATGATAATAGAAGGCTAATTGCATAAATGTAACTTTAAATTCACAATTATGTAAAAGCAGCCTACAATGTCTATGTGTGATTAAATCCCATCATCACCCAAATAATTATCAAAACACATATCCAACATCCTCATTTACCATCATAATTCATTCATAACCAGCCAACAATTAATTTCATAACCATATGTTAATTTCATAACTTTTCATAACCAACCATACTCATATGACATAACACAAATCCCATACCGAACCATTCCCAAACACTACAGAGAACGGTGAATAAGGTGTCGGTTTTAATAGATGTGTCGGCCTTGATGCATTTAACGCGTCTAAGGGTGTCAGTTTAAGGTAACCGACACCCATAAGTTAGAGGTGTCAGTTTCTTTGAAGAAATCGACACACATATTAAATGCGCCGGCCGAACCGACGCATATATTAAATGTGTCAACCTAACCGACGCTCTTAATCGAGCCCCACTCGAGACTCAAAGCGGGCCCTGCTGGCTCAGCCTCTAAGAGCGTCAACCAAGGCCAAACCGACACTCTTAAGTGGGCCCGGCTCGCTCAGGATCTAAGAGCGTCGGCCAGGGCCAAACCGCCGGTCTTAACCGGGCCCAGCTGGAGGACTAAACCCTTCGGCGGCTCTTCTCTTCTCGCGCACGTGCAGTTTAGTCCCGACACTTCTCGCCCGCACCCCATCTGCCGCCACAGCCAGCCCACCGCCTCGCCGGCGCCCCCGCCCACCGCCCCGTCGCTGGCACCCCTCGCCCGCACCCCCACCCCTCGGCAGTGCCTTTCGCCCCCACTCGCGCCCCCACCCCCACCCGTGCCCCCGCCCGCCGCCCCCGCCCCTCGGCAGTGTCCCTCGCCCCCACTCGCGCCCCCACCCCCGCCCGTGCCCCTGCCCACCGCCCCCGCCAGTGCCCCCGCTCGCTGGTGCTCCTGCCCCTGGTCCGGCCCCCCTCCGGTGCCCCCTGGTCCTGCCCCCGGCGCCCCCTGGTCTAGCCCCCCTCCAGCGCCCCCTGGTCCGGCCTCTAGAGCCACCTGGTCTGGCCCCCCTACGGCACTCCATGGTTCGGCCCACGGAGCCCCATGGTTCGGCCCCCCTCCAGCGCCCCCCGTCCGGCCCCCCTCCGCATCCCCTGTCCAGCCCTCCTCGACCCCACATTCGCTCCTCCTCGGCGCATAAGGTAAAATGAAGTCATATATTTGAACTTTATGTGTGATCTTTATTTGGTGCATGAGTTTGTATATGTGATGTTCTATGTGTGAGCTTAATTCATAGCTAATGTGGATATGTAAGATTAATTAATAGATAATTCTCAAATTATATGCAAATATACATGTTTAACTTATATATGTGAGCATGATTAATAGTTTCTAAATATGTGAGCATGATTAATAATTTCTAAATTTATGTGTGATCTTTGTTTGGTGCATGAGTTTGTATATGTGATGTTCTATGTGTGAGCTTAATTCATAGCTAATGTGGATATGTGTGAGCTTAATTCATAGCTAATGTGGATATGTAAGATTAATTAATAGTTAATTCTCAAATTATATGCAAATTTACATGTTTAACTTATATATGTGAGCATGATTAATAGTTTCTAAATATGTGAGCATGATTAATAATTTCTAAATTTAACTTGTATGAATAGGTAATTTAACTTGTATGTATATGTGAGCATGTTTAGGTTTTAGTAGTCTCTAAATATGTGTAACTTGTTAGTGTGAATAGGTATAAGCTGAACAATGGGTGACGACGTAAGGTGATGTATGATGGATGGAGTTCAAATGGTGTGTCCACTTTTGAATGGGCACAAACCGCAAACATGTTCGTGAACCAAGCATTTCCTAGTGGTGCTCGTTTTGTGAAATGTCCGTGTAGCAAGTGCTAGAATTGTCGACGTTTGGAGAGGTCTGAAATGATGTTGCACCTTTGTAAGCACGGATTTATGCCAGGGTATCTAGTGTGGCGTGAGCAAGAAGAGATGGATCATGCTAGTGAGTCAGACGAAAACGAGAATGAAGATCGGATGGATGCGATGATGGTGTATGTTGGTCGAGAGTATGAAGAGCAGTCACTGTGTAGGATCAAAGAGCACGTGAAAAGCTACCATAGGGGGTGAATGGTAGATTTAAAAATCTTACGCAGCGGAAACAATTAAACCCCAAAACCTTTCGGCAGAAAAACGATCTGTTAAATAAATCGTGTGTGAGACTAATCTAAACGTGTTTCACCGTGACAAAAGTGATATATATTAGAGAGAATCAAGTCACGAAGACAACACAAAAAGAATCACTCAAATTCGTCGAGAAAAACTCAAGTTATGATCGAAAGATCAAACAATGGTCAATCTGCCCTACCCGAGAAAAACAGTTCTGGAACGCTGTAAAGAAACTCGTGTAGATCATAGACCACAAATTCAATGACCGTGAAATTTTCACATATGATAGAAAATCAAGTTTTGAAGACAACCCAAAAAGAATCACGTCAATTGGATCAGTAAAACTCAAGTTATGATAAAACCACCGACGAAAGGTAGTGCTGTCCAGAAACTCGACGAGTAAAACTTGTCTGGAACAAGTCGGACGAACAAGGCACAAAAGTTCCTTCAAACTACGAATTTTATTCAATAGAACACAAGAGGAACAGCCCCAAAATCATGTACCACGAGCTCTGGGCTCCCTTGCTTATATAACCAGCCCTTAGGCCAACCCAATATCAACTAGGACTCCAATCCTACTCAGATCATGAATTGTAACTTTCCATAACTGCTCAAGATTCTTCTATATGCAGATAGAAGCAATCTTAAGACTTACAAACACCTTAGGAACGTATCCCACATTCCTAAACAACTCAAATTTGTGACCCACACAAAATCCTATCATAACCAACTCAAATCTTTCCATATTTGAGTCAAACCCGACTCAGCCGCAGCCTGAGTCCATAACCTAGTCGGTTGGACCTTTCCGACCAATTCTTTACGTCCACATCTCTTCATCACGTCCCGAAACCATGTAGCCACGTCCATGAACTCCTTGTACACATGCAAATATCTTCCAATGACGTCCATGATACCTTCATATGCATTGTTCTTGATTCAATCATGCTGTGCAACCTCCTGATCAGCTCAACCACAATTCCTCCTGAATTTGGTTGTTGGAACCTCATCTCCTCCCTGAGACTAGTCTAATGGATCCCATCACCAGCCATGTCTTGAACTCAAGAAACACCTGCACATGAATAAATAATCAATCCATACGAGCCCAAGTCCTCGACTTGACTCAAGTTAGTTCCGAACACAACACCCTACGTGAGAACCTCACATAAGCATGTTGCAAAACCACAGTAACATGATATCATCCATATCAACCAAAACGCACCAAAAACTTAGCAAATGAATACTAAGCAATCTTTCCAACAATGTAAAGCAAGTACAAAACATTGCAAATGAAAAGCAGAAGCACTTCGGTCAAGTTATGGACCTTGCCAGAGCAACCCGGAGCTTGAGCCGGAGCTAACAAAAGCTAGTAGAACCTAGCACCGGAGCTTACCAAAACTAGTACAACCAAGCTCCCGCCGGAGCTTACAAAACTAGCAGGACCTAGCGTTGGAGCTAACCAGAATAAGTCGGACCTATGGTCGAACCTTGCTATAGCTCGGAGCTAGAGTCGGACCTTGATAAAAAGGTGTTTTGGAGATATTCAAAACTTTTATCATCAAAGCCAATGTATTCAGCACACATAGGTCTCACAATCTCCCCCTTGATGAATGCATTGGCAACACCATTTAAAATCCGAACATTGGCTTATTTACATAAAAATTTTGAAGGCAATTTCTCCCCCTTTGTAAATCAAAAGTAAAATGAGAAGAAAATCCATCCAAAAAATATCCCATATTATCTCTCCCCCTTTATTATCTCTCCTTATGCACATATTCTCTTTCTCTTCATGCTTATCTCTCCCCCTTTGACAATGTATTCAGCAAGTTATGAGCATATTATAACATATACATATAAACAAAGCTCATCCAAGTCATACTATCAAGTACTTTACATTATCACATCAATGAAATACATAAAATAGTGTAAGCCATGCTAGAGATCCAATGTAATTTTCAATTTAAGCAAGTCATGATCCCACAAACTTAACTATTTCAAAACCTAAAAGCATGACACTAGTTGCTGCATTTTATTATTTTTCAAAGCATAAATTTGGATCATATGATATTTGCAAGAGATTATATGCGCATCTGCCTTATTCTAACCAACCAAGCCAAGCCTATGTCATTTGACAATCAGAAGCTTAAGGACATGGTTTTATTCATACACAACTTCTTCCAAGTTCATATCTAAGTGCAATGATAAGCCATCTCAAAAGAAGAAGTGTGATGCATGCATATTCTCTTGATCTTTTCTCAATTTATATTTGTTCATAAAAACTCAACATGTGAGTTGATTACTTGATTAATTCTTTATGATTAAAAGCATTTGTGAGCATGCAACAAGTTCAAAACAGCAAGAAAGTTTGACCATGACCAGATTTAGTGTAAGTAATTATTCCAATTACTAGACATGGCAAAAACTACAAAATGTATAACACGAGTAATGTAGTAAGAACTTTCAGCATGTAAAAGGAATCACAAAGTCATATGTGTATGAAATACTATGCTCATATTATTTTAATTTCAGATTCACACATAGACTTCCCAAGTTTCAAAACTCCCCCTCAATTTAAGCCATGAGGATGCATAACCCCTATTTCACTACGAATGTAACAAAAACGAGTGAAATCCAAAGGTATTGTAAAAATGTCAGCCAATTGTTGTTCGATATCTACATGGTGAAGCACAATGTTTCCTTTTTCAACATTATCTCGGAGAAAGTGATACCTAATATCAATGTGCTTAGTTCTAGAATGTTGCACGGGGTTTTTAGCAATCCAAATGGCACTAGTGTTATCACAAAACAGTGGAACACTATCTAGCTCAACCCCATAGTCCTTAAGTGTTTGAACAATCCAAAGAATTTGTGAACAAGCACTAGCAGCAGCTACATATTCAGATTCGGCTGTGGATTGTGCAACTGAATTTTGTTTTCTAGAGAACCAAGCAACAAGAGAATTACCAAGAAAATGAAAAGCACCGGAAGTACTTTTCCTATCAATCCTACAACCCCCAAAATCAGCATCCGAAAAAGATTTCAAAGTAACGGTTGAGGAAGAAGGAAGAAAAATGCCAAATTCTTGAGTTCCATGTAAGTACCTTAGAATCCTTTTGACGGCTTGACGATGTGAAACACGTGGGGAAGCTTGAAACCGTGCACAAAGACATACGCTGAATTGTATGTCCGGTCTTGATGCCGTGAGGTACAAAAGTGATCTGATCATGCTTCTATATTGTTTTTGATCCACGGATTCACCATCTTCATCAAGTTCAAGAGTTGTTGCTGTTCCCATTGGTGTCCGAAGAGGCTTGCTTTTGTCCATGTTGAAGCGCCTTAGGAGGTCTTTGGTATACTTCATTTGATGCACAAAGGTACCCTCCTTGGTTTGCTTGATTTGCAGCCCCAAAAAGTAAGTGAGTTCACCCATCATACTCATTTCAAATTCAGAACTCATCATTGCTGAAAACTTGGACACAAGATCATGAGAAGCACAACCAAAGACAATATCATCCACATACACTTGAATGAATAATGAGTCATTGCCATGCTTAAGCACAAAAAGAGTTTTATCAACCTTGCCCATCGTAAACCTCTTTTCAAGTAAGAATGTTTTTAACCTATCATACCATGATCTAGGGGCTTGTTTGAGACCGTATAACGCTTTGGACAGTTTGTAAACATGATTAGGAAAATCTGGATTTTCAAAACCTGGTGGTTGCTTGACACAAACCTCCTCATCTATGTAGCCATTAAGAAAAGCACTTTTAACATCCATTTGATATAGCTTAAAACCTTTAGATGCTGCAAAAGCTAACAAAATTCTTATGGCTTCTAATCTAGCGACAGGAGCAAAAGTTTCATCAAAATCTAGACCTTCAACTTGAGTGAAACCTTGAGCAACCAACCTAGCCTTA
This sequence comes from Tuctoria greenei, assembly GCA_036927565.1. Lineage (NCBI taxonomy): Eukaryota > Viridiplantae > Streptophyta > Magnoliopsida > Poales > Poaceae > Tuctoria > Tuctoria greenei. The sequence continues at coordinate 22,751,368 of JAYESD010000011.1, read as the reverse complement.
TTCCTAACCACAACCCCATCCTCACTTTGTTTATTTTTATATACCCATTTAGTTCCAATTAAAGTGTGACCTAGAGGTGGAGGTACAAGTTTCCAAACATTATTTCTTTCAAAATTTTCTAACTCTTCTTGCATGGCAATAATCCAAAATTCATTAGTGAGTGCGTGTGATATATCTTTGCGTTCAAAAGAAGAAACAAAAGCAGAATGAGCATGAGAGTTTGGATCGCAAAACCTGGACCGTGTGACTCGTTCGTGCAAGCTTCCAATCATTTGTTGTGGGGGATGATCTTTGTAAAAGCATAGGGGAACAGATGTCTCACAAGCTTCTTCTTCATTAGGTTCATCGTAGATTGATGAGCTTGTGACTTGTGGATGATCAGGACCAGCATAGGTGATAGCCGGAGCTTGTTCAATGTCCGGAGCTGGACACGTGTCAACTTCGGAACTACCAGGCAATATCACCGGCTCTTCTTCATCTTCGAAAATACCCTCCCCCTGAGGATACGGATCTGGTCCTGCAACATCGGAGCTAGTACCTGGGCTAGCTTCTTCAAAAGACACTTCACAAGTCTCCATAATTTTGTTAGTGTCAAGTAAAAGCACACGGTAGCCTCTAGTATGAGATGGATAACCAAGAAACATGCCATCAACGGATCTAGGTTCAAATTTATCAAGATTACCATGTTTCTTAACAAAGCATTTGCAACCAAAGACCCGAAAGTGTGTAACACTAGGCCTATGTCCAAACTGAAGCTCATATGGTGTTTTACCTAGCTTAGCATGCAAGAAAACACGATTTGATACATAACAAGCGGTTGCTAACGCATCAGCCCAAAATTTCCTAGGAGTTTGATATTCATCAAGCATAGTCCTAGCCATCTCAACTAAGGTTCTGTTCTTTCTTTCTACAACACCGTTTTGTTGAGGTACATATGGTGAAGAGAATTGATGATCTATTCTATTTTCAGCACAAAAGTGATCAAAAGATTGATTTTTAAATTCAGTTCCATTATCACTTCTAATTGCTTTTAATGATCCTGGGTGATCAATTGATAATCTAAGAAATAAAGTTCTAAAGTGACTAAAAACTTCATTCTTAGACGCCATAAAGTAAACCCAAGAGTATCTAGAGTAATCATCAACGATAACGAGAACATACCATTTACCTCCGAAGGATTGAACACGTGAAGGTCCTACTTTGTGAAGATGCAAAAGTTGACATGGTTCAGTTGTCATGATCATTGTGAGAGGAGTATGTGAACCTGCAACCATCTTAGCATGTCTACAAGAAGAGCACACAATTTCTTTGTCCCCTTTAAGCTTAGGCAGTCCACGTATGTGATCAAGAGCACTAACACGCGTTAGGTGATCAAAGCCTACGTGACCAAGTCTACGATGCCAAAAATATAAGTCCTTTGAATCATTAGCAACTAGACACCTATGCTTAGAGGAAGACATATCAAAATCAGCTTTAATAACTCTTCCAAACCAAGACATGTTAAAAATAAGATCACTATTTGAACCTACAACTTTGCAGCAGTTTTTATTGAAAATAATTTCTAGATTTTCATCTAGCAATTGTGCAACAGAAAGTAAGTTGTATTTCAAATTTTTGACAAGTGCCACATCCTTCAATGTGTAGTGATCATTTACTCTAACCGAACCCTTAGCAATTATAGGAGTTGAAGAATTATCGGCAAAAGTAACATTCTCTACACGTGACACAAAAGAGAGGGAGGAGAAACAATCTTTGTTACTGGTCATGTGGCGTGAGCAACCTGAATCCACAATCCAAATGGTCTCCTTCCTCAAATGTGTAACCTACATAAAAGCACAATACATCGATGACTCAATACTGGGGTTAGTCAAAAAGCATTTAGGAATAAAGTACTGAGTCACGCGACATGTAGTAGGAAAAACACGCGAAAGCTGAGACAAAACAGTAGGTTTATGAGTCAAAGTTTGAGATTTTTTATTCTTGACTACTGACCTATAAGGTGTTACTTGTGTAGCACAAAAATCAGTAGCTCTGGAGGCAAAAACAGAAGGTCCGGAGGTAAACTTTGAATGTTTTTGACTCAAAACAGCAGGTTGTACATTTGGTTCAATGTGTGCAGCAAATTTTGCATGAAAGTTATGAGATCTAGCAATCATTATTTCCCTTTTCCGTTGTTTAGCTAGTCTATAACAAAAATCTATGACATGACCATCTCTACGACAGAAGGTACAATGAAATTTAACTTTGTGTTCATGTCTAGATGAGCAAGCAATATTTTTATTTGAAACCGAATGAGGCAACACTCCTGCAGATTTGAAAACCACTCCTTTTTGTTTAGGAACTGTTTGAATCAAACCACTTCCTAATGACTTTACAATTTTAGGTGGATGTGCCTTAGCATGAGCATGAGAATCAAAACCTAAACCAGTTTTATCATTGCAAGACTTGGAAGAATTCAGCAGTAAGTATAGGTTCTTATTCCCATTACAAAACCGATCTAATGTCCTATGCATGTCATCAAGTTTATTGGACAGATCAAGGCAATTTTCACATGAAGGTTTTCTTTTTAGTTTGCAATTGGAACAAAATTTAACTTCATGAGAACATAAAGCATTGTTCAATATAGAAATTTCATTCATAGCATCCTGTAGTTTCTTATCAAGATCATCACAAGTAGAACAATGCAAATCAATTGTAGAACAAGAAACATCTTTCAAGTTTTTATCATTAAGTGCAGCAAGCTCTTTGTTCTTTTCAATTTCTAACTCAAGTTTATCAAGTGTGGAGGTGTGCGCACTTCTTAATGAGGACAATTGTTCATATATTAAATCACATGAGGGACATGCATCATCACTAGGAATTAAGGTTTTTAAACGATTGATTTCAGATTCTAGTGATTCAATTTTAGCAACACTATCCCTAAGCTTTTTGTCCTTTTTCTTAACAATAACAGTGGCACGAGAAATAGCATCACACATTTCTTCGCAAGTAGGACATACCTCTTCATTGTCGCTGTTGTGTTCTGCCTCCTCCATACTTGATCTTGACTTGCCTGCCATAAAGCACAAGTTTGCCAAATCATCTTCATCTTCATCACTTCCAATGTCCATGTCGCTTGAACTGAACTCTTGAAGCACGGTGATGAAACTGTTGATCATCTTGCGTCCTATAGTACATTTCTTCTTCTTGTTGAAATTTCTAGAGGAGGTCCGAACCTTGCTTTGTTTTTCTTCCCGAGTGGTCGGACCTGAAAGGTTAGGGCATTCTGTACGAAGGTTTCCTGTTTTACCACATTCAAAACAGCGTTGAGGTCCGGAGCTTCCTCTCCTTCTAGTTCTCACATTTTGTAATGCTTTTGAGAATCTAGTAGAGATGAGTGCCAACTCCTCTTCTGGAAATTCATCGATCTGCTCCACGGTTAGTGAGGACAACAAAGCAAGAGTATTGCAAGATGATGATTGGCCGGAGCTAGACATATCACGTTGTGAAACAAATGCAATAGACTTATTGGGGTTCTTACGTGAGATTATGTCAATTTCATGAGTTTTTAACTTGGAATATAGCACATCTAAAGTAAGTGAACTCATGACAGTAGATTCACGAATAGATGTGACTTTAATCTCCCAAATTGACATATCTAATGCACTTAGCAATTGCCTAGCATTTTCATCATATGAAAAATTAACATTGACACTACGCAAGTTGCTGAGAATCTTATTAAAGCGAGCAAAAAGGTCATCAATAGACTCACCGGGTTGCATCTCGAAGCGCATGTATTCTTTCTTGAACATGTCTTGCCTTACCTCTTTGATCGTGTTGGATCCTTTGTGGTAGTCACAAAGTGCTTTCCACACATCATATGCAGATCGGAGATGTGCAACATGGTCAAAGTCGCTTTGTGTTAATCCTTGTATGATCAAGTTCCGAGCCTTGTTGTTGTTGTCGACATCTCTCAGATATATAGCTGTAACTTGATCGTTTGATGGCACTTCGTAAGGCTTGTATACCTTTTCCCATATTGCAAAGCCTTGTGCCTAGATGAAAGCCTCCATGCGTGCCTTCCAAACCTGAAAATCAATACCAGCGAACACACAAAGTCAAAAACACGTGCAAATCACAAAGATTAGAGCACCGTGGCTCTGATACCAATTTTAGGATCGAAGAGCACGTGAAAATCTACCAGAGGGGGGGTGAATGGTACATTTAAAAATCTTACGCAGCGGAAACAATTAAACCCCAAACCCTTTCGGTAGAAAAACGATCTGTTAAAGAAATCATGTGTGAGACTAATCTAAACGTGTTTCACCATGACAAAAGTGATAGATATCAGAGAGAATCAAGTCACGAAGACAACACAAAAAGAATCACTCAAATCCGTCAAGAAAAACTCAAATTATGATCGAAAGATCAAACAATGGTCAATCTGCCGTACCCGAGAAAAACAGTTCTGGAACGCTGCAAAGAAACTCGTGTAGATCATAGACCACAAATCCAATGACCGTGAAATTTTCACAGATGATATACAATCAAGTCGTGAAGACAACCCAAAAAGAATCACGTCAATTGGATCAGTAAAACTCGAGTTATGATAAAACCACCGACAAAAGATAGTGCTGTCCAGAAACTCGAAAGTAAAACTTGTCTGGAACAAGTCGGACAAACAAGGCACAAAAGTTCCATCAAACTACGAATTTTATTCAATAGAACACAAGAGGAACAGCCCCAAAGTCGTGTATCACGAGCTCTGGGCTCCCTTGCTTATATAACCAGCCCTTAGGCCAACCCAATATCAACTAGGACTCCAATCTTACTCAGATCATGAATCGTAACTTTCCATAACTGCTCAAGATTCTTCTATACGCAGATAGAAGCAATCTTAAGACTTCCAAACACCTTAGGAACGTATCCCACATTCCTAAACAGCTCAAATTCGTGACCCACACAACATCCTATCATAACCAACTCAAATCTTTCCATATTTGAGTCAAACCCGACTCAGCCGCAGCCTGAGTCCATAACCTAGTCGGTTGGACCTTTCCGACCAATTCTTTACGTCCACATCTCTTCATCACGTCCCGGAACCATGTAGCCACGTCCATGAACTCCTTGAACACGTGCAAACATCTTCCAATGACGTCCACGATACCTTCATATGCATTATTCTTGATTCAATCATGCTGCGCAACCTCCTGATCAGCTCAACCACAATTCCTCCTGAATTTGGTTGTTGGAACCTCATCTCCTCCTTGAGACTAGTCCAATGGATCCCGTCACCAGCCATGTCTTGAACTCAAGCAACACCTGCACATGAATAAATAACCAATCCATACGATCCCATGTCCTCAACTTGACTCAAGTTAGTTCCGAACACAACACCCTACGTGAGAACCTCACATAAGCATGTTGCAAAACCACAGTAACATGATATCATCCATATCAACCAAAACGCACCAAAAACTTAGCAAATGAATACTAAGCAATCTTTCCAACAATGTAAAGCAAGTACGAAACATTGCAAATGAAAAGCAGAAGCACTTCGATCAAGTTCTGGACCTTGCCAGAGCAACCCGGAGCTTGAGCCGGAGCTAACAAAAGCTAGTAGAACCTAGCACCAGAGCTTACCAAAACTAGTACAACCAAGCTCCCGCCGGAGCTTACAAAACAAGCAGGACCTAGCGCCGGAGCTAACCAGAACAAGTCGGACCTATGGTCGAACCTTGCTATAGCTCGAAGCTAGAGTCGGACCTTGATAAAAAGGTGTTTTGGAGATATTCAAAACTTTTATCATCAAAGCCAATGTATTCAGCACATATAGGTCTCACACACTGCCAGAGAAGGTTAAAAAGTTTTACAAGCTTCTTGCCACCGCGGATGAAAAAGTGTATGAGGGCACCAATGTGACCGTTCTGCAGGCGGTCACACGACTTATGGGGTTGAAGTCTAAGTTCAATTTTGCAAACAATTGCTACAATGGTATCCTGAAGTTGATCAATGATCTCCTTCCGTCAAAACATAAGATGCCAGAAGACATATATCACTCAAAGAAGATTCTGGAAGGTCTAGGCATGAGTTATGAGAAAATTGATGTGTGCGAGAATAATTGCATGTTGTTTTGGAAGGAACACCAGAACGATACTCATTGTATGCATTGCAAAGCATCTAGACATGTGAAAGTTTTAAATGATGATGGAGTGGAAATAAGTACAAACGTACCGGGGTTAAACAGCTTCAGTAGATGCCCATCACGTCCAGGCTTAAACGATTGTTCCTTTCTCAACAAACAGCGAAGCGGATGAGGTGACATTCAGAAGGATTACGTGAGAGCGATGACAAATATATTATGGTGCATCCTTCTAATGGCGCAGCATGGCAAGCTCTAGACCGTTTCGATCCGGAATTTGGTAAAGATCCAAGGAATGCTCGTCTTGGGTTGTGAACAGATGGTTTCACTCCTTTCAGCACAAGTAACAGTCCATACTCTTGTTGGCCTATTTTTATCATGCCTTACAATCTCCCTCCCATCATGTGCATGAAATAAGGATACATATTCCTCGCGGCCATCATTCCTGGTCCTAAATATCCTGGGACGAAAATCAATTTGTTTATGCAACCGTTGATTGAGGAGCTGAAAGAGTTATGACAAGGTGTCAAAGCATACGACAATCATCAGAAATGTGAATTTACTTTACGTGTCGCGTATCTGTGGTCTATACATGGTTTGTTGGCATATGGCATTTGGGCTGGTTGGTGTGTCCAAGGAAAATTGTGTTGCCCCATATGTATTCCTAACATCGATGCCTTCAGATTGAAGTACGGAAGAAAAGTCAGCTTTTTTGATTGCCATCGACGATTCCTTCATTCAAATCACCCTTTTAGGAGTGATACACAATCATTCCGAAAAGGCAAAAGTGTTACAGAAGGACCCCCTCATCGATTAACATGCGAACAAAATATGACATGGCATGCAAAGTTAAAAGAGTTCGTTGAAGGTGGTTTCGAAGGGTATGGTACAGAACACAATTGGACTCATATTTCTTTTATTTATGAGCTACCATATGCAAAGGCATTGCTTTTACCGCACAACATAGATTTGATGCACCAGGAGCGTAATGTCGCTTAAAGCATTATAAGCATGTGTTTTGATTTTACCAGTCAAACCAAAAATAATTTGAGTGTGAGGAAAGGCTTAGCTGATATTTGAAATCGTCCTGGACTTGAGGTTATAACAAATGCAAGTGGAAATGAATGTAGGCCACGAGCTCCATACTGTGTTAGACCAGAAGAAAAAAAGCAAATACTTAGTTGGTTGAAAACACTGAAGTTTCCAGACCGCTATGCAACTAACATAAAACGATGTGTTAATCTCAACACTGATAAACTGAATGGGCTGAAGAGCCATGATTACCACATTATGATGGAGAGACTTATAATGGTAATGTTCCGTGGCTATTTCAAACCTGGTTTGTGGAAGATGTTTGCTGAACTTAGCTACTTTATAGACATATTTGTGCTAAGAAAGTGTTGGAAAAGATGATGCGGCGGTGGGAGAAAGAAATTGTTGTGCTTGTATGTAAGATGGAAAAAGTGTTCCCGCCTAGATTTATGAATGTTATGCAACATATGCTGGTGCATTTACCTTATGAAGCTTTGGTAGCAGGTCCTGCACAATTCAGGTGGATGTATAGCCAAGAAAGAGAATTGAAGAAACTTAGAGCTACAGTGTGCAACAAGGCAAGAGTTGAGGGTTGTATTGCAGAAGCATTTGCAGCTAAAGAGATTACTAACTTCTCTAGCAAATATTTTTCACGTGCCAACAACGTGAATGCATCTGTCACACGATATCATAATGTAGAAGAGCAATCTACGGGTGAGCTTAAGATTTTTCAATGGAAGGGTAAAGGTGTTGGGGCTGCTAATTCTCATTATATTTTGGCACAAGAGAGGAACTACACTATGCTTTACATATTTTTAAACATGGAGGAGGTGTTACCATATTTTGAAATGTTTGACAAGTTGTATTGGAAATCTTCACGAAAACCTACACAAAGTCAATTGGATAATATGCATCAGCATGGCATAAACGGTGGAAAAAGCTTTGTGGACTGGTTCCGTGAACATGTAATTTCCTATCCGTTTTTTCTTGCAATATTAGTTCGAATGTTTATCATAAGATGCTAACTTTGTTTATTTATGTAGTGTATGACTTGCGACAGATGTCTCATGGTCAATTGAGAGCAACAGAATTTAGCGGGTACGATATCAATGGATATCGTTTTCGGATGGCAAGTTTAGAAGAAAGTCATCCACTTGTTGCCACTACAAATAGTGGAGTTATGATAAATGCCACAGTGGGTAGTGAAAAAGTGACAGAATACTACGGTGTTCTTAAAAAATAATAGAGTACACATTTGGCAGTCCAAAAACACTTCAACTTGTGATTTTCGACTGTGAATGGTTTGATCCAACATCGGGCACATGAGTTGATGATTTTCGAATGGTGGAGTACAACCACAAGTCACGATACACAGCCCATAACAACAATGTTGTACTTGCGAATCAAGTGGTAAAAGTGTAATATTTAAGTTATCCTCATCCAAGTTTGAAAAATTGGTGGGTCGTGTATACAGTTAACCCCGAAGTGCACCCTTATCGTTATGATGAGTATATAGAGATTCAAGAAGATGATGGTATTATTTATAAAGATGAAGTCGAGGAAGTAGAAGACTTTATGATATCTTGTGGGATAGGACTTGCAAAAATAGCTAGTGATATGCTAGAGTTGATGTCTAAAGAACAAGCTGGCCCTTCAAGAAAACGTGTTCGGCAATCACAAAGGATTATGGAAAAGAAGAAAAGGATTATGGAAGAAGAGGAGAGATTTGATGAAGAAGAGATGGAAGAGAGTGAAGAGGAATAGATGAAAGAAGAGATACATGAATATCTTAATGCACGCGTGACAGAAGCAGATTTGGATGCTGATGATTTTTGATTTATATTGTACGCATTTTTTAGATTTTTATTATTAATGTATACATTCTTTATTTATTATTTAATGTTGTATACTAATAATTTCTATAAAAATGTGCGTAGATGTTTAAGCTTTTGCCATGTTTGGGGAAGAAGAAGAGCAAGAAGGGTAGTAGATCTTCGTCCTCCACTCCTAGTTCTACTTCGAGTCAGTCAGACCCATTTCAGATACTTGTTTTTTACATACATTTAAATATTGATATTAACTGTCTATTGTTTATTACTTCTTTACATAATTTTTTATTTATATTTTTAGTGTACTACTTACACTGGATAGAGGAAGAGGCACTTTTTTAGTTGTGTGGCAGAGACGACGTCGAGCGAGCATGCACGAGGTCCGACACAAGTGGCAGCTCATTGCACTACGTACGAGGAGTTGTACGGGGAGGAACCAGAGACTATCAGGCATACGTCGAAGCAGGAAGGTGGCTCAGGAGGAGGCTCCGGATGAACCTCAGGAGGGGGCTCAGGACGAGGCACTAGATGTGGCTCAAGAGGAGGCTCAGGTGCTGTTGGGCGGTAGATCTCTTCTGATGGTGGTAATGAGGGGGATGGTGAGGACGACGGTGAAGAGCCTGAGGATCCCGAGCGAGATGCCAGGATTGCAAGAAGGGTAGAGCTAGAAGAGTTAGGACACCCCGATTGATTCCCCTTTAGGTAATATATCTTATTAATTAATAAGTTCATTATATCTTTTCAATTATCTAATTTTATGTACTTTTTGTGTACAGGCTGCGGAGGAACCTTTTATGTGGTGTAAGTAAAAGTCTGGACGAGCGGACAATTATAAGGCCAAAGGGTACTAGGTGCTGGGTCGAGCATGGTTGGAGTGGAAAGGGGCATCGACGAGTTGTTAACACCGAATTGGGAAATGCCGTCCGGTTTTGCTACCCCGAGATGGTTTTAGTGGATCAAAGGATTGCAGCGCATCATTGAGATCACTATGCACTTCAAGAGTATGGCGATTCGGGTACATGTCAGGATAGAGTTTGGGATATCTTATGGGTATGTTTGTTTTGATTGTTTCCATTACATTGCATCTTATTTTGATTGAAATTAATTGTTACTTGTATGCAGGGTAGGTTTCATTTGGAGGAGGGTGTGAGTCAAGCATATGCTTGTTCGGTTTTTCATAATTCAGCAAAAAGACGTGTCAAAGACTCCTTCTCTAAGGCATAGATCAAATCTGTGACCGTCTACTATAAGATGGTGATGTTCCAACCCATGACAAGCAAAGAAGCAGCCAAAATTCACCTCACTAGGGAGGAGTACTTGCAGAGTCATGTGGACTGGATTTTTTGCGAATATGGAGGCTTGGGAGTGGTTATGCGGGTATTGGGTTCAGCTGAGTTCAAAAATATTTCTGATAGGCACCGAAAAAACAGGAAGAGCAAGCCAGGAAAGCACTTCTTCAGACCGGACGGTTATGTTCAGGTGGAAGAAAGGATGGTATGAATTCTTACATTCATACTTAGATTGCTTCAATTAATTGTATTGATTAAATTGTTGAAATTTGATATTGCAAACAACTGAAACTGGTACACCTCCTACGGTTTTCAAGGTTTATCTTATGGGCACAAAGGTCCAGACCCGAATCGCCCGGAGGTGTTGTGTGACGAGGCATCAACGCAGAAATTGGTATGTATGTTGATTCTTTGTTGCTTTTATCCATCAACTCAATTTATCTTGTATTACATTAATCTGTTAACTAAATGTATCACAGCGAAAGTATGTTGAGTGTCTTAAAAAGAATCATGGACCTGATTCAGTTTTGAGAGAGCCGTTGGATGTCGCTGCGATGTACGATGCCAGCGGAGGTCTACCACATGGGAGGTATGTGTAAATATAATGATTATTTGTATGTTAATGAATGTCAATTCTTCACACTTGTATTTTTTGTAGACTTGGGTTAGGCGACAGGTATGTCGAGCGTGAGGCTTATGCTAGACGACGACCGTCCAATGTTAGTGGTAGTCTATTTCAATCTTCTACAGAGACTGAATTATGAGAAGAATTGAGACGCACCAAGGAGGAGATGCAACAACAACAGCAACGGACGCAGATGCTGCTGCAACAACAATAGCAAGAGACACAGATGTTGCTACAACAACAACAGTAACAGACACAGATGCTGCAGCAACAGATCCATTATTTGTATATGTCTTAGGTAACATGTAATTTTCTTATTTAAAAATATTATTCAATATACAAATGTATCTATTCAAGATACCACAACTAATTTACTTGATGCAGTTCATGGGTCAAGGTAGCTCCAGTTCTAAGTTTGGTCCTCGACCACTGCAGCCAGCACTACAGATTGGCTCCTCCTAACAGGTAAAATTGCTTATCTTATTTACTTGAGTTATATAATGCAATATCGTAACCATTTGTGTTGTAGGGTTCCGAGAGTGGTCAACCGTGTGTCCCACAACCTTACGGATTCATGTCACTGTTGGCTTCTGGATTGCTGTAAAATAATTCAAGTAAACTGCAATTTTCGCATTTGACCACTTTATTCGATTCCAAAATGATTCTAATTATAATCTCACAACTTGAAGCAGTTTTCCCACCGATGCCTTTCCCTCCGGTGCAGACTCACCCATCACAAGTTGGAGACGCAGCGGTATGTATGACTTGTATATTTGTTACAATATTTTCATTATAACATCACATATTAATTAGCACAATATTAAGAAGAAAAGGGAAATAATAGCGGAGAGATGAAGTGAAAGAGGGAACAAGTGAGAGAGCGAGAGAGGCAGAGATAGATAGAGAGGGAGAGGAAGACATAGAGAGAGAAAAGAAGTGATAGATACTTAGATAGAGAGAGAGAAATATATAGAGGGAGAGAGGGAGAGATAGAGAGAAAAGAAGAGATAGATAGAGAGGGAGCTAGAGAGAAAGAGATAGAGGGAGAGGAGAAGAGATAGAGAGAGTGGGAGAGCGAGTGAGGGCGAGAGAGTTAGGGAGAGTGAGAGGAAATATGAGAGTGTTGATAAGTTTTAGTTCAAACCAATATGCTTCTATTTTTAAAAGTTATGTTATTAAGTTGGTAGAAGTTAATGTGTTACTTTATTAAGTTTTTATTTTATTTGTCTACTGCAGGGATCTCGTCATGAAACACCCGAAGGTGTCGATGCTTTCTTTAACATCAACGACAGAGGTGCGAGTGGAGGACATGGGAGCGCAGTTCGTGCGAGTGGAGGCTCCCACGACGACATTTGAATTCCACTTACTCATTTTTGAACTGTTGTGCTTGTGTTTTTTGTGCTTGTGTTCGAAACATTTGAAAACTTGTGTACGGTGCTATGTTTGAAATGTTGTTGAATTATATCAGTTGTGCTGTATAAATATTGTTGTTTTGTGTGTAAAATGGAGGCTCCCCATCCGGGGAGGGAGAGAAATTAAGCATTTTTTTAAAAAAAAACAAGTTATGTGCATCGGTTTTGTTTATACCGACACCCAACGCCCATAGCCGGCTACTATAGGACGCCCACGCGGCACATTATATGTGTCGGTCCACCTATCTGACGCACTTAAGTGGAGTATATGCGTCGGTTTGTACCGGAACGACGCACAAACACGTGCTCGGTGAGTTTGCCAAGTCTCGCTTTATGTGTGTCGGTCCTGTCGAAACCGACGCATATAAGTGACTTAAGTGTGTCGGTCACGGTGGCCGGCGCATTTACTTCTAAGTGAGTCGGCTGCTTGAAACCGATGCACATAGACCATAAATGCGTCGGCCCCGACGCACTTAGATGTTAAAGGCGTCCAATCTACTTCGTCGGCTAAGTGCGTCAGTAGACCGACGCCTTTAGCTTATGAGTGTAGGTTTTGTAGGCAACCGACGCTCATATGACCGACGCCCTATCGACCAATTCATGTAGTGAAATGCAAGACCAATTCTAATCATGGAAGTTGTCCAGGTGCTCGTGACCCGGAGCACGGCTATCATGATAGTTTTCAACACTTTGAAGAGGTTGTACCACTTTACCCACATGTTCGTGATTTCATCACCTTTCGATGACTAAGAACCTCCATTATGTCATCTCACACTTTCGCTGGTGTGTGGCCAAAAGAACACAAAATAGCCTTTCAAGAGAAACTACTAGTATGTATGGGCCCACTAAGGTTTTACCAGCAGGCTTGAATCTACATTCTTCGACCCACGGGCCCCCTCGTGTGCCATGCAGATCCCAGGGTAGCCCTACTTGACTCCCATTCCCCACGCCATCCAATAGTTCATACAATACTAGCAGCACACCTATTTATTCAGTTACGTCACACCCATACTTGGCCTTGTGGTGGCACTGTTGTCCTCGCATATTCTCACATGAACCGGTCCTTAGATCTAAGGCAAGCGAACCACCATCTCAACCAACCCAGTCCACAAACCATGCTTGCATAGATCACCCAAATCCCATATTACCAAAATGATTCATCATTATTCCATCATCATTAATCCACATGATTAGAGTTGTTAAGCAAGTTCATTTTGTTTCCCATAACCCCGTGAAGCGATGCGACTCAAAAGAGAAACACTCATATCCGACTCATCATCTAACCGGCGAGAAGGGATGGCAAGCAATACTAGTAAACTCCTACGAATAGGTTTACCATCAAGTTGACACGAGCATGCAATTTTACAAACAAAACATTTGATAAAAAAGGGATCAATATGGTCAAGTACACTTGCCTTAATACTCCGCAATTTGATGGTCAAGCAAATCAAAGTCTTGTACACGAAGATCCTCGCATATTTGCTTCTCGATCGCAACCACTTCGAGTGTATCCACCTACTCGCAATCAAGAACATACACATACAAACATACACAATAAATGCATTGTAATCTACACTAACAAATATGCAATGACATTAATGCACATGAATAATTCGTTATGATGATTAATAGTTTATTACATGGGTTTCATATTTATTACAGATTATGTAAGCAAGTTTTAAGATTAATTACTATTAACTCAGAATTGAAATAATTATCCTAGGATAACAATTAGGTTGAAAATATCATAAAATACTTTATATAATTTATTCTGAATTTTCTACGACTTTTAAATAATTTTTCTTAATGATTTACTATTTATTTGAGCAAGTCTAGAATTAATTACAATTAATCAGAGGCAAAATATTTATTTCAGAATATTAAATATACTGAAAATATTATTAATAACTTACTACAATTTATTCTAAATTTTCTGGAATTTTTCCAGATTTATTTTGATACTTTATGAATTAATTAGGCTTTAATCTTATTTATTAAATCTGAAAAAACAGATTAAATAATACTGAAAATATAAATTTGGACAAATCTAAAATAACACCTGTATGATTTAATCTAACTTACAAATTTTAGGTTGATTTATGATAATTTGATGATGATTTATGTACGCATGAATAAATTAAATTCTACACATCGCAAAATTTTGGGTATTAAATTAATATGTGTCTTTTAGATCTAAACTGTAAAAACCTACCCTGTGCGCATATAGTCTGGACGGTCATGGAACGGTGGCGTAGTGTAGACGAAGAAGACGGTGTAGCGATCCTCTGGCAGTGCGACGATCTGCGGTGGACAGCAGCTCCTTCCTTTTCATCATCTTCTTCCTTTTTTTTCTTTCCTTCTTTCTTTTTCTCTTGGCGCTGGTCTTTTTCCTCCCGGCAAGTTAATAGGCGGCTAGGTTTTTTTCTCTCTGGGGGTTGGTTCACGGTGAGGCCCTGTCGGGTCTTATAGGAGCCACACTATCGGGACTTAGGGTGTGTTTGGATTGTTGCCAATAGTTACTTTACCAAAATTTGGTAGTTGATCATGAAATATGAGTGTATTTGGATTGAAGCCAAAGTTTGTCAAGTCAATAGACTAATGTGTTGTGCTAATTCATTTTCTTTACCAATATTGGCCAAACTTTGAATGCTCAAATCCTTCACTAAAATTTGGTAACACCAAACTTTGAAAAAGTAGACATGGGACCAACGACCCAGGGCGCTCCTTGAGTCCAGGATGGCTACCGTCTTTTTGCCATGAACCTTCTAGAGTGTGGATGCTTCCCATGAAATCTTCTAGAACATTCCTCAAAAACTTCTAGAACCTTTTTTGAAAACCTCTAGAAGGTTCTGGAAGGTTCTAAAAACTTCCCAAAAATACTAGAAACTTCTGGAAGGTTCCAGGAACTTCAGGAAAGTTCCATTTTTTCTTTTCTTCTTTTTTTCTTCATTTGCTCAGTTCTTTGGTGCGGCCAGGCCCATGGTGCGGCCTTGATTTGGCCACGGTAAACTCTCTTTTTTATTTTTTTTCTTCTTTAATATTTACTTTTCTTATTCTTTTATTATTATTATTATTTTCCTATTGCTTTATTATTTGTATTTCTCTCTTTTTTTTATACTATCTTTTTTTATCCTTCATTTTCATGTTAGATGTTATTTACATATATATTCTTTATTTTGATTTCTTTATTTCTTAGTTATATTTATATATTCTTTTATTATCTTTCTGATTATTTATTTATTTATTGTTTCTTTGTTTGTTTGTTTATTTTTTTAATATTTTCTGTTTGTATATATTTTTTTGTTTATTTATTTGTTCTTATTCTTTTTATTGTATTTTATTTATTTTATTTTATTTTGTTATTCTTATTAATCATTGTTCCTTTCTTTCATATTACATTTTTTCTTCTCTTTATTTCTTTTATTTCCATATTCGTTATGCTAATTTAATTGTTTTTAATGTATTTCTTCTGGTAAATAAATTTTAATATCTAGGGATGAATGCAAATGCAAGATAGATGCATATATTTTATATTTTTCTTTCTAAAGACAATTTCTTCTTATTATTAAATTCTAACTTTCAATTCAAATTTTAGTTCGCCAAAGTTTGAAAATCGGGATGTTACAATTCTGCCCCCCTTAACATGAATCTCGCCCTCAAGATTCGAGTGGATCGGAGAAGAGATTTTGAAATAAAAATGTAGTTTCCTATTTAAATTTGATTTAGCCAAATTTTAAAAATTGGGGATGTTACAATCTACTCCCTTAACAAGAATCTCGCCCTTGAGATTCAGGCGGGTTAAAGAAGAGATGGGAGAATTCTATCTTCACGGCATCTTCATATTCCCATGTAGCCTCATCCAGAACAGTGATTATTCTAGTGGTGACCATCCTCCGCAGAAGTAGAGACGAGAATGAAGGAAGATAGAAGGAATCCTAACCTATTTGCATGCATCAAGGTATATGATCCTAAATTAATACATTATTGGATGAGGACGTGGATATATATAAGTGTTCTACAATGCACATCCAAACTCACAAACATACAAGCAAGCAACCGCATAGTCATCACACCAAACCTAAACACGTGCACTAATAATCTAAGCGTTTATTACTCACTTATTCAAGGGTAGGCCTAAATCCTAATCACAAGACCCAACATTATCGTAACTACGGGCTGGTGAAGTGTCCTATTCTGGAGAACGGCTTGAGATGGGTCCATACGAGGCCCTTCCACATGAAGCGCATCTCGAAAGTCTTCTGTTTGAGGTGTGTTCCTTTTGGCACTTCTTCGAATGCTCCTACTTGTTCTTGATCCTTAAAAGTGCTATTGTGGTCATCTAAACTTTTTTTTTTCAAAAGAAGTGTTGGATATGAAAGGGGGAAAGAAAGATGTAGAAATAAGTAAGAGAATGGAAAATTTTAAATGACAATTTTAAAAATAAATCATGTGTTATTAACGAAAAATCATTAGAGATGAGAGTAAAAACAGTCCAAAAATTGTAGCAGCAAAAGGAGGGAAAAAAGAGATTGTGCGGCAGCAAAAAGAAGCAGAAAATTTATTCTAGAGCAGCAGCAACGCATGTGTAAATAAGAAAAATATTTAGAGGAGAGTGTGTTAAAATACAGCAGCAAGGATGAGGGAAAACAAAGGGTGTGCAGCAGTAAGATCAGGGTGAATAAGGAAGAAAACGCAGCAGCAAGCGTTTTAAAACATGGCTGAAATTGCACTAAAAAGGCACCAGTAAATAACACTTCATGGTGGCTGATTTGACAAAATAAAATGCAGCAGCAAGCAAATTTTGAAAATAACCTTTTAGAAGATAGTTTCTATGTGTTCTACGGTGTCCATTCTACCTAGGCTTGCGTTCTACGATCAACATGACACTGATACCAATTTGTGACACCCGATTCTAAAAAACGAACCAAGTGTAGTATATGTGTGCTCAGGATGTTGCTTCACACATACACAAATGCATCACAAACGAAAATAAGAATTTAACCATGTCACGAATAATATAAATACCTTGATTCTATTGCAGCGGAAAATAATCTAGCATAGGCGACTTCAATTCCACAGGCAATCGATGGTAGTACGCACGCCTAGTGCTCCGCGTTGTCCTCCAAAATATCTCATGTAGCTGAATTAAGTGGAGGAATAGGAAGGGTGAGTACATGTCGTACTCAACAAGTGTGGAAAAGTATGATATGTAGCTAAAAACAAGGATTATAATAAATGGCTAATTGCATAAAAGTACATTTAAATTTACAATTATGTAAAAGCAACCTACAATGTCTATGTGTGATTAAATCCCATCATCACCCAAATAATTATCAAAACACATATCCAACATCCTCATTTACCATCATAATTCATTCATAACCAGCCAACAATTAATTTCATAACCATATGTCAATTTTGTAAATTTTCATAACTAACCATACTCATATTACATAACACAAATCCCATACCGAACCATTCCCAAACCCAAGACCAATTCTGATCATGGAAGTTGTACATGTGCTCGTGATCTGGAGCACGGGTATCATGATAGTTTTTAACACTCTGCAGAGGTTGTACCACTTTACCCACATGTTCGTGATTTCATCATATTTTGATGACTAAGAACTTTCATTATGCCATCTCACACTTTCATTGGTGTGTGGCCAAAAGATCACAAAATAGCCTTTCAAAAGGGATTACTAGTATGTACAGGCCCACTAAGGATTCACTGGCAGACTTGAATCTCCATTCTCCCACCCACGAGCCCCCTCTTGTGCCATGAGGATCCCAGGGTAGCCCTACTCGACTCCCATTCCCCACGCTATCCAATGGTCCATACAATACTAGCAGCACACCTAATTATTCAGCTACGCCGCACCCATACTTGGCCTTGTGGTGGCAGTGTTGTTCTGGCATATTCTCGTATGAACCGGTCCTTAGATCTAAGGCAAACAAACCACCATCTCAACCAACCCAGTCCACAAACCATGCGTGCTTAGATCACCCAAATCCCATATTACCAAAATGATTCATCATTATTCCATCTTCATTATTCTACATGATTAGAGTTGTTAAGCAAGTTTATTTTGTTTCCGATAAACCCCTAAAGCGATGCGAATCAAAAGAGAAATATCCATACCCAACTCATCATGTACCCGGCGATAAGGGATGGCAAGCAATACTAGTAAACTCCTACAAATAGGTTTACCATCAAGTTGACACGAGCATGCAATTTTGCAAACAAAATATTTAATAAAAACAAGATCAATATGGTCAAGCACACTTACCTTAATATTCTGCAATTTGATGGTCAAGCAAATCAAAGCCTTGTACACGAAGAACCTTGCATATTCACTTCTCGATCGCAACCACTTGAGTGTATCCGCATACTCGCAATCAAGAACATACACATACAAACATAAACAATAAATGCATTGCAATCTACACTAACAAATATGCAATAACATGAATGCACGTGAATAATTGGTTATGATGATTATTAGTTTATTACATGGGTTTCATATTTATTACAGATTATGTAAGCAAGCTTTTGAATTAATTACTATTAACTCCGAATCAAAATAATTATCCTAGGATAAGAATTAGGTTGAAAATATCATAAAATACTTCCTATAGTTTATTCTAAATTTTCAATGGCTTTTCAATAATTTTCCTTAATGATTTAATATTTATTTGAGCAAGTCTAGAATTAATTACAATTAATTCAGAGGCAAAATATTTATTTCAGAATATTAAATATACTGAAAATATTATTAATAACTTACTAGAATTTATTCTAAATTTTCTAGAATTTTTCTTTATTTATTTTGATACTTTATGAATTAATTAGGTTTTAATCTTATTTATTAAATCTGAAAAACAGATTAAATAATACTGAAAATATAAATTTTGTCTAATCTAAAATAACAGATTGATCTTGTATGATTTAATCTAACTTGCAAGTTTTAGGTTGATTTATGATGATCTGGTGATGATTCATGGACGCATGAATAAATTAAATTCTACACTTTGTAAAATTTTGAGTATTAGATACATATGTGTCTTTTAGATCTAAACTGTAAAACCTACTGTTTGCGCGTCTAGTCTGGATGGTCGTTGTCGAAGTGTGTGATCAGCACTTCCCCTAGTACTAATAAAGTGTAGTTCGCGGAGGTTCGTATTCGGTTGGGGCGCGCGTAAGATTATGAACGAGACAGTGAGACAAGGGATTTTTACGTGGTTCGGGCCGCCTGAGCGTAATACCCTACTCCACGGAGTGGTTGTTGATTGTATGAGTGTGTGTATGCTTGTGTGTGTATGAGCTTGGTCGTCTCTATTCGTGTGATGCAGTCCTTTTATAGTCCAAGGACTAGCTGTTACAATGTTAGACTGACCCGACAGGTGGCCCCGACGGTATTCAATCACCTATACATGATATGCATGTATTAAGTGTAATAACAGGGTGATAACGTGCTTTAATGGAGGCGTTACCGGTATTAACAGTCTTCTGATCCTGTGTCATTAACATGGCATTAATGACTCGTAATCAGGTCTTGTAATGACTGCTTTAACTGCCCCTTGAATGTCTGCGCCGTTGGAGATCCGACATTCTTCCCATTGCAGGCTCAGGTCCGGAGGCTCGACACGTGGCAGCTCTGGAGCTTCCCTCTGTGAGGAGGCAGGTCTGGAGATGCTATACACGTGGAAGCACTGGAGCTTCCCTCTACTGGGGGTTAGGTCCAGGGCCACGGGACACATGGCATGACCAGAGCTTCCCTATACAGGGTCTTAGGTCCGGCCTTGCGTTACACGTGTTAGTGTCGGAGCTACCCGAATGAGGGAGGCGGGTCCAGTGTTGCGGGACAAGTGTAGTCTTTGGAGGTCTTCAACTCGGACAGGTGGAACTCCGTGAATTTACTTGCGGTATCGTGGGGTACCTGGTACACAAGGTACTAACAGTGGCCCCCGGGCCCACTTCTGGGAGAAATCCTTTGGGTGAAGTTATTCTGCCAAAGGTGGGGCCATCTTCGATTCCTGCGTTGCTTCAAAGGTCTTTTCATGGGCCGTTGGGGCAACGGTCTGCAGTTAAACCATTGTCATGTGGCTCTTCTTGACGCGGTAGGTGTCTGGCGTGCAGATCTCACGCAATTGAAGGTTGCCGGTTCCCAATATGAAAATCGCAACAGTTCTGAGCGCCCTGTCAGACTGCCTCCCTCGGGCTTCCAAGTTCCCATCATAACAACGGTTCGCCTGGTGTGATAACTTCGACTTTTCCGTCGGAGTAGGCCCGGGCCCATTTGTCATTAATGAGGTAATCTTTTGAAATGAAATCTTGATCCCGATGCAGTTTCCATCCAAGCAATGCGAAGGATTATTTAAGATGGAAAGCCTGCACAGTTTGAGGACTTTTTACGCTTTCATTCGAACTTGCGCTTAGAGCCTCTCCACCTTTGCATAGCCTTCCAACTTTTGCTCCACTTTGCCGTGATGGAATTGGGTCTTCCCAGCAACAAGATCAAGAGCGAGGAAGATTTGTCGAGGGTTCGGACCTACATGGGGTGGTCCAGCGACTCCTTCAACAACGCGATCCGCTTCGGCAAGCTTCCTGTAACACCCTCATTTTCATGCATCATGTCCAACATACATTCATATACATGTTTAACATTAACCCACATAAAGAGGAATGAGTTTGAAATTGATTTGGAACAAAACCGCACTTAAAATGCTGAAAAGTGCGGACTAGTCCGATTTTGATGAGGACTAGTCCGATTTCTCTCTGACTAAAATTAGACTTGTCCGATTTTTATGCGGACTAGTCCGATATTCCAAGAATCCTTGAAAATTTTCTAGGTCCCTGGAATTGTCCAGACTAGTCCGGTGTTCCAGCGGACTTGTCCGTTTTCCTCTCTGACTAAAGTCGGACTTGTCCGATTTTTGGCCAGACTTGTCCGATTTCTTTCTGACTAACTTCGGACTAGTCCGATCCTTTTTGGACTTGTCCGATATTTCGCGACTCCAAATTGATCTTTTGTTTTATGACTTGTTTCTTGGATTTCACGTCAAGTGGGCCTAGGGACGTCATGCCAAACTCTTTTAGAGCCCACGTGAGACTCTAAACCGACCTCTACTCATCCCAAACTCGAAATCCATCTAACCCTAGCCTCCACCTCTATATAAACAACCCCACCCCTTGGCTTGACATCTATTTGCCACTTTTCCACCCCACCCAAACCCTAGTTCGTGGAGAGCCACCATCAAGGAGAGAGGACGAGATCCCAAGCAAGAAGAAGAAGAGGAGGAAACGAAAGAGGATCAAGATATCCATCAACTTCGAGTTCTTCATCAACAACCCACCATCAAGTTCATCACCAACCCTAGATCATCAACATCCAAGTGCTACCTCCAAGTTTCTCGATACATTGGAGTACTAAACACTTGGTATACCTTCTATTTCCTTTTCCTTACGTGAATTCAACCCCAAGTCTCCAAATTCACGTCGATCTTGAAAACCCTAATCTGCTGTTCTCGCGCAGTGCGGACTTGTCCGGTCCCTAGTGGACTAGTCTGATTTTCCTGGTTAAATTGTGTCGAATGAATTCTAAAATTAGACCTAATCAACTCCAAACCTGTATAAACTTTTTAAAAACTATTAGAACTAATTAGTGATCCTTTAAAAGCAATCTATTAACAAGTTTTACCTTGCATTTGCATTAATCATGCATATCATGTCATATTGAGTAATATTTGTGCACTCTTTGATTGTGTCTCTTGTCTTGTATGTTTATTGTGTGGATTAGACGGATTTGCGCTAGAGAGTGTCGCAGAGGATCTACAGCACCAAGAGTTTAAAGCCTTTGACCCTAATCAACCGCAAGAGCAAAGCAAGTGTCCTTGAAGCATATTGATCTTATTTTAAAATAAATGCTTTGCTTGCAAAACTGCATGCTTGTGTCAATTTGATGGGAATCCTATGATAGGAAGTTTACTAGCTTTGTTTAACCACCCTTGTCACCTGGAATATATGGTAGAGAGTCGGGATGAGCTTTTTACCTTTTGCTTTGCTTAATTAATTGGGATGGGAGAACATCTATAACATTTAATTATGCATTAATGAGATTATGGTTGACGTGAATTGGTTAAATATGATATGGTAACTGGTGATCTAAGCAAGCCTGATATGTGGATGGGTTGGATGTATGGTGGTTTGCTTGCTTTAGATCTAAGGACCAGTTTGTGGAGCGACCATCCAGGATTTACAGTGCCACCACGAGGCCAAGTATAGGTGCGGCGTAGCTGATTAATTAGGGCCTTTCCAGTGCTATTCGGACCATTAAGGATGTTCGGGGAAGGGGTAGTCGGATTGGGTTTGTTGATGATTGGTGGGACTACCCTGGGATCCGAATGGTTCAAGAGGGGGCCCTTGGTTGAAGATGTGCTCAGTTGGAGACATCACCACCGGTGAAACCTCAGTGGGGTCTAAATAGGCTAGTAATCCCTTTGTAAAGGCTATTTTGTGATCTCTTGGCCACACACCTACGGAAGTGTGCGATGGCATAATTGAGATTCTATAGTCATCGAAAGGTGATGAAATCACAAACACGTGGGTAAAGCGGTACAAACTCTGCAAAGTGTGTCTAAAACTATCATGATAGTAGTGCTCCCAGTTATGAGCAACCTGGACCCTCACATGATTAGAGGGAACTCGGTATTGGGATGGTATTTGGGATGGTTATGGTTGGTTGGTTATGGTTATGGTTTGGTATTATGGTTATGGATGATTATGAATTGAATTTTGGTATTGAATATGGATATTGGTATATGATGATGGATATGGAATATAGACTGGTATTATGATAACTACATGGCTTATGATGGGTTTATTTCATATACACGTAATATATTGCTTTTCAAATGTTTTTATGTACTTTTCAACACTTAGTCACTATTATATTCGTCATTTGAATCAGCCACATGTCATACTTTCTACACTTGCTGAGTACGACATGTACTCACTCTTGCAATCCCCCCAACAGTTGCAGGTCAGGATTGGGAGTATTATGTTAATAATGCGGAGTTCTAGGCCGTGTCTGCTGTCGACTTGCCTGTGGTGTTGCATGGAGCTGCGCTATTCCTTATGCTTAGTTTGCTTAGTTGCTTAATTAGTTTATTTCCGCTGCATTAGTTGAACTTGTCATTAATATTCACTAGAGCTTGTATTCGAGGATATTTTGAATTGTGTAGTTAAAGTACTTATTTAATAATTTGAGCTGTGGTAATTTTCTATATACTCTTTTGTGAATGCACTCGTGTATGTGTGTTGAACGTCCTGGGCACACATATGTGTTCACTTGGTTCATTTTCGGAACAGGGTGTCACACTTCCCTTCAAGAAGGAGTGCACCGGAGAGATCGTCTACTTCTCAGCGTACGCCATGGTGGGTCTAATCCCGCCCTTCTCAAGCTTCCTGCTGATGCCGCTCGATTTCTTCGGACTCCAGCTTCATCACCTCGGGCCCCACTCCTTATTGCTAGTGGTGACCTTCGTCTACTTCTACAAGATGTGGTTGGGTGTGCCGCCGAGCATCGAGCTCTTCCGGACCTTCTTCACAGTCCACACCACGGGGACGGGGAGCGAGTTGATTGGCTTCTAATACTTCGTGAAGCGCAAGAACTACCCCTTCAAGTACTTGAGGACCTTCCCCTCCGGGAAGTGGGACAACTGGAAGAAGGATTGGGTGATCATTGTTGTGGAGCAGCACGATAGGTTGGAGTTGCCCAAGAACCTCCCCAATGTCGACACTGACGCCTGGAATGCAGTTCCAGAGTTGTCTGGAGCATACAAGCCCATCCTAACAAGGATCCAGCAATGCGTGGATGGTGGAGTGACCCCTCAAATGGTCTTCGGCAACTTCCTAGTGAACAAATGCGCTCTGCTGAAGACAAGGGAGTGGCCCGCATGGGCCTTCAACAGTGAGATGGATCATAAACCGATAGAAGCCAGTTTTCAAACCATCTTTGATGATGAAGACTTGAAGCTCCATCTTCATATGTTTCAACATGGAGCCATCACCCGCGACGCATTGACACCGCCAGCGGAATTCCTCCCTCTGAACATGGTTCCGAAGATCAGGAGGGAGTTTCGAAGGGAGATGTCAGAGCTGGACGACCTCGGCCTGGTGGAGAGGCGTAGGACCGACGGGATTGCCATTCTCGGAGCTTCGAAAAGGATCACTCCCACTGCTCCAAGCCAGAGGGTCGATGACGCCGGCAGAGGCAAAGGAAAGGGCAAGGAGCCGATAGAATCTTCTGGCTGTAAGAGGAACCTGAGGCATGCTAACGGGAGCTCCCTCAGGTCGGCTCCTTCTCCAACAGCTTCCTCCCCCCGACCAAGCAGAGTTTCGACGACGACACCTTCTTTGGTGCCATCATCCTCGAAGGGCGCTAGCTCCAGCAAGTTAATCTCGACCCAAGTGCCAACTGTGGCTCTAGGTACAGGGGGCCTTCCCAGGCGAGGGAAGTCCAGGCTGAGGTGACTCCTGCCGCTGCGGCAAGCTCCCAACCGAGGTCCGAGTTTTCTGCCTCACCAGGTCCGGTGGGCTCTGACCCCAGACCTCAGAAGAAGAAGTTTTGTGGTGACTGGGGTGGAAGCCTTCCAAGGTAGGCATTGTCTTCTCACCTTGAGTTGTTGTTTTTATCATTTTCCTATTTTTGATTTTTTGATATTTGCTTCCAGGATGTCGAAGAAGAAATCCGAAGCTTCGGCACCTGTTGCAGCAACTAAGGTTGTGCTGGCAGAGGCTCCTGCTTCGATCCCGGTGCCTCCCCAAGTGGTGGCTAACACAACAGCTCCGATGCCAACTGTCGTGGATCTGGATCTAGTGACGACACCAGAAGCTCACGTAGTAGCACCGTACCATGCGGGGGGAATTTGTGATGAAGCGCCGATGGTCTCAAAGTAAGCAATTGAGTTCCATCATCGGAGCCAGAGACGGCAGAAGCTCCAGCACCTGAGCCGGAGGTAACCGAAGCTCGGCTCCAGAGTCGGAAGTAGTTGAAGCTCCGACTTCTGAGATGAAAGAATTTGAAACTCTAGCACCCGAGCCAGAGGTAGTTTAAGTCCCGGCACATGAGGCAGAGGTGGAGGGGGCTCCGGACGAAGCTGTTGCATCAACTCTGGAGGTGATCACTCCGGAGGTATTTATGACCGAGCCGGAGCATCACGAAGAGTCGATGGTGGATCCTCCATCCACAGAGCCACTAGCAGAAGATCTAGCTGAGGGACCTTCCTCATCAGCTCGGAGCGTTGTGGATGTGGATGAGCTTCTGTCGATAGCTCCTACCGACGTGGAGTTGATGGAGAGGGAACTCACGCCTTGGGGGCCTTCAGTTGTCTTGGAAGATCCCCTCGAGCCGGCGGGAGAGATCCAGGCTAGTCCGGAGCCAATTCCTTTGGTGTTATCTATAGACAATGCCTGCTCCAGTCTTTGTTAGGTCCAGCTCGCCTTTGACCACAAAAGCAAAGTCGTCGAAGAAGAGCGCAACAGTTTAAGGCGTTGGCGCAATAGACTTCACTTTGAGACGAAGTTGACGCAGTCGAGGCTGGCTGACCAGAAGGAATGGGTGGCCAAGGAGAAGGCTCGGTTAGCATTGTTGGACGACTTGCTGAATGAGCGGGAGGCTGCCATTAAGGCTCTCGACAAGAAGACTCGAGAGATTTTTGAGCATGCTCGGGAGACAAGCGAGGTTGTTGATGAGTGTTACATCCTCAAAGAGCTAAATGATATACTCCTCAAGCATCGGGAGGCCCTCGACGAGAGGGAGGAGAAGCTCCTAGAGAAGCAAGAAGACATCCTGAGGAGGGAGGAAGAGCTTGCTCAGAGGCTATCTCTGGGAGAGCAAATCTTGACCGACCACACCAAAAAGTTTGAACAGCGGTGCAAGCATGAAGAGGAGAAGATTTGCTAGGTGGGACAGAAACTCTCCAAGAGAGAGACTGAAGTCTCCACCAGAGAGGAAAAAGTGCAGGGCAGGGAGAAGGATATGGCGAACCATCAAAACTTCATCCACCTCCAGGAGACGGAGCTTGCTGACCGTGAAAAGCAGGTGGCTGAAAGTATTCAGCAACATACCAAGGAGGTCAATCGCATTGTCCAGGAAGGTTCGGAGCTTGCGGCTGCTAGAAGGTTGCTGGAGGAACTTAGGAAACTGAGGCCAACTGAGTCCCAGCAAGTCTGGGACTTCCTGGGGCATGCTAACAAATATTTGGTGCCGCTTGGCTTAAGTCCGGTACATCCGACAGACCTAGAGCCAGAGCTAGACAAAGCGCTGGTGGCATTGAGCTATGCCGGCAGCAAGATGGACGCAATGGGTGACATCATCGTCGACCAACTAGAGACAAAGGGGAATTCTCTGGCCAAGAACGTCGTTGAATACGTGCTAATGTGTTTTAAAAGTCGAGACCCTCAACTATCTCTAGTTCTAGTAGTCGAAGGACCCATTATTAAAGAAGAAGATGCAGCCAGGACTAGCCTTCAAGAAGCTTCCCAGAAAGTTGCCTCATTTTTCCGTAGGACCTCCAGTAATTAGATCTTATTTTCTTCTACCCTCACTTGTAATCCTCATTTTGAATCAATGAAATACAATCTTTTGAATGAATGAATTCCATTTTGTGTGTGTCTTCAATGCATTGTCCTTTATATTGTTGGTCCCCTGGTCTATGTACACAATTTGATTGCAAACATGTACCAAAAGGATTTGACAATGTCTTATAGACTTCACTCCTTGCTCGTAGCCAAATCGATATCTCTAGGTTCTGAAGTTTACCTCTGACATCTCCAGTGATCCTTTGTTGCATCGACAGCATGCCCCTAAGAGTTTTTGAAGCTTGGTAGGTCCGACAGCACCCACTGCCAACGCGTAAGACATCGACGGAGGGCCCCTAGGAGTGGCCGGAACTTTGTAGGTCCGACGGCACCCACTATTAACGTTTTGTAAATGTCAACGGCGGGCCCCCTGGGGGTTGTTGGAGCTTGTTAGGTCTGACAGTGCCCACTGTCAACGCTTGGTTCATTTTTCGGAACCGGGCGTCATAGATTGGTATCAGAGCCACAGGTTGACCGTAGGATGCAGCCTAGATAGAATGGACACTTTAGAGCACATAGGAGCACTCAGGAATCGATGTATTTTGGTTGGTGTGTTGTTTGCTATATATTGTTTGCTTGTGTGCTTAATAGAGGATTTTGGGATGCTTTAGCATTGCCATGTCCAGCTAGGCTAGTATAGCTAGTTGTTTAGTTTCATATCCCTTGATGCATATAGTTGGGGACGTTTTCTAAATTCTTACCTATTGATTTTCTTCAGATGGTGAGGACTCGCAACCAGAGGGATGCTAATGATGAGGAGGAGAACCATGGAGTACCTCAGAACAACAATGGGCAAGGACCTGCTCATGGAGCTATCCACATTGGGCAGCTTTTGGTCATGCAAAACCAGCTCATGCAGACCATGATATAGACTATGGGACAGCTGCAGGCTGGAAACATCAACAATCAGCCCCACATGCCTCCACCGTCATCCCCGCCTCCTCATAACCAGTTGGGAGAGTTTATGAGGACTAGGCCACCCACCTTTGCTCAAGCCGCTGACCCTATGGATGCGGATTATTGGCTCAAGTCCTTGGAGAAGAAACTTGCTATTGTCCAATGCAGTGACCGGGAGAGGGACTTGTTTGCTTCTCATCAACTAGTTGGAGCAGCTGCGGATTGGTGGGATTCTTATTGCAATGCTCACGAGAATCAAGAGAGGATTACTTGGGCCGAATTCAGGGAGAGTTTTCGTTCCCATTATGTGCCGGAAGGTGTTATGGTTTTGAAGAGGCAATAATTTGAGAATTTAAGGCAAGGAAGATCAAGCGTGAGTGAGTATCTCAATAAGTTCACTCAACTCTCAAGGTATGCGCCTGAGGATGTTAGCCGGGACAGCCGGAAGCAATACTTGTTCATGAGAGGTCTCAACAATAAAATTCAAGTGCAATTGCTCAATTGTGACTATGCAAATTTTTAGAAGCTTGTGGGCAAAGCAATTGTGTTTGAGAACAAGATTCGTGAGATGGAGCAAGACAATAAGAGAAAGGCGCCATATCAAGGACAGCAACAAGGAAGTAATGTGCGCCCTCGCTTTGCGCCGCCCAATGTGCCTTACTTCAACCCTTCTGCGCCTACTCAGCGCCCTGGTTCTGCACCGCGCCCAATTCAGTTTGTGCAATAGCTCCCTGTCATGCAAGCACCTAGGCCTCCAATGCCTTTTGCACCTCGTGCTAACTTTCCTGCTACAAGTGTTCAAAACCAAGCACGTCCCAATAATTCTGGTGGAGTTAAGAAGTGCTATACTTGTGGAGAAGTTGGACACTTTGCGCATCAATGTCCTAAGTCAGGCCTTGGTCAAGGAAGCAATGCACCGAGGCAAAACCCAAGATTTAATGGAGGAGCGCCACAAGGGAACTGTGGATAGCAGAATTTTGCTCGTGGCAACGTGAACCATGTCTCTACGTAGGATTCTCAACAAGCGGATGATGTGTTCATTGGTATGTTTATCGCCAACTCCAACCCCACGACTATGTTATTTGATTCTAGAGCATCGCATTCATTCATTGCATCGAAGTATGTCGCCAAGTATAGTTTTCCTATCTCTCATATGAAGTTTAATCTATTGGTTAAGTCTCCTGGAGGAGAGATGAGGACAAATATAGTATGTCCAAAAGTAAGCCTTAGAATAAAGGGGGTAGACTTCTCCGCCAACCTCATTGTTTTGGATTCTCAAGGATTGGACATTATACTTGGTATGGACTGGTTGAGGAAGCACAATGGAGTTATGAGTGTGCCACGAAGACAGTGAAGT
Source organism: Tuctoria greenei (assembly GCA_036927565.1). Classification (NCBI taxonomy): domain Eukaryota; kingdom Viridiplantae; phylum Streptophyta; class Magnoliopsida; order Poales; family Poaceae; genus Tuctoria; species Tuctoria greenei. The sequence goes on along the minus strand of JAYESD010000011.1, from coordinate 22,722,162 downwards.
TGACCAATGAGGAAGGGATCACCGTAGAATTTGAAGCATCTCAAACCACACCGAAGCAATTGGAGCTGAATCATATGGACGTTGCCGCAATTGAGGAGATTCTGGTGGTGTGTGAATTTTAGGATGTTTTTTCGGAAGAGTTGCCAGGTATGCCACCTGATCGAGACATTGAGTTTGTTATTGATTTAATACCTAGAACTGCAACTATAGCTAAGAGGCTGTATAGGATGCCTCCTTTGGAATTAGCGGAGCTCAAGAAACAAATTCAAGAGCAACTAGAGAAAGGTTTTATTCGCCCTAGTTCTTCACCTTGTGGAGCGCCCGTGCTGTTTGTGGACAAGAAGGATGGAACCCAAAGGATGTGTGTAGATTACCGAGCTCTCAACGAGGTAACAATCAAGAACAAGTACACATTGCCACGCATAGAAGACTTGTTTGATCAGATGAAGGGTGCTTGTGTCTTCTCTAAGATTGATTTGAGGTCGGGATATTTCCAAATGAAGATTAGACCATCGGACATACCCAAGATAGATTTTAGGACACGATATGGATCTTATGAGTACATCGTGATGTCTTTTGGACTGACAAATGCGACTGCCTACTTTATGTACCTCATGAATAAGGTCTTCATGGAGTACTTGGATAAGTTCGTTGTGGTGTTTATTGATGATATTAAGATCTGCTCGAAGGATGAGAAGGAACATGAGGAACACTTGAGGCTCACGTTGCAGAAATTGAGGGAGCATCAATTGTATGCCAAGTTCAACAAGTGTCAGTTTTGGTTGAGAGAGGTGTCGTTTTTGGGTCATATAATCTCAGGAGGAGGAGTTTCGGTTGACCCCGGAAAAGTGAGAGATGTGATGAAGTGAGAACCACCGCAAAATGCAAAGGAAATAAGGAGTTTTCTTGGGATGGGTGGATATTACCGTAGGTTCATCAAGGACTTTTCCAAGATAGCCAAGCCTATGACGGAATTGCTAATGAAGGGAAAGGCGTTCCAATGGACTGAAGCTTGTCAAAATAGTTTTGAGGAGTTAAAGAAGAGGTTGACAACAGCCCCAGTTTTGGTACTGCCGGATGTGAGCAAGAGTTTTGATATTTATTGCGATGCATCGAGACAAGGACTTGGATGTGTATTGATGCAAGAAGGTCAAGTGGTCGCCTATGCATCAAGATAATTGAAGAAACATTAGCAGAATTACCCAACGCATGATTTAGAACTTGCAGCTGTGGTACATGCATTGAAAATTTGGAGACACTATTCTTGGACATAGGTGTGAAATTTATACGGATCATAAGAGTTTGAAGTATATTTTCACACAAACGGATTTGAACTTGGGGCAGCGGAGATGGTTGGAGCTCATCAAAGATTATGATTTGGGAATCAACTATCATCTGGGAAAAGCCAATGTAGTGGCCGATGCTTTGAGTAGAAAGGGAGTAAGTCATCAACTCACAGTTCGAGAGTTGTCGTCCGAGTTATGCAAGGAGTTTGAAAGGTTGAACCTCGGGTTTGTAAATGAGATGGAGATGATGGAGTTAAACCCAACCTTGGAGCAAGAAATTCGAGAGGCACAGACCAAAGATGAGGAAATTCAGGAAATCAAGGAAAGGACTCAAGAGGGGAGAGAATTCAGATTTGATGAAGACGTACATGGTGCCTTATGGCTTGGAAAGAGAATCGTTGTTCCTAACGTGAAGCATATTCGGGAGACAATATTAAAAGAGGCACATGATTCACCTTACACAATTCACCCTGGTTGTACAAAGATGTACAAATACTTGAAGACTAGCTATTGGTGGGATAGCATGAAGAAGGACATAGCTGAATATGTGGCATTGTGTGATGTGTGTCAACAAGTCAAGGCAGAACATCAAAGGCCAGCTGGATTATTACAACCATTGAAGGTCCCGGAATGGAAGTGGGAAGAAATTGGTATGAACTTCATAGTTGGGTTACCGCGTACTCAGTCCGGCTATGACTCAATTTGGGTAATTGTGGATCGTTTAACCAAGTCAGCCCATTTTTTCCGTGTGAAGACCAAATATACAGTTGCACAATTGGTCAAGATATACATGGAGCATATTGTGTATTGACACGGAGTACCGAAGAAGATAGTCTCACATAGAGGTTCTCAATTTACCTCCAGATTTTGGCAAAAATTGCATGAAGCTTTGAGAACGAGGTTGAATTTTAGTTCAGCATATCATCCTCAAACGGATGGACAAACCGAGAGGACAAATCAAATTTTGGAGAACATGTTAAGAGCTTGCACTTTAAAGCATGGGAAAAGTTGGGACAAAAGCTTGCCATATGCAGAATTTTGATACAACAATAGCTACCAAGCAAGTTTGAAGATGTCACCATATAAAGCGCTTTATGGGAGGAAGTGTAGGACACCTTTATTCTGGAATGAGGCAGGAGAAACTCAAGTATTTGGTCCGGATGTGTTGCAAGAAGCCGAAAAGCAAGTCCAAATAATTCGTGAAAACTTGAGGGCTGCCCAATCAAGACAAAAAGGCTATGCGGACAATAGGAGAAGGAAATTAGCCTTTGAAATAGGAGATTTTGTTTACCTCAAGGTGTCACCAATGAGGACATAAGAGGTTTAACATAAGGGGCAAGCTTGCACCTCGTTATATTTGACCATTCAAGATTTTGGACAAAAGAGGAGAAGTAGCGTATAAGTTGGAGATGCCAGCTCATCTTTCCGATGTTCATGATGTCTTTCATGTTTCGCAGCTCACGAATTGTTTGAGAGTACCGGAAGAACAAGTGCCAATGGAAGAATTGGAACTAGAGGAAGATTTGACTTATGCCGAACAACCGGTCAAAATCTTGGAAACTAAGGAGGGGGTCACAAGGAACAAGGTTATTAGATGGTGTAAAGTTCAATGGAAGCACCGCACAGAAAAAGAAGCGATGTGGGAATTGGAGGATGATCTCAAGAAGGAATTTACCTATCTCTTCTCTTCCTCGTCGAATCTCGAGGGCGAGATTCATTTTAAGGGGGGGTAGGTTTGTAACACCCTAATTTTCATGCATCATTCATTGCATGCACTCATATACATGTTTAACATTAACCCACATAAAGAGGAACGAGTTTTAAATTGATTTGGAGCAAAACCGCACTTAAAATGCAGGAAAGTGCGGACTAGTCCTATTTTACTGAGGACTAGTCCGATTTCTCTCTGACTAAAAACAGACTTGTCCGTTTTTTCTGCGGACTAGTCCGATTTTGCCTCTGGAAACTTTTAGACTTGTCCGATTTTGTGCGGACTAGTCCGATATTCCAAGAATCCTTGAAAAATTGCTAAGTCCCTGGACTTGTCCAGACTAGTCCGGTGTTCCAGCGGACTTGTCCATTTTCCTCTCTGTCTAAAGTCGGACTTGTCCGATTTTTGGCCAAACTTGTCCAATTTTCTCTCTGGACGACTTCGGACTAGTCCAGTCCTTTCCGAACTTGTCCGATATTTTGTGACTCCAAGTTGATGTTTTGTTTTATGACTTGTTTCATGGGTTTCACATTAAGTGGGCCTAGGGACGTCGTGCCTAACTCTTTTAGAGGCCATGTTGGACTCTAAACCGGCCTCTACTCATCCCAAACTCGAAATCCATCTGACCCTAGCCTCCACCTCTATATAAACAACCCCACCCCTTGGCTTGACATCTATTTGCCACTTTTCCACCCCACCCAAACCCTAGTTCGTGGAGAGCCACCACCAAGGAGGGAGGAGAAGATCCCAAGTAAGAAGAAGAGGAGGAGGAAACGAGAGAGGATCAAGATCTCCACCAAGCTTTCGTTCTTCATCACCAATTCATCCCCAAGTTCATCCCCAACCCTAGATCACCAAGATCCAAGTCCTACCTCCAAGTTTCTTGATTCATTGGAGTCCTAAACACCTGGTATACCTTCTATTCTCTTTTCCTTACATGAACTCAACCCCTAATCTCCAAATTCACGTCGATCTAGAAAACCCTAATTTGCTGATCTTGCAGAGTGCGGACTTGTCCGATCCCTAGCGGACTAGTCCGATTTCCCTAGATAAATTATGTTGAATTAATTCCAAAAATTGACCTAATCAACTCCAAACCTGTATAAACTTGTTAAAAGCTATTAGAACTAGTTATTGATCATTAAAAGGAATCTATTGACAAGTTCTACCTTGCATTTGCATCAATCATGCATGTCATGTCATATTGAGTAATATATGTGCACTCTTTGATTGTGTTTCTTGTCTTGTATGTTTATTTTGTGGATTAGACGGATTTGCGCTAGAGAGTGCCGTGGAGGATCTACAGCATCAAGAGTTTGAAGGCTTTGATCCTAATCAACAGCAAGAGCAAGGCAAGTGTCCTTGAAGCATATTGATCCTGTTTTAAAATAAATGTTTTGTTTGCAAAATTGCATGCTTGTGTCAATTTGATGGGAATCCTATGATAGGAAGTTTACTAGCTTTGTTTAACCACCCTTGTCACCTGGGATATATGGTAGAGAGTCGGGATGGGATTTTTACCTTTTGCTTCACTTAATCAACTGGGATGGGAAACAACTATACCACTCAATTTAATTATGCATGGATGAGATTATGGTTAACATGAACTGGTTAAATATGATATGGTAATGGGTGATCTAAGCAAGCTTGGTATGTGGATGGGTTGAACGTATGGTGGTTTGCTTGCTTTAGATCTAAGGACCGGTTCATGCGAGAATAAGCCAGGACTACAGTGCCACCATGAGGCCAAGTATGGGTGCGGCGTAGTCGATTAATTAGGGATTTGCCAGTGCTATTTGGACCATTGTGGATGCTCGGGGAAGGGGTTGTCGGATTGGGTTTGTTGATGATTGGTGGGACTACCCTGGGATCCGAATGGCTCAAGAGGGGGCCCTTGGTTGAAGATGTGCTCTATAGGAGACATCGCCACCGGTGAAACCTCAGTGGGGTCTAAATAGGCTAGTAATCCCTTTGTAAAGGCTATTTTGTGATCTCTTGGCCACACACCGACGGAAGTGTGAGACAGCATAATAGAGGTTCTAGTCATCGAAAGGTGATGAAATCACGAACACGTGGGTAAAGAGGTACAAACTCTGCAGAGTGTGTCTAAAACTATCATGATAGCCGTGCTCTCGGTTATGAGCACCTGGACAACTTCCATGATTAGAGGGTACTTGGTATTGGGATGGTATTTGGGATGGTTATGGTTGCAATTATGGTTATGGCTGGGTATGGATTAATTTCTAGTATTGAATATGGTTATTGGCAAATGGTGAAATCTGGAATTATTGATGAGGATGGTGAATTGTGGACTGGTATTATGATATTACTTATGATTATGATGGGTTTGATTCATATACATATAATATATTGCTTTTCAAATGTTTTAATGTACTTTTCAGCACTTAGCCATTACTATTGCCGTCATTTGAATCAGCCACATGTCATACTTTCTACACTTGCTGAGTATGACATGTACTCACTCTTGCAATCCCCCCCAACAGTTGCAGGTCAGGATTCGGAGTTTAATGGCGATAATGCGGAGTTCTAGGCCGTGTCTACCGTTAGCTTTGCCTGTGGTGTTGATTGGAGATGTGTTATACCCTATTGCTTATGCTGCCTAGATGTTTAGTTTGCTTAATTAGAGTATTTCTGTTGCATTAGTTGAACTTGTCATTAATATTCATTAGAGCTTGTATTCGAGGGTAATATGGTTTGTTTAATAAAATTTGGATTCTTAATCTTGTTCTGTGGTAATTATCTGTATATCGTTTGTGATTGCACTTGTGTATGTGTGATGAACATCCTGGGCACACATATGCATTAGCTTGGTTCATTTTTTGGAACCGGGCGTCACAAAGTTAAGTGTACTTGAACTGTTCGGACCCTCCCAGAGGGTCCGAATGTTATCCTTGTGGACCTACCCGACTCTGTTCATAGACTCTATAATTTACATTATGTGTAATTACAGACTCACCTCCATAAAACAAAGCATAAAACTTACGGAGGTGCTCGATGTTCTATGGATTCGGAAGCGGAGTCCCATCCTCTGTTGCCAAGCGAACACATCGTGGACGGGATACTTTGATCACTCGGAAGGGACCTTCCTAGCTGCGGGACAGTTTGTTCATCCCTTTAGGAGTTAGTATTCTCCGCAGCACCAGATCACCTTCTTCAAACTGACAGTTGTGCGCATGCCTTTGGTGATAGCACGGAGTGCCTGGCGATATCGTGCATTCCGAACAGCTGCTTGGCACCTTCCCATGCCGATGAGGTCAAGGTCCTCGCACCGGAGCTTGTCCTGCGCGGCTTCATCGAAGGTCCACACCCGGAGTAACCCCATGGTGATCTCTGGAGGAAGGACCGCTTCAGCTCCAAACACCAAGAAGAAGGGTGTCCTCCAGTTAACTGGTTATGTGTTGTCCTGCTCGCCATAGTGCGGACGGAAGCTCCTCTATCCAGTTGGCTCCGTGTTTCTTCAAGCACTCATATGTGTGCGTCTTGAGTCCTTTTAGTATCTCTGCATTTGCTCTCTCGGCTTGGCCATTACTTGTTGGGTGAGCTACTGATGCATAGCTTACTTATATGTCGATGTCTTCGTAATATTCTTTGAATGTTGCACTTGTTGGGTTCCGTTGTCAGTTATGACTCTGTTCGTAACTCCAAATCTGCACATTATGGACTTCAAGAACATGACAGCAGATTGCTTGTTGATTGTCACAACTGGGGTAGCTTCCGGCCACTTGGTGAACTTGTCGATGACAACTTTTAGGAACTTATAACCTTTGATGGCTTTTGGTAAAGGTCCCAAAATGACCATCCCCCACAAAGCAAATGGCCATGTAGGAGGTATCATTTGCAGCGACTGAACCGGTGTGTAAATTTGTTTCGCGTGGAACTGGCATGCTTCACACTTTTTTACCAGCTCAACTGCATCTTGGTGTGTTATAGGCCAGTAAAAGCCATGCCAGAAGGCTTTACAGACCAACGTGCGGGAAGACACGTGGTTCCCACACTCACCTCTATGGATTTCCCTGAGGAGCTCGCAACCTTCTTCTCAGGCAATGCACCATTAGAACGCCATTGGCACCACATCGATGGATATCCTCTTCTAACAACGTGTATCTTTTAGCTAATCTAACGATTTGGTCTGCGGATGCACCGTCTTCAGGAAGGATGTTGTCTTTCAAGTAGCTCCGGATCTCTGAGATCCATGCATCGGAGCTAACTTGAGCCTCCGGATCTTGCGCACTAGGTTGATCGGAGCTTCCTGCAGCGCCTATGATCCTTGGTGGACGCCATGGTAATAGGGTCATCGAGACTGCTAGCTTCTGGGTGCTAGTCTCGCCCCCTTCACTCAGTTCGGCGGGCTGAGTGGTAGGTCTTGACAATCTCCTGACAAAAACTCCATCAGGAGCTTGAGCTTCGGTCGAGGCTTTCGTCGAGAGTTCATAAGCTTCAGCGTTGTTGAGACGCTGGACATGGCAGAGGTCCAGGATGTCGAAGTCCTTCTGCAGCTTCTGGACTTCAAGGAGGTAAGCAGCGAGTTGATTGTTGTTACAACTGCAGTCACCTTTAACTTGCTTAATGATGAGTTGCAAGTCACCCTTCACTAACAACCACTTTACGCCATATGATAGCACCACCTTGAGCCCGTAAATGAGAGCTTCATACTCCTCCATGTTGTTGGTCGCCTTGAAGTGAAGGTGTACCATGTACTTGACCTTCTCCCTGGTCAGAGCGAGGAGAAGGATTCCAGCTCTGGCACCCTTCTTTTGCACGGAGCCGTCAAAGTAGAGTCCAGTGAGGCTCGATGAAGACCGGGACCTTGGGTTCTGGCTTCTGCTCACTGTGGCCCCCAAGATTTGATGAAGAAGAGGTCCACTCCGCTACGAAGTCAGCCAATGCCTGACTCTTGATAGCATGTTTGGGCAATAATTCGAGATTGAACTCTGCCAGCTCCGCTGCCCACTTTGCAATATTTCTCGTAGAATTGGGATTATGCAGTATAGCACACAGTGGATAGGAGGTTACCATTTATATCTTGTGGGCTTGCAAATAGTGATGAAGCTTCCTTGAGGCAATAAGAACTGCATAGAACATCTTATGCACATCAATGTATCGAGTCTTGGTGTCATGGAGTACTTCGCTGATGAAGTACATTGGCCGCTGGACAGTTCGAACCTTCCCGGAAGGTCCCGGAGCTTCTTCTTCATCAACTCGGACCCTCCTGGAGGGGTCTGGACCTTCTTCTTCAGCTGTGAGAATTCCCTTGATTGAGAGAGGTTGATCATCTGGCAGCTCGCCTTGCGGATCTGGCCTGGGTGCTGGGACCCAGACTCGCCTTCACGTAGCTCCTAACACTCACGGAGGGGTCTGGGCTCCTAAACTATAGTTGGCTCCGGTCTTTCCAACACCAGGACCATGCTGACAACCTCCATAGTTGCCGAAATGTAAAGCAAAAGAGGCTCACTGGGATTCGGAGCTACCAGGATTGGTAGTGTGGTGAGGAGCTGCTTGAGCTCTTGGAACGCCTTTTCTGCTTCTTCAGACCAATGGAATGGTCCAAACTTCCTCAGTAACTTGAAGAAAGGAAGCGCCCATTCTTCCAGTCTCGAGATGAACCGGTTGAGCGCAGCTAGACATCCAGTTAGCTTTGGGACATCCTTGATGCGGTCTGGGGGACGCATGTCTTCAATAGCCTTGATCTTCATTGGGTTTGCCTCAATTCCTCGGTGAGTCACCAAGAATCCAAGGAGCTTCTGGGAACTAACCCCAAAGACACACTTCTCCGGGTTTAGCTTAGTGCGCGTTACGCGCAGCTTGTCGAAGACGGCCTGCAAGTTGTCAAGGAGCAATTCCTTATTCTTCACTATTGAAGCATACGAACGACACTTCCTCCGGTACTATTAATCGTAGCCCGCGGAGGTTCTTGTATTGGTTTGGGCGTGCGGAGATCTTAAACAAGACGATGACACAAAGGATTTACGTGGTTCAGGCTGCTTGAACGTAATACCCTACTCCACGGGGTGTGTGTTGTCGTATTAGGGATTCACTGGTGGTTGCGTGCGTATGAGCTTGGTCGTTTTGTATCATGCAGTGCATCCCTTTTATTGACCAAAGGATGGCTGTTACATGAGTTGCCTGGCCCGACATGTGGCCTCGGCGATTATTATTGTCTTAAACACAATTAAGTGTGTTTAAGCATCCTAATATCATGATAACGTACCTTAATGGTGGCGTTACCAGTATTAAGGGTCTTTTGATCGTGCGCCATTAATATTGTATTAATGGCACATAATCAGGCCTTGTAACTGTAGCAATCACTGTCCCTTGAATGTTCGTACCGTTGGAGATCCATCAGTATTCCCACTGGTGTCGTAGATTTGGAGGTTCAACATGCAGTAGATCCAGAGCTTCCCCTCGCGGGGACGTAGGTCCGGGACCGCTACACACATGGTGGCACTGGAGCTTCCTGATGAGGACATCACAACAGCATAGACGCACATTGAACTGCAAGGACCAATCACAAGAGCACGGGCACGGTTATTAAATCAGCAGGTGAATTCGTTCTTAACTTCTATTGCATGTGAGTTTGAGAATAGATTGCTATGTGATGATTTAATTGTTATTAGGAATAATGGAAAAGATCAACAAGTGAAGGAAGGAGGCCTTGGGAGCGTGGAGAACCACCTGGGACGTCCACAAGTAGATGGAAACAGTTTACAACTCGGACTCGAGTTCAACTCGGAGTCCAGGAACAGTCCACCTTAAAACAGATGCCCAGGAGGCATACGGACTCCGTTTTTGATGTTCTACATATGCACGGAAAGAGGAGAAGATAAACTTGCCAATGGTTCTGGTCCCACCTCAAAATTCCTATGGAGTCATTGGGAATCGTCGAAACAAGTCGAGTCCAGATTTCTGTCCGGTGCTGCGCCACCGAATCGGGCCTTTGGGCCTTGTATCCCGTAAGAGTCCATTAGGGACGCGTCTAATCGTGTTTTGGTCGAACCCTAGCCTATAAATACTGCAGCCGCCGGTCATATTCGGTGGTTTTTGCTTAGATCAATAATATCGCCGTTCTACGGTTTGTGAGACCCCAATTTCGCGATTTTCGATCGTGTCTTCTACGTTCTTGCTCGTGTTCTTGATTGCACTTGCAGGGATTAGCCTTCTTGGCGCGGTCAAACGTGTGCAGCACGGTTGATAACCAACGGAGCCGTGGTGTAGTGATTGCAGGGGTACTCGAACCGCTCGAGTGCCGCGGATCGTCAACGTCGAGTTCTCCACCCCAATCGACATACCTTTCGGAAGATCGGGCCTAAACCTACTCATCAATTGGTATCAAATTTCCAGGTTGCCCGTGAGGTATCTTTGTTTTCCTTCCTTCCATTAGATCGATTTTGTTTCGTACCTAGAGTCCACAAAAAATCCACAAAAAAAATTAGATCGTTTTTACCGCTTCCGAGACTATAGTGCCTGCAGTTTCGTTTTTCAGCTTGCATTGTTGAGTTTGCATTCGTGTGGTTGAGTCTTGTTGTTGGTTTAGCTTTGTGTTTTTTGGTCCTAGTTATCTTGTTTCGTCCTTGTTTTCTTGCTAGTCGACACCAATTCCACAATCCCTAAATAACAAACCGATCCGCCACGTTCATCGGTTTGCCCTAGCTAGCCGCCTTGCGTGAACTCCCGCATCGCCAGCCCTAGATTAGGTGACAAATCTTTGTGCCATTCATCCTTGAATCATCACACACCACCCCATTAGTTGCTGTGCAAATTCCCGATCGTTTTCGTATCCGTTTGCGAGTTCTGTTCTCAAACCGAGTTGGAATCAACATCCAAAAAAAACGTAACTCGGACAGCCTACCTTAAAACGGCCATAACTTTCGCATACGAACTCGAAATCGGGCGGATTTTTTTTCAAATTCATCTACGCAAAATTTCGCATCCAATTTTCCGCCGCGTAGCCGCATTCGGCGAAATTAGATTGCCCAAATTCCCCTCGGAAGATAGGCTATCCGGCCTTCGAAGTTTCAGTACGAATTTTAAAGAACCTTCTTGATTTTCTATAGGCCGCATATTACATCCAATTGAGCTGAAAATTTGTGCGCTTCCTATATTTGTGCTACTGAGTAAAGAAAAAATATCAAAAAAATATTACAAAAAAGAAAAAAATAGTGAAGAGCACGCATATTAAAGCAATTGGCCTATACCACTTGGTGCTGTTTGTTTGGTTATATCATTCTGTCTTTCTTTTGCCTTGATACTTCCTTGTGTTGTGCTAGGCTCTAGGGCACTCAGTTGACCAGCAACAGTTTCCTACATTGAATACTTATTCAACTTTGTTTAGCTGTTAACGATTTTCTGTTTATTAGCCACCATATTGTGCCATCCAGGCTCCACCTTTCTCTTGAGCATAACAGGTACCTTTGCAATCACCCCACGCTTCATTGGTTCATCTCACCGTCCACACCACCTACTGTGTCGGTAAGAACACTTGTAAGAGCGTGGTAAGACGCTTGAGCGAGAGAGATTGTTTTCTTCCACCTTCCACATTGTCACTGTAGTTGATAGGGATAACATTTTTTTGTTTTCTTTTGTTTCCTACTAACAATGGCAGGAGAAGAAAATAATGACGAATGTGTTCAACATGTTGAGTTACGTGATATGTTCGCCAAATACAACGCATCAACGGAGGAGTCATTGGCGAACTTGACTCGCAAACTGGATGACCTTGCTCTTCGGATGAATACTTTTGAGGCTCGGTTGCCTCTCGCTGGAAGACAAGAAGACAATGCTTATGATGAACTGGAAGATCACAGTAATCAGCCAAGACTGCCACTTTATCGTTGAGGTATGGGAGGTAATAATCATAACAATTATAACCGCCCTCCTGATGATCCTTTTGCTAAAGTGAAATTTACTATACCCTCTTTTTCTGGTGCTTATGATGCTGAGGCTTATCTTGATTGGGAGATGACAGTAGAGCAAAAATTTAATTCCCACCTTGTTCCTGAACAACATAGAGTTCGTCAAGCCACTAGTGAGTTTAAGGACTTTGCTATCATATGGTGGAATGAACTTGTTAAAACTAGAACTGATCCTCCAACATGGGATAGATTAAAGGAAGCTATGCGTGTTCGATTTGTTCCTCCATCTTTTCAGCGGGACCTTCGCAAAAAATTGCAGCGTTTAGACCAAGGTAACATGTCCGTAGAGGAGTATTATCAAGAGTTACAAAAGGGTATGCTGCGTTGTGGGGTAGTAGAGGACATGGATGATAAAATAGCTCGTTTTTATGGGGGGTTGAGGCGTGAAATTCAGGACATTGTTGATTACAAAGAATATGATACTGTTAACAGATTGTTTCAGCTTGCTATGTTGGCAGAAAAAGAATTGCAGGGCCGACAACAACAGCAACAACGCACGAGGAGCAACTTCACGCCGCGTGCAGCAACTACACCATCCAAAACAGCACCATCTTCGGCCCCCCGTGCAGCGACTACACCACCCAATGGCAGCCAACGAACTATACCTGCTGCTCCACCTTCTCGCGTGCCGGAAGGCAGCAAGGCGACATCATTCAAGCCTTCGTCGTCCACTCCTTCTACGGGTCGTACTTCCGACATTAAGTGTCACCGCTGCCAGGGACTTGGTCATATGATGAGAGATTGCCCGAGCAAACGAGCATACATAGCACGCGACGATGGCGGGTATGATAGTACTTCGGATGTTGAAGATGAATATTCTCTTGCTACTGACTTTACAGATCCAAATGACGAACACACCGAAGAAGAGGTACTTGGTACAGCGGCGACGGAGAACTATAGGAGCATCATTGTGCAGCGTGCCTTGAGCTCCAAAGTGGAGACCGACGACAAGCTACAACGACACAACCTCTTCCACATGTTTCTCGTCGTCAAGGACTGCCGTGTACACACTATAATTGATGGAGGTAGCTGCAATAACTTGGTAAACACGGACGTCGTCAAGAAACTCGGTTTGACAACAAGAGCACACCCTCATCCGTACCACATTCAATGGTTCAACAACAGCGGTAAGGTTCGGGTAACACAAACAGCGAGAATCCATTTTTCAATTGGTTCATACCATGATTTTGCTGATTTTGATGTTGTTCCTATGGATGCTTGTTCTCTTTTATTGGGTCGTCCTTGGGAATTTGATACAGATGCTATTCATCATGGTAGAACCAATAAATATACTCTCATGCATAAGGGAAAGAAAATCACTTTGCTCCCCATGACTCCTGCTGAAATTGTGCATTTTGAGAAGAGTAAAATTCGTGAGGGCAAAGCAACTAAATTAGAATCTGAAAAACAGCAAGTTATTAAGTTAAAATCACCATCATTGCTCGCAACTAAATCTGAACTTGCTGATTTATTCGATGCTAAGGGGATGTGCTATGCTTTAGTTTGCAAAGAAGCCATGTTTTCACTTCATGAATTGTCTATTGCATTGCCCCCTGCTGTTGCTAACCTTTTGCAGGAGTTTGAGGATGTGTTTCCCTCCGAGATACCCCCTGGTTTACCACCGATGAGAGGTATTGAACACAAGATCGATTTGATTCCAGGAGCAAGTTTGCCAAATCGTGCAGCATACAGGGCGAATCCACAAGAAACTAAGGAAATTCAGCGACAAGTCCAAGATCTTTTGGACCGCAGGTACATTCGTGAAAGCCTTAGCCCTTGTTCCGTTCCTGTTCTTTTGGTTCCTAAGAAAGATGGTAGTTGGCGCATGTGTGTTGATTGTCGAGCGATTAATAACATCACCATTCGATATCGTTATCCTATTCCTCGATTAGATGACATGCTTGATGAATTGAGTGGTGCTATCATCTTCACAAAAATTGACTTGCGTAGTGGTTACCACCAAATTAGAATGGCACTAGGAGATGAATGGAAAACTGCATTTAAAACCAAGTTTGGACTTTATGAGTGGTTAGTCATGCCTTTTGGTTTAACTAATGCACCCAGCACCTTTATGCGATTAATGAACGAGGTTTTACGTGCTTTCATTGGACAATTTGTGGTGGTTTACTTCGATGATATCCTCATTTACAGCAAGTCATATGATGAACATCTTGATCATTTACGTGCTGTTTTTACTGTTTTGAGAGATGCACGTTTGTTTAGTAACCTCGAAAAGTGCGTTTTTTGCACCAATCGAGTCTCATTTCTTGGCTATGTCGTTTCCTCGCAGGGAATTGAGATGGATGAGGCAAAAATTGAAGCAATCACCAGCTGGCCAGCCCCAACTACCGTCACACAGGTTCGTAGTTTTCTTGGTCTTGCAGGATTTTATCGGCGCTTTGTGCGGGATTTCAGCACCATTGCAGCACCTCTACATGAGCTAACGAAGAAGGGAGTTCCATTTCGATGGGGCGAACAGCAGCAACAAGCTTTTGATGCTCTCAAATCGAAGCTTACACAAGCACCATTACTACAACTTCCTGATTTTGACAAGACCTTTGAGCTAGAATGCGATGCAAGCGGCATTGGTATTGGAGGCGTTCTCATACAAGGAGGTAAACCCGTTGCTTTCTTTAGTGAAAAACTTCATGGTCCTTCTCTGAATTACTCCACTTATGATAAGAATTGTATGCCTTAGTCCGTGTATTACAAACATGGCAACATTATCTTTGGTCTAAGGAGTTTGTCATACATTCCGATCATGAATCATTGAAGTATCTTAAGTGTCAAACCAATCTGAATAAACGACATGCTAAATGGATTGAGTTCATAGAGTCGTTTCCATACATCATTAAGCATAAGAAAGGGAAGGAAAATATCATTGCCGATGCATTATCCAGGCGTTATACCATGCTGTCCCAACTTGATCATAAAATCTTTGGTTTGGAAACAATTAAAGCATTATATCCTACTGATTTGGACTTCAAAGTTGCTTTTGAAAATTGTAGAGAAGGAAGAACTTGGAATAAATATGTGCTGCGAGAGGGTCTCCTCTATCGTGCTAACAAGCTATGCGTTCCAGCTAGCTCCGTTCGTCTATTGCTTTTGCAGGAAGCACATGGAGGAGGTTTGATGGGACATTTTGGAGTGAAGAAAACTGAAGACGTGCTGTCCACACACTTCTTTTGGCCAAAGATGAGGCGTGATGTCGAGCGCTACATGTCACGATGCACTACTTGCAACAGAGCTAAGTCTCGTCTTAACCCACATGGTCTTTATATGCCTCTTCCTGTTCCTAGTGTACCTTGGGAGGATATTTCTATGGACTTTGTTTTGGGATTGCCTAGGACTAAGAGGGGGAGGGATAGTATTTTTGTAGTTGTTGATCGTTTTTCCAAAATGGCACACTTTATACCTTGTCATAAGAATGATAATGCCTCACACATTGCTGATTTATTTATGACGGAAATTGTTCGTTTACATGGTGTGCCAAATACCATTGTTTCTGATCGTGATGCAAAATTTTTAAGTCATTTTTGGAGAACTTTGTGGTATAAATTGGGAACCAAGTTGCTGTTTTCAACTACATGTCACCCACAAACGGATGGACAGACCGAGGTAGTTAATCGTACTTTATCCACTATGTTACGCGTTGTCTTGAAAACAAATTTGAAGTTGTGGGAGGAGTGTTTACCACATATAGAATTTGCTTACAACAGATCCGTTCACTCCACGACAAAGGTAAGTCCATTCCAGGTAGTGTATGGTTTCAATCCCCGTGCTCCTATTGATTTACTACCTTTGCCTCCTTCTGAAACTATAAATTTGGATGCTACACAACGATCTGAATTCATTCTTAAGATGCATGAAACTACAAAGAAAAATATTGAAATGATGAATGAGAAGTATAGGATTGCAGGTAGTAAAGGTAGAAAAGAAGTAAAACTTGAACCGGGCGATTTGGTGTGGTTACATTTGAGAAAAGAGCGATTTCCCGACTTGAGAAAATATAAACTTATGCCACGAGCTGCTGGTCCTTTTAAGATCGTTGAAAAGATTAATGATAATGCATATAAGCTTGAATTGCCTCCCGATTTTGGGGTTAGTCCTACATTTAACATTTCAGATTTGCGACCGTACTTGGGAGAAGAAGATGAACTTGAGTCGAGGACGACTCCAATTCAAGAGGGGGAGGATGATGAGGACATCACAACAGCAGAGACGCACATTGAACTGCAAGGACCAATCACAAGAGCACGGGCACGGTTATTAAATCAGCAGGTGAATTCGCTCTTAACTTCTATTGCATGTGAGTTTGAGAATAGATTGCTATGTGATGATTTAATTGTTATTAGGAATAATGGAAAAGATCAACAAGTGAAGGAAGGAGGCCTTGGGAGCGTGGAGAACCACCTGGGACGTCCACAAGTAGATGGAAACAGTTTACAACTCGGACTCGAGTTCAACTAGGAGTCCAGGAGCAGTCCACCTTAAAACAGATGCCCAGGAGGCATACGGACTCCGTTTTCGACGTTCTACATATGCACGGAAAGAGGAGAAGATAAACTTTCCAATGGTTCTGGTCCCACCTCAAAATTCCTCCGGAGTCATTGGGAATCGTCGAAACAAGTCGAGTCCAGATTTCTGTCTGGTGCTGCGCCACCGAATCGGGCCTTTGGGCCTTGTATCCCGTAAGAGTCCATTAGGGACGCGTCTAATCGTGTTTTGGTCGAACCCTAGCCTATAAATACTGCATCCGCCGGTCATATTCGGTGGGTTTTGCTTAGATCAATAATATCGCCGTTCTACGGTTTGTGAGACCCCAATTTCGCGATTTCCGATCGTGTCTTCTACGTTCTTGCTCGTGTTCTCGATTGCACTTGCAGGGATTAGCCTTCTTGGCACGGTCAAGCGTGTGCAGCACGGTTGATAACCAACGGAGCCATGGTGTAGTGATTGCAGGGGTACTCGAACCGCTCGAGTGCCGCGGATCATCAACGTCGAGTTCTCCACCCCAATCGACATACCTTTCGGAAGATCGGGCCTAAACCTACTCATCACTTCCCTCTACTGGGGTTAGGTCTGGGGTCACTATACACGTGTCAAGCACGGAGCCCCCCCTATGTAGGGAGTTTAGCTCCGGTCTTATATTACACACGATAGTGTCGGAACTATCCATATGAAGGAGGCGGGTCTAGTGTCGAGTGACATGTGGGGCCTGCAGAGGTCTTCAACTTTGACAGGTGGAACTCTCTTGCACTTCTTGCGGTATCATGGGGTACCCGGTACGCAGGGTACCAAAATTCACCTTCACAATGATGTCATCGACGTAGACCTCCACCAAGTCCCTGATGAGCTCTCCAAATGTTTTGTGCATGGCTTGCACAAAAGTTGAAGCAATGTTTTTGAGACCAAAAGGCATGGCAGTATAACAATACAACCCATCTACTATTATGAAGGCAGTATGCTCTTCATCTTCCCTAGACATTTGGATCCGATGATATCTAGAGTATGCATCTAGGAAACACAATAGTTCACACCCAGAGGTGGAATCCAGTATTTGGTATATCCTAGGTAGTGGAAATGGGTCTTTTGGACATGCCGTATTAAAGGTGGTGTAGTCGATACACATCCGAAGTTTCCCGCCAGCCTTGGGTACAACGACTAGATTTGCTAGCTATCATGGATGATGAACCTCCCAGATGAAACCAACTTCGAGCAGCTTCTTGATTTTTTTGTCTGATGAAGTTTTGTCGCTCGACTGATTGCTCTTGGGGGTTCTAATGTACTGGTTGTGCGTCGAGATATATCTTCAGGCTGTGCTCATTCACCTCCCTAGGGATCCCAGGCATCTGTTATGGTTGTCATGCAAACACGTCAACATTCACCTGGAGGAAAGTGATGAGTGCGAGTTCCTATTTGTTGTCCAGACCTCCCAATATACGGGTGGTCTGGCAGCATCAGAATCGATTTGGACGATTTTGACGGGAATGTCGGTGTCGTCGTTTGGCTGCACGCATGGTGCAGAGGTTGAGCCTCGGTGGTGAGAGCTCAAAGGTTGAGCAGCTTGCTCCTTGCTGGATGCTTCCTCCTACGCTGTTGCAAGTGCGTGTAGTTCTTCCAGTGCAGTGACTCCTGTAGTGCGATCCCTGCGGATATGGAGAATGCCTGAAGGGGTCAACATCTTCAACACCAAGTAGTTGTAGTGAGCAGCGGCCATAAACCTATACAAGGTTGTTAGGATGGAGTTCAAGGGTAGGCGAATGTGCGCAACGTCGAAGACCAGCTTCTCGGTCCTGTAGCTCTCTCGAGTCCAGAAGGTCACCGGGAGCGTAATTGATCTGAGAGGAGAGATAGCTCCCGGACCTACTCCAGAGAAGGGACGTGAAGGGCGAAAGTCCGAGAGTCAGAGCTGGATCTTCACGAACGCTTCATAGATGAGGAGGTTGAGCGCCGCACCTCCATGCAACAAGACATGATTGAGCTGGACGTTATTGATGGTAATAGAAACCATCAACGGTAGTTGACCATCTCCGATCATGTTCCTCGGGCAGTCAGAAGAATCAAAAGTGATGGGAGTATCCATCCACTTCCGATGAGGTTCTGCCTTGGTGGTGGGAGCTCTGGCGACCATCTTCCTACGCATGGTCTTGAGGATGCGACGGGAGGTGATATCCCAGGACCCTCCATATATGGTATGGAGAGTCTTCCAATGCTCGTTGTCAGAGATGTCAGGATCTTCATTGATGGTGTTGTACACAGCCTTCAGGACCTTCTTGGGGTCCTAAAAGCCTAGATCCGAATCAGTCGGAGCTTCGTCGACCCTCTGCTTTCCTTCCTACTGGCGTAAAGGAGCTTCTTCTCGGCGCTTGTTGAAGCGCTCAACAAGGTTTTGAACCTCGTGGCAATCTTCAAGATTGTGAGTGTCTGTTTGGTGGATCGAACACCACATCTTTTGACCATCCTCGTCTTCAGACGATGGTCGTGAATGTTTCTCGGGGTGTGGCCCCCGGCCACACGGAGCTGCAGCTGCAACAGTAGTAGGCGTGTCGGCCGACAGCTTCTTCTTGCCGTTGGACTTTTTCTTCTTTTTTACACTGCTAGAGGCAGTGGCTTCATTCTTGGAGGAGTTTTTACCATCCTCCAGAGCTGGTTTGGCGTGCATCTCTCGGCCCTCAGCAGCCCTAGCACATTTGTCGGCTAGGTTGAAGAGCTCCATGACGTTGCTGACTTCCTTCGTTGTCAGCTTCTCCAGCATCTTCATATCTCTAACCCCCTTTCGAAAGGCGACGACGACGGAACATTGGAGATAGAAGGGATTGTGTTTCGTACCTGAGAAAATCGTTGGATGAACGATTGCAGAGACTCTCTCAACTACTGTTGCATGATGAACAGGTCCAACTCGGTGCCAGGTCGGTGTAGGAGCTCCCGAAGTTGGCCATGAATTAGCAGCATAGCTCTGCCCAACTGTTGATGGAGTCAGACGGAAGACTCATGAACCAGGACCTGGCTGTCCCAGTTAAAGCCACAGGGAAGTAGTTGGCCATTACGGCCATATTGCCTCCGGTCCGAGGATAGCGGTGGAGTAGATTTGGAGGAACTCAATGGGACTGACATTCCTGTCATACTTCTCCGGCAAGTGAGGCTGGAACTTCTGTTACCATTGGATCATGCGTAGGTACATGGACAGTGCCGAACAGCCGCCCCCTACCCCCAAGGGAGAAGGGTTCTCACGTGCAAATCACCTCTCGCGAGCACGCTCCATGAAGACACCGCCGTCCTGCTGCCTGTATCAGCGGTAAAACTCCGACCGCAGATCATGGGTCGAGAGCCTAGATGTCGTGTGAGTACGACGTGCCCCGAATGTCAGTGATGTCACTTGTTGAGAGGGCGCGCGCCTCCGGTGTTATGACGCATGAGGACGAAGTCTACCAGACAAGGTCCTGTTTCTTGAAGGTGCCTTCCCAGCAGGGGGCAGACCTTGGTTATTGATGGCATTGATGGCGGTTGCAACCAGATGTTGTACATCAGTACGCCACTGCTCCATCGCACTCTGAGGTGCTCCGAGTGCAGGTGGACGCTGAAGAAGAGTTTGCGCTGCGTTCAGCGTGTTCTCGGGGTTGTTCGCTGATTCAGTGACCGATGCAAAGACACCATCTTGTTGCGATGGTGGAGGTGGTGGTCGTGCAACACCCGCAGAAACAACAGCATTCGCCGGCTGTGCATGTTGGAGGGATTTTCTCCAGCAGGTTGCTCAGCGTGGCCGTTGGACGATCCTCCACAGAAATTCACCATCTCGAAATCTCAGGCATCCCTTCTTGGCGCGCCAAATGTTGAAGTGTGCGATAGACACTTCCCCCAGTACTACTAAAGAGTAGTCTGTAGAGGTTTGTATTCGGTTGGAGCGCGCGTAAGATTATGAACAAGACAGTGAGATAGGGGATTTTTACGTGTTTCGGGCCGCCTGAGCGTAATACCCTACTGCACGGGGTGGTTGTTGATTGTATGAGTGTGTGTATGCTTGTGTGTGTATGAGCTTGGTCATCTATGTTCGTGCAACGCAGCCCTTTTATAGTCCAAGGACTGGCGGTTACAATGTTAGCCTTGACCGATAGGTGGCCCCGGCAGTATTCAATCATCTATACATGATATGCATGTATTAAGTGTAATTAACAGGTTGATAACGTGCCTTAATGGTGTTGTTACCGGTATTAATAGTCATATGATCGTGTGTCATTAACTTGGCATTAATGACACATAGTCAGGTCTTATAATGGCTGCTTTAACTGCCTCTTGAATGTCCGAGCCATTGGAGATCTGGTAGTCTTCCCGTTGCAGGCTCAGGTCCAGAGGCTCCACACGTGGTAGCTCTGGAGCTTCCCTCTGTGGGGAGGCGGGTCCGGAGTTGCTATACACGTGACAACACCGGAGCTTTCTTCTATTGGGGTTAGGTCCGGAGCCATTGGACACGTGGCATGACCGGAGCTTCCCTATACAGGGAGTTAGGTCCGGCCTTGCGTTACACGTGGCAGTGCCGGAGCTACCCGAATGAGGGAGGCGGGTCCAGTGTTGTGGGACACGTGTAGTCTTTGGAGGTCTTCAACTCGGACAGGCGGAACTCCATAAATTTACTTACGGTATCGTGGGGTACCCGGTAGCAGAGCACCGACAGTCCTGGAACGGCGGCGTAGTATAGGCGAAGAAGACGGCGCAGCGATCCTCCGGCGGATAACGGCCCCTTCCTTTTCTTTCTCTTCTTCCTTTTTTTTCTTCCCTTCTTTCTTTTTCTACTGGTGCTAGTCTTTCTCCTACCGGCAATTTAATTGGCGGCTAGGTTTTTTTCTCTCTGGGCGTTGGTTCACGGTGAGGCTCCGTCGAGTTTTATAGGGGCGAGACCATCGGGACTTAGAGTCCCAACCGGCCACGGTCTTTTTGCCATGAACCTTCTAGAGTGTGGATGATTCCACCGGAATCTTCTAGAACATTCTCCTATAAACTTCTAGAACCTTCCCTGGACATTTCTAGAAGATTATGGAAACTTCTAGAAAGTTCCATTTTTTGTTTTCTTTTTTTTTCTTCCTTTGCTCGGTTCTTTGGTGCGGCCTTGGTTTGGCCATGGTAAACTCTCTTTTTTGTTTTTTATTATTTTTTCTTCTTTAATATTTACAAATTCTTATTCTTTTATTATTATTATTATTCTTATTATTATTATTATTATTATTATTTATTTTCCTATTGGTTTATTATTTGTATTTCTCTCTTTTTTATACTATCTTTTTTATCCTTCATTTTCCTGTTAGTTGTTATTTACATATATATTCTTTCTTTTGATTTCTTTATTTATTAGTTATATTTATATCTTATTTTATTATCTTTCTTTATTATTTATTTATTTATTGTTTCTTTTTTGTTTCTTTATTTTTTATTTTTTGTTTGTATATATATTTTTATTTATTTATTTATTTATTCTTATTATTTTTATTTTATTTTATTTTAGTTTGTTATTATTATTAATTATTGTTTTTTTTCTTCCATATTACATTTTTTCTTCCCTTTATTTCTTTTATTCCATATTCGTTATGCTAATTTAATTGCTTTTAATGTATTTATTCTGGTAAATAAATTTTAATATCTAGGGATGAATAAAAATGCAAGATAGATGTATATATTTTATATTTTTCTTTATAAAAACAATTTCTTCCTATTATTAAATTCTAACGTCCTATTCAAATTTTAGTTCGCCAAAGTTTGAACATCGGGATGTTACAATTCTACCCCCTTAACATGAATCTCGCCCTCGAGATTCGAGTGGATCGGAGAAGAGATTTTGAAATAAAAATGTAGTTTCCTATTTAAATTTGATTTAGCCAAATTTTAAAAATTGGGGATGTTACACATTCGGATCCTAGGGTAGTCCCACCATCACTGCAAACCCATCCGACTACCCCTTCCTCAAGCTTTCCTAATGGTCCAAATAGTACTGGCAATATACTAATTAGTCAGCTAAGCCGCACCCATACTTGGCTCTGTGGTCGCATTGTAAATAATGGATGGTCGCTCCACGAACCGGTCCTTAGATCTAAAGCAAGCAAAACCACAAAAATGATCCAACTCATTCCACGTAACCGGCTTGCTTAGATCCCTAGGCACCATGTCGCTAAAGGGTCATTATTACTAATTCTCATAATTAAAGTGTTCAATAGTTCATAATGAAGCAATATGATTATTTCCCAAACTCAATTGAGTACAGCAAAGCAAAAAGTGTAAAATATAATTCCCCACTCTCTACATTGTGTTGAGGCGACAATGGTGGTCATACAACACTAGTAAACTCTTATAATTGGACCCACCAATTTGACACAAGCATGAAATTTTGCAAACAAAACATTTAAAAACCTGGATCAAAATGATAAAGGATACTTGCCTTTCTCTTGAGCTTGGTTTGGATCGAAAGCTTCGAAGTTCTGGTTCTGCAGGTCCTCGAAAGCACTCTCTACAGCGTTACCTTCTTGTAACACCGTCATTTCCGTACATCATGCATTGCATACATTCTTATACATGTTTAACATTAAGCAACATAAAAAGGAATAAGTTTAAAATGAATTATAATCAAACAAGCAAAAAAACCTGGCTCAGTACGGACTTTTCTGGATTTGTACCCTAGACTAGTCCGTCTAACTCTCTGTTGTTCTCCCTGGGTAGGGTGGACTTGTCCGGACTGTGCCCCGGACTAGTCCGTTCAACTCTCTAATTTTTTTTCGGACTTTTCCGTTAATGCTACGGACTATTCGAAAAATGTTTCTGATGTTTTCCTAAGCACTGGTCAGACTTGTCTGGTCTAGCACCGGACTTGTCCGTTCAACTATCTGGAACTTCGATATAACATCGTACGGACTTGTCCGGCTTGACATTGGACTTATCCGTTTGACTTTCTGACTTCTAACGGACTTGTCCGGCCTCATACGGACTAGTCCGATCTGGTGCGTTTTGACTCGGATTCTATTTTTCCTCTACGATGCGTTATATGGTAATTTACCTTTTTGGGCCCAAGAACGTCGTGTCCAACCCCTGTGGAGCGCATGTGGGACCCCTACTCGGCCTCCGTCGCCTTAAACTCGAATTCCACCCCAAACCCTACCACCTCCACCCTATATAAACACCCCAAAACCCACCCTTTCATCTCTTTGCCATAGTTGAAGAAGTCATAGACCTAGTTCGTGTGAGATGCCATCAAGGAGCTTCCACTTCAGGGAGAAGAAGGAAAAGGGAGGAAGGAGGGGGATCAACCAAGATTGTCATCGCTGTTGCGATCTTCATCACCAATCTTTCGTCGTCAACATCCCTCTTCGTCAATTCTTCGTCTCCTTAGATCTTGACGTCAAATTCTCGAGTTTCGTCGAATCCTCAACCCTTGAACCCTAGGATTCACGGTAATTATCTTAGATCCATCTTTTCTACATAAATTATGGTTCTACATTAACTTAATTATGCTCTAGTTGATAATTCGTCAAAACCCTAGCCATAGTGGACTTGTCTGGTCTAGCGCGGACTACTCCAATCAACTCTCTGGTCCTGAGCGAACATGTACGGCCTCACTGCAGACTAGTCCAGTCCTCCAGATTCAGAAGTTCCTGGAACTTCTTAATATCCTGCAAACACTACATAAGAAACCTGAATAGGAGACAAAGATGGCTGACGTGCTTAGGAGATCGTCTTTGATAAGCTTAAGCAAGAAAAGCCCGCTTCAGCGAGGATCTAACATGGCTCGGCTAAATGTACAAGGAGACACGTTACAATACAGCATGTCTCAGTTAAGTAGGTATCCGAGATGCGCCCTCCTCTTTGAGAAAACGGGAGACGCTTTCATTAAGCGTGACTCATATCTGTTAGGTAACTGAGACGGACTTTGGTTGCAGCTCGTCTCCTTTTCATTATGGAATAAGGCGTGTCTCCCATAACCACCGGCCTAGCGCATCTCCTTTAGTTGTGGAAGCGGGCCCGCCTCCCATTCCCTCTATAGAGATATGTGCTTTATATCGGTCCATCTCGATTTTTTGTTGCCCTTCTATGACCTCCCTGCTTTGGCAGAACAAGTGGCTACCAGATCTGCCCTGTTCTTGCCCTATTCTTTCCCTCTTTCATTCTAAAAGTCTTGCGGTGACTATCAGTGGATCTTAAAAAAAAAGGGTTATTCCTCTCCTCATATCCTGTTCCTAACTATTTTTTTACCTTTAGATCTTGACTATAAGTGGCTTCGAATTTCTTTGATTTAGCTCTTCTTTTCTTTAGGTAGATGTCATCAGATCAAAGTTGGATGTATGGGTCGCGCCTTTGCAATGAATATGTCCAAGGGGTAGATGCATTTATCGCTTTTGCGAAGAAAGACATGTTGTACAACATTAGAGGGACTATTTGTTGTCCTTTAAAACACTACAAGAATGAGAAGAGATATCTCACAGATGAAATGTTGAGGTCACATTTGATTACGCATGGATTCATGGTGGATTATTGATGTTGGAACAAACATGGGGAGGAGGGGCTTAATGAAACAGATATGAGAGATTCATATCTGGAGATGGAGGTCCCTACCAGTGTCCAAGAAGATCACGACGACGATGTGAACGAGCCAGACATATCAGGGTTCATCGATGATGACATTGAGTTTTAGGTGCATAACATAGATGATATGGTACGCAATGTCGAGATACATGGCAACGATGATCGGTACAGTAATGGTGAACTTGCAAATTATAAGAAGACTATCGATGACTCGAAGAAGCCATTGTATCATGGTTGTGCGGATAAGTACACCAGACTGTTTGTGATGGTAAAACTTTTCCAGTTGAAGGCGAGCAACGTATGGAGTGATTGTAGTTTTAAGGAGTTGTTGATGCTCCTTAAGGACATGTTACCCCAAGGCAACACAATCCCTATGACAGTTTATGAGGCAAAACAAATAATTTGTCCACTGGGTTTGGAGGTGGAGAAAATCCACGCATGCAAGAATGATTGTATTTTATATTGTGGACTTGAGTACGAAAACCTCGAGAAATGCCCTATTTGTGGAGTGGACAGATTCAATCGTAGGAAAGACGAAGGTGATGACGAGAACTATAATAGAAGAAAAAGAGGGCCTAAAAAGGTGTTTTGGTACTTTCATATCATTCGTCGTTTGAAGTGTTAGTTTTCAAACAAGGAGGAGTCAGAATTGTTACGATGGCACAAAGAGAAACATAAGCAGGATGCTGGAATGATAAGACATCCTACTGATGCCACACGGTGGTGAAACATTGATTCACGAAATCCTGAATTTTCCATTGATTCGAGGAATATTAGGATCGTAATGAGCACCAATGACATGAATCCTTTTTTAAACAGTAGCACACGTAGCACATGGTCAATTGTGCTTACAATTTTGAACCTTCCTCCTTGGTTGTGCAACAAAGGAAAATATATTATGATTTCATGACTGATATCGGGGCCACAACAACCTAGGAATGACATCGGCACTTATTTCAGGCCTCTGGTTGAAGATCTGAAGTAGTTGTGGTACAACGACAGAGTGCGGGCCTGGGATGACCACAAGCGTGAGTACTTTCACCTCAAAGCCATTTTATTTGTGACTGTTAGTGATTCTCTAGTGGCACATAACTTGTCCGGACAGAGTAAGAAAGTAGGTTGTGGATGTCCACATTGTTTGAGAGAAAAAGACTCACCGTACTTGAGCGAGTCATGAAAAATAGTGTACATGGGACATCGGCGCTACATTCCAATGAAGCACCCGTTTCAGAGTATGAAGGAAAATTTCAATGGTGACACTGAGAGTAGGCAACCTCCACCTCAAATCACGGGTCATGAAGTCTATGAAATGGTCAAGGATATCCATGTTGTCCTTGGTAAGCGGAAAAGGACTTGCAAAAATACTGGCCAAGATGATATGTGGAAAAAAAACAATCTATTTTTGGGAGCTACCGTATTGGAAATACTTAGACATCCGTCATTCGATTGATGTGATGCATGTTGAGAAGAATGTGTGCCACAGCCTACTCGAAACATTGCTTAACACGGATGGGAAAACTCGGGACCAAGAAAATGGGAATTAGGCCTGAGTTGTGAATTGATAACTCGGTAAAAGGAACGAAACTACCCACATCATGCATCACCCTTTCAAAAAAATGAAAAAAAAAGTTTTGTGAGTTCTTGAAAAATGTGAAAGTACCCTCTGGCTACTCGATGAATATCTCAAGGCTTATTTCATTTCCAGATCTAAAAGTAGTTCCCGGTGTGAACTCTCATGATTAACATGTATTGCTTACGCAGATTATTGCTGTTGGAATTCAGAATCTTCTATTGGTCAATGTTCGGGAGACTATAATGAACTTTTGCTTTTTCTTCAATGCAACTGGTCAAAAAGTACTATGCGAAGAAGATCTCGAGTCATTGGAAAAAATGAACTATGAAACTTTATGCTTCCTTGAGATGTATTTTTCACCTGCCTTTTTTGACATCAGCGTGTTGACGGCTCCTAAGATATACTAACAAATCATCCTCGGCAACGGCGCCAGAAATGCTTGTTGGTATTTCTTAACACCACAGATCATCTCCGGTAAAGAGATGAGATCCGCAAGCGCACTGAAGATACCGTTGTAGCATTTCACCCATGAGTATTCCCATTGGTATCGTATTTATCCCAAAGGAAGGCAATGGAGTAAAGTATATACTACTCTTATGGTCAAGTTATGGGATACTAATCAATTATCCGGACATGGGGTAAGTTGCTAATAGGGGTAGTGTGACACACACCTAGGCAATCTATTATAAAGGGTAAATGGGTCCTAGAGGGAGATTGGATTAAGAGTTAGAGAGTTGCTCCTACAATGCTCCTATACATATACATAGCCTAAGGTAGATACTAATGGTCATGTCAATTATGAATTCCTATGCAATGCTATTCAACATATCGGGCACGGGCTTACCCCTAGCAATACTAGGGCGACTCCTGCCAAGAGGCTGTGGCATAGCCGAACGTGGAGGATTACAAAGGACGGATACGGCTGTCACCACCTACTGCCTAACTCTTCAATCCGTGGGTCTACGAGACATCCAACGCTACTTAAATACCCTAGCACCTTGCTAGCATACTAAGCAAATACCTTAGAAGATGCAGCACAAGCCATCCTAAGGCAATGAACTAAATCATTGTTGAACCAATGTTGATTGCCTAGCATAGTTATTCATATTAACATAATCATACCATAACTACATAGACTATAGTGGGGGTCTATAGTGTTTATGACCATAAGATGTGATCATGAGAGTACAATCATAAAGACTATACCTTCCACTTATATGGACTCCACAATCAAACAAGAAACGCTTTGTCCAAGTATACGTATAAAAGAAGACTAAAGGTGATGTCTTTATTGAGCACAAAGTCACAAATACAAGAAGGAATACATGAGACATACCTTTCCCAATGTGGAATTGGGAAGAGAGACTCCTACTCCTTTCCCAATTTGGACTTGGGACTAGAGGCTCTGCTCTCTACATCCTAACTCCTCTAAGGACTATGGAAGATAGTGTATACAATAGAATGATGCCCAAGTGGTGTGTGTTGAAGTGAGGGGTATGGGGTCCTATTTATACTAGTGTTGAGGTCGGTTCCCGCCACCAAAAGCGCGCAAATCAGTCGTCATTAACTCCAGGGAGCCGGGAGGAGCCAACACGTGGAAGTTGACCGCGTTTGGCGCCAGGACCAGGTCGACCGACCCCCTTGTTCGGCTGACCTGGTCAGGGCTCCAAACAGCCCATACTTCCTCCAGGTGGCTGCTAGGTGGGTCCCATTGACTGATATTGGTGCTACACCGTTGGATGGCCTTGGATACTTCTGTTTGTGGGCCATTTGATCCATGTGGTGCCATGTGTCATCGCCTGATTGGCTGGGATGATATTTTATAGGATTGCTCCTCATACATTTCCTCAATTCCTGTATAAATATCTGCATACACATATTTCTCCAATACAAGTGGAAATAGGTCAAGTAGAAAGGTGATGTGTGCAAGAAATGTTCAATCCTTCACATAATTGAGTTATATTGATGGCTGAAATTGGTATATTGCAGCCATCAACAAACTCCCCCAAGTTTTTCCTTTGCTCGTCCCGAGCAAAGTCAAGACTTTAGGTCGATGATCAGGAGTTGCTACAATGTTCTACCTTTCGAAAGTACCAAGTGCACAACAAAATACTCTACCTAGTATTGCAAAAAGTGGTTATGGTACTTCACCCTTCTTAAGTCATTATGGGAGTTATGCTATCTCCTATTCATGGGTAATTGAAAGATAGAACAGCAAATGGAGCAAGCATAGCCTAGATATCAAGTTCCACTTAAATTCCAGAGAGATTCAAATTAGATTATAAGTATCTCAATTGATTCTCTCAACCACTCCTTTATGTATAGTGGAAATATGT
Organism: Tuctoria greenei; assembly: GCA_036927565.1. NCBI lineage: Eukaryota > Viridiplantae > Streptophyta > Magnoliopsida > Poales > Poaceae > Tuctoria > Tuctoria greenei. The sequence goes on along the minus strand of JAYESD010000011.1, from coordinate 22,693,267 downwards.
CCTCACCAAGGTATTATGCCTATACTATTCCTACTCTTTGAATATGGCTTGTACGTGGAGCTTGGTAGGGAAAGTAAGTAGGCATATTTGCAACACATAATATTTCTAAGTCAAAAGAGCAAGCCTTAGGAGAAATCAATTCAAACTTTTGAATCAAGACTTGTGCATGTGTGATGGAATGGAGGTGAATGTGGAAACATTGAGATGACTCCTTTTGATGTCGACTCTCTTTATTGCAAGGATGAAACATGGCTACCTTTTTTTTTATGCTTATGGAGTAAGCATATTTTTTCTTCCCTTTTTTTCTCATGCATTTTCTTTTTCTTTTTCTTGTAGCCATGTCTTCTACTCCTTTTTATGCAATAACTTGAAGAGAGTGCTAACTATGAATAGCATGGAGTTTCTCTTTTTATTGTGGAATGGTGGATATGATGGAATTTTGCTTCCTTCTAGTGTAGAAGTATAGCATGTGCAAGTGAAGTCTTGAATTCAAAAAGAATTGAATGATTTCTCACATAGGTATATACTAGTTTGACTAGGCTCAATGTGAAAGCAAATAGCATATGCATAAGGTGTTGTCTATGTATGAATATCATATGGCTTTGGTAGGTATTTCCAATCAAATGAGGGAAACTTAAATCTTGATAGAATTTCTCCGGAAATCTAAGCTTCAGTTTCAAAATAGGAATAGCAGCCCTATTACTAATTCAAATCTCCCAACAACCTAGAAGTAGATTAGGCTTTTTCTACCCACAATTTGTAAATCAAGGTAAAGTTAATTTTAGCCAATTTAAGCAATATTCGGAGAGTAGCAAGTTGTAAACTAGGGACTTAGGAAAAATAAAACAGAGCAACTATTCATCATTTCATCTATGTGAATTCTAAATCATTCTTACCGCACATCTTTATTTGATAAGCAAAGCAAATCTAAGTTCCTATTTTTTATGTTTTTTTAGATGCATGGTGGATGGTGGATGAATGGAAAGTAAATATGCAATGGATGATTTGAAATAAAAATGCAGTGGGTGTGATATAAGTTACCTCAAGTGGGGGTCCTCCCCCAAGCTTATTCTTGATCAAGGTCCGTGATAGGGATTGAAACCCTAACGACAGAGGTAGGCCATGACTTGTCCTATCCTTGTTGCAGCGTGGCTTTGACAATAGAGGGTTGAGTATTGATTGTTGTGTTGCCTCCCATGGACACCATGAGTGTGGTTGAATAGAGTGTTTTTGATGTTGATCGTCCGCACATCAGGGTCTCCATGTGTTGGGTGTGATTTGTCATTCCTTGGCTAGGATAATGATAACCATTAGATCCAAAGGAATGACGTGCACTCGACATACATTGAGTATGTTTCGTCATTCTTTGGCTAAGGTGTATCATATATTTTTGCCATAAGGGAGTGACATGTGCCCAAGATGCATTGGGTATGATCAGTTGTTCCTTGGGTAAGGTACAACATACCTTCTAGCCACATAGGAACAACTTGCACCCAATGATGGTGGCAAATCCATTGAGCTTGAATGAGTGCTTAGAATAGTTGAGAGCATAATGCTCTCACCCATACGTGGCAGCCCATTGGTTGCTCATGGAGGGTTCCCATTTCAAATCTCTAGCCTCGTATAGTTATGATTGACCTTCGAGCACAATTTCCGATAGGTAGCAACCATCCTCATTTACTCCTTGGCCAAGAGATGTTGAAATGGGATCCTCTAGGGATCCCAACAATCAGCTTCTTGAATGCCTGCATAGTAATATTACTCCTGCAAACTTCCTCTCTTGAATAGAGAGGGATGGTTAGCTCCCAATACTTGTACAAATGAATGTTCGGGTTACGTAACCAAACTTTCATTTGTACATATGGGGAAGAACAAAATCAAAGACGCATTGGTTCCAATGTCAAGTGTATCCATGATCAATGTGTTATTCATTGATAACAGTGGAGCTTTATGGATAATTCATGTTGCATATTTTCTAAAGCTCCTACTCATAGCAATGCATGTAATAGAAATATACTATATGGGTCCCTATATCTTTTAAAGTTCCTAACCATCTTAGCTTCCAAGAGCAAATTTTATCATTTAGACCATGACAAACAAGATTCTCAATTTTATCCTCCGGAACTTCACTAGGAATTTAAAATTTAGTGACTCCTTGAAAAAATGCAATTCAATTTTAGAGCAAGGATATCACTTATTCCTAAGAGTGTGAAATCTAGTGACACCATCTATGCATGAAGCTCAATTAAAAATTATGGTTGTCACTATGCCCAAGTTTCTATATGCCAATTCACCAATTAAGTCATGCCCAAAAGTTTTATTTTCTAAATCTAGACAAAAATGACTAAGTATACAAAACAATGCTTAAAGGATTCTAGGTACTTGTTTTAGATTTTTCCAAGTAAGGTGGGATTTCCTTTTGGATATCCAAAAGTCAATACCCACACTCACTCTTGTGAGGATGCATTAGAATTAAACGATGAGGAAGTGTCAACCTTCCTCACAAATCCAAGCAAATACATCCAATTCTATGGCAAACCAAACAATGAAAAATTCTAAACTCATACCTCATTTGAGGAGCAGTTGGAGACGAAGGTCTTTGTGTGAGAAACTCACAACATTGATTTTCGGCGTAGGCTTGATGGTTGATGTCAAATGCCAAGTTGAGATTGGATTTGGCAATGGATTTGGTTCTGGCTCCTCCATTGGGTCATCAGCTTGAACATTTCTCGTCCTCAAACTCAAAATGAGTTTGAAGAAGGGAAGTGTTCTCAAATCCTTCCAATGGTGACTTGAGCTTGATGAAACCTTCGACTTTCTCGCCATACCACCTCTTCACAATTTTGACCTAACTGCACTTTAATCAAGAACACACAAAACAACTCGAAAACGAGTTACGTTAGCCAAAAGAAAATTGAACCCAATTTTCAAATTGTCTTGCCCAGCTTGAAATAACTTGTAAATACAATGAGGGTCAAAGCAAATCTTTTTTGTTTGAACTAGGAACATAAATTCAAGTGGTCATGCACGTAGTTCATATCCAATTAAATTTCTCTCCTAATTCAAATTTTAAGTTTTATGATGGTTGGAAATTTTACTTTCCAACATGCAAGTGTGGAATTTCAAACATGCAAATGCAAGGGTTGATGGAATTTGGAAAACAAATATGAGATAACTACCAATTAACCTATTGGCAAGGACTCATCGAATTTTTGAAGTCCGATGAGTAGGACTTACCTCCGTTCTGTTCAGCGTGATGATTTGTTGTCCAATCCCGGGGTTGAAGATGTGGACGATTTCTTCTGTTTTGACATGCCAAACTCATTTGGCTGTCATTTGGACATGAGGGCCACATGGTGGCCCTAGCCTCTCCCCGTTGTATTTATATAGACATGTTGTTGTAGCGACGGGTTCTCCCTCTTGAATGTATTCCTTCATGAGCATGGTGAGGTTTTGTCCTTCTTAGGGGTGCCACTCTGACCATATTGTTATTCCATTGAATCAACCCATACCTTGATCACGGATCAAAGGCTTCCTTGAGCATGATGACATGTGGACTCCACAATCAAACAAGAAACACTTCATCCACAATGTCACTTGCCCTAAGTTGAATGGGTTTGGTCGAAGTGTGGTAATCCCAACAAGTGATGTGGGATATCTTGGACTTTGAATGCTCCTTAAGTTCTTGTCCTTGGCCAAGATCTTCATGTGAATGTTATCTTGATTTCTGCTTGGTCAATATACTTCAAGGTAGGCTAGTTGAACTTAAATCCCTTGGAAAGCCATGGCCTCCTTGAATACAAGGGTGATGTTAATTCCACCCTTGACCTCCTTGTGAATGGTAGCCATTAGAGTTGTTGTTTGAAAAAGGTCCTCATGGGTCTTAGGGAAATAATTGCCACGCGTCCCATAATGACATGGATTTTCACAAATCATGTGAATATCCACGACTTGGATTATCCAAACAAATCTCCAACGACTTGGCTATTCATGATACTTCAATGGGAGATGTAGTTCCATAACTAGCATATCCACCTTGTGAAGTGGTGTGCATGACAAGCTATGGGAACTCGAGCATTCTTCAATCCACCCCTTGAGTGGAGACCTTCTTCTTATCCATGATGAATGAGAATAGGACTCCTTCAGCTCCAGCATGAATGTGGTCATGGATTGGTGGAGCCAACCCATGTCACGAGTGTTGGATGAAGAGCAAACTATCCACCCCATGGTGGAGGCAAACCAAGAAGAACTTCTTGGAGCCTTCCCCAAGCTTGGGTATGGATGACTTTGGCTCCTACTGAAAGTTGAAATTCTCCCGCAAAAGGCAATGGTGTTGCCTAGTGGACATTTGTTGAGGTATGCCCTGAATCATCTTGCAGTTTAGCACTTGCGTCCTCGTTGGCCATCCCATACAATGGGTTGGCCAACACTACCCTGTTTTCACACAAAGGAGAAAACAAACAAGGGTAATCCTGTCTAATAACTATTAGTACATATAGCTTAATCACAAGTGATAGTTATCCTTCACATCCTTTGCCTTCCTTGGCAACGGCGCCAGAAATGCTTGTTGACGGCTCCTAAGATGTACTAACAAATCATCCCCGGCAACGGCGCCAGAAATGCTTGTTGGTATTTCTTAACACCACAGATCATCTCCGGTATAGAGATGAGATCCGAAAGCGCACGGAAGATACCGTTGTAGCATTTCACCCATGAGTATTCCCAAGGGTATCGTATTTATCCCAAAGGAAGGCAATGGAGTAAAGTATATACTACTCTTATGGTCAAGCTATGGGATACTAATCAATTATGTGGACAGGGGGCAAGTTGATAATAGGGGTAGTGTGACACACACCTAGGCAATCTATTCTAAAGGGTAAATGGGTCCTAGAGGGAGATTGGATTAAGAGTTAGAGAGTTGCTCCTACAATGCTCCTAATACATATACATAGCCTAAGGTAGATACTAATTGTCATGTCAATGATGAATTCCTATGCAATGCTATTCAACACATCGGGCACGGGCTTACCCCTAGCAATACTAGGGCGACTCCCGCCAAGAGCCTGTGGCATAGCCGAACATGGAGGATTACAAAGGACAGATAGGGTTGTCACCACCTACTGCCTACCTCTTCAATCCGTGGGTCTACGAGACATCCATCGCTACTTAAATACCCTAGCACCATGCTAGCATACTAAGCAAATACCTTAAGAGCTGCAGCACAAGACATCCTAAGGCAATGAACTAAATAATCATTGAACCAATGTTGATTGCCTAGCATAGTTATTCATATTAACATAATCATATCATAACTACATTGACTATAGTGGGGGTCTATAGTGTTTATGACCATAAGATGTGATCATGAGAGTACAATCATAAAGACTATACCTTCCACTTACATGGACTCCACAATCAAACAAGAAACGCTTTGTCCAAGTATACGTATAAAAGAAGACTAAAGATAATATCTTTATTGAGCACAAAGTCACAAATACAAGAAGGAATACATGAGACATACCTTTCCCAATGTGGAATTGGGAAGAGATACTTTTTCTATCCTTTCCCAATTTGGACTTGGGACTAGAGGCTCTCCTCTCTACATCCTAACTCCTCTAAGGACTATGTAAGATAGTGTATACAATAGAATGATGCCCATGTGGTGTGTGTTGAAGTGAGGGGTATTGGGTACTATTTATACTAGTGTTGAGGTCGGTTCCCGCCACCAAAAATGCGCGAATCAGTTGTCATTGACTCCAGGGAGCCGGGAGGAGCCAACACGTGGAAGTTGACCGCGTTTGGCACCAGGACCAGGTCGGCCGACCCCCTGGTTCGGCCGACCTGGTCAGGGCTCCAAACGGCCCGTACTTCCTCCAGATGGTTGCCAGGTGGATCCCATTGACTGATATTGGTGCTACACCGTTGGATGGCCTCGGATACTTCTGTTTGTGGGCCATTTGATCCATGTGGTGCCATGTGTCGTCGCCTGATTGGCTGCGATAATATTTTATAGGATTGCTCCCCATACTTTTCCTCAATTCATGTATAAATATCTGCATACACATATTTCTCCAAGTACAAGTGGAAATAGATCAAGTAGAAAGGTGATGTGTGCAAGAAATGATCAATCCTTCACATAATTGAGTTATATTGATGGCTGAAATTGGTATATAGCAGCCATCAACACAGCATCTATTTCATAACTCATCTTATTAAGGAGATAAAGCTATTTGGCCATGTGTTCCTTAACCAGATGTATGCTTACGAGAGATTCAACAGAATACTGTAGTCCTTCATTAGAAATCAAGCTTACCCTGAGGGCAGCATGATACAAGGATACTCTACAGAGGAAGCTGTGGAGTGGGCTCTAAACTACACTAACCCGAGTAACCCGATTGGTGTTCCTAAGTCTCATCATGAGGGGAGGCTCATAGGAAAATGGACCATTGGGAAGAAGGCTATAACTCCAGATTCACATTTATTCTTACGCGCTTATTTCCACGTGTTGCAACACATGTCCATTGTGTCGGAGTACCTCGATAAGCACAAGGAGGTGGTGCTTAGAGACAATCCTGGCCGCAATGAATCATGGTTAGCAAATGAACACAAGAGAAAATTCATTGGCTGGCTTCGGGATCAGATTTCTCACTCATAGGATACTCAAACAAGTGAATACCTAAAAAGTTGGCTCATGATCCTATATTCACAGTTATTACATATCAAGGGTACGACATAAATGGATACACATTCTACACTGTAGAACAAGATAAGAAAAGCATGTACCAGAATAGTGGTGTCCATGTTGATGCTTATAATGTTGCGGGCCAAGACAAATACATGTACTATGGTCAAATACAAGAGATATGGGAGCTTGACTTTCAAGGATTCAAGATTCATCTTTTCCATTGAAATTGGGTTGATGGAATCAAAGGTGTTGTACACGACAAGTACGGTTTCACTAGCGTTGATCTTAACCGTCAAGGATATAAGTGGGAGCCTTTCGTGTTAGCAGAACACGTTGCTCAAGTGTTCTATGTTCCAAACACACAAATAAAAGACTTAAGGTGGTTATACATGGAAAACGATGAATCTTCAGAGTCGAGAATGTCGTTGATGACGAAGACTTTTACCAATTTGATGACATTCCTCCTTTTGTCACCTCGATGATCAAGCTAAGCATACCATCGGCCAACGAACTTCCTTAGTTGCAGAACGATCACCATGAAAAAGTCAAGAATTTCAAAAAACCAAGACCGCAACGTAAAGTACCAAATTGATTGTGTGTAAATATGGTCAATTGAGTGAAAATTTGACTTCCAATTGAATATTTGTGTAATATATGCTCAAATGTGTGAAAATATTGTCATTTAAGTGAAAATTTGACTTTCATTCGTCATATGTGTTCTGTTTCTTATGGAGAAGTAATGATGCCTTGTGTTCTGTTTCTTAAGGAAGCACTACTGAATATAGCACTTGCTCTGCCCTGAAAAATGGGATACGAAAGTGATGCGAGAAGCGCCTCACAAAGGCACGTCTCTCAGGCAAGATAATGTGAGACGTGTTTTAAAAAAGCGCATCTCCAATTTAGACGCTTGCTCTGCCCTAAAAAAATGGGATACGGAAGTGATCCCATTTTCACAACAATCCCTAACGCATTTTTTAACAACGAGGAGCGTAGGAGCAGCTTTGCTTCTACAGCAGCTGGGGGTGGACAACTAATGGAGGATCTTCAGGCACCAGCGTCTGGACCTTCAATTGAGCCGGACACGATAGATAACTTGGCTCAACCAACAACATGCAGCCTTCTGCTAATGGTCGGAGGAATCGCTCAAATGGAGGTCGGGAGAGGGCTAGTGTATCCCGCTCAGACCATGTTTGATAACATTCAGGTGGACACACATCCTATGTTGTGTTCAAGGTGGACATGGTGCATGAAAATATAAAAAACCTGGAGCTCGAAGTGCCACCGGATGATACAACGCTGACTATGCGGGATGCAGTTACTAGAAGGGTTCAATGGAGACGGAGCCTTATTGTTGTTGACCCAGCAGCAGCAGCAGCAGCTTCCGAGTCGACCGGTTCAATGTCTCCTGAGGCATGTCTGCTTCTGCATCGAAATCCAGAACAGATGGATCTGTCTCCAATTCCAGAGCTATCGTTGCCTCCAATTATAGAGAAGCAGCAGAAGTTTCCAATTGGAGAGCAGTTGCCTCTAGTTACAGAGAAGTCGCATCTGTCTCCAACTGTAGAGTTGCCGCAGAACTCTCCACTTGAAGAGAAGCCGAGTCGGTCTCCACCTCACACTCGAAGTGCCGTGCACCCTACACCTGATCAGCCACTGGCAAAGCTGACGAAGAATGTACGTGTCAAGAACAAGGGTCTACCGCAGCGGTGATTATCATCGAAGGAAGGTTGGAAGAAACCAATGAAAGAGTTGGAACCTAACCCGAGGGCGCCGAAAGCTATGATGCATGCAAACCTGAAGTATGAAAAGGGAAAGTTGATGTTAACTGCAGCCGCACTCAAACAAGTTGCTAAACCTTGTGTTCACCTTCATCAATACTACATAGAAAATTACAAAAAGTGTGATACCATACTAGTGGCATTGAAGGATAAACACTTTCTCTCGGGTGATGGCGCTTTTGTCATCTCATAGTCCGATCTCTACGACATTTTCAACCTCGATGTGTTGGATGTCTCCCTAATATGTTGCTTCACATTGTAAGTCTCCTCAAAAACTAGGTTCTTCAATACATACTCAGTACAAGTGTTATATGTGACAAATTTTGCATTTTGCATGTAGGTGTTGATATTTCCTACGCACTACTAACAATTCATCCCTAGCAGTGGTGCCAGCAATGTTTGTTGGTAGGTTTTAATTCTCAAGTGAACGTCTGCAAGCGCACGGAAACTATCGATGTAGCATTTCCCCTTTTAAGAGTATTCCCAAATGATGTCATTTGTATTTTCCTAAAGGAAGGCTAGATGGAAATAAAACAATCATCAAGTGGAAAAGTTAGGTTGGCCTAGGTAGGGTTCTAGCAAGGATGGGTTTAATGATAAGTGGAGGTAGTGTGACACACAAGAGCATCCTATCCTAAGGGGATAAATGAGGTAATAGAGGGACTAGGCTAAGAGTTAGGTAGATAATCCTACTATGCTTCTAATGTACATATACATAGTCTAAGTTAGTTACTAATGATCATATTAATTATGAATTATCATGCTAAGTGGATTAAAACATCAGGCACGGGTTTACCCCTAGCAACACTAGGCGACTCCTGCCAAGAGCCTGTGGCATAGCCGAACGTGGAGGATTATAAAGAACAGATAGGGTTGTCACCACCTATTGTCTACCTCTTTAATCCGTGGGTCTACAAGACATTCAACCCTACTCTTTATCCTAGCACCATGCTAGCATATTAAGTAATTACCTTAAGAGTCTAGGCACAAGCCATCCTAAGGCAATGAACTAAATCATTGTTGAACCAATGTTAATTCATAGCATAAGTGATTCATATTAACATAGTCATATCATAGCTAATTAGACTATAGTGGAGGTTTATAGTGTTTATCATAATGTAATAAGAATGGTATAGAACAATCATAAATATTATTCCTACCACATACGTGGAACCCACAACCAAACAAGAAAGGCTTCATCCAAGTATATGAACAATATAATACTAAAGATATTATCTTTATTATGAATAAAGTCACAAATAGGAATATGGGAGACATACCTTTCCCAATTGGGAAGAGACTATTTCTACTCCTCTCCTACTTGGACTATGGACTAGAGACTCTCCTCTCTACATCCTATACTCCTATAAACCTATGGAGAGTAGTGAATACAAAGGATGAATATTCAAGTGGTGTGTGTTGAAGTGAGGGGTAAGGGGTCCTATATATAGCTTGGGGAAGGGTCGGGTCCAGCCACCAAAAGCGCGCGAATCAGTTACCCATGACCTCTTCAAGCCGGGAGGAGCCTACACATGGAGTTTGATCGAGAAAGGCACCAGGACCTAGTCGGTCGACTAAGTGGGTCGTCTGACCTCGTCTTGGCCCCTTTTGCGGTGTGCTTCCTCCAGGTGACTGATAGGTGGGTCCCATTGACTGATATTGGCGCTACACCGTTGAATGGCCTCGGATACTTCTGTTTGTAGGCCATTGGATCTATGTGGTGCCACGTTGCATCATCTGATTGGATGGAATGAAATTTTATGGGATCCATCCCCTTTTTTCACTTCATTTTTGCATAGAATCCCTGCATGCAGTACATTATCCAAGGAAGAGTGGAAATAGGTTAATTAAAAAGGTGATGTGTGCAAGAAGGGAATGACTAGTATGCAATCACATCTATGGTGCAAGCATGCAATCATCTATCATCAACCATTGGATGTCTATCCTAGGGTGGGTACGTTTTTTCACTTAACCCCCTCCACCACATGAAGGGAGTTAAGTGAAAAAACGCAACCACCCTAGGATGGACATCCAATGGTTGGGAGTGGATGATTGCATGCTTGCACCATAGATGAGATTGCATACTAGTCATTCCCGTGCAAGAAATGTAAATTCCTTCACATAATTGAGTTATATTGACAGGTGAAATAGGTGTATAACAGCCGTCAACAGTAGGCACCAGCAACAACATGCTCGTCATAACATGCAAAACACGTCTGTTGCATATGTTGACCCACAAGTACTAGCAAGACCTCTTCTGCAAACATCGAGCGACAGAAAAGATGTTGTTTAATATTTTGTGAGGGTAATGAAACAGTAGAGTGATAAAGACCTCCTAGTTGTACAATTCAATCGAGAAACCATTGGGTAACCATAGCAATATCTACACAGTACGACTAGGTCTAGTATTGTGACTCCACAAGGCCGACAGATGAAAAAAACTGATGAGCGAAAGACCTGGTCGTGGAATGATATCTCTTATGTTATTGACGAGTAAGTTCCTTCTTCACTTTAATTTCCTTGCATGATAATTTTACATTAACTGTGAATGTTTTTGTTTAGGCCTTTTGGACAAGTAAAAGGAAAACACCAACAGCTTACACATCATACTGCATTCAACGTCCCACAACAAGCTCCGGGCCACACGTGCGGCTTCCACGTCTACATACACATGGATTTATTTGGAGAGAAACCTAATTGCAATGTATGTGTAAGTGCATTTATTTTACTTTATTACTAATATTTTACAAATCTCATTTTATCGTGTGGCAAGACTACGGACCCACCTTCAGGAACTCTGAAGGTCGTAGCCTCGAGCAAGTTACAGACATCCTATGCAGGTTTATCATTTCTGAAATCATTAATTCAAATGGAGAATTTCATTACCCAATAAAAGATTAGGTGGCAGTTATTCTTTGTGTAAATTAGTTATTATTTGTGTATATCGTTTGTGATGCACTTGTGTATGTGTGATCAACATCCTGGCACACATATGCGTTCACTTGGTTCATTTGCGGAACCGGGTGTCACACTTCTATTCCGCGCGACAAACATGCAAAACAAATATTGCAATCAAATAATGCTCATATATTACTCAATATGCCATGATATGCATGATTTGTGCAATTGTGAGGTAAAACTGATTAATGAGTTGATAATAATGTTTACTAACTAGTTATAGTAGTTTATAACAAGTTTTAACAAGTTTCGAGATGATTTGAATCAAATTGGAATTAATTCAGCCAAAACAGATCAAAAGGCCGGACAAGTCCGGTTCCAGAGTCGGACTAGTCTGCCCTGACCAAAAACTGCAAGTTAGGGTTTTTCTGGACAACAAGAATTAGGGTTAAAACTCATGTGGGAAATTGGATGTAGATGGTGTACCGTGTGTTTAGAGATCCAAGGATCAAGAATTGGGCATAAAACTTGAATCTTGACAATTAGGGTTGATGGTGAGGTGTTGAGGGCAATTTGGTGATAGGGAACGTCGATGTCAAGAAGTTGATGAAGATTGTGCTTGATTGATCCTCCTCCTTCTTCTTCTCCTTCTCTTTGCTGTTGGATCTTCACTTCATGGCGGCACATGTCAAGAACACGGTAGAGAGGGTCTTCCAACGTGATGGAGAGGTGTGGGGGTATTGTGTTGTTTATATAGGGGTGGAGAGGTAGGGTTTTGGGGTGAATTCCAAGTAGAATTTGGTGGGGGTGAGTAGGGGTCGTGGTGGGGTCCACTTGGGATCCTCTAATGTTGGGCACGAAGTTCTTGGGCCCAATTAAGGCAATTACCCAATAAATTAACATGGAGGAAAAACAGAATCCGAGTTGGATTCAGCACGTCGAACTAGTCCGCAAGGATGGTCAGACAAGTCCGTTTTGGAACAGAGATGAAATTGGACAAGTCCGGTATAGAGGGCCGAACAAGTTCGGGGTTGCAAAAGAAAGGTTTTCGGGCTGAAAATTTAACAAGATAGTACTAGTCCACTCGGACAACAGACAAGTCCGGGCGACATCAAAAGCTCAATCGGACTAGTCTGTGCAATGTGTCGGACAAGTCTGGGCTCTGAAGAAATCTGAATTTCTGAAGCAGAAGAGGGATACCGAACTAGTCCAGGGATGAGGCCGGACAAGTCCGTGCCCTGACAAAATTAAATAGCTGAATAGACTTAAATTCATTTTAATTTTGTTCCTTTTAAGGTTTCTTTATGTTAACATGTATGAGGATACATGTAGTGCATTATGCATGAAAATGAGAGTGTTAAACCGGCGTCCCGAACCACGTTAAATGACTGTCTCACCATTCCTCGTACGCACGACCTCACCGAAGACTAAGCCCCCGCCTAAAAATGAACCTCCACGGGACGCTCTCAAAGTAGGTCCAGGGGAAGTGTCGTTCCCACACTTCGACAAGTACATAGAGTATGAGGGCTTCTAATCCTGATCATTGATTCATGGATGAACAACTCAAATTCCTCCGTCGAGGTGGGTGGCGACTGGCGGCCAAGAAGATGGCGGCACCATAGGTGGCCTCACTCGAGTTGGGCTAGAACACGCTGGAATCCTCCTTTTCACTAGGATTTGGTGCAAATCGAAGAGGATCTTGCGGGGAACTTACTACGTATGTCATGTGCACGGGAGAAGAACGTGGTGCTTGGCGACGAGGTGCGATGAAGGTCCTTCGGTGGCGTCGGGGTGGTGCTCCAGGCGGTGAAACTCTTCGTGCAAGGGTGCCTCGGGGGCGACTTGATCTCGAGATCCTCAGTAGATCATCAGTGACAATTGGAATGTCCAGCTTTGTGTCCTCCCATTCATGGCGGTAGCGGCAGCACGACTTCGCAAGACGAAGCGCGGGTGGCACCGGTTTCGGCGAGAGTATGACGCACGAAGGAAAAGGGAGATCGGACAACTAACACCTTATAGGGAGCAAAGCTCAAGCGGTTGGGCACGAATGTCATGGGTTTTGGCATGCGCACGCCATGGCGGTTGCGGAGACGACGTGGGCACCCGCGGCTAAGGTTTGGTGGGGAGGCGAGCGCTGGCACACGCGGGCTATGCCTTGGACCGGTGCAGGCGAAGCGGGCCTGGTTAAGAAATAGGAGAGGGAGGGATAAAGGGAAAAAGGGAGTGGGTCGGTTGGGTTTGGGCCTGGGTTGGTTTTTTTCCTTTTTCCCTTTTTTTGTTTGCATTTTTTTATTTTAAATTCAAACGATTTTTTCTATGATTTTTCAAAATTGAAGTTTTCGCAAACCATGTAGTTGGTATAAATGATTTTTATGACAATGCCTTCACTTAAAAATATTTTTTATATTTTCTTTGTTATTTTTACTTTCTTTTTTCTTTTTCTAATACTTGAATTCAAACAAATTAATACACTATTTCAACGTTTATATTTTCATACAATTACACACATTATTATCTTATTTTATTTATTTATCTGTTACTTATTATTATTTAGACCTTAGTTATTTTATTTATATTTTCATCATTTCGAAAAATGCAGGTGTTATAACTCTACCTCCTTTAAAAGGAATCTTGCCCCAAGATTTCTAAATGTTGGACAATGAATATGACTAGTTTTTATCCAATGAGTTGCTATTTTTTTAGAAAACAATTTACATCTTGTTCTTCTATTGTTATTCTAACACTTTTAGAAGTTTAAAATTTTACACAATTGGATGCAGAAAACACAATAAATTTTGTCCTAAATAATGTTATGCAAGCCTCCACTGCCACACAAATTTACACATTTTTATTATTTTCCCCCTTCATTTATTGATTTTAGCACCAACACAATTATTGTTTTCAACAGGATGTTACAAGACCTGGTAGAGTATTATTTGTTCTTTTCTTTATTTTATTTGAATTCAGACATGTTATCTAGAAATTTTAATTATTATTTTTAACACCTAAGCACTCATAATGGAATATGTCTAATTTGTTTAATTTGAAAATACTATCACACAGCACATATATTTTTTCTTTTACTTCAATAAATTTTGCATTTGGTCAAAATTTTCACTGTGGTTTTATTTTTATAATCTTTCAATTATCATTTTTTGAAACATGATGAATGTATATTTGAGACCTATTTGTGCTGAATTCATTGGTTTTGACAATAAAAGTTTTGAATGCTGCCATAACATCTTTTGAGCAAGGTCCGACTCTAGCTTTGAGCTTCTGCAAGGTGTGACAATAGGTCCGACTTTCTTTGTCTATGTCTGACATGTTTTTGGGTAGCTCCGATGAGCTTTGTCTTTAGCTTTGGCATGTCTTTGATAGATCCGGCATGTCTTTGTTAAGCTCCGATATGTTTTGCTAGGTCCGACTTATGTTGGTTAGTTCCGATATGTTTTTCCTAGCTCCGACTTTTGAGATGACTAGGTCCGACTAGCTTTGGTTAGCTCCGGCGCTAGGTCCGACTAGCTTTGGTAAGATCTGGTGCTAGGTTGTACTAGCTTTGGTAAGCTCCGGTGCTAGGTTGTACTAGCTTTGGTAAGCTCCGACTCAAGCTCCGGTTAGCTTTGTCAAGGCTCGGAGCTTGATCGTAATGTTCCTGCTTTTATCTTGCGATGTTTCCAACTTGCTTTATATTCTTAGAAAGATTGCTTAGTATTCATTTGCTAAGTTTTTGGTGCGTTTTGGTTGATATGGCTGATATTGTTTTGATATGCTTTGCAATATGCTTATGTGAGGTGCTCACGTAAGGTGTTGTGTTCGGAACTGACTTGAGTCAAGTCGCGTACTTGGACTCGTACGGATTGGTTGTTTATTCATGTGCAGGTGTTGCTTGAGTTCAAGTCATGGCTGGTGACAGGATCCTTTGGACTACTCTCAGGGAGGAGATGAGGTTCCAACAATCAAATTCAGGAGGAATTGTGGTTGAGCGGATCAGGAGGTCGCGAAGGATGATTGAATCAAAAGCAGTGCATATGAAGGTTAATGTGACGTCGAAGGAAGGTGTTTGCATGTATGCATGCAGTGCATGACGTGGAAACATGGTTCTGAAGATGGTTTATGGATGGGAAGATCTGGTTGGAAGGATCAGATCATATCGGTTGATGACTTTGGCTGCGGCGGAGTCGGTTATGGCTTGGTATGGAAAGTATCGAGTTGGTTATGATAGGATTTCGTGTGGGTCACGAAGTTGAGTTGTTTTAGGAATGTGGGATACGTTCCTAAGGTGTTTGGTAGTCTTAAGATTGCTTCTATATGCGTATAGAAGAGTCCTAAGCAGTTATGGAAATTTTCGATTCGTGATCTGAGTAGGATTAGAGTCCTAGTTGAGATTAGTTTGGCCTAAGGGTTGGTTATATAAGCAAGGGAGGCCAAAGCTCGTGGTGCACAACTTTGGGGATGTTCCTCTTGTGTTCTATTGAATAAATTTCGTAATTTGAAGGAACTTTTGTGCCTTGTTTGTCCGATTTGTTCTAGACAAGTTTTACTCGTCGAGTTTCTGGACAGCACTACCTTTTGTCGGTGGTTTTATCATAACTCGAGTTTTACAGATCCAACTGACATGATTTTTTTTGGGTTGTCTTCACAACTTGATTAGCTATCATCTGTCGAAATTTCACGGTCATTGGATTTGTGGTTTCTGATGTACATGAGTTTCTTTGCAGTGTTTCAGAACTGTTTTTCTCGGGTAGGACAGATTGAGCTTTGTTCGATCTTTCGATCATAACTTGAGTTTCTTTCGACGGATTTGAGTGATTCTTCTTGTGTTGCCTTCGTGACTTGAGTCTCTCCGATATATATCACTTTTTTCATGGTGAAACACGTTTAGATTAGTCTCACACACGATTTCTTTAACAGATCATTTTTCTACCGAAGGTGTCGGTACCCTGGGCACCATATACCACTTGGGATTGCAAAGATCTCAAGAGAAAGTCATCCACTTGATTTGAAGACCTTCGGAGGCCCACATGTCAGACATGTCCGGACCCGCTTCTCCAACATGGCTAGCCCCAGGGTCGCCACGTGTACTATCAAACCGGAGCTACCGCCCGCAAGGGGGGGAGCTCCGGGCTATGTACCGAAGTGGCACCTCCGGACCTAACCCCAAACCGAGGGAAGCTCCAGTGCTGGCACGTGTCCTGTAACACCGGAGCCATCTGTTCTCCACAGTGTGCTCCAGTGCTGCCACGTGTCCAACCGTGGGATCTTCAGCCTCTAACCACCGGAAGACTCTACAACGGCTTCGGATCTTCAAAGGGGAATCAAGGACTTCAAGACCCAATCAAGTGTCATTAATACTGGATTAATGACACACGATCGGACACCTTAATTACCAGTAACAGAGCTGTCAAAGCCCATAACTCATTCATTAAGGATAATTAAACGTGTTGAACGTATAGCAATATCAGTAACCACCGGGGCCACATGTCGGGCCAGGCTAATTTGTAACGGCCTGCCCTTGTACTATAAAAGGACAGGCCGACGATACATAGGACACGTCTACACACACGCTCCAGAGACGCTCGGTACAAGCTCATACAGCTAATACAACACCAACACACCCGTGGAGTAGGGTATTACGCTCAGGCGGCCCGAACCACGTAAATTCTCGTGTCTCCTGTGTCATTTACAATTCACCTTCTTGAGTCTCCGCGTGCCCATATCGAACCTCAAACTCCTCTAACACTTTAGTAGTATCGGCAGATCTGCTGGATCCAAACCACCAACAGTTGGCGCGCCAGGTAGGGGCGCCTGAGATTTCGAGAATGGTGAACTCAGCTGCTGGATCATCCAACGGTCAACCTGCTGTTCAAGCTGTTGGGGGCAATCCCTCCAATATGCAGCCACCAGCAGGAGCCTCAGCGCCAGTAGGAGTCACAGTGCCACCACCGCCGCCTCCACCAGCAAATCAAGCTGGACAACGCGATGGTGCGCCGGCGTCCATCACTGCGTCGGCAAATCATGACAACCCCGAACACGCGCTCCATGCAGCACGTGCTCTTCTCCAACGCCCACCACCTCCGGATGCATCCCGGGATGCACTGGAGCAGTGGAGGGCCGATGTGGAGCATTTGGTTGCAGTAGCAGCCGAACGCATCAGCAACCAGGGTCCTCCTCCTTCAGGACAGGCCCCATCACAGCGGCGGACTTTGTCTGGTAGACTTGGTCCGCACGTTTCCAACAACAGGAGACGTGCTGCATCACAACAGGTGACGTCGTTGCCCTCCGGGGCACGACGCACTCACACGGTATCAAGGCTTTCAACTCATGACCTTCGGACGGAGCTTGATCGCCGATATCGCCAACAAGACGGTCGAATCCATATTGAGCATGCTCGTGAAAGACGAGAGGCTCAAGACATTCCTGCTCCTGAAGGAGTAGGAGGAGGCTGTTCAGCCCTGGCCATGCATCTGCGTATGGTCAGGTGGCCACAGAAGTTCCAGCCTCACCTGCCGGAGAAGTTCGACGGGACTGTTAATCCTGTCAAATTTCTTCAGATTTACTCCACTGCTATTTTGGCAGCTGGAGGAAATGAGGCCGTAATGGCCAATTATTTCCTCGTGGCTTTAATTGGGACCGCTAGGTCCTGGTTTATGAGCCTTCCACCCAACTCCATCAACAGTTGGGAGGAGCTGTGCCGGCAGTTCACTGCCAACTTCGGGAGTTCATACACCCGACCAGGCACTGAACTGGACCTTTTTGCAGTCGTGCAAAAAGGGGGAGAATCCCTGCGATCATTCATCCAGAGGTTCTCTCAGGTACTAAACACTATCCCTTCTATCTCTAGCGCCTCTGTCATTGTGGCATTCAGACAGGGTGTACGGGACAAGAAGATGTTGGAGAAATTGGCGATCAAGGAGATCACCAGTGTCACGAAACTCTTCAGTTTGGCTGACAAATGTGCCAGAGCTGGGGAGGGCCGTGAGATGCACTCCAAACCAACTTTGGAGGGTCACAAGAAATCCTCCAAAGAAGAAGCCGCTACCTCCGGGAACGGCAAGAAGAAGAAAAATACCAACGGCAAGAAGAAGTCGTCGGCCGGTACATCCAATGTTGTAGCTGCTGCAGCTCCGGGTGGCCAGGGGCCACGCCCCGAGAAGCGACCTCGACCATCTTCTGAAGACGGTGGCAAGCCCAAGGTGTGGTGCCCAATTCACAAAACGGGCAGCCACAGTTTGGAAGACTGTCGGGAGGTCCAAAACCTTGTCGAGCGCTACAACAAGCGCCGGGAAGAATCTCCTTTCCGACAGAGGGAAGGAAAACAAAAAGTCGACGAAGCTCCGGCTGAAGAGGAGTTAGGTTTTCAGAATCCCAAAAAGGTCCTGAAGGCCATCTACACCTTCGTCGACGACGATTTCGACGTCTCTGACAACGAGCGTCGGAAGACCATGAACACCATATTTGGTGGATCATGGGACATCACCTCCCACCGTGTCATCAAGACTATGCGTCGGGATATGGCTGCTGTAGCTCCTACAGCCAGGCCGGAGCCTCATCGGAAGTGGATGGACGCAGCCATCACTTTTGATGCTTCGGACTGCCCTCAAAGCATGGTCGGAGCAGGTCAGTTACCTTTGATGGTATCTCCTACCATCAATAAAATCCAGCTCCACCATGTCATGGTAGACGGAGGTTCGGGGCTTAACCTCATAAGCTTCAAAGCTTTTACCAAGCTTCAGCTCCGACCTTCGGACCTCCACCCCTCCTGACCTTTCTCCGGAGTAAGTCCGGGGGCCATTACCCCACTGGGAGCTATTACTCTTCCCGTTACCTTTGGGACACGGGAGAAGTATCGCACCGAGAAGTTGGTCTTCGATGTTGCACAGATCAACTTACCCTTCAACGCCATCTTGGGTAGGCCTGCCCTGTACAAATTCATGGCAGCTGCTCATTATGGCTACCTGGTGTTAAAGATGCCAACACCAGTAGGCATTCTCCGGATCCGCGGAGATCGTACTGCCGGAGTAACTGCTCTGGAAGAACTCCATGCACTCACCACGGCGCAAGAGGAGGACTCCAGGCAGGAGCAAGCTCCAAAACCCCCGAGCATTCGTCAGGGAGGCTCGACTTCTGCACCTCGTGTACAGCCTAGCGGCGACACCGACATCCCCGTCAAAGTTGTCCAAATTGGTTCCGATGCGCTCAGACCACCCGTATATCAGGGGGATTGAATGATAAATAGGAACTCGCGTTCATCACTTTCCTCCAGGCTAATGTCGACGTGTTTGCCTGGCAACCATCACAAATGCCTGGGATCCCCACGGAAGTGATTGAGCACAATCTGAAGATCTACCCCGATGCCCGGTCTGTGCATCAGAAGCCTCAGAAGCAATCCGTAGAGCGACAGAACTTCATCCAACAAGAAGTAAAGAAGTTGCTCGAAGCTGGATTCATCCGAGAAGTCTTCCATCCAAAATGGCTGGCAAACCTAGTCGTTGTGCCCAAGGCTGGCGGGAAGCTTCGGATGTGTATCGACTACACCACACTAAATAAGGCATGTCCAAAAGATCCATTCCCACTACCTAGAATAGATCAGATAGTGGATTCCACCTCCGGGTGTGAATTAATGTGTTTCCTAGACGCATATTCTGGGTATCATCAAATTAGAATGTCTAGGGAAGATGAAGAGCATACCTCTTTCATCACAGTAGATGGATTGTACTGTTATACAGCCATGCCATTTGGTCTCAAAAATGCAGCTTCAACCTTTGTACGAGCTATGTACAAAACCTTTGAAGAACTCATTAGAGACATAGTGGAAGTGTACGTCGATGACATCGTGGTCAAGGTCAAGAACAAGGAGTCACTCCTTGACACCTTGCAGGCTGTCTTCGATAAGCTGCGAGTCACCCGCACAAAGCTAAACCCAGACAAGTGTGTCTTCGGGGTTAGCTCCGGAAAACTTCTTGGTTTCCTGGTAAGTCACCGGGGTATAGAAGCTAATCCGGCGAAGATCAAAGCCATTGAAGACATGCGGCCACCAACCCGCATCAAGGATGTCCAAAAGCTAACTGGATGTCTAGCAGCCCTCAGCCGGTTCATTTCAAGACTGGCAGAACGGGCACTCCCCTTCTTCAAGTTATTGAGGAAGTCCGGACCATTCCAATGGTTTGAAGAAGCAGAGAAGGCATTCCAGGAGCTGAAACAGTTCCTCACCACCCTACCAATTCTGGTAGCTCTGAACCCTGGTGAGCTTTTGTTGCTTTACATTTCAGCCACTGACAAAGTTGTCAGTATGGTTTTGGTTGCGGAGAGACCAGAGCTACCCCATACTCAGGAATCCAGACCCCTTCGGGAGGGTCCGGAGGTCCCTGAAAGCGAGTCTGGGTCCCAGTTCCCAGACTCGAATCCACAAGAAGTTACTTTAGAAGACCCAGACCCCTCCGGGAGGGTCCAGGTCGCTTCTGAAGAAGCTCCGGGTTCCTCCAGCCAGGACCCGAAGGTCCCCGAAGAAAATTCGGATCCCTACGGGAGGATCCGGGTCAGTGGAGAGGAAGCTTCGGGCCCCTCCGGGAAGGTCCGGACCATTCAGCGCCCGGTGTACTTCATCAGTGAAGTACTACATGATGCCAAGAATCGATACTTAGAGGTGCATAAGCTGCTTTATGCAGTTCTTATTGCCCTCAGGAAGCTTCACCATTATTTCCAAGCTCACAAGATCTCAGTGGTGACTTCTTACCCACTTCGAGCAATCTTGCATAATACCAAATCAACTGGGAATATTGCAAAGTGGGCAGCGGAATTGGCCGAATTTGATCTTGAATTCATTTCAAGGCAAGCAGTCAAGAGTCAAGCATTGGTAGACTTCGTGGCAGAATGGACTCCCTCTCCATCAAACCCTGGGGGCCCCAGCGAGCAGAAGCCGGAACACAAGGCTTTGGTCTTCACCAAGCCTCACTGGACCCTCTACTTCGACGGTTCCATGCAAAAGCAGCGGGCCGGAGCTGGAATCCTTCTCCTCGCACCAACCGGGGAGAAGGTGAAATACATGGTACACCTTGACTTCAAGGCGACCAACAATATGGCGGAGTACGAAGCACTCATCTACGGACTAAAGGTGGCACTGTCATATGGTGTCAAGCAACTGCTGGTCAAGGGAGATTCACAGCTCATCATTAAGCAAGTGAAGGGTGAATGCTCCTGCAACAATCTCCAGCTAGCTGCTTACCACCTTGAAGTCCAGAGGCTTCAGAAGGACTTCAAAGTCCTAGATCTCCACCATTTCAGCGTGCCCACAATGCTGAAGCCGACGAACTCTCGACGAAAACGTCAACCGGAGCTCCGGCTCCTGACGGAACTTTTGTTCGGAGATTGTCAAAACCCACAGCTCAGCCTGTCGAACTGAGCGAAGGGGGCGAGATCAGCATCCCAAAGCTGACGGTCCTGATGGCCCTGTTACCATGGCAGCCATCAAGAGTCGTAGGTGCTGCCGGAAGCTCCGAGCAACCCAGCACGCAAGACTCAAATGCTCAAGCTAGTTCCAATGCATGGATCTCAGAGATTCGGAGCTACTTGAAAGACAACATCCTTCCTGACGATGATGTATCCGCTGACCGGGTAGTCAGATTCGCTAAAAGATACACGTTGGTAGAAGGGGATCTTTACTGGCACGGTGCCAATGGCATCCTAATGCGGTGCATCACAAGGGAAGAAGGTTGCGAGCTCCTCGCAGAAATCCATGGAGGCGAGTGTGGGAACAACACGTCTTCCCGCACGCTGGTTGGTAAAGCCTTTCGGCATGGCTTTTACTGGCCTACAGCACTCCAGGATGCAACTAAGCTGGTGAAGAAATGCGAAGCATGTCAATTTCATGCAAAGCAAATTCACACACCGGCTCAGCCCCTACAAATGATACCTCCTACATGGCCCTTTGCTGTGTGGGGGGTGGACATCTTGGGACCTTTCCCAAGAGCCATCGGAGGTTACAAGTTCCTGTACGTTGCCATTGACAAGTTCACTAAGTGGCCGGAAGCAACTCCAGTTGTGACAATCAACAAGCAATCAGCTATCAAATTATTGCAGTCAATTGTATGCAGATTTGGAGTCCCAAACAAAATCATCACTGATAATGGGACCCAATTTACAAGCTCTGCATTTCAAGGATATTGTGAAAACCTCAGCATACAAGTTTGCTATGCCTCCGTAGCTCACCCAGCAAGTAATGGCCAAGCCGAGAGAGCAAATGCTGAAATCCTTAAAGGACTCAAAGGGCGCACCTATGAGCGCTTGAAAAAACATGGAGCCAACTGGATTGAAGAGCTTCCGCCCACTTTATGGGCCAATAGGACATCTCCAAACTGGTCAACTGGAGAGACACCCTTTTTTCTGGTGTATGGAGCGGAAGCAATCCTTCCTCCGGAAATCACCTTGGGGTTACTCTGGGTCCGGACCTTTGACGAAGCCACGCAGGACCAGCTCCGGCGTGAATACCTAGACCTCCTTGAGGAGGGAAGGTGCCAAGCAGCTGTTCGGAATGCCCGATACCGCCAAGCCCTTCGGCGCTATCATCAACGGCATGTACACAACCGACATCTTGAGGAAGGCGATCTGGTGCTACGGAGAATACAATCCAGAGAAGGGTTAAACAAACTCTCCCCCAGCTGGGAGGGACCCTTCCGAGTGATTAAAGTATCCCGTCCCGGAAGCGTTCGCTTGGCTACCGAGGATGGGACACCTCTCCCAAATCCTTGGAACATCGAGCACCTCCGTAAGTTCTACACTTAATATCACGGAGGTGAGTCTGTAGTAACTTGAGGTGTATGTTATAGAGTCATTGTACAGAGTCGGGTAGTTCCTCCGGGAGAACAGCCGGACCTTCCCCAGAAGGTCCGCAAAGTTCATGCAACACTTGTCACAGTCCCAGAACTAAAAGTGTGGCTAGCTACCCTGGGTCAAACGAGAAATTAAACACGCTTAGTCTGGTTCCGTACCCTAAGAGTGTACTTGTTTCCCCTGTACCCCGAACCTATAATGAAAGACATCTTCAGGTGAAACAGACTCCACGTGCATTTATTTTGTACAGGCTCAGCATTCTTTTTTATTTTTTCTCTTTCTTGTCTATAACAAGGATGTGCAATTCTTAAGAAGTTTTAGTTCGACCGGTTCATATACGATTCGAGTTGTATTGTCAATTCTTTTGGGTTCAAATATTGTTCATGGCCCACTCGCCTGAATGCCGCCAAGCCAATATAGGGCCGGAGTGTGCTATCGACTTAGCCTGGTCAAGCACCCGAAGTACGCCACTCTACCTACACACCGGCAGGCCGAAGTAAGGCGGGTCCAAGTACAATTGGATCTCGAAGAAAAGGCAATGCATTCGGTTGTATCTAGAATCGCGTTTGACAATAAAATTTTCTCGAGAATCGTAAGCCGCCACAAAGTTATAGGCAAGAAACGAATTTTACTAATTTTCTTGGCTTCATTGTGCAGGAAAAATAAAATCCACGTTGATGGAGAAAAGCCGGAGCTAACAAAGCTCCGACTCCCCTAGATGGCTTGTAATCGATGTTAAGCATTGAAAACGAGCATCACCGGAGCAACCAAGCTCCGGTAAAGCTAGGGGGGCCAGCCGTTGACGTAAAATAAAAGATGGTGAGAAAACCACACAAGTGGAGTCTGCTGCCAACAAGCTACGCGTTGGCAAAGGTCACTGCCGGAGCTACTAAGCTCCGACACCCCGAAGGACTAACTATCGATGCTCTATGCGTTGATAGGGACTATTGCCGGAGCTACTAAGCTCCGAAGGTAGTCAATTTGACCTCAGGGGGCCTTCACTATCGAAGACTTCGGACCTACACTCTACAAGTTCAAAGCAAATAAGTCTTCAATGAAACACAATATCCTCTTGGTACATGTTCACAATCAAATTGTGTACATCTACCAGGGGGCCAAGTGAAGACAAAAGTGTTGAAGACAAAAAGTGAAATTCACAAAAACTTGGGGATTTCATTCATCTGGAGACAAGGGATTAGAAAATTGAGGAAGAAGAAGAGAGAATACAAGTGGGAACTACGGAGATGGTCCTAGACCCTATGGAAGAATTGGGCAACCTTCTGGGCAACCTCCGACACGTTGGCTCGGGCAGCTTCGCCTTCTCCTTCAACGAGACCTTCAAGCACCGGGTCCAGAGGGAATTGGGGATTCCGGCTGGTGTAGCACGTCAACACATATTCTGTGACGTTCTTCGCCAGGGATTGCCCCTCAACCTCCAATTGGTCTGCGATGACGTCGCCCACCTTGGAGAGCTTGCTACCTGCCGAGCTCAACGCCTGCAACGTTAGGTCCGGCTCCGGCTCCAGATCATCCGGGCGCACGGGACTGAAGCCCATCGGTGTCAGCGCGTCGTTGGCCTTGCCCAGGAACTCCCAAATCTGTAGGGAGTCCGCAGTCCTCAATCCCTTCAATTCTTCCAAGGATCTTCTGGCCGCCACCAGTTCGGAATTCTCACGGGCGAGGCGCTCAACTTCTTTGGCGTTTTGCTGAATCTTCTCAGCAACCCGCTTCTCGAGTTTTCCGAGCTCCTCCTCTCGGAGGTGGATCTTGTTCCGGTGGTCAACCAGGTCCTTCTCCCTGCCCCTCACTTTCTTCTCCCTGGCAACAAGGGCACACTCTTGCTCGTAGAGTTCTTGCCCTCGCACCCAGGCCTTCTCCTCCTCCTCAATGCAGCGCTCTTCCAATTTCTTGGCGCGCTCCTTGAGGCCCTTGTCAGCCAGAGCCACCTTTTCATTGAGCTCCTCCTCCCTCCTCAGGACGTCATCCCGCAGCTCTAGGAGTTTCTGCTCTTCATCTTCGAGCCGTTTCTCCCTCTCTTCAAGTGCCTCTCGGCGCTTGATGACTGTAGTGTTAATGGCCTCAAGCCTTTCGTGGCGTTCATCGGCCGCACTGTTAGCTGCTTTGGTCTGCTCATAGATCTCCCGGGATTGAGCGTCGAGGGCGCGAGTCATACTCTCCCTGTTATCCAATAATTTACCCCAGTATTCCAGGCGGACCTTCTCCCGCTTGATCCACTCTTTGTCATCCGCTAGCCTCGACTGCGCCAGCTTGGTCTCGAAGTAGAGCCGGTTACGCCACCGCCTAAGGGTTTGGCGCTCATCTTCAAGAGCCTTGCTGTTGTGGAAGAAGGCCAGTTGAACTTGACGCAGACTGGAACAGGCGTTGTCAATAGACAATGACAACAGGATAGGTTCCGGACTTGCTGGGGTCCCCTCCGCTGGTTCCAGCGGGTTTTCAGATACAAAAATTGGGTCCCACTCCACAAGAGTGGTCCCCTGGGTCTCCATGGCACAAGGGCCATCCTCCGGGATAGCCTCAGTCGCCATCGAGGAAGGCCTCGCCGCCAAGTCTTCATTCACCCCCTCAGGCAGGGGGCCAGCGACTTCACCAGGGCACTCCGGCTCAGCCGCGGGTACCTCCGACGTCGTCACTTCCGGAGCAGGGGCCGCTTCTGGCTCCGTCCTAGACACCTCCTCCGATGGGGGCTCGAGCTCTGACGCCTCTGCGACAACCGGATCGGGAGCCGGAAGATCTTCATCATCAACTGGCCCTGCGGCCAGAGCTCCAACAATGATCGGCTCTGCGGCCGGTGCTTCTGAGGTAGCCGGCCCAACCGCCGGTACTTCCTCAACATCCGGCGCGCACGCCGGGACTTCAATCACCTCCGGCTCAACCACCGGAGCTTCGACAATTTCCGGCTCTGGGGCCAGAATTACATCTTCCTCCGGCTCAACGGCCGGAGCTTCCATCATCTCAGCACCAGGACCTGGAGCTTCAACCTCCGGGACAGGTGCCGCTGGCGCATCCTCTCTCCCGCGGTCCGGCGCTACCAAGGGAGTCTTTGGGGATGAGTCGAGGTCCATGACCATGACAGCTGGCGCCGGAGCTGTCGCAGCTTCAGCCACCACTTGGGGCGACACCGGGACAGGAGCAGAAGCTTCCGCCGTCACAGCTTCAGCTGCTGTGGCTGAGGGTGGAGCCTCACTCCTCTTCTTGGGAACGCTGCAGATGATGGACGAAGAAACTTAAAAAAATAGTTACTACAACTAAACAACTGTCCAAGGTAAAGATTAAAAATTACCTTGGGAGGCTTCTGCACCAGCTTGCGCGGAACCTTTTTCCCGGGCGTTCTGGGCTGGTCATAGCCGGCGTGGAAGCTCCGGAAGGCCCCCCGGAACTCATTGCAGCCATGGGCGTTTCCCTAGTCGACGCCCCCCTCGATCGGGAAGAACCTCCGGACCTTGAGGCCTCCACCGGCCCCGGTGCTGGAGTCGCATGCCCAGAGCTAGCTCCCCGGGAGGACCCCGCTGCAGGTACAGTCGCCGCGGTTGTAGAAGACCTCCCCCTCCGGGGAGAAGGAGCCGATGCAGAGGTGGCAGGCCCGACGAACCTTCCGTCGGCATGCTGCAGCTTCCTCTTCCGGCTCAAAGGTTCTTCCGCCGGCTCCTTACCCTTGCCGACGACCTCGGCCCTTGGCTTCGGGGCATGGTCGGAGCCACCCTCGGAAGCTCCAAGGATTGCCACCCTAGTAGTTGATCTTCTCTCGACGACACCAAGGTCGTCAAGCACAGGCATCTTCCGCCGGAGCTCCCTGTTGAACTCTACTTCCATGTTCAAAGGGAGAAAAGCTGATGGCGGAGTCAAGTCGTCACCCGCGACGTCGATGCCGTGCTGGAACTTCTTGAGGTGGAACTCCAAGGTTGTCCCCACCATGTTGGACTTCAGCCCGGTCTCGACCCGGTCGTCGTCCATCACGCTGTTGAGGGCCCAAGCGAGTTTTTCTCTCCTCTTCAGTGGTGCCCACCTGTTGACTAGGAAGTTGCGAAACATCGCCTGAGGAGTCAATCCTCCCTCCATGCATTGGCGGATCCTGGTCAGAGTAGGGTTGAAGGCTTCCGCCAGCACTGGAGCTTCACTCCAGATTGTCGTGTCGATGTTGGGGAGGCCTTCGGGCAGCTCTAGCCTCTCGTGCTCCTCCACCCGGACTACTATCCAGTCCTTCTTCCAGTCATCCCACTTCCCAAAGGGAAATGACCGGAGGTACTTGAATGGGCACTTCTTGCGCTTCACGAAGTAGTAGAAGCCAAGGTACTCATTGCTCCTGCCGATGGTATGGACGGTGAAGAAGGTCCGGAAGAGTTCAATGCAGGGGGGATGCCCACCCACATCTCACAGAAGTGGACGAAGATAGACACAAGAAGAATGGAGTGGGGGCCAAGGTGATACAGCTGCACACCATAGAAGTCTAGAAGCATCAAGAAAAAGGAGGAAAAAGGTGGGATCAACCCCACCATGGCGTACGAGGAGAAGTACACCATTTCGCCGACGTGCTCCTTCTCAAACGGGAGCTCTCCCCCGGCGCGGACCGAGCGGTTGAAGAAGTCTGAGGACCATCCCATGAGGGCCCGGGCCTTCTTCAGGTCACTGTCGGTCTTCAAACAGCTCTCGCGGAGACCCAACTCCATCGCGGCACAACAAGGCAAGAGAAGAAAAGCGAAGCACAAGTTGGGGGTTTGAGCGCAAGATCAGATGAGAGGCATAAAGAACCCCAAACGGTGCACGCTTTCCTTCTTAAGTAAGCCCTTGCGACGCTTGGATGGAAACCGCAAGGAAGTCGAAGATACCACTCAAAAATTCCACCCAACCGATGACAAGGGTCCCGGGACCACCCCGAGGATCAAGTCGAGGTTCTTACCCAGGCGAACGGTTGTCATCATGAGGCGGGAAGCCCGAAGGCGGCGGCCTGACAAGGCTCGCGGAACCGATACGATTTTCGTATCGGGAACCGGCGGCCTTCAATTGCGTGAGATCCGCACGCCAAAGATCTCACCTGCCGCACACGGGATACGCCACGCGGCGAGGATTTAACTCCAAACCATCGCCAACGGCACATCTGAAGACCTTTGAAGACTCAGTTCAAAAGTCGAAGGATGGACCCACCTCCGGTGGAATGACTTCATCCAAGGGGTCTTCCCTAGAGGTGGGCCCAGGGGGCCACTGTCGGTACCCTGGGCACCATATACCCCTTGGGATTGCAAAGATCTCAAGGGAAGTCATCCACTTGATTTGAAGACCTTCGGAGGCCCACATGTCATACATGTCCGGACCCGCTTCTCCAACATGGCTAGCCCCAGGGTCGCCACGTGTACTATCAAACCGGAGCTACCGCCCGCAAGGGGGGAAGCTCCGGGCTATGTACCGAAGTGGCACCTCCGGACCTAACCCCAGACCGAGGGAAGCTCCGGTGCTGGCACGTGTCGGGTAACACCGAAGCCATCTGTTCTCCACAGTGTGCTCCGGTGCTGCCACGTGTCCAACCGTCGGATCTTTAGCCTCTAACCACCGGAAGACTCTACAACGGCTCCGGATCTTCAAAGGGGAATCAAGGACTTCAAGACCCAATCAAGTGTCATTAATACTTGATTAATGACACACGATCGGACACCTTAATTACCAGTAACGATGCTGTCAAAGCCCATAACTCGGTCATTAAGGATAATTAAACGTGTTGAACGTATATCAATATCAGTAACCGCCAGGGCCACATGTCGGGCCAGGCTAATTTGTAACGGCCTGCCCTTGTACTATAAAAGGATAGGCCGACGATACATAGGACACGTCTACACACACGCTCCAGAGACGCTCGGTACAAGCTCATACAGCTAATACAACACCAACACACCCGTGGAGTAGGGTATTACGCTCAGGCGGCCCGAACCACGTAAATTCCCGTGTCTCCTGTGTCATTTACAATTCACCTTCTTGAGTCTCCGCGCGCCCACACCGAACCTCAAACTCCTCTAACACTTTAGTAGTGTCGGGAGATCTGCCAGATCCAAACCACCGACAGAAGGGGTTGGGATTTAATTGTTTCCGCTGCGTAAGATTTTTTAAATCTACCATTCATCGCCCCCCCTCTGGTAGATTTTCACGTGCTCTTCGATCCTACAATTCGTATTAGAGCCACGGTGCTCCAATCGTTGTGATTTGCACGTGTTTTTGACTAATCATCATAGAGAAATACTCTGCCAAACCTTGTATGCTTGCTGGTATTGATTTTCAGGTTTGGAAGGCACGCATGGAGGCTTTCATCCAGGCCCAAGGCTTCGTCATATGGGAAAAGGTGTACAAGTCTTATGATGTGCTGTCAAACGATCAAGTTACGGCTACGAACCTACGGGACGTTGACAACAACAACAAAGCCCAGAACTTGATCATCCAAGGACTCACTCAAAGCGACTTCGACCGCGTTGCACACCTTCGATTGGCATATGATGTGTGGAGAGCGCTTTGTGACTATAATGAAGGATCCA
The DNA here is from genome assembly GCA_036927565.1 of Tuctoria greenei. Classification (NCBI taxonomy): domain Eukaryota; kingdom Viridiplantae; phylum Streptophyta; class Magnoliopsida; order Poales; family Poaceae; genus Tuctoria; species Tuctoria greenei. The sequence goes on along the minus strand of JAYESD010000011.1, from coordinate 22,663,547 downwards.
ACACGATTAAGGAGGTGAGACAAGATATGTTCAAAAAGGAATATATGCACTTCGAGATGCAACCCGGTGAGTCTATCGATGACCTTTTCTCTCGCTTCAATAAAATTCTCAGCAAACTGCATAGTGTTAATGTTAACTTTTCTGATGCTGAAAATGCTAGGAAACTTCTTAGTGCATTAGACATGTCAATCTGGGAGATGAAAGTTACATCTATTCGTGAATCAATTGTCATGAGTTCTGTTATATTATATGTGCTTTACTCTAAACTAAAGACTCATGAAATTGACATCTTATCACGTAAGAATCCAAACAAGTCTATTGCTTTTGTTTCACAACGTGACATGCCTAGCTCCGGTCAATTTTCATCTTGTGGTACACTTTCTTTGTTGTCCTCTCTAACACTTGAAAAGATTGAGGAGTTTCCAGAGGAGTAGCTAGCACTTCTTTGTACTAGGTTTTCAAAAGCATTGCAAAATGTGAGAACTAGAAGGAGAGGAAGCTCCGGACCTCAACGATGCTTCGAATGTGGTAAGACAGTACACTTTCGTACAGATTGTCCTAACCTTTCAGGTTCTACTTCCCGAGAAGAAAAACAATCAAGGACGAAGCACTCCTCAACAAATGATAAGAAGAAGAAGAAGGGCTTTTCAGGTCATCAACTGGTGAACAGTTTTATCTCTGCACTCTAGGAACTTGGCTCAAGCGACGTGGACATTAAAAGTGACAAAGATGAAGATGATTTGGCAAACTTGTGCTTTATGGCAGGCAAGTCAAGATCAACTATGGAGGAGGCAGAACACAATAGCGACAATGAAGAGGAATGTCCTACTTGCGAAGAAATGTGTGATGATATTTCTTGTGCCACTATTATTTTTAAGAAAAAAGGACAAAAAGCTTAGGGATAGTACTGCTAAAATTGAATCACTAGAATTTGAAATCAACCGTTTAAAAACTTTGATTCCTAGTGATGATGCATGTCCCTCCTGTGACTTAATATATGAGCAATTGTCCTCATTAATAAGTGCGCACACCTCCACACTTGATAAACTTGAGTTAGAAATTGAAAAGAACAAAGAGCTTGCTGCACTTAATGATAAAAACTTAAAAGATGCTAGCTGTTCTACAATTGATTCGCATTGTTATACCTGTGATGATCTTGATAAGAAACTACAAGATGCTATGAATGAAATTTCTATATTGAACAATGCTTTACATTCTCATGAAGTTAAATTTTGTTCCAATTGCAAATTAAAAGGAAAAACTTCATGTGAAAATTGCCTTGATCTGTCCAATAAACTTGATGACATGAATAGGACATTAGATCGGTTTTGTAATGGGAGTAAGAACCTAAACTTGCTGTTGAATTCTTCCAAATCTTGCAATGATAAAACTCGTTTAGGTTTTGATTCTCATGCTCATGCTAAGGCACATCCACCTAAAATTGTAAATTCTTTAGGAAGTGGTTTGATTCAAACAGTTCCTAAACAAAAAAAAAAGTGGTTTTCAAATCTGCAGGAGTGTTGTCTCATTCGGTTTCAAATAAAAATATTGCCTGCTCATCTAGACATGAACACAAAGTTAAATTTCATTGTACCTACTGTGGTAGAGATGGTCATGTCATAGATTTTTGTTATATACTAGCTAAACAAAAGAAAAGGGAAAGAATGATTGCTAGATCTTATAAGTTTCATGCAAAATTTGCTGCACATATTAAACCGAATGCCAGGAACATGCAACCTGCTGTTATGAGCCAAAAACATTCAAATTTTACCTCCGGACCTTCTGTTTTCACCTCTGAAGCTACTGATTTTTGTGCTACACAAGTAACACCTTATAGGTCAGTAGTTAAGAGTAAAAAACCTCAAACTTTAACTCATAAACCTGCTTTTTATCTCAGGTTTCGCGTGTTTTTCCTGTTGCACGTCGTGTGACTCAGTACTGGATACCTAAATGCCTTTTGACTAACCCCAATATTGAGTCATCGACGTATTGTGCTTCTATGTAGGTTACACGCTTGAGGAAGGAGAACATTTGGATTGTGGATTCAGGTTGCTCACGCCACATGACCGGTAACAAAGAATGGTTCTCCTCCCTCTCTTTTGTGTCACGAGTAGAGAATGTTACTTTTGTCGATAATTCTTCAACTCCTATAATTGCTAAGGGTTCGGTTAGAGTAAATGATCACTACACTTTGAAGGATGTGGCACTTGTAAAAAATTTCAAATACAACTTGCTTTCTGTTTCATAATTGCTAGATGAAAATATGGAAAATATTTTCACTAAAAATTGCTGCAAAGTTGTAAATTCAAACAATGAGCTTATTTTTAACATGTCACGATTTGTAAGAGTTTTTAAAGATGATTTTCATATGTCTTCCTCTAAGCATAGGTGTCTAGTTGCTAATGATTCCAAAGATTTATATTTTTGGCATCGTAGACTTGGTCACGTAGGCTTTGATCATCTCATGCGTGTTAGTGCTCTTGATCGCATACGTGGGCTGCCTAAGCTTAAAGGGGACAAAGAAATTGTGTGCTCTTCTTGTAGACATGCTAAGATGGTTGCAGGTTCACATACTCCTCTCACAATGATCATGACAACTGAATCAGGTCAACTTTTGCACATTGACACTGTAGGACCTTCACGTGTTCAATCCTTTGGAGGTAAATGGTATGTTCTTGTGATTGTTGATGATTATTCTAGATACTCTTGGGTTTACTTTAAGGCATCTAAGAATGAAGATTTTAGTCACTTTAGAAATTTATTTCTTAGATTATCAATTGATCACCCAGGATCTTTAAAAGCAATTAAAAGTGATAACGGAAATGAATTTAAAAATCAATCTTTTGATCACTTTTGTGCTGAAAATGGAATAGATCATCAATTTTCTTCACCATATGTACCTCAACAAAACGGTGTTGTATAAAGAAAGAACAAAACCTTAGCTGAGATGGCTAGGACTATGCTTGATGAATACCAAACTCCTAGGAAATTTTGGGCTGATGCGATTGCAACCGCTTGTTATGTCTCAAATCGTGTTTTCTTGCGCGCTAAGCTAGGTAAAACATCATATGAGCTCCGGTTTGGACATAGGCCTAGTCTTACGCACTTTCGGGTCTTTGGTTGCAAATGCTTTGTTAAGAAACATGGTAATCTTGATAAATTTGAACCTAGATCCATTGATGGCATGTTTCTTGGTTATCCATCTCATACTAGAGGCTACCGTGTGCTTTTACTTGACACTAACAAAATTGTGGAGACTTGTGAAGTGTCTTTTGATGAATCTATCCCAGGTACTAGCTCAAACATTGCAGGTCCAGATCCATATCCGCAGGGGGAGAGCATTTTCGTTGAAGATGAGGAAGAGGTGGAGCTGCTGCCCGAAAATTCAGCAGCTAATGACATTATTCGAGCTCCTGATTTTGATTCACAGCCAGCACCGACAACCACCATTGCTAGTCCAGATCCTCCTCAAGTCACATGATCATCGATTTTTGATGAACATGAAGAAGAAGAAGAAGCTTGTGAAGTGTTCACTCCCCTCCGGGTTCTCAAAATTCATCCTCCACAACAGATTATTGGAAGCTTGCACGAACGAGTTACACGGTCCAGGTTTTGCGATCCAAACTCTCATGCTCATTCTGCTTTTGTTGCTTCTTCTGAACCCAAAGATATATCACACGCACTCACTAATGAATCTTGGATTATTGCCATGTAAGAAGAGTTAGAAAATTTTGAAAGAAATAATGTTTGGAAACTTGTACCTCCTCCTCAAGGTCACACTTTAATTGGAACTAAATGGGTGTTTAAAAATAAACAAAGTGAGGATGGGGTTGTGGTTAGGAATAAGGCAAGGTTGGTTGCTCAAGGTTTCACTCAAGTTGAAGGTCTTGATTTTGATGAAACTTTTGCTCCTGTTGCTAGATTAGAAGCCATAATAATTTTGTTAGCTTTTGTTGCATCTAAAGGTTTTAAGCTATATCAAATGGATGTTAAAAGTGTTTTTCTTAATGGCTACATAGATGAGGAGGTTTATGTCAAACAACCACCGGGTTTTGAAAATTCAGATTTTCCTAATCATGTTTACAAACTGTCCAAAGCCTTGTACGGTATCAAACATGCCGCTAGAGCATGGTATGATAGGTTAAAAACATTCTTACTTGAAAAGGGGTTTACCATGGGCAAGGTTGATAAAACTCTTTTTGTTCTTAAGCATGGCAATGACTCATTATTCGTTCAAGTGTATGTGGATGATATTATCTTTGGTTGTTCTTCTCATGATCTTGTGTCCAAGTTTTCAGCTATGATGAGTTCATAATTTGAGATGATTATAATGGGAGAACTCACGTACTTTTTGGGGCTGCAAATCAAGCAAACCAATGAGGGTACCTTCTTGCATCAAACGAAGTATACAAAAGACCTCCTAAGGTGCTTCAACATGGACAAAAGCAAGCCTCTTCGGACACCAATGGGAACAACAACAACACTTGAACTTGATGAAGATGGTGAACCCGTGGATCAAAAAGAATATAGAAGCATGATCGGATCACTTTTGTACCTCACGGCATCAAGACCCAATTCAGCGTATGGCTTTGTGCACGGTTTCAAGCCTCCCCACATGCTTCACATCGTCAAGCCGTCAAAAGGATTCTTGGGTACTTACATGGAACTCAAGAATTTGGCATTTTTCTTCCTTCTTCCTCAACCGTTACTTTGAAAGCTTTTTCCGACGCTAATTTTGGATGTTGTAGGATTGATAGGAAAAGTACTTATGGTGCTTTTCATTTTCTTGGTAATTCACTTGTTGCTTGGTCCTCTAGAAAACAAAATTCAGTTGCACAATCCACAGCCGAATTTGAATATGTAGCTACTGCTAGTGCTTGCTCACAAATTCTTTGGATTGTTCAAACACTTAAGGACTATCGGGTTGATCTAGATAGTGTTCCACTGTTTGTGATAACACTAGTGCCATTTGCACTACTAAAAACCCTGTGCAACATTCTAGAACTAAGCACATTGATATTAGGTATCACTTTTTCCGTGATAATATTGAAAAAGGAAACATTGTGCTTCACCATGTAGATACCGAACAACAATTGGCTGACATTTTTACAAAACCTTTGGATTTCACTCGTTTTTGTTTCATTCATAGTGAAATAGGGGTTATGCATCCTCATGGCTTACATTGAGGGGGAGTTTTCAAACTTGAGAAGTCTATGTGTGAATCTGAACTTAAAACAATATGAGCATAGTATTTCATAGATATATGACTTTGTGATTCCTTTTACATGTTGAAATTTCTTACTACATTACTCATGTTATACATTTTGTAGTTTTTGCCATGTCTAGTAATTGAAATAATTACTTACACTAAATCTGGTCATGGTTGAACTTTCTTACTGTCTTGAACTTGTTGCATGCTCACAAGTGCTTTTAATCTTAAAGAATTAATCAAGAAATCAACTCACATGTTGAGTTTTTATGATCAAATGAAAAATTGAGAAAAGATCAAGAGAATATGCATGCATTGCACTTCTTCTTTTGAGATGGCTTATCATTGCACTTAGATATGAACTTGGAAGAAGTTGTGTATGACTAAAACCATGTCCTTAAGCTTCTGATTGTCAAATGACATAGGCTTGGCTTGGTTGGTTAGAATAAGGCAGATGCGCATATAATCTCTTGCAAATATCATATGATCTTGTGAGACCTATGTGTGTTGAATACATTGGCTTTGACAATAAAAGTTTTGAATGCTACCATAACATCTTTTTAGCAAGGTCCGAATCTAGCTCCATGCTTCTGCAAGGTCCGATAATAGGTCCGACTTTCTTTGTCTAGATCCGACATGTTTTTGGGTAGCTCCGGTGAGCTTTGTCTTTAGCTCCAGCATGTCTTTGTTAAGCTCCGATATGTTTTGCTAGGTTCGACTTATGTTGGTTAGCTCTGACATATTTTTCTAGCTCCGGCTTTTGGGATGACTAGTTTTGGTTAGATCCGGCTAGCTTTGGTAAGCTCTGGCGCTAGGTTGTACTAGCTTTGGTAAGCTCCGGCGCTAGGTTGTACTAGCTTTGGTAAGCTCTGGCTCAAGCTCCGGTTAGCTTTGGCAAGGTTCGGAGCTTGACCGTAATGTTCCAAATTTTCATATGAAATGTTTCGAACTCGCTTTACACTTATGGTAAGGTTGCTTAGTATTCATTTGCTGAGTTTTTGGTGCGTTTTGGTTGATATGGTTGATATCATTTTGATATGGTTTGCAACATGCTTATGTGAGGTGCTCACGTAAGGTGTTGTGTTCGGAACTGACTTGAGTCAAGTCGCGCACTTGGGCTCGTATGGATTGGTTGTTTACTCATGTGCAGGTGTTGCTTGAGTTTGAGACATGGATGGTGATGGGATCCATTGAACTAGTCTTAGGGAGAAGATGAGGTTCAACAACCAAGTTCGGAAGGAATTGTGGTTGAGTTGATCGGGAGGTTGTGCAGCATGTTTGAATCAAGAACAATGCATATGAAGGTATCATGGACGTCATTGGAAGATGTTTGCATGTGTGCAAGGAGTGCATGGACATGGATACATGGTTCCGAGGCGTGATGAAGAGATGTGGACGTAAATAATTGGTCGGAAAGGTCCAACTGACTAGGTTATGGACTCAGGTTGCGGCTGGGTCAGGTTTGACTCAAATATGGAAGGATTTGAGTTGGTTATGCCAGGATTTTGTGTGGGTCACGAATTTGAGTTGTTTAGGAATGTGGGATACGTTCCTAAGGTGTATAGAAGTCTTAATATTGCTTCTATCTACGTATAGAAGAGTCCTAAGCAGTTATGGAAAGTTTCGATTCGTAATCGGAGTAGGATTGGAGTCCTAGTTAAGATTGGATTAGCCTAAGGGCTGGTTATATAAGCAAGGGAGGCCAAAGCTCGTGGTGCACGACTTTGGGGATGTTCCTCTTATGTTCTATTGAATAAAATTCGTAGTTTGAAGGAACTTTTGTGCCTTGTTCGTCCGACTTGTTCCAGACAACTTTTACTCGTCGAGTTTATGGACAGCACTACCTTTCGTCGGTGGTTTTATAATAACTAGAGTTTTATAGATCCAATTGATTTGATTCTCTTTGGGTTGTCTTTACAACTTGATTATCTATCATCTGTAAAAATTTCACGGTCATTGGATTTGTGGTTTCTGATTTACACGAGTTTCTTTGCAGTGTTCCAGAACTGTTTTTCTTGTATAGGACAGATTGACCTTTGTTCGCTCTTTCGATCATAACTTGAGTTTATCTCGACGTATTTGAGTGATTTTTCTTGTGTTTTTTTTGTGACTTGATTTTCTCTGATATATATCACTTTTGTCCCGGTGAAACACGTTTAGATTAGTCTCACACATGATTTCTTTAACAGATTGTTTTTCTACCGAAGGGATTGGGATTTAATTGTTTCCGCTGTGTAAGATTTTTTAAATCTACCATTCACCCCCCATCTGGTAGCTTTTCACGTGCTCTTCGATCCTAAAGATCTAAATTTGTGCTTTGAAAAATAATAAAATACAGCAACAAGTGTCATGCTTTCAGGTATTGAAATAGTTAAGTTTGTGAGATCATGACTTACTTAAATTAGAAATTACATTTGATCTCTAGCATGGCTTACACTACTTTATGTATCTCATTGTTGTGATAGTGTAAGATACTTGATAGTATGACTTGGATGAGCTTTATTTTATATGTATATGTTATAATATGCTCATAATAATTAAAATTTCTCTTTTGAACCTTGCTGAATAAATTGTCAAATGGGGGGAGATAATAAGTGAATTTTTAAAAAACAAATATGCAAGGGGGAGACATTGATTACACATTGCACATATTCACAAGTGTTTTTGGCACGATTCTTCTCAGGGGAAGAATTTCGTTTTCTCATTTTATTTCTATTTTACAAAGGGGAGAAATTGTTTTCAAAACTTTTAATGTGAAGAAGCCAATGTTAGGATCTTAAGTGGTGTTGCCAATGCATTCATCAAGGGGGAGATTGTGAGACCTATTTGTGTTGAATACATTGGTTTTGACAATAAAAGTTTTGAATGCTGCCATAACATCTTTTTAGCAAGGTCTGACTCTAGCTCTGAGCTTCTGCAAGGTCTGACAATAGGTCTGACTTTCTTTGTCTAGGTCCGACATGTTTTTGGATAGCTCCGATGAGCTTTGTCTTTAGCTTCGACATGTCTTTGATAGCTCCAGCATGTCTTTATTAAGCTCCGATATGTTTTGCTAGGTCCGACTTATGTTGGTTAGTTCCGACATGTTTTTCCTAACTCCGACTTTTGGGATGACTAGGTTCGACTAGCTTTGGTTAGCTCTGGCGCTAGGTCCAACTAGCTTTAGTAAGCTCTGGCGCTAGATTGTACTAGCTTTGATAAGCTTCGGTTAGCTTTGGCAAGGTTCAGAGCTTGATCGTAATGTTCCTGCTTTTATCTTTCAATATTTCGAACTTGATTTATATTCTTAGAAAGATTGCTTAGTATTAATTTGCTAAGTTTTTGGTGTGTTTTGGTTGATATGGCTGATATCGTTTTTATATGCTTTGCAACATGCTTATGTGAGGTGCTCACGTAAGGTGTTGTGTTCGAAACTGACTTGAGTCAAGTCGCGGACTTGGGCTTGTACGGATTGGTTGTTTATTCATGTGCAGGTGTTGATTGAGTTCAAGTCATGGCTGGTGACAGGATACTTTGGACTAGTCTCAAGGAGGAGATGAGGTTCCAACAACCAAATTCAGGAGGAATTGTGGTTGAGCGGGTCAGGAGGCCGCGCGGGATGATTGAATCAAGGGCGGTGCATATGAACGTTACTGGACGTCGAAGGAAGGTATTTGCACATATGCATGCGGTGCATGACATGACAACATGGTTCTGAGGATGGTTTATGGATGGGAAGATCTGGTTGGAAGGATCGGATGACTTTGGCTGCGGCAGAGTCGGTTATGGCTCGGTATGGAAAGTATCGAGTTGGTTATGATAGGATTTCGTGTGGGTCACAAATTTGTGTTGTTTTTAGGAACGTGGGATACGTTCCTAAGGTGTTTGGAAGTCTTAAGATTGCTTCTATCTGCGTATAGAAGAGTCTTAAGCAGTTATGGAAAGTTTTGATTCGTGATCTGAGTAGGATTAGAGTCCTAGTTGAGATTGGTTTGGCCTAAGGGCTAGTTATATAAGCAAGGGAGGCCAAAGCTCGTGGTGCACGACTTTGGGGCTATTTCTCTTGTGTTCTATTGAATAAAATTCGTAGTTTGAAGGAACTTTTGTGTCTTGTTCGTCCGACTTGTTCCAGACAAGTTTTACTCGTCGAGTTTCTGGACAGCACTACCTTTCGTCGGTGGTTTTATCATAACTCGAGTTTTACAGATCCAATTTATGTTATTCTTTTTGGGTTGTCTTTACAACTTGATTATATATCATCTGTCAAAATTTCACGGTCATTGGATTTGTGGTTTCTGATCTACACGAGTTTCTTTGCAGTGTTTCAGAACTATTTTTCTCGGGTAGGACAGATTGACCTTTGTTCGATCTTTCGATCATAACTTGAGTTTCTTTCGACGGATTTGAGAGATTATTATTGGGTTGTCTTCGTGACTTGAGTCTCTATGATATATCACTTTTGTCATGGTGAAACACGTTTAGATTAGTCTCACACATGATTTCTTTAATAGATCATTTTTCTGCTGAAGGGGTTGGGATTTAATTGTTTCCGCTGCGTAAGATTTTTTAAATCAACCATTCAACCCCCCTCTGGTAGCTTTTCATGTGATCTTCGATCCTACAATTTCTTTTCACTTTTTAAAGATACATTGTTTGGCCATCCGCAGTGATAAACTGTAAAGCGTATTAGAAAATTTTTGTGATAGCACATATTGGAAGTATAGAATATATAAAGTATGGTTTAGAGAGTAGAGTATGCTTTAAAAAGTGCTGGTGTGGATGGTCTTATTGAGCAGAAATCCATCGGGAGAAACGAAATGACTGGCGGCCCAGGAGCGGCAATGGCAATGCGCCGTGGGCCAAACAATGATGCCCACCGTCGTCGCCGGTGTCGTCGAAGCAAAGCAGGACAAGGTTGCAGCACGCCAGCACACAACCTGTCTGCCCCCGACGATACGGTCCAACCTCCACGCTCTCATCAGCTTCCTCGGCCACGCGCGGCTTTCCCGCACGTCGCTCTCGTCTGTGCCGTTGCTCTCGGTTCCTCTCGCTCCTTCCTGACGACGGTGTGTTGCCGCCGTTTTCGAGCTGTTTACATAGTCATGCAGCAGGTCGATCCAGACGAACAATTTCAGTTGCCTGAGTGGGTGGTGATTGGTGATCAAAGATTCAAAGAACGTAGGAAACGATCTACCACTGCAGAGATGTACAACGGTAAAAAATTACTACTCCTCTCAGATTTTTTTATTTGTCACTGATTAGTTCAAAAATGAACTAGCCGGTGATAAATAAAAAGATTTGAAGACAGTAAAAGGTAAGAACAGAAGGACATAGACTGTCAAGTTGGCACTAAACATGTTACGCCTTCTTCAGATGGCGGCGCAAAAGGTTGCTTGGTTTTCTACCTTTGCTAGCGCTCGAAAGGTGAATATTCTTCAACGACGTCGTCGCTGCTTTCCACGGACACGAAAAAGCACCCCGTGAACTCACTAACCCGGTCGGTCCACGTTGAGATCCGAGGATGCAAAAGAAAAGGCGCTGCTTGCTCTGCGGGGCGCCACCTACTTGCACTGCACCTCGTCAACTTCACGACATTTCTAACATTATTTAAACTGTCACGTTGTGATTACGGTTCTCGGATTAAGCGAGGAGCGTGTAATCCACACATGCGCCATGCAATATTGAACGAGTTTACCTACGGAGCTATGAGACCGCTGTCGTGTTAATCAAACAGTAAACTGTACTCCCTTCATCTTTAAAAGATTGTCGCTTTGTAGTTCCTTTTTAAACTACAAAGCGACAACTTTTTAAGGACGGATGGAGTACTACAGTAACATGTGATGAGTGAGTGAGAGCCGCCGGTTTGAAAATCTGTGTCGCTAAGAAATGCACGCACAGATGTGAAAAAAGCATGGTTCAATCCTCTATAATTTGGATTTAGTTTTTTTCCTTTTACCTAAAAACACCTACTATGTTTCTCAATATTTCTTAATAATCCAAGGCAAAACATGTAAATCGGATGTTGATGATGGATAATAACAACAAAAGATGAAGTACTCTTATCGGCGTACATAGATCTAGGTATTCAAATCCTCGCAAATGGTTTAGATTTCAAAGCTACAAATTATCTTACTTTTAAAAAGTTATTGATTCAAATTGTTTAGATATCTATTTCTCAACAATATGTGATTGTAATGTTTTTTAACAATAAACACTACGAGTTTTGTCACTCCATTTGTACTGACATATTTGGCAATTATTAAGTGGATCAGCATCGTGGCTACTGCTGATGAATAACGGGCATTGAATGAACCCTTGACAGTGTCCTATCTTTCTAGTCGTTGCAATAACTTTAGCAGGTTTCTATGTCTTGGATCTCGGAATAGTAAAGGTGTAATGAATAATCATCGTTGGATGTACGATGTGATAAGGGTACAAGATTATTCTCTAATTTGACAACAACAACAACCAAGCCTTTGTCCTAAACAAATTGGGGCCAGCTAGAAATGAAACCCAAAATTTTTGAAGAAAAGTAATAGTAAAAAAAAAGATGAGAGTAAAATAATACAAATAAAATAATATTCTACATTTTATTTATTTTATAAATGGGTTAATAAGAAAGAAGATAAGAGTAACAAAATTCGAATAAACTAAGATTCTCATTTGAGTTCAGGCTTATTTTTATTTTAACTAAAAGCCACCTACGAAGATGCAACAATTTCTTGTTAATAATCTCAGGCAAAACATGTAAGTTAGGTGTTGATGATGCATAATAACAACAACTGAAGTTGAAGTATTCTTATCATCGCACATAGATCTACGTATTGAAATCCTCGCAAATGGTTTAAATTTTATGGCTACAAATTATCTTACTTTACTAAAAAGTTTCTTGAATCAAATTATTTGGATATATATTTCCAAACGATGTATGTTTGTAATTGTTTTGAACAATAAAACATGACTAGTTTGGTCACGCCATCTATACTGACAAATTTGGCAATTATTAAGTGCATCGACATCGTGGCTGTTGTTGATGGGTGTTGAATGAATTCTTGGCAGTGTTCTATCCTTCTAGACGTTGCAATAACTTTAGCAGGTTTGTCGTGTCTTGGATCTCGGAATAATTAAAGCATAATGAATAATCATAGTTGGATGTACAATATGATAAGGGTACAAGATTATCTCTAATTTGAGTTCAAGTTTATATATTTCTTTAACTAAAAAACACCTACTAAGATGCAATACTCCCTTCTTAATTACACGGGCGAAACATGTAATTTGGGTGTCGATAATGGATAATAAAAACAATAGAAGTTGAAGTATTCTTATTAGCGTATATAAATCTAGGTATTAGAATCCTTGCAAATGGTTTAGATTTCAAGGTGGCAAATTATCTTACTTTACTAAAAATAATTTATTGACTCAAATTGTTTGGATATCTATTTCTCAACAGTGCATGCTTGTAATTTTTTTGAATAATAAAATACTACGAGTTTTTATCACGTCATCTGTACTGATATATTTGGCAATTGTTAAGTGCATCGACATTGTAGTTGTTGCTGATGGATAGAGGTGGGAATTGGGTCGGGCCAAACCCGGGCGGCCCGAAGCACGATGTCGCGGTCCGAGGCCCGGCCCGGCCTGGCATGAAGGTGGTTCGGGCCATGTCGGGCCTAGGTTTTGGGCACGGCGGGCAGCATGGCCCGGCACGACGACGTGGGCCATGCCCGGGCCGGCCCGACACGTCTGTTCTTGAGTTTGCAGCGGTTTTTTATTTTGATTCCTATTTAAATATTCAAACTTGTATTGATTCTGCAAATTAAGTCCAAATTCGATGATTCTTTTTTCTATAGTCTTAAAAAATACTCTCTACCAATTGGAACAATTATTTTCAAACTTATATAGGTATTTTTGTACTTTTTTATAAACAACCAAAACAAATTATATGTACATATTCTTTACTATTTTTTAAATCTCCAAAGAATGAAGATGTTTGTATCAAATTTTGTTTTGTATGTGTATATTCTATATTTCTACATGTATGCATTTTTATAATTTTTTGAGGTACTTCAACATGTGAAGATTCATATTTTCTCTCTTCTCACTCAAAAGCTAATAAGCATATTGAACGTGGCCTAGAGGGGGGTGAATAAGCCTTTTGAATTTCCTGCACACTTAATACAGTCGTCAAAAACTTGATTGACCGGACTAGTCCAGTTATGTGGGCGGACTAGTCCGGTGTGCTGAAATTTGTGAGTTGATTAAGTGTTGTTTGGGAAACTAGGTTCTTTTAGCAGCGGAAAGGAGAACAACAGATTCTTTGATTTAAGATTAGTGTATGAATGCACGTGAAGACTTATGAGCAACTTAAATGGTTGTTTAGCAATCAAGTGATCTAGTGAACAAAACTTAAAGTAAATGAGGCACAAGAGACAAGCGAATTTTTACCGAGGTTGGATCTCACCACGAGATCTACATCCTCATTGAGGAAGCTCACACAGAGCCGGATCTCCAACCCTTTACCTCTTCAAGTCACCACGAAGGCTGACTTGATTCCACTATCACGGGTAATCACCGAATTCATGGGGAAACCTCACACGTTGAGGGCTCCCACAAGAATTACAACGAAAGAGGCGATCAAACACACTTGAAAGTATTACAATGCAGAGTATAAGTGTAGAAAGATCAAACCCCAAGAGCTCACAACGAAGGAACGACGATCTCCCAATCCCGAATCCAAGTGTTCAAATGATTTGACTCCTTTTTGCACCTTAGATGTGTGGGGAGATGTGTTTTAGGCTCTTGGGACAAAGTGGCGGCACTAGGGTTTGTGTTTTCAGCAGTGTTCAACGTGTGTGCTCTTTGGAAGGCCGTGGATTCTCTATTTATATGGTTTCCAAAAAGTTACTGTTGAAAAAACCTAACACCAGACTAGTCCGGTGCAAGTCCGGACTTGTCCGGTCACAGTGTACTTTGAAGTCCAGAAAGTGTGTCGGACTAGTCCGGTCCAAGCTTGGACTAGTCCAGTGCTGTGTGAAGGTGGACTCCAGAAAGTTCAACGGACTAGTCTGCGGACTAGTCTGATCTCCACGGATGGGAGACTCTAGAAAGTTCAACAGACTAGTCCGGTGGACACACGGACTAGTCCGGTCTCCTGAGAGAGGAGACTCTAGAAAGTGTAACAGACTAGTCCGGTGGACACACGGACTAGTCCGGTCTCCCAATATGAGAGACTCCAGAAAGTTCAATGGACTAGTCCGGTGGACACACGGACTAGTCCGGTCTCCCAATATGAGAGACTCCAGAAAGTGAAACGGACTAGTCCGGTCCATGATCGGACTAGTCCGGTGCATTGTGAAATTTAGGTTGATTTTAAAGCCCTTACCCCTGCGCAGAGTTGTGAGCTCTTGGAGTGTGTCTTTCATACACTCCCTATACATTTAAAATCTAATTTGATCTTCCAAGCTCCATCAAGGTATCCCTCTTTGGACACCACTCCATTTTTCACCTTTTTGTGTGCACCGAGCTGTTTCACTTGTTTGTCCTGCAATCATCTCAATAGTTTTATTAGGATCTCATATGTTTTTCATCAATTAGGATATCCTAGATGCACTTACAATCTCCCCGTTTTTGGTGATTGATGACAACCATTTGAGATATCACAATTGAGAATAAAATCTTGATTTTCATAAGGTGTGCACATATGAGAATAACGATAAATCCACAAAAAGCTTCTCACATAAGCACACACCTTATGGTGGGGTGCCTAACAGGTGTGTGATCAATAAAGTGTGATGAAATAAAGATGATCAATAATGAGCATATAGATAATCATTCAAGCAACAATAAGCATCACACATAAGAAAAGAAATAGTGCATCATAAGGTTTTAAAAATAAGTACATGTCCTCGATCACAAAAGCATAAGGACTACAGCTAGAGATAGTCTCAAACTACTAGTCTCAATCTCTCCCTCTTTGGCATCAAGGCACCAAAAAGGGAAAATTGAGGGGAATCACTCATCGCCGCTCCCTTCTTCAGTTTCGGTCCGATCTTCATCTTCACCACCATCATCATTCGTCGGAGCAGGATCTTCCTCAAAGTCCTCGAAGGCGGGCGGGGATCCAACCGGGTCAATCTCCAGCTTGTCACAGATAGCTTTGATGTTGGCATTGACATATTGTTGATGTTTCTTCTGCCTGACTTCAATCTTACGGCAGCAGGCAAAGATAGAGGTGAGCATTTTGAGGACACCACCGGAGGGTTCATGGACAGGTGCAGAGCCAGGAGGAGCAGCTACAGATCATGTGGCATCCACATCCCGTGATTGTTTGGACCTCCTCTCAGCTTCGGGGGAGGCAGGAGCAGCTGGTGCTGAGGGAAGAGTGTACTCGGTGGGCTTTTGTGTCTTCAACCCCGTATGAGAGACATCCTTGACAAACTCAAGACCCGTCACTTTCTCAATCATGAACATGATATACAGGGCATACAAGCAAGACCTATTTGGCGTGATTGAGATGTTCATAATGTCATTGTAGATGTACTCAAAGACATTGAATGGTATCCTTCCACTAATGACCTTCATTAGGGTCCTCAAGGTTCCTTGTATAGTCCCCGCATCTCCATCTTTCGGGGCTATTGTCTCAAGATTCTGTTGAGGACCACAAAGAAGGGCTTCAGATATTTGCTGTTGGGAGGAACATAGGGCATCCTTGTGTCATAGAGGAACTTGAGATCATCCTTCTCCAAGGGTTGCAAATTGTGGATGACAAGATCATGATCCAGAGTATGCTCAAGGTGAAGAATCCTTGCAAACTCATCATAAGTAACACTATACTTGGAACCATGGGTCATCCAAGTAAGACTGTCTCCATCACCCCGAGCAAAGTAGAGCGTAGAGTAGAATTGGGTGATGATCTCATTGTTCCAGTCATTCTCAAAAGAAAACAGTTCCTTCAGACCGTGCCACTACAGGGCCTTAACCACCTCACGGAAGGCATGATATTTCTTCGAGTGCATGTACCCAATGTTCACCCATTGACTCTTCACAACGGGATTCTTCATCTTCATGTACACATGCTCGTAGTAGTCGGCATGGAAGTTGCTCCAGAATCTTGGGTTTGAGCATTGCCGAGGTTGATTATACACATTAATCTTCATGAAGCTATCGGCAAGCTCACCCCCTTTCCCAGTGAAATCCTCACTGGAACGTTGCCTGTTGCGGTGACTTGGGTTTTTCATCTTCAGGGGCCCAATGGGTCCGCTAGCAAGCCCCTTCCCTTTGTTGAGAGCCCTCCTTGGCCCTGAGGAGCTCTCGGCAGCTTTTCCTTGGGCCTTCTTGACAACCACCTTTCTCTTCTTAGGTAAATTGTCGTCAGAGGGTGGAGAGTGGACATGGACATCATGTCTTTTGTTCATGTACCTCTCCTTGGCTCTCCTCGCCTTCTCACGGTCAACTTCTTCATCAACGTGGAAAGAACTGTCATCTGAGCTTGAAGACATCGTGCCTAATAAAGAGTTCATGGATTAGATAAGAATGAACCAAGGATCGAGGTCAATTTAGGGATTCAGATGTCAGAGATTGGACTTGTCCGGGTTCAGAGTGCGGACTTGTCCGGCGTACCGGACTTGTCCGTATCTGAGCGCCGGACTAGTCCGGCCTGGCAAGAACCCTAATGATTTCCTTGAATTCCAAAACTTCTATCCAAGGATACAAAAAGACATGAAGGTGGTAGGAATACATCTAGGAAGCCAATGTACAACCTTGGAATCAAAGGAAGCGAGCTAGAATGAGAAAAGTTGAGATTTTTGTTTGAGGGAGAATTTTACCGAGATTTGAAGATTCGAGTTGAAGAAGCTTGAATCTGTCCGGGGGGGATCAACTCGTCGAGGAGAGGATTCCCCACGGAGGAAACTTGATTTTTAAGGGCTCAACTCGAAGGTCTCTTTGGGGGGGGGGGGGAGCTAGGGTTTAGGAGTGAAGAGGAGAGGTGAGGGCTCAACTCGAAGTGGAGGGAGGTTTGAAATTTTGATTTGGGCCGGCCAGCTGCTTATATACGCGACCGACCGGACTAGTCCGGTGCCCCTGGAAAACCTAGGAAAGAGACTGTCCGGACTAGTCCGGTGGCAAACCTGACTAGTCTGGTGCCCCTGGAAAACCTAAGTATTTGAGATAATTAATAGTGATCCAAGGACAAGTTTTGCAAATAATCTTGGTACTTATGACCAGAAGGCAATCAACAATGAAAAGTGGTCATAAAATCCAAGATTTCTTCATTAAAATTAGTTTTCTTAGAAGAAAAAGAGGTGAGGAGCAGTTTTTAACAATAAAATGCGATGTTTGAAGTTTCAACCAGGTATGCAACGTTTCAAGCCACATTTCGAGAGTCAAGAATATTAAGTTCATTTCTAAGCTCACAAAACCTTTTCTCATCTAATGGTTTGGTGAAAATATCTGCAAGTTGTTTTTCAGTCCTAACATGTGAAATAGCAATGTCACCTTTTAATGAATGATCTCTAAGAAAATGATGACGGATATCTATGTGCTTAGTTCTTGAGTGCTCTACAGGGTTGTGTGCAATTTTTATAGCACTTTCATTATCACATAGAAGCGGGATATGGCTAAGATTGTAGTTGTAGTCCCTAAGAGTTTGTCGCATCCAAAGTAGTTGTGCACAACAACTACTGGCTGCAACATACTCTGCTTCCGCTGTGGAAAGAGCAATGGAGTTTTGCTTTTTAGATGACCAAGAAACTAGGGACCTACCAAGAAACTGACAAGTCCCTGACGTGCTTTTTCTATCGACTTTACATCCTGCATAGTCGGCGTCGGAATACCCTATCAAGTTGAACTTGGATCCTTTAGGATACCAAAGGCCCAAGTTGGGTGTGTGCACAAGATACCTTAGGATTCTTTTTACAGCAATTAAGTGACACTCTTTAGGTGCGGCTTGAAACCTTGCACACAAGCAAACACTAAGCATAATATCTGGCCTAGATGCACATAAATAAAGTAGGGAACCAATCATGGACTGATATACCTTTTGGTCCACATTTGTACCATCATCATTGATGTCGAGATGTCCATTAATGGCCATGGGTGTCTTGATGGGCTTGGCTTTGTCCATATTGAATTTCTTGAGAATGTCCTGTGTATATTTGGTTTAGCTTATAAATGTACCTTCTCTTAGTTGCTTCACTTGGAATCTCAAGAAGAACTTCAATTCGCCCATCATTGACATCTTGAACCTATCTGTCATAATTTTGCTAAACTCTTCACAGAAAGATTTGTTAGTGGATCCAAAAATAATGTCATCAACATAAATTTGACATACGAATAGATGATCATCACAATGTTTAGTAAAAAATGTATAGTCAGCTTTACCAATTTTGAATCCATTCTGAGTCAGAAAATCTCTAAGGCACTCGTACCAAGCTCAAGGAGCTTGTTTGAGACCATAGAGAGCCTTACGCAGTTTGTAGACATGATCGGGATACTCTTGGTCTTCGAATCCTGGTGGCTGCTCCACATAAACTTCCTCCTTGATTGGACCATTTAGGAAAGCGCTTTTGACGTCCATTTGATACAGCTTAAAATTATGATGAGTAGCATATGCCAATAAAATGAGAATGGACTCAAGTCTAGCTACAGGAGCGAAAGTTTCATCGAAGTCCAAACCTTCGACTTGAGAATAACCTTTGGCCACCAATCTCGCTTTATTTCTTATTACTACTCCATGTTCATCTTGCTTGTTCCGAAAGACCCATTTGGTTCCAACGATGTTCCCCTTTGGTCTCTCCACCAGCTCCCACACTTCATTTCTCTTGAAGTCGTTCAACTCCTCTTGCATCGCCATCACCCAGTCTGGATCCCTTAAGGCTTCTTCTACCCTGTATGGTTCCATAAAAGACACAAAAGAATAGTATTCACAGAAATTTGCAACTCGAGATCTAGTAGTTACTCCCTTAGCAATATCTCCAATGATATTATTGACAGGATGGTCTCTTTGCACGCTCTGATGTACTCTCGGGTGTGGAACTTGTGTAGTTGCTTGTTCTTCATTATCTTCATGTTCATTGTCTCCCCCTAGATCATTGATCCCATGATTATCTTGATATTCTTGATTTTCCTCATCTAATCTTGTGAAAGAGCTCCCCCTTGATCATTGCCTCCGTGTTGCAGTTCATCTTGTGCATTTGAGTCGAAAGTTCGCTCTTGTGGTAAGATATCACCAAGTCCTATTTTCTTCAGTGCTTCATATGGAGCTTCCTATTTATCTAGTACACACTTATCAACTTGCTCCACTTGTGAGCCGTTAGATTCATCGAACACTACGTCATGTGCTACTTCAACAAGGCCGGACACCTTGTTGAAGACACGATAGGCGTAGGCATTCGATTCATAACCGAGCAAGAACCCTTCATCGGACTTCGAAGCAAAATTTGAGGCCCTCGGCTTCTTGTTCAGAATAAAACATTTACAACCAAAGACATTGAAGTAGGAAACATTAGGCTTTTTACCGGTAAGGAGCTCATATGGAGTTTTCTTCAATAGTCGGTGGAGGTACAACCGATTCGTGGCATGACAAGCGATGTTCACCGCTTCTGCCCAAAATTGATCTGATGTCTTGTATTCATCCAACATAGTTCTGGCCATTTCGATCAATGTTCTGTTCTTCCTTTCGGCCACTCCGTTTTGTTGAGGGGAGTAGGGTGCCGAGAACTCATGCTTTATTCCTTCTTCATTGAGATACTCTTCAACTTGGAGGTTCTTGAATTCTGTCTTGTTGTCACTTCTGATGTTCTTTATGGTTGATGAGAATTCGTTCTGAGCTCTTTTCAGAAACTTCTTGAGAATTCCCTGAGTTTCTAATTTATCATACAAGAAAAATACACAGGTAAATCTTGAAAAATCATCAACAATTACTAAACCGTATATGTTACCGCCGATGCTGATGTACGAAATTGGACCAAAGAGATCCATGTGGAGGAGTTCTAGCGGTCTTGCGGTAGTCATCACATTCTTGGCGGGGTGTGGTGCTCCAACTTGTTTTCCTGCTTGACAAGCGCTGCACGGCCTGTCTTTTTCAAAAACCACATCCTTAAGACCATGAATGTGACCACCTTTTAGAAGTTTCTGCAGATTTCTCATCCCAACATGGGCTAGCCGTCTATGCCACAGCCATCCCATGTTGGTCTTAGCAACCAAGCAAGTGTTGAGTTCGACTTTATCTTTGTTGAAATCAACAAGATAAAGCTTGCCCTTCAACATTCCTTGAATGCAATCAAGCCATCGCTTCTTCTAAAAACGGTCACACCCTTATTAGTGAATAAACAGTTGTAACCTTTGTCGCATAGTTGAGATATTGACAAAAGGTTATAATCTAGAGAATCTACATGTAAAACATTAGATAAGGTGTGTTGAGAGGATATTTCAATGTTACCGCTACCAAGGACCTTTCCTTGGTTGTTGTCTCCGAAGTATATGCCTTCACTTGGATCCTTGTTGTACTCGTACTCCACAAACATACCTCTCTCTTCGGTCATGTTATTTGTGCATCTGCTATCTAGCACCCATTTAGATCCACCGGAGGAGTAAGCCTGCAAAAAAGAATTATTCTTTGGTTTGAGGTACCCAAGATTGCTTGGGTCCTCTCAGGTTAGTCACAAGAGTCTTGGGCACCCACACACAAGTTTTCAAGTTCTTGTGGTGTGGCCCTCTATATTTAGCAATGACTTTTACATGTTTGGCTTTCATAAGAACATAGGAAGCATCAAATGTATGAAACAATATTTGTAAATCATATTCATGGGATTTTTCGTTAACAAAGACAATTCTATTCTTAGCATGATTAGGAGTGGACATGTGTTCGTTTCTGTCAAAACCAAGGCCATCTTTGACATTAGGAGGTCTAGTGACCATATATGCACTACGTGCATATTTGATCTTCTCCTTATCAAAGATGCCGCTCGGAGAACCATGCAAATTATGAGAAGTTGAAGTGTTAGAAGTAACATTCTTCTTACTAGAGCAAGTGCAAGTTTTGATTGTTGTCGAACTCATATCTTTGGAGGAAGAGGAGTCACTTTGCTTGAGTGACTCAACTTGCACCTCAGGATCTTGTTAACTTTCGACAAGTTAGCAAGTTCTTCCTTGATTGCAATATGTGACTCAAGGCTAGCTCAACTTCAAGCGACTCGTTCTTCTCTCTTTCAAGCTCGAGAAGCTTTTCAACTTCTTGATATCTCTTCCTTTCACGGATGAGCATATCTTCTTGTCGGTTAAGAAGTTACTCCTTTTCAAAGATTTTGTTCGACAACATTTCCATTTTCTTTAAAGCAATTTTACTTAGTCCTCTAAACATTTCTTCAGTATCACTAGAGCTATCAAAGTCATCAATAGAGGAATTTAACGTAGGAGGAGTAAGTCGAACCTTTTTCTTGCCTTACTTAGCCATAAGGCAAGTGTGGTTGTTCATGTCTCGTTCTCCCATGTTTGGGAAGAGTGTAGCTTTCATAGTGGGTTTCTTGACTGCGATAGTGGCTATCTCTTCTTCTTCATCGGAGGAGGACTCGTCGTTTGAGTCCACTCCTTGCCAATATGAGCTTGATGGGCTTGTCTCCTTTTTCTAAAATTTTTCTTTTCTTGAGGTCTTGTTTCCTTCTTCTTTTTATTTTCTTCATAGGGGCAGTCCACCATGAAGTGACCATACTCTCTGCAGTTGTAGCAAGTGCGTCGAGCCTTGGATTTTCCTTTATCCTTGCTTTTGCCTTCATTTGCATTGTTGCCGTGTCTTCTTTTCATCATACGTTTGAACTTCTTGATAAATAGTACCATTTCTTCATCATTAAGATCAGTGCTCTCGTCACTTGTATGCCCATCGTCTTGGTCTTCACGAGTTTCCTTAGGTTTGGGTATGCACGTTGCCTTGAGAGCAACTTCTTTCTTCTTGGAAGAGGTGAGTTCGGCTAAGTCTTTGACGTATTGAGCCTCTTTCTCCATCATTTCATGATTTATGATATTCCCCAGTAACTCATCCGGAGTCATTTTGTGAAATCCGGGGCTTTCTCTAATCATCAAGCAAAGTGTAACATTTCTTGGCATAAAGGCTCTAATCATTCTCTTGACCATCTCGTGATCCATCCATTTCTTACTTCCATAGGCACGAATTTTGTTGATGAGTGCCTTCATCCGGTTGTACATGTCTTGAGGTGATCCTTCTTCAATAGCAAATCTCCCCAACTCTCCTTCAAGCATCTCAATTTTAGCTTCACGAACCGATCTATTTTCTTCGTGAGCAATCTTAAGTGTATCCCAGATTTCTTTTGCACTTTCTAAGCCATCGATCTTGGTGAATTCCTCTCTGCTTAGTGATGACGTGATCACGCCGACGTCTTGTGCATTTCTGTGAATCTCTTGTTCTTGTTCTCGGGTGAGTTCCTCATCCGTGTCCGGGATATCTATGTCAGTGCAAACAATGTGCCACAGACTAGGATTTAGGGATATTAGATGCATCTTCATGTTGTACTTCCACATGGTATAGTCACTTCCGTCAAACTGTGGAGGCTTTCCCATAGGAATGGAGAGATAGTGATTGTTTGAATTGAGACGGTTGTAGTTGTAAGGATGTCGGGAGTAGTTGCGATGACCACTCCCCGTCGTCTTCTCTTCTTCTTTTCCTTTTTGCCCTAGCAGTTTCTTTCTCAGGAGTGCTTTTAGTTGCCGCACTTCTTCATCATCATGTGGGCTTTCTTTCAGCACATCGAAGGCTTTTGCTTCTTGTTCCTCCTCATTGATGTTCATCTTCGGGATATTGTTGTTCTTCTCAAAGGCCATTGATCTCTCCGAGATGTGAGTCTTGTTGGTGGAGAACCTTGCTCTGATACCAATTGAACGTGGCCTAAAGGGGGGTGAATAGGCCTTTTGAATTTCCTGCACACTTAATAGAGTCGTCAAAAACTTGATTGACCGGATTAGTCTGGTTATGTGGGCGGACTAGCCTGGTGTGCTGAAATTTGTGAGTTGATTAAGTGTTGTTTGGGAAACTTGGTTCTTTTAGCAGCTGAAATGAGAACAATAGATTCTTTGATTTAAGATTAGTGTATGAATGCACGTGAAGACTTATGAGCAACTTAAATGGTTGTTTAGCAATCAAGTGATCTAGTGAACAAAACTTAAAGTAAATGAGACACAAGAGACAAGCGAATTTTTACCGAGGTTCGATCTCACCATGAGATATACGTCCTCGTTGAGGAAGCTCACACAGAGTCGGGTCTCCAACCCTTTCCCTCTTCAAGTCACCACGAAGGCCAACTTGATTCCACTATCACGGGTAATCACCGAGTTTGTGGGGCAACCTCACACGTTGAGGGCTCCCACAAGAATTACAACGAAAGAGGCGATCAAATACACTTGAAAGTATTACAATGCAGAGTATAAGTGTAGAAAGATCAAACCCCAAGAGCTCGCAACGAAGGAACGACGATCTCCCAATCCCGAATCCAAGTGTTCAAATGATTTGACTCCTTTTTGCACCTTAGATGTGTGGGGAGATGTGTTTTAGGCTCTTGGGACAAAGTGGCGGCACTCGGGTTTGTGTTTTCAGCAGTGTTCGACGTGTGTGTTCTTTGGAAGGTCGTGGATTCTCTATTTATATGGTTTCCAAAAAGTTACCGTTGAAAAAACCTAACACCAGACTAGTCCGGTGCAAGTCCGGACTTGACCGGTCACAGTGTACTTTGAAGTCTAGAAAGTCTGCCAGACTAGTCCAGTCCAAGCTCGGACTAGTCCGGTGCTGTGTGAAGGTGGACTCCAGAAAGTTCAACGGACTAGTCTGCGGACTAGTCCGATCTCCACGGATGGGAGACTCCAGAAAGTTCAACGGACTAGTCCGGTAGACACACGGACTAGTTCGGTCTCCTGAGAGAGGAGACTCCAGAAAGTGTAACGGACTAGTCCGGTGGACACACAGACTAGTCCGGTCTCCTAATATGAGAGACTCTAGAAAGTTCAACGGACTAGTCCGATGGACACACGGACTAGTCCGGTCTCCCAATAAGAGAGACTCCAGAAAGTGAAACGGACTAGTCTAGTCCATGATCGGACTAGTCCGGTGCATTGTGAAATTTAGGTTGATTTTAAAGCCCTTACCCCTACGCAGAGTTGTGAGCTCTTGGAGTGTGTCTTTCATACACTTCCTATACATTTAAAATCTAATTTGATCTTCCAAGCTCCATCAAAGTATCTCTCTTTGGACACCACTCTATTTTTCACTTTTTTGTGTGCACCGAGCTGTTTCACTTGTTTGTCCTCCAATCATCTCAATAGTTTCATTAGGATCTCATATGTTTGTCATCAATTAGCCAAAACCCACAAGGGATATCCTAGATGCACTTACACATACGAGGCAATCTTCAAATTCAAACACACTTTCATTCAAACAAAGTTCGAAATTCTTTAAAAAATCATGGAGGTTGGTGTCATCATTAAAAAGCCTGACAAAAAATTCACTCATTAAGTCGATGTATTATTCAAGATATAAAAATGACAAAAACTCCCCAAATCCCTTTTTTATTTTTTTTTTGTTCTGATCAATTTATTATGTTTCTCAAACTCAAGTTCATAGGACACATGAAATACAACATCCTTAGACTCCAGTACTTTTTTTAAGATTTTTTTGAATTTTTTGTCCATGTATTGCATAAAAAACTCAAAATTCATTTTTCTTTGTTTTTTATTCTCTGCAATATATTATTATTTTGAATGTAATTTTTTTAGAACATGTAATTCAACTCTTTCAATCTACACAAAAATTTTCATATTTTTTTGAAGGCTTTTTGGCTATGTATTCAAAAAAAATTGTGCTCAAATCAATTTTTAAATGTTGTTGGGCCAGCCTAGTAGTGCTGGTCTGATGTTGTTTTTTCATTTTTATTCAAATTTGAAAGTTCAAACTTGTATAGTTTCTTCAAATTTGGTCCAAATTCGATGATTTTTTATAAATTATTCAAAAAATATTCTCTATCACTTTAGTAGTTTTACATATTTTTTTTCATTTTTGTCCATTTATTTCATTAAAACTTGATTTTTATTAAAAATTTAATTGTTTTTGGGCTTAAATCAGTGAATTGGGTTGTGCTCGGGCCTAGCCCAGCCCGAAGGGGGCCCGTCCGGCCCCGGGCCGTGCCTGGGCCTAAATTTTCGGCCGCCGGCCCGAGCTGGCCCGACGTGCTTTCGGGCCCGGGCCATTTCGGCCCGAAGGACGAACGGGCCGTGCCGGGCCCGCCCGGGCACGGCCCGAGTCCCACCTCTACTGATGGATAACGGGCGTTGGATGAATCATTCACGGTGTTTAATGCTTCTAGCCGTTGCAATAACTTTAACGGGTTTCTCGTGTCTTGGATTTCACAATAATAGAAGTGTAGTGAATAATCCTAGCTGGATGTACAATGTGACAAGGGTAAAAGATTATTCTCTAATTTAAGTTCAGATTTTTATTTTTATTTTAACTAAAAAACACCTAATAAGATGTAATAATCCCTTTTAGTGACCCCAAGCAAAACTTGTAATTTGGATGTCAACGATGGATAATAACAACAATAGATGTTGAAGTATTCTTATCTCATACATAGATCTAAGTATTGAAATCCTCGTAAATGGTTTAGATTTTGAGGCTATAAATTATCTTACTTTACTAAAAGTATTTTTTCCTTGATTCAAATTGTTTGGGTAGCTATTTCTCAACATTGCATGCTTGTAATTTTTTGAACAATAAAACGCTACGAGTTTTGATCACACCGTTTGTACTGACATATTTGATAAGTGTTAAGTGCATCGACATCGTGGTTGCAACTGACGAATAACAGGCGTTGAATGAATCATTGGCAGTGTTCTATACTTCTAGCTGTTGCAATAACTTTTGCGGGTTTCTTGTTTCCCGATACTATAAGTTTTGATCACACCATCTGACATATTTGGCAATTGTTAAGTGTATTGGTAAAGTGGCTCCAGATGACGAATAACGTGTGTTGAATGAATCACTGGTAGTGTTATATGCTTCTAGCCGTTGCAATACCTTTTGTGAGTTTCTTGTATTCCGACACGCCGTTTGTACTGATATATTTGGCAATTGTTAAGTGTATCGGTATCGTGGCTGCAGATGATGAATAGCGGACGTTGAATGAATCCTTGGCAGTGTTCTATGCTTCTAGCCGTTGCAACAACTTTTGCGGGTCTCTTGTATTCTGACACTACGACTTTTTGTCACACCGTCTGTATTGATATATTTGACAATTGTTAAGTGTATCAGCATCGTGGCTGCAAGTGATGAATAACGGACGTTGAGTGAATCCTTAGTAGTGTTCTATGCTTCTAGCCGTTGCAATAACTTTTGCGGGTTTCTTGTCTCCCGATACTATAAGTTTTGATCACGCCATCTGTAGTGACATATTTGGCAATTGTTAAGTGTATTGGTATCGTGGTTGCAGGTGACGAATAGCGTGGGTTGAATGAATCACTGGCAGTGTTATATGCTTCTAGCCGTTGCAATACCTTTTGTGAGTTTCTTGTATTCTGACACTACGAGTTTTGACCACGCCGTTTGTACTTACATATTTGGCAATTGTTAAGTGTATCGGTATCGTGGCTGCAAATGATGAATAACGGACATTGAATGAATCCTTGGCAGTGTTCTATGCTTCTAGCCGTTGCAACAACTTTTGCGGGTTTCTTGTATTCTGATACTACGAGTTTTTGTCACACCGTCTGTATTGACATATTTGGCAATTGTTAAGTGTATCAGCATCGTGGCTGCAAGTGATGAATAACGGGCGTTGAATGAATCCTTAGCAGTGTTCTATGCTTCTAGCCGTTGCAATAACTTTTGCGGGTTTCTCGTGTCCGGGATCTCGGAATAATAAAGGTTTAATGAATAATCGTAGTTGTATGTACAATGTGATAAGGTACAAGAATTTTCTATAAATAGGCAATGGAATTTTCTCACTTGCACATACTCCAGATTTTATTTGTTTGCCAGACGCGCCTTGCACTTGTTCCCCCGCTTCGTCTCATCCCAAGTTCACCACACCGGTCTGCGCCAAGCCGCCACCTCGCCGACGCTGCAGCCTCCTATTTCGTCCTGGGCTGCGTTCGAGGCGAGCGATCGGACTAGAACAAGCCGAGGATCACGGTTTTCTTGAAGGAAGGGGATGGGAGGCCTCTGCTCAAGGGTTTCAGTCGTCGACAAGTCGCCGAGCGACGCCACGCTTGGCCGGAACCTGGCTGCCAATGACGAGCCTGGGTCGGTGGAGGGGGAGAATCCGCCGGTTCCCTTAGAGGATGCGGCCGCGAAGCGGATGGAAGAGCAGCAGCACCAGTCTCTCTCGTCCCTGGAGAGTGTTGTGGCTGGGCTTGCTTTTCAAGGTGAGGCAAGCGCCGGCGACGACACCGAGTCCAGAGCCTTGCCGCGGCTGGCCCGCTCTATGTCGCAGAAGGCAGGCCTGGGCAAGGCGAGAGGTGGCGCTGCTAAGGTTTGAGGAATTCTTGACGCCTTTCGTTTTTATCTGCGCTGAATTTGAACGCAATGCAGCATGTTTTTGTTAGCTAGTAGATGTTCCGAGGTACTCCTTTCATTTCAAAATACTCCCTCCGTTTTTTTATTTGTCATAGGTGAGTTCAATTTTGAGCTAATCGGTGACAAATAAAAAAACGGAAGGAGTTGTTAACATTGATTAGCTCAATTTTGAACGAATCAACGTTATTTATTTTGAAACGGAGGGGGTACCATTTAAGATTGCACTTATATATTGCTGCTACTTATAACAATCCGATAGCTCTAATCATGATACTGATAAAAAAAACTCGGCCTCAGGGGAAAAGCCTTCCCCGCAGTATTGCATTAAGACCATCCGCAGTGGTTCACTGTAAAGCTTACTGTACTGTAAATATATAATAGATTACTAAAAATATAGAATATGTGTCCAAAGTGAAATGTTGAAAGTATAGAGGATATACTAGAAGTATAGAGGTATAGAATAAAACCGCTGCGGATGGTCCGGGCAGTTAAAGGTTACGAAAGCTAGCCCCTGAATCCCTGGTTACTTGAATTATCCTTTATTTTCATAAACATTTAATTCAAGATGTATATTTCTGGTTTAATGTTGTGCTTATGGCAGAGATTGTTAGGTAGGCTTCTCTATCATTCTTAATGGACCTTTTTTTTTTTGTTCTGAAACAGGTTTCAGAAGTGAGCTCACTGTTAGGTAGAGCTAGCACTGCTGGACTTGGGAAAGCAGTAGAGGTTCTAGACACACTTGGCAGTAGCGTTACAAGTTTAAATGCTAGTACTGGTTTTGCGTCAAGTTCTGCTGCAAAGGGAACCAAAATATGTGTGTTGGCATTTGAGGTGGCAAAAACCATAGTTAGGGGCTGCAATTTGATGCGTTCTGTTTCGAAGACAAGCATAAAGCATTTGAAGGAAGTGGTGCTTCCATCAGGAGGTGTTCAACTCCTTGTATCCAAAGATATGGACGAATTACTCAAGATTGCAGCTGCTGACAAAAGGTTAGTGCTGATCTTGCACTTCATATCATGTATCCTAACTGAAAAGGTTTCTTGTACATATTACTCTTCCAGATATATACTAAAATAAATGTACTTCAGCCTTTCTTACTGCCAGTTCAGTTCTCAATTGGTTTATTCCAACAGGGAAGAGTTGAAAGCATTCACAAAAGAGGTTGCTCGCTTTGGAAATTACTGCAAAGATCCTCAGTGGCACAACTTGGATCGCTACTTCGAGAAGTGCAGTTCTTTTCAACCCCTGCATTTGCAAACATCTTTGTTTTAGGCTACTAACATGTATTTCTGTTTTGATTGCTTTAGGCTGGCACCGGAACGACTACCGCAGCATCACCTGAAAGAAGATGCACAATCAGCGATGCAGCAATTGATCATTTGTGCTCAGGGTACAACGGTAAGGATGTCCTGACTAATTTAGCAATAGTTTGTCGCCTTTTTCCTTTATATACAACACTATTTTTCCTGCCTCTGTTTTCAGCTTTCAGCTCTAACCAATGATTTTAGATCTATCTTGACTTGACAAAGATAAAATATAGCATTCGCATAATATACAACTTCCGTGATTGGCTGCAATGTATTATGGTAGATGTGAGCAGTTGAAATAATACAATGGACACATGCAGGACTAGAAAGTAGTTTTATTTGAATAAGGAGTCCTTAGGATCCTTGATTAAGTTGGTAATTTTATAGAGTTGTACAATTCGGCCTTTTTACTCTTGTTGTTGATCTCACGCTACTGAGTTATCTTCTCTTTATAGTTTATACTTTTTCGGTCCTCAGGAATTATATCATGAAGTACGTGCTTCGGGTAGATTTCAAAGTGATCATCGTAGTAAACAGAGAGAACAGGGTGGCTCGACTTCAAAAGGTCAGTTTCATTCTTGACCTGTAATACCACATTTAATATCTTGTCTGGCTGTACAACATCACGTCTTAGGCCCCGTTTGGATACAAAGAATTTCATAGGACATTTTAGAGAATTGATTTCTAAGGAATGCTGACATCACGTGGTGTTTGTTTCAAAGGAATGGAGGTTACCATTCCTCTGGAAAGGCCCCTTTCCTTTACAAAATGTAGGAACTAAAAGCTCTAGTTTGAACCAATGTTTTGTGCTGGAGGTGAAGGAGAGAGAGTGTTTGCAGGTTATATTACTTAGGTAGCCACAATTACATGAGCATTATATTGCAACTTTTAAGAAAAGACACAATTTATTTTATGCACTTAGCATTATATTACTTAAGAACATGGACCAAACCTTCTCAATGTTGACTATAATTTGTGGTTAAATAAACTTTGCATTCATAGATCAGAAATATAATTTGTTGTATAATTCTCCAATCTTGAATTCGACTCTAATATATTTTCATTTTTTCAAATTCATGTATTACAAATTCCTGCAAGCCAAACAACAAAAGTTATCAATTCTTTTGTTTTTTATTCCTGTAGTTTTCTCACATTCCACATTCCTATGTTTTCTTCGTTCTTACGTTTTTTCTTATTCCTATATTTTTATTCATACGTTCCAAACAGGGTCTTATGAAAATCCGTGCTTAATCATCCAAGGAAAATATGTGTGCCACTTCGCTGAATAACATGTATTAACATTTTACTTCGACAGCCTTTTTCAAAAAAAAACATTTTACTTCGACAGTTCATTCCATTCTGCAAATAGTCCTTGTCAGTTATAAATAGAATTGTCCCCGATTTGTTGTTGTTCCATTCTCTTTTTTTTTCAAAGCGAAAAAACTGAATAGAAGTGGAATTTTGAGGGCGGGATCTATCTCCTTTTATTCGTTAATATTAATCTTGCGACATGGTTTAGTTGAATTATAAAACTTCTGATTTATTTGCAGGAGATAGTCTGCATTTACTGACACAGGAAGTGAAGGGTCAGAGTCAGCATGTTAAAAGCCTGAAAAACAGGTCACTTTGGTCCAAGAATATGGAAGAGGTTGGTATCAGGTCTCTTTATTATGCATTATATTATCAAATGCAGCCAGGGATTGCACTTTTGACGACATTGTTTCCACAAAATAAAGTTTATGGCACCGCTCTTACTGCATCCTTTTCCATATGTAATCATCAATCTATGAATCATAATTAAGTCACGTATTTTTCTAGATAATGGAAAAGCTCATTGATGTTGTCCACTTCTTACACATGGAGATGTATAACGCCTTCGGTTGTGCTGGTATAGTCCTTATAACTCCTTATGGTTCCTGTCTTAATTATGTCGTAGTTTGGATTGCTTCTAACTTAGTGTTTCTTTAGTACTTTGAGAGTACATTTATCATTATATTGCTTTGTCAAGGGTAACATTTATTACATGAACTCTGTCGCAGCATATCAAACCAAATTAGTTGTCTGTTTTAGCTATTTTCAAATCTTTATGGTAGTTCATTTTTCCCATTCAGTTATTCTTTATTCTTATTGAGCAAAATCATGATCTAAACATACTTGTAGTATAAAGAAGCTCTTACAGGTTTTAGCTATTTCCGAGTATTTTAGGTGGTTGTCTTGTTTAACAGAATCATGATTTAAACATGTACTAGACAGGGCATCAAATCAAATGCACGTGCATTGTTTAATCCTATTAGCAAATCTGCTTGCACATCTTAGAAATTAGAATTGTACTGTTCCACGATATGAATAACACAATGCATTCATTATCTTACTCAAAACCACTTTAAACTCATGTCAAGGTTTATTCATGCACAAACAACTAATCTCTGACATTCTTGGTATGTAGACACTGAAGAGCCTCAAGAACTTGTGAAACGCCAGAACAGATTGGGACCAGCAGGGCTTGCGTTGCATTATGCTAGTACCATCAACCTGATTGATACTTTCGTAAGTTCACACTCTACTAAGCATCTTATTGAACTAGTTTGTGATTACAAGGATAATTGGGTCAATTTTCCAATAGAAAAGATATCATGGACTGTCAATGTAACATGCCTTTATCAAGTTCAATTGCATGGTTCAAGATGCTGTTAAAAAGCACTGCATATCTAACAAGGACCACTACAATCAGTTTCTGTGACGTTATAATCATTATCCTCTGTGACAGCTCATTTTCTGGGATGAATGTGTTAACTTGATTTTGTTTGATCAACTGACAGGTTTCTCGACCAAGAGAAGTCACTGCGTACACGAGGGATACATTGTACCGTGGTTTGCCACCTACCATCAAATCTACTCTCCATTCTAAGCTACGCTCTTTTAAACTCAAAGAAGAGGTGTGCCAGACTCGAGTCTCATATTTGATAATTGTGCTAAGTTATGACCTTAACATGGTTCTGCCAAATGGATGCAGCTTACAGCTACCCAAATCAAAGCTGAAATGGAGAAGATTTTGCGATGGCTTGTCCCTTTTGCAAAAAACACAGTGAAGTAATTTAGTCTACCTTTATCACATAAGATATGATTATTTACAGCTGCAAAAATTACTCACATCTTACATATAATGTGATTTACTTGTCCATATCAGGGCACACCATGGCTTCGGCTGGGTTGGAGAGTGGGCAAAGAAAGGGTGAGCCTCTCTATATCATTCTGAATTTCTACTAGTGAAACTTAAGTCTATCGTGATGTAAATTGAAGATGATGGAACTCTAATTGTAGTAACGACCTTTACCTGATCCAGATCTGAGATAGACTGCAAGGTATCAGGAAAAATGGATTTCACTAAAATCGAGACACTATATTATGCTGAAAAGGAGACGACCGAAGCACATATACTTCAGCTTGTTGTCTTGCTTCATCACCTGATCCGAAAATCAAGAAATGACAATGAAGCTGGAAGGTCTAATATCAAATCCCCCATTAGTTCATCAACACAAAGGAATACTAAAATCACACTGATACCAGATGAAGCAAGCAATTCATCATCAATTCTCTCACGAAAGGATCAAGACATGCTAAGGGATGTGAAGTACTGGAAATTCATCCCTAGAATTAGTAAAAGTCAAGACTTTGACACCCACAGCAAACGGAGTAGGTTGACCAAGAGCAAGAGCCATTCTTCAGCCAGCGGCAACAGGAAAGACTTGCTCTCAGCCAGGAGGTTTTCCATGCTTCCCGTTATTGACTTCGAGATTGATAGGACTAAAGATTTGGATCTAATCGACAGGCTTGATGATCTCAAAATACAGTGACAAATGATACTAACTGGAGCATAAACCTGAATTTTGTGCAGTGTCTGCAATCCTGAAATCCATAGAACCAGAAGGGATGTAGAGAATTAACATTTATCTACAGTAAGGCCACCCGTGAGAGGTGTCAAATTGGAGCCAAGAGAAACCGCAAAATATTGTCTTGTACATCCTGTACCAAATATAATAGGCAAACAATGTTGTAAAAATTACCAGTTTGCACCTCTACAAGAAATGAAAATGCATGTCCTGAAGAAAGGACAAAGGAGAGAGTGAAGGATCTCAAAGTTCTGAATTTTCATGGCCAGAATAATGATCCAGTGTTCCATAAAAATAAAATAAAAATAAAAATGAGCCTTAATATTTGGAATGGAAATCTAAGGCAAAGTTGCACCTTCTTTCACTTGTCAAAGGTACCATTACAATTCGGAAAGAGAGTTGAGCCAAATCACCTGATCAAACAGTTAAGCTCAGTCTCTCTAGACTGCCTAGTGGCAAGCTGAGGATTTCTGATGTGTTCTGTAGGTCGATGGACAGCTATTCTAAGTAATTCCTCGTACAGGTGCATGTCTTGTCTTACGCTTGTGCCACGACATTACACTGTTGTACTAGTACTATGAACAAGTGCACAGTTCTCTCTGATGTTTCGATTGCTCATGTTGGAGGTCTTTCCAGCGCGACCCAACCAAATTTGCCTTTCCTATAATCAGACAATATGCGGAAAGCTGCTTGACTTGCATCTCCATTGAACAAATGTAAAGAGAGCTTTGTGACAAACCTGCAACATGTTGAGCGTGCCATAAAAACACTGTCTTAAACTTCTAATAAGAAAAATCAGAAACTAGTAAGGAACTAGAGAGGGTCACAGCATACGTTTTACCACAGTTGCTATCTACATCAATCTTGTATCGCCTTCGAAACACTTCAGAGCCTGTTCGATGCAAGCTCATCATTGAAGACATGCAGAAACTAAAAGCCATCAGCACAAAATGAAAATCATAGCAAGCAAATGTTAGAAGCTAGAAAACAGACGAATATTCGGAATGTATTACTATCAGTTGCAAATAGAACATGGCAGCCATTAGCTTGTTAGACAACCGACCTACTGCAGGATGTCTTATCAACATCTGTATAAGGATCGCCGCCACATCGGCAAAGTCATACGATCTTTCTCCAATGTCATCACATATAGCAAGCTTAACTGCAGCTGTCTGGTCACTAATTCGCATAGGCAAAATTCCTGGTGAATCTAACAACTCTAGATCTGTTCCGAAACGAACCCATCTGTTCAAAGTCTCAAAGGTTAGAATCCAAACAATGCAAAAACCGGATTATTTGTACAAGTAAGCAATACTTAAGCGTGCAAGTACATAACTTACTTCAGTTCTCTTGTGACACCTGGTCTAGGTGCTGCTGGACACATTCGCCGCTTTAGCAAGCGATTAATCAAAGATGATTTACCAACATTTGGATATCCAACTATTCCAGCTCGAACCTTGGGACACAAAAGAAACAGTAACAATGCCATACTTCATAACTAAATTTGGAATAATGCAACTAAATTCCCTTAGGGGGCTGTTGATGAAGTTGGGGGGGGGGGGGGGGGGGGGGGGGGGGGGTCTGCTAATTGTTAAGCTTCTATGCGCTGACTAGGCAATTCACTTATACACTCCAACACTCCCCCTCACATGAGGCTCCCTCAGTCCTCAAACATGGAAATAGAAGTGGGATTGTGCCCGCTAGGATTCGAACTCGAGACCTCTGACCCTGATACCATGTTAAACTACTATGCGTTGATCGGTTGCACCCAAAAGATTAAGTTGATAGGGAAGGGTGGGCAATTCGCTTGTACACTCCCAACACTTTTACCCAACCATACACTAGAGCAAGGAAACGTGCAAGGACCCTGTCTATTACAGTTTCCGCGCAACCAGAAGCAGATGGAAAATCTGATTCTGATAAAAAATGGAAGATGAAGGAGATGGACAACCTGCACCATCTACTGCAGAACCAACTGGAGATGGAAGAGGCTTTGAAATGGATGATGATATGATTCTTTAATCTTTAGTCCTCTATTTATTGTCTTTGCGGTTTAGATCATTAGATGCATTTGAGTTGAACTCTGTTGATGTTCTGGAGTCAATCAGTTGACATTACCAGTCGCTGTTCCTATTTATTGTCTTTGTTCTAGAGTTGATCTGTGGACGACTAGACTGTCACCTGGTATAGGCACGACAACTAGACTGCCGACAAGGATCGACTAGGGTCGACTATACAACTTGAAAAAATCATAACTCACGTTCAGAAACAAATACCAATGAGTGGATGTCAATGTACAAAAATAAATGTTGCAAGGCCCATGAAACACTGATTCGCACATCTGAGTAATTAAATGGACAAGTCAAACACAGAAAAACCAACACAATATCAGTTGAATTACCGGACGTGGAAGTAGTCCCTTTTCTTTTCGCTTTGTGTTCACAACAGATGCTACTGATTTTGCCATCCTACCTAGTTTCATTGTACCCTGCGATACCATCAAGCAAATGGTAGCAAGAGAATGATAAATGCATAGGGATCAACAAGGTAGATCTTATCAGTTAGCTTCCAAACTACACAAGGCTACCTTACCATGCCCAGCTGCCCATTGGAGAAAACAACTTTGGTGCCCTGATTAGAGAAGTAAGTGGCCCATGCATTCCGGTCCTCTGTTGAGATCATGTCCTCACGATTCAAGACTATGATCCTTTTCCGGTTGCCTAGCCAGGAATCCATCTGATCATACATACTATGTCTCAGTACCATCTCAAGTTGGTTTCCACAGGTAAACATGAGAATTCACCAAATGCATAACCTTCGGATGACTGGTGGACAAGGGAATCCGAGCATCACGGATCTCTATGACAACATCCATGAGCCTTAATTGTTGCTTCAGCTCTTTTTCAGTTTTTGCAATGTGACCAGGATACCACTGCAAAGCACCAACAGAATAAAAAAAAACATATTGTATACTTTGTAATTTCACATAGTATATTATGCTGAGCATAATGCATGTCAATTCCACTAATGCATAGAGGGCAAGCCCCTCCTGTTCTCTCAAAACATTCCCCTGACACACACCTCATACGTACCTGCACTGGGCGCAAGGATCTTGTCCAGTAGCCCAAATCAGCATCCAAAGATTCCCAGTACCGGTCCTCATTGACCTCCTCATCTGCATACTGTGAGAGGTCTAACCTCTCTTTCTTGTACAAACCAAGCAATGTTTCACCGGAAACCTAACAATGCACCATAGGATTAGTATAGCAAACAGAACGTCCATACTTAGTCCAACATATAATTGATGTGAACAATACCCGTAGAGTTAACCCACCAGTCTTTCCCAATGAAGCAGTTACACGAAGTATATGATGTTAAAGAACGAAAAGTTCTCGACCACGATAACAGGAAGACATTTAACTAATTCGCAAATAATACTTAACTGTGGATGGGTGTGTATGTGTGTGTAGAAGGCATTATTTCCGTTCAATGATATTTGTCAGTTCCTTATTCGATCGGGATGAATCAGCTTATCCAGATGTCAAATTTTAGGTTTATGAGATGTGTGTCGATCTGGACCAGATTCTCATTTTGTCAAGAACCAGCTGTTTTCACCAATCAAACGGTGCCCCTAATGCCTAAAACTTTACTCTAAGGCTGCGGTGGGGGTGACTTTGCGTTATCAGCTAGTGTGCTTAGTGATTTCAGCTAGAGCAATTGTTCAACGATGGCGGCGCTCTGCAGGCACGTCAGCGCACGGGGCGAGGGCCGTGTCTCTAGCTCCACAGCAAGAAGAAGGCGAGGCCGAAGAGTGAAACCACCAGGATAGGGGTTTCAGGCGACGGTGGCAAGCAAATATTCCCGAATAAAACAAAAGAATCCAATCCATATGGTATTGAGAAAAATATTAAAGAACCGTGGGAATGGATAAGGGCTATGCTAAGCTACAAATGGTGCACGAACCATGGCAGATTCGCTGGTCGCCCTGAGAAGAACGCGGCGGGGCAGCATCTTGAGGGATAAAGGCGATGACTTGAGCCTCCCAGGCGCCGGCGCCGGCGCGAGGGAAGTGGTGGGAGCCCAAGAAGCGGCTGCCATGGTGAGGGGAGGGGCCGGGGCGTGGCGAACTGCAGTCCGGAGATAGAACGAAAGGGTAGCGTAGGATCTAAATATCTGCCGTCTTCAACCGAAGTGTCTAGTGTGACGGCAGTTATCAAGAAAATGATGTCAGCTATGCGAAGAGGTTTGGCCGTGGATACCCCACACATATTAAGCTTCGGATCTCGACTAAAAGTTAAATTGAAAATGCTAGGTTTAGTGATAAAAATAGTACTCACTCTATCTCAAATTACTTGTTACTCTCTAGTTTATTTTAAAATTATAGAATGATAAGTAATTAAGATGAAGAGAGTATTAATTATACGTAAAAGTAACATGGACCCACTCTATTTTTTGTAAGAATAAGTTTAACCTTCTCCCAATTGATAAAACCTCAGAGACCCGACGGCATCCTATAGTGTCATGCAAATATTCTAGCTGAACACCCTTAATCATACTGAATACTACAACTTCTCCCATCTGTTCCCGAAAATTTATAGCTTGGAAGTGCTCCCTTCGTTACAAAAGTTTGTCGTTTTGTAGTTCAAAATAAACTACAAAACGACAAACTTTTTGAACGAAGAAGATATTATTTAGAAAAGACAAAACTACTCGCCATCCGGATATCGGGCACCCAAGTTGGTATAGTTGCTGGTTGTAGTGAGTCTATAAATTACGCACACTTGGATTGGAACTCTGATAAGAGACCTCACACCTAGAGGATCTACTAACCAACTGAGTTTGTTAGTTTGCCTCATGTTTCAATATATTCAAGTTTGTATGATATTGTATCTTGTAACTATAAATTAGAAATAAAATAAGATGTACGCTTAAAGTAAACTTAGCAAACCTCTCAAGTTAAACCTCGCCCTATAAAATAGGATAGATAGGAATAGGAAATATAAAGAAATAGGACTATCCCAGCCTTTGCATTATACAAATCCATTTCTTGTTACAAATTGACCGTCATTGTTTACCACATCATAACGATGGTACTCTAAAGAAGCTCGACAAAATTACTTGATGATACAAGTTCAGATTCTATATGCACTAATTCATACATTCACATTAGACTGTACAATATGAATACAACCACCAACCACCTTAGAAGCTGAAGAAAGGAAACTGTCTGACTAGCAGTAACAGTCAGATGGATGAGACGATACATACAACACATAGCTGTACCACCCAAATAAACTCGGATGCAAATCCTCCGCAGTAATTGTACTGCAGTTACGTACAATGTGGGTCCAATGAGGTATCGCTTACATCAGCATGCTAGAAGCTAGACAGGTTGCTTAAATCTTGCTGCGGGGCATCGGCGAAGGTGCATGATCGTCAAGATGGAACTTCAACTAATCCTACCATCTTTGCAAAACTTCGTTATCATTTTTGACTGGTCTTGAGGAGAATGTGACCATGGAAACGGCATCAGCTTGCAGAGCTAAGAAAATGGAGTAGGGACAATCGGTAGGATTCTTTCGTGTGCTTCAAAAGAAAAACTTGGGAATTCTGGAAGGTCTCTAGACAAAATAGTCTTGTCGCACCACGGTAATGAAATCGCCTGAGAGCAAACTGTCCTCTTTCTGTTTTCCTATTGCTTCATCGTTGCCTTGGATATGCCAAAATATTGGGGGAAGAGGAGTGTACAGGTCTGTAGTGGTACCAAAAAAAAAAGAGTAAGTTACTACAGTACTATTTTAAATAAGAACAGGCTCCACAAGCCGAAAGGATTTTACATAGTGTTCATCCTAGAAAACATATTGATTCTTGCAATTATATCTAGAGACAAACCTTAAAGCAGTTGACGAAGACAGATATGCCATCACATCACAAATAGGTGAGGTGATAGCTTTTAGATTGCGGACTTGACCAATAATATGAAGAAAACAATTTGATAGCCATGAAAACATCTGTTAATACAATGATCTCTAGCAACCAAGGACAAATTACCAACTAACTTTCCAATTTATACCAAATTCGAGTTATAAAAATATTAACCAACTTCAGTAGGAATTGTGATATCAGCGCCCACTACAACAGTAGCATAGAACGCCAACTCTTATCAACTGCAACTTATACCAGATTCAACACTTACATTGCCAGTAAGGAAAAAGTGGTAATTCGAAACAAATTTACCAAACACCTTTTCAATTCAAATAACTCCACAGCTACACATGTAAGGTAGAACTTAGTTGGAATTGCCAGATGGTTACTTAAACCACCAATACTTAACAAGGCAAGTTTTATTAATTTAATACCCTAAGGTTGCTAAGACGGTATTGAATAATTCAAAACAACACTATTCAGTTCAGGGGAATAAACTATATGAATGCTTGCACAACGTTGTCACTGAAGCCATGAGCATGTATAATCACAGCATTCATTTTCATCTTCATAGAATGGCTAAATCATTTTTCGAGAAGCATTTACCTGAAGAAAAGTTGGGATCTTGTTCTCTTGTAGAATGCAGTACAAGAGTACCAATGAGCACAGTAAGAAATCCGCATATCTCAGCGACAATACTACTTACACTCTGACCAGACCAGTCCTAGTTGTAACAGCAAATAGAAGTTTAGTAAAAGGACAAAATACAATCGGGAATTGTGAAGGTTTTCAAACTATGTTACCTTGAACATTATGGCACTTGCTAAAATTGTGAGGGATGTGAACATCGCATAGTAGATAGGAGAAACAACTGCGGTATTGAAAGTATCCAGTGCCTGGAAGTTTGACATTATGTGAAGATGCAAATAAACTTAGAGAATGATGTTATCCAAAATATATAGTAATACCGGTTGTACCTTGTTCAGGTAAACTAACTGAATAATTATGCATGTAACTGAAACAGTTGCAAACAACCAAGTTTGGAAGTACCCAGCCTGGTTTAAACCCTCAATTGTAAGCTTTATAGCAATGCCTACTGCCTTGATGCTCATTACCTAAAAAACAGAAGGCAATAAGGCACTCCATAAGAAAAACCAAAGTGGAGTTGGTATCAATGAAATTCCTGCATCATTTACCGTCAAAGATCCTATCACAGAGCAAATCCCAACATATACCACGATGTTGGTCTGTCCATAGCGAGGCGCACAATGCAGCATCAAGATTAATGAGACAGCCAGTGCAGAGGCCGCATAGCAAAGAAACGCTGCAGAAATTAAGGAATGAATTACACAACCTGCAATAAAAACCAACTGGCTAATTCCAGTGACTGATATAATAAGGTATACATCATTGGGGTACCAATATTGGGAGATGAACAATTGTCATGAGCATAAGTGTGTTTTGCCTTTTGCACTCCAAAAATGCACAACCATTTTAGATGGACGTATGATATAACATAAATAAGATTTGTCCGAGAACACACCTCTTCATTTTTACAGTATAAATTTGTGGTCAAATTCGAGTTTTATAGGGCCATTTTAATGTTCAAACGGCCAGTATATGTGATTGGGAGAGTACCTGGCTGTGTTGCCAAGTTCCAGATCTGTGTCACTGAGCTTGGTGCCTCTTCTTCAGGTGCATGGAGGACGATCACAGTTGACCCAACTATACATAGCACGCAGCCCAACACGCCCATCCGTTGCAGCTTCTCATTCAGGGTGAAATGGGCTAGAACAGCACTGCACAGGAAAACCACACATGTACATGTAGAAACCAAAACCAGATCAAACCAGGAGCTGGTCATTTACAGCAGTGGTCATCCTGCAACTAATACAAATCCTACCTGACAATTATACTGAGTGCACCAAGTGGGGTGACCAGAACCGCCGGTGCAAACATATAGGCCACGAAATTTGCAATCTCTCCTATCAGCACTGCAAAGTTTCACATTTTACTCAAGCATCGCAATTATTTAGAATCAGGCAATCAAGAATGAGCTAACAAAATTAATAATAACTTACTTGTAATCATCCCGACCCACCAGAGGGGCTCCAAGAGGTATCCATAGCCTCCAACACCTGCAATTCCGTCACCAATGCAAATTTCACAAACGTTTGCCAACTTAGAACAGCGAATGGGCGGTCACAGAGGCGTCTTTCCAACACCGTTTGCCAGGTAACCTAAAATGAACACCTAAGCTTCGAACGAAACGAAAGAAATTCGACGAGTTCTATATGACTGTAACGAAATTAATAACGAGAAAACAAAAAAGAGGAGGCGCCTTTCGGTCGCCGGCGGTGGAGAGGGGGTGGTCACCTGCTCTGGAGCCGGCGGCGCCGGCGCGGCGGAGACCCTTCTTCTTGACGATGAAACTGACGCCGATAAAAGCGGACGAAGCGACGGCGAGGAGCGCGCCCGTGAGGTTGGCGGCGAAGAGGTCGCCGCCGGCGTTCGGAGGAGCGGGACTCATCGACGGCAGACGGCGGTGCTATGCCGGCTCATTTGGGGCGGGTCCCCGGTTGCGGATTCTGAATTTCAGAGCAGGGAGGGATCGGATTTGGATTTTCGTTCGAATTTCGTGAGCTGTTCACCTGAAAAAATGTGAGATTGGCTGTTTGTACGTTGTGGTGGTGTGCGGTGGGAGGAGAGGGGAGGGGACAAGTGTAACCGGAGATGGAGATTCGAAGGTGATTAAGAGATGGAACGGTATTTAACGTTTCATTTGCTTGCTTGATGCACAGGGGATGTGCACACGGCTGTGTTACGTGTCAGATGTGACGTGTCAGTTACTTTTCCAGCGCCTTTTTTAATTTGTTTCATGGGTGATGCAGATAACATTGCTGTTTTCTTTAAATTTAATAAGATAAGGTGATACTCATCTTGGTTTTTAATTTGACAATGTTGTGATATATTTTAGATTTATTTTGAGTTAAAATATTGTCCTAACACTATCACATTGCAGCAGTGAATCTAGGGTCTCAAAGATATGAATTTACGTGATCAATCAATTGTTGGTTTACTCACAAAACATCAATTTACCGGGTAGCAAATGTCGTGCATTTGCCATCCTAAATATGAATAATATATTGCTCGTGCTATGGTGACATACAAATCAAACAAACAAAATGTGAAATTAATAAATAACCCGCTGAGTCAATGGTAGTATTGGAGATCATATGGTTTTCATAAATTGATTGTACGATTGCATCATGTCCGTCACCCTTCCTTTTAAAGGATAGAGATATAGATTTGCGTATACATTTTATAGAGACTCGATACCTATGTATCTGTAAATAATGTGACATACTCATCGAAAGCCTACGCATCATTTTCATAAATCTAAACAAGTCTGTTCATACCAAGAGGCATCTAGCACACCAAAAAAGAACATACATTTTACTGTCGGCAACAACTAATATGCAATCTGAGTTTTTGTGCAATCATGCAATCATCCATCCTCATCCATTAGATGTTCATCTTATGGTGGTTATCTTTTTTCACATAACTCCCTCTTTGTGAGAACCCCAAGTGGAAGGGGCTAAATGAAAAAATACAATCACCCTAAGATGAACATCTAAAGGATGAGGATGGATGATTGCATGATTGCACAAAAACTCAGATTGCATAGTAGATGTTGCCTTTACTGTCATGCTCACACCCGACTGATGTGCAAACACAGAGACACTTACGAGAAGGACACAAGATAATATCTTAATATGGAATGAGAAGAAAACTGACATTTTGCATTTCATAAAACCCTTCCTCTTCTCCCTACTCTTTCTCAATTTTTCCTTCTTCTAGCTCATTTCGGTAAGTTCTGGAAGTATAATGAGATTGTCTATTGTCAAAAATGCTAACGCTAGTTTTGGTATCCGTTTATACAGTACGAGTTGTTAGATTTGATCACGTTAACTTTGTAACCAACTCAATCTCTTAGGATGTGTTTGGTTTGGAGTCAAAGTGGGATGGAATGATCCATCTCAGTTTTTAAGGATGGGATGGTCCCGTTTTCTGTTTGTCTAGAGAGATAGGACGATCCCTGTTTCTTGTTTATTTTGTGGGATGATGTGGGACGAAATGATCATGTGAGTATGAGTACTTTCGGAAGGCTGCGTGCCTGCCTCCACGGAGGTGGGACATATCCGTCCTCATGTTTTTGGTGGGATGGTTCCATCCCACGTTTGGGTGGAATATTCTCTTTTGAGAGATGACTCTGGCCCATGTGTCTCCAAACCAAACAACAGAAAAGTAGTACCGTCCCGTCCCGTCCCACCATATCCCTCAAACCAAACACACCCTTAAAGAATCCCCCTCATGTTTGATCGGGACACACCAACTGAATTAGTTGGAGGTCCCCTCGGCTGCACCCTCCTATAAATAGATGGAATCTTCTCCTCATTAGAATTCAATTGATCTTTGATCAACAAGTCAGACGTCCAAATCTACCCTAAGGCCACCGATCCGACAGAGGGTGAAAGTCGGGGAAGATTCTCCAAGTCTTCATCGCCGCCATGACCTCTATTAACAACAGATCATCGTCTCCACTGCCATAGCCATGGCGGTCTCCTTCCCTGCACTGCACACAAGGTATGAGCAAAGGTATGACAATCAAGTGGCCAATTAGTTCTCAGATTAGATCTAATATGAATTGATTAGTGGCTAGTTTAAATCCTAAGCATTTGTTAAATCCAACATTGGTACCAGAGCCGCCTAGCTTCACTAATGATTTCGGATTCCAAGTTAATTAAGTCCTAAGTTCAGTTTCTTAGAAAAATTAGAAGGAGGCAATTTCAGATTAGGGTTTCGAGTTCGAATTGAATCAAATCGGTATATGCCTAAGAAATTGAACTCGAAATCAGATCAAGAATCAAATTAGGGCTTCGGTTTTGAACTTGGATATACACTCAGTCTCAAAGAAATTGAAACCAAGAACATAAAAGGGGATTTAGGGTTCGAATTCAATCTCAGCATCTAAAATTAGAAACTCGGAACATGGATTTGAACCAAGAAATCAGTAATCAGTCAATCCTAATCGATTTAGGGTTTCAAATTCACACTCAGACTCAAACTCAGATCAAGTGAATTCAAACCAAAATTAAGAAAGAGGATCGAATCTCACCGTAGGGTCTTTATGGACTTATGTCCTTAGGGAC
The DNA here is from genome assembly GCA_036927565.1 of Tuctoria greenei. Lineage (NCBI taxonomy): Eukaryota > Viridiplantae > Streptophyta > Magnoliopsida > Poales > Poaceae > Tuctoria > Tuctoria greenei. The sequence continues at coordinate 22,619,454 of JAYESD010000011.1, read as the reverse complement.
ACCTCGTCGGTTTATCACTGTGCAGGTGGCCACACGTTGACCACCATCGACAAGCCTTCAACAGGCTGTTGGGTAGATGCGCGCCTCTCAGACTCACCACCAGAGCTTCGCGCTCGGTGGCCGGAGTGGTGGCGCACCACCGGTGATACCTCCTTCAATAGGAATCGGGTAGGGCCGCTTCAGCTTACCGGGATCCACCGCATAAGAGGCACCGCGATGAGCCGCTCGATGGCGGCACGCTCACCCAACGGTGAACTCTCCCGCCGGCGAGGGGGCCGACGGAGGCGCCGAGTTGTTAGCCATCTGGAACCCTAGGGTTCCGGCGAGACCTCCTAAGCATGGCGGGCTCATGCGAAGGCACTAGCCGGCAAGCAACACGATGACGACAACTCGCACATCGGCGCGTGACTTGCGGCGGCGCCTGAGCATCCCGCCCAAGCGGCGCTTGTGCCACTCAGTTCTCAGTCGCTCCGACTCGGTTTGAGTGGGTGAGAAAGAAAGGGGAATGAAGAAACGGCGGTTAGGGTTTCACCAGGGAGCTCGGCTTGGGACTCTCACCGCTCGTAGGCACGGTAGTCCCATCGGCGAAAGAGCACACAACGTCATCGCGGTTTTAGCTCTCCTTCCCTCCATCCCTCTCTCTCTCTACGCTGCACAGTAAGGAGAGGAAGGGGACAGATAGAAATGTATTTTAGAGTTTCGGGGGAGTGCGGCTCCCTACGAGTTTTGAGCCTCCGAAACTAGCTTTCAGCCGTTCGATCGAGCATGGACGGTTGAGATCAGCCTTTGTAAAAAAGGAACGATCACTGCAGACCGTATGATCTTGATTGTACAGTGCCTGCGTGTCGGTGCGCTTAGCGGGCCACAAGGCCCACGCGGGGCATTAGAGGGCTGGCTGGGCCACCCTTTTAGTTTCTATAAATTTTCTCCTAAAAACTTTTGCATGGGCCTATTCAGTGTGGAGGCCAGACCGTAAGGCCGACTTTTCCATTTTCCATTTTCATGATTTTCTTAGAATTTCTGAACAAGCTTCTATGGGCCGCATTTGTAGGTGGGCTGAGCCTCGCCAACCGCACTTTATCATTTTTTCAGAACCTCAGTGGGCCTTCGGGCCGCTCTATCTTAGTGGGCTAGTTCCCACGTTTGCCTTCCTTCCTCAATTCCATATTGTGAAATTTTAGCCACTGGACCTACGGGCCCTGATGGCAAATTTAGCTATGGCGAAAAAAATTAGTCTTTTTATCAGAGTATAGCTTTGGCTAAATTTTAGAGACAGACATTTTAAAAAATTCAGTTAATACCTTTTCAACGATTTTAGTATGGGCTAAAATTATTTTTTGATCTGCAAAATTAAATTAAATGGACTGAGACTAAATAAGTATCTTATGATATTTTTGTGTATATTAATCTATGTTTTAATGTATGTTCAGTAATGTAGCATTTATGATACTATTTTCTCAGTTCATTAATTCTGTTGTTGATCATTAAGTTATTAAGTATAATCACTCAGAAATTAAGCTTCCGCTGTGTACTCAGTATTGCATAGTAATATTTGTTGAATAAACAAATTTATACTATGCATTCAGTTTACTAAGTAATTATAGTAGTTTTGTTAAGTAGCCAACGTGAACGATAAAATTGCTATGATTTCAGATCACTAAAATTATGCATAGTAATTTTGATAATTACTATGTTCTTATTTATTTGTTGAGTAGTCAACGTGAAAGATAAAATTTATCATGCTCTCAGTTATGAATGTTGTATTTTGTTCGAGTAGCCAACATGAAGGACAAAAGACAATATTTTTATTTAACTCAGTTATTTAGTGCATAGAAAGTTTTGTTCGAGTAGCCAACGTGAAAGACAAAACTTGCTATGTTTCCTAAGTTATTTTTATGTCATATTTTGTTGAAACAACAAAAGACGACATTTCTCCTCAGCTCAGTGATTTGAATCAGTTCATATAAAATTTAGCTCGAGTAGCCAACATGAAACACAAAATTTACTATGTTTTCTCAGATATTTTGAATGTCATATTTTGTTTAAACAACAAAAGAAGACATTTCATCTCAGCGACAATTATTCATATTAGTCCATAGAAAATTTTGCTCGAGTAGCCAATGTGAAAGGCAAAACTTACTATGTTATCAATTACGTTATGTTTTGTCAAGTAGCCAACGTGAAAATCAAAACATAACACTTTCGGTCTATTTATTTCAAAGTTGTTATTTCCAATTTGTGCATTCTCTTATGTATTTCACTCTGGTGATTCCTCCATACTTAGTTCAGCACAATGCTCAGTCTTAGTTTTCCGTCTTTATAGATGGAGAAACTCAATATGTTTTCTCCGTAAGGATGAAATCATTTAGTTCAAGTACGATGTTGTTCGTTGTCGAAGTGTAGCAATGACACTTTCCTCGATACTACTAATGTGTAGTCAACGGAGGTTCGTATTCGGATGGGGCGCGTAAGATCACGAAAAAGATGATGACACATGAGTTTTACGTGGTTCGGGCCGCCTGAGCATAATACCCTACTCCACGGGGTGATTGTTGATTGTATGGCGAGTGTTGCCTGCATGCATGTGGGTTTACCCCTCTTCTATCGTACGATGCAACCCTTTTATATGTTAAGGACTGGTCCTTACAGTATATGTCTAGCCCGGCAGGTGGCCCCGACTGTAATTAACCACCTATACATGATCTACATGTATAATCTATGATTAACAGTATGATAACGCTCCTTAATGGCGGCATTACCTGTCTTGGTGGTCCTCTGATCGTGTGTCATTAATACTGAATTAGTGACACATTAATTAGGTCTTGTAACAGTTGTTTAATAGCCTCTTGAATGTCTGTGCCGTTGGAGATCCTGTAGTCTTCCCTTGCAGGCTTAGGTTTGGAGGTCCAACACGTGACAGCTCCAGAGCTTCCCTCTGTGGGGAGGTAGTTCCGGAGCCACTTGACGTGTGGCGGCACCAGAGCTTCCCTCTATTGAGGGTTAGATCCGGGGTTGCTGGATACGTGGCGGTACCGGAGCATCCCTATGAAGGGAGGTAGGTCCGGTCCTGCAGGACACGTGGTAGAACTGGAGCTACCCAAACAATGGATGCAAGCCCAGTACTCCAAGACGTGTGTTACCTGTGGAAGTCTTCAACTTGAACATAGGAACACCTTGATTTTAAGTGCGATATCAGAGGGTACCTGGTATCCAGAGTATCGACAGTGGCCCCTAGGCCCACCTCTTGGAGAAATCCTCTGGGTGAAGTTATACTATCAGAGGTGGGGCCATCTTTGATTCTTGCACTACGACTTCAAAGTCTTTTTTCGAGAGGTTGAGGAGACGGCAAAGAGTTATGCCATCGCCATGTGGCCCTTTTTGACATGGCGTGTGGGATCCTGGCGTGCGGATCTCACGCAATTGAAAGTCGCCGGTTTCCAATACGAAATTCGTATCGGTTCTCAGTGTAATATTTGTAGCCCTGTCAGGCGGCCGCCCTCTGGCTTCCAACTTCTCATCATGACAACAGTTCGCTTGGTGTAACTTTTTAAGCAAAGTGGACTTGAGCCCCCTTGTCATTGACAAGGTCATTTGCAATTCGAGTCCGGAGGTAGTTTCCATCCAAGCGTTGCGGAGGTTTACTAAAGGGAGAAAGTTCGCAGAGGGAGATAACTCTTTAGTCCTTCATCTGACATTGCACTTAGAGCTTTCCACCCTTGCAACCTTTATTCCTCCTCTGCTCCACTTTGCAGCGATGGAGTTGGGACTTCCTCGGAGCCGGATCAAGAAAAATGAAGACTTGTCGAAGGTCCACACCTACATGGGGTGGTCAAGCGACTCCTTCAACAACTTGATTCGCGTCAGCAAGTTCCCCTTCAAGAACGAGAATCCCGGCGAGATCGTCTACTTCCTGTCGTATGCCATGGTGGGACTCATCCCACCCTTTTCAAGCTTTCTACTAATGCTGCTGGACTTCTACGGTCGGCAGTTTCATCATCTTGGCCCCCACTCCTTCTTGCTACTGGCGACTTTCGTCCACTTTTGCGAGATGTGGGTGGGTGTGCTGCCCTGCATCGAGCTTTTCTGGACCTTCTTGACGGTCCACGCAACTGGTAATAGCAACGGGTATCTTGGCTTCTACTACTTCGTGAAGCGCAAGAACTCGCCCCTCAAGTACCTAAAGACATTCCCTTCTGGGAAGTGGGACAGCTGGAAGAAGGACTGGGTGGCCATCATGGTAGATCGTCACAATATGTTGAAGCTGCTTGACAACCTTCCGGTCGTCGACGCCGATGCTTGGGAGGTGGTTCCGACGCTATCACAGGAGTACAAGCTGATCTTGACAAGGATCTGGGAGTGCGTTGAAGGAGTAGTGCCTCCCCTGATGGTCATCGCCAACTTCCTAACTAACCGGTGGGCTCCGCTGAAGACGAGGGAGTGGCCCGCATGGGTGTTTGGTGGAGAAATGGACCACAACCGGATTGAGACTGGCATCGGGTCCAATTTGAATGAAGAAGCTTTGAAGCTTCATCTCCAAAAGCTGCAGTACTAAATCATTCACCCCAATGATCTGACTCCTTCGGGAGATTTCCTGCCTCTAAACATGGTGCCAAAGGTCAGGAGGGGGCTGCGGAAGAAGATGTTAGCACTTGATGATTTGGGTCTTGCAGATAAGTGTCAGAGCACTTCTACGGCGGGGATTGTTATCCCTGGGGATCCTTGCTCCCACGAAGGTTCTAGATCTACGCCAGTCAGTGGTAAAGGCAAAGGTCCCGCAACTTCACCTCCCTAGAAATCAACCTCCAATCGAAGCAAAGAGAAAGCTCACGTCGAAGTTCTGAGTCACAAGCGAAAGCTGATGAGGAGCAATGGGAGTTGAGTGAGGGAAGCTAGACCGAAGTGAACCCTCAACCTCGGCTTAGTTCCGTGGTGATTGTGCCTCTATCTCCGGCTGGTTCTTTGGCTCCAGTGCCTACAAAGGGCGCTGGCTCCGGCAAGTCAACTCTCGCCCAGGTGCCAGTTGGTGGCACTGGGTCCAGAGTGCAACCTCCGATGACAGAGGTCCCAGAGGTGGCAGCGCCTGTGGCCGCCTCAACTTCAGGTTCGGGTCCCGGAGCGTCCTTCACATCGACGATGGCGGGCTTTAGCTCCCAGCGCCTGAGGAAGAAGATTTGCGCTGATTGGAGTAGCAATACTCCAAGGTAAGGATCGGATCTATAGCTTTTATCTTGGTTTTGTTCCTTGCTTTGTCTTGAATTCCTTACTTTCTATTTCCAGAATATCGGGAACAAGCATAGCGGCTTTGGTGCCTACTGCGGCTCTGAAGGCTGCATCGGTTGAAGCTCCCAGACCGGCTCCTGCCTCTCCCCCACTCGTAGTGGCAGATGACACAACAACTCCGGCACCGGCTGTCATGGAGACAAGTCCAGAGCCGGCAACTGAAGGTCCCGTGGTAGCGCCAGACCACCCGGAGGAAGAGTTTGTAGAAGCTCCGATAATTCCGGAGCCTGCTGTGGAAGCTCCGGCATCGGTGTCGGAAGTGGGTGAAGCTCTGACCAATGCTTCAATGCCAACTCTAGAAGTGACAACTCCGGAGGAGGTTATGTCTGAGCCTACACAACCAGGGGACCTGGTTGCGGGTCCTGCATCTTCTGGGCCGACGATTGAAGATCCAGCTAAGGGACCCTCTTCGTCAGCTCCAGAGATCAAAGCTCACGCGACAGGACCTTCTTCAGTTGCAATAAATATAGATGAGCTCCCAGAAATCGTCCCCAGCGATGTGGAGCTATTGGAGAACACGCTCGCATTGTCGGACTCGATAGTAATTTTGGAAGACCCACTGGAGCCTACAGAGGCTCCTTAGGCAGGCCTGGAGCAGATTCCTTTGGCGTTGTCTATCGACAATGCCTGCTCAAGTCTTTGACAGGTCCAGCTTGCCTTCGACTTTGAAAGCAAGACTCTCGAAGAAGAGTGCAACACCCTAAGGCGTTGGCGCAACAAACTTCATTTCGAGATGAAGCTGACGCAGTCTCAGCTGGCTGACCAGAAGGAGTGGTTAGCTAAGGAGAAGGCCCGGCTGACGCGGTTAGACCGCGCGCTCAATGAAAGAGAGGCCATGATTAAGGCTCTCGAAGATAAGACCCGCGAGGTGTATTAGCATGCTAAGGAGGACAGTGAAGCGACCGATAATCGCTCAGATAGCCTCAAAGAGTTGAATGAACAACTTCTCAAGCGTCGGGAAGCCCTTGATCAAAAGGAGGATAAGCTCCGACAGAAAGAGGAAGACCTTGTAAAGAGGGAGGAGGAGCTCGCCCAGAGGCTGTTGCTGGGAGAGCGGAGCTTGGCTCATCACGCCAAACAGTTCGATCTGTGGCGCAATCAAGAAAAGGATCGGATATGGCAGGTGGGGGTAAACGTTTCCAAGAGAGAGACTAATATTTCCACCAGGGAACATAAGGTGAAGGCCAAGGAGAAGTACTTGGCAGAGCGGAGAAACCGTATCCACCTATGAGAGAAAAAGCTCAGCGACCAAGATAAGCGGATGGCTGAAAGTATTCAGCATCACACTAAGGAAGTCGAACGCTTCTCCAAGGAAGGTTCTGCGGAACTTTTGGCTGCCCGAAAGTTACTAGAGGAGCTTAAGAGCTTGAGAGTAACTGGGACCCAAAAAGTCTGAGATTTCTTGGGGCAAGCTAATTAAGCTCTAGTGCCGTTTGGTTTCAGCCCGGTATGTCCGGCTAACCCAGAGCCATAGATGGATAAGGCACTAGTGGCATTGACCTTCGTCGGCAAGAAGCTTGAAGTTGTGGGTGACGCGGTCGTCGACGAACTGGAGATGGAGGGAAGGACCCTGGCCAAGAATATTGACGAATACGTGTTGGCATGTTTCAAGAGCCGGGACCCCCAGATGTCTTTAGCTCCAGTGTTCGAGGGACCTGTTGCCGAGGAGAAAGCAGCCGCTAGGGCCAACGTTCAAGAAGCTGCCTCAACAGTTGCTTCATTCTTCATTAGGAACTCCAATAGTTAGGACTTTTCCTTTTTTTGCCCTCATCTTGTAATCCTCTGATTTTGAATGAATGAAATTCGAAATCCTTCCAAATTCAATTCCATTTTTTGTGTCTTCAATGCATTGCCTTTTATGTTGTTGGCCCCTGGTAGATGTGTTTAATGAATTAAAGGCATCTACCAAGAGGATTTAGACAATGTCTTGAAAAACCAATAGATCCGAAATTGTAGCTAGTATGGTAGCTCCGAGTTCCGAGTCTTGCCTCTGGTATCTCCGGGGACCCTTTGTTACGTCGATGGCGGGCCCCTAGGAGTTGTCGGAGCTTGACAGCTTCGACGGCGCCCACTGTTCACGCATAGAACTTTGATGGCGGGCCCCCTGGGGGTTGTCGGAGCAGTAGATTCGGCGGCTGCTGCTATCAATGCTTAGAAAGTCGAAGACTGACCCCCTGGGGGTTGTCGGAGCTTGGTAGCTTGGATGGGGCCCACTGTCCATGTATAGAACATCAACAACGGGCCCCCTGGGGGTTGTCAGGGCTTGGTAGCTTCGGCGGTACCCGTTGTCCACGCATAGAACATCGATGGTGGGCCCTTTGGGGTTGTCGGAGCTTGGTAGCTTCGGCGGCGTCCACTGTCAACGCTTAGAACATCGACGACCAGCCCCTTGGGGGTTGTCGGAGCTTGGTAGCTTCGACGGCGCCCACTGTCCACGCATAGAACATCGACGGTGGGCCCCCTAGAGGTTGTTGGAGCTTGGTAGCTTCGGCGGCGCCCATTGTCAACGTTTAGAACGTCGACAGCGGGGCCCCTGGGGGTTGTCAGAGCTTGGTAGCTTCGACGGCGCCCACTGTCAATGCTTGGAACGTCAACGGCGGGCCCCCTAGGGGTTGTTGGAGCTAGTGCTCCGGTAGCATCCATCATCACCCAAGCAAATTGCCATCGAATATTCATTTTTCCTGCGTATAAAAAACAAGAAAAACAGTAAAATTTGTCCTCTTGTATATAACTTATTTGTGGCTTATTATCCTTCTTGAAATGTTAGATCCGAAGGAATTTAACATGACAACATAAGTGTATTGATGAAATCTCTTTAGGTCTGAATGCCTTCTAGACCCGCCCTATTGGGACCTACTAGGATATAGGTAGAGTGGCGTACTTAGGGTGCCTGAACAGTCTAAGTTGATACCACACTCTAGACCTGTCATTGGCTTTGGTTTTCATGCGAGTAGACCATACAACAATGCTAAAACCCAAAAGAATATTACCAATACAACTTATATATCACATAAATACCTTGGACTAAATTTCAAAAGGATTGCACAATATTGTTATAGACAAGAAGGTAAAAATGTAATGAGCTTGTACAAATGAAATGCACGTAGAGTCTGTCCGTATAACATGTTTTCTCATTAAGGTCCGAATTATAGGGGAAGACAAGGACACACTTAAAGTACAATGACCAAGTTAAGTGTGCTATTCATCTTGATCTAACCCAGGGAGGATAAAGACACACCTAAAGTACAGGACCAAGTTAAGTCCGTTAGGACCCTTCCCGACTTTGTTCATGGACTATTAGAGATACAATTTATACAAACAAACTCACCTTCGTGTAGCTAAGCATAACACTTACGGAGGTGCTCGATATTCCATGGATTGGGAAGCAGAGTCCCATCCTCTGTCGCCAAGCGAACGCATCCAGGGCGGAAAACTCTGATAACTCGGAAGGGACCTTCCCAGCTTGGGGAGAGTTTGTTCATCCCTATAACACCCCAACCATTATGGGTCTGGCAGTCGTTACTCCTGGCAGCTCTATAGGATCACAGACTAGCCCCACAAACCAACACTAGTCTTTTCTACATATTTTGTCCTCACTCGTGCGCACCCAGAAAAACTTCCCAGTCAGACACCCATCCAAAAATTACTCTGAGCCAAGCACCCTTAACCTAAGAGTTCTTTGCAGGTGGGCTTCCGAAAAAGAAGGTATACCTTGGTGGTATGAGTATTCTATCAATCCTATTAAGCCTTGAGCCATAATGTCACAATCCACCCCCCCTTAGAAGACTGACGTCCTCATCGGTCAACCCCAAGCTAGGAGCGTCCCCTCTTTGCCACGTACATACGTTCAGTACTGGCATACGTATCATACCGTGTCCCTCCTAGAGGACCCACGCGTCATGCGTACGCACCCACATCCCTGACCCATATGCTACCGTGAAACCACGATGGTCGGCTCTGGTACCATTCTGTAACACCCCAGCTATTACGGGTCTCACAATCATTACTCCTGGGAGCTCTATAGGATTACAAACTAGCCCCATAGACCAACACTAGCCTTTTCTGCGCATTTTGTCCTCACTCGTGCGCACTCGGAAAACTTCTCGGTCGGTCACCCATTCACAAATTTCTCCGGGCCAAGCACGCTTAACCTCAGAGTTCTTTGCAGGTGGGCTTTCGGAAAAGAAGGTATACCTTGATGGTATGAGTATTCTATGAATCCTATTAAGCCTTGAGTCAGAATGACACAATCCCTTCTCGAGTCAGTATTCTCCGCAACACCAGATCGCCTTCTTCTAGCTGACGGTTGCACACAAACCTTTGATGATAGCGCCGGAGCGCCTGGCGGTATCGTGCATTCCAAACAGCCGCTTGGCACCTTGCCTCGTCTACGAGGTCTAGGTCTTCACACTGGAGCTTGTCCTGCGTGGCTTCGTTGAAGGTCCGGACTCGAAAAGAACCCATGGTGATCTTCGGAGGAAGGACTGCTTCAGCTTCGTACACCAAGAAGAAAGGTCTCTCTAGTTGCCCGGCTAGGTGTTGTTCTGCTTGCCCACAATGCGGACGGAAGCTCCTCTATCCAGTTGGCTCCATGTTTCTTCAGGCGCTCATATGTGCGTTTCTTGATTCTCTTGAGTATTTCTACATTAGCTCTCTCAGCTTGTCCATTGCTTGCCGGGTGAGCTACTGATGCATAGCTGACTTGTATGCTGAGATCTTCGCAGTACTCTTGGAATGCCGCACTTGTGAATTGGGTTTGTTGTCGATAATAACTCTGTTCGGAACTCCAAATCTGCAGACTATGGACTTCAAGAACTTAGGGCCCGTTTGGATGGATGAAACGTTTCTGATTCTGGGTAGAATCACTTGAAACTGATCCAAACGGCAAAAAAGAGAAACGTTTCAGGGGAGAATCACTCTGAAGTGATTCACTTTTTTGAACTGTGGAGGTGAAACACCTAAAAAGGTGTTCCACACCTTGAAACACTTTGATCAATAGTAACTCGGGTCTAAGTTCTAGAAAAATTACGAAGAGTTGCCATCACCTTAGAATGCTTCGGATCAGTGGCCAAAATTTTTTTATCTTCATCTTTTTTCTAAACTCGTCAACGTGATAATACAAACGAAATAAAAACTTACAGCAACCAAATAATAGACATGATATGTTACAACGTTCTCACTAGGGGTCAACATTACGACCGGAGGCTATTTTTTTTATTGTCAACGTCATTACATAATCACAAACATAAATGAAGGACAACAACAAACCAATCAGGGTTAAATGGGTCAATTCAACATTTCTCTCCTCTCTTCTGAAACTTAAACAGATATACTAGCCAAACGGTTTCTAAAGTGATTCTATTCCAGAGTTTGAAACCGTTTCAGCATTGAAACTGAAACATTTCTGATTCTGTGTGAATCTGGAACCATACCAAACGGGGCCTTAATAGCTAATTGTTTATTGATTATCACAACCGGGGTAGCTTCCGACCGCTTGGTGAACTTGTCGATGGCGACATACAGGAACCTGTAACCTCCGACGACTTTTGAGAAAGGTCTCAAAATGTCCATTCCCCACACAGCGAAAGGCCACATGGGAGGTATCATATGCAGTGACTGAGCCGGTGGGTGAATCTGCTTCACATGGAACTGGCACGCTTCACACTTCTTTACCAACTCAACTGCATCATGGAGTGTTGTATGCTAGTAAAAGCCATACTGGAAGGCTTTACCGACTAACGTGCGAGAAGACGCGTGTTTCCCACACTCGCCTCCATGGATTTGCACGAGAAGCTCGCAGACTTCTTCTCGATAAATGCACCGCATTAGAACACCGTTGGCATCACGTCGGTAGAGATCCCCTTCTACCAACGTGTATCTTTTAGCCAATCTGACAATTTGATCAGAGGAAGCACCATCTTCAAGAAGAATATTATCCTTCAAGTAGCTCCAGATCTTCGAGATCCATGCATCGAAGCTAACTTAAGCTTCTAGATCTTGCGCACTGGGTTGCTTGGAGCTTTCTACAGCGCCTACAATCCTCGGTGGGCGCCATGGTAACAGGGCAACGGGGATCGCCAGCTTCGAGGTGCTGGTCTCGCCCCCATCACTCAGTTCGGCAGGCTAAGCGAGAGGTCCTGACAATCTTCTGACAAAAGCTCCATCTGGAGCTTGAGCTTCCATTGAAGCCTTCATCAAGAGATCGTCAGCTTCAGTGTTGTTGAGATGCTGGACATGACAGAGATCCAGAATGTGGAAGTCCTTCTGTAGCTTCTGGACTTCAAGTAAATAAGCAGCGAGTTGGGGATTGTTGCAACTGCATTCACCTTTGACTTGCTTGATGATGAGTTGCGAATCACCCTTCACTAGTAGCTGTCTGACGCCATATGATAGTGCCACCTTGAGTCCGTAGATAAGAGCTTTGTACTCCGCCATGTTGTTGGTTGCCTTGAAGTCAAGGTGTACCATGTACTTGACCTTCTGCTCGGTCAGAGCGAGGAGAAGGATTGCAGCTCCGGCCCCTGCTTCTGCACAGAGCCATCAAAGTAGAGTGTCTAGTGAGGCTTAGTGAAGATCGGGACCTTAAGTTTTGGCTTCTGCTCACTGAGGCCCCCTGGGGTTTACGAAGAAGGAGTCCACTCCACCACCAAATCAGCCAGCGCCTGACTCTTGATGGCATGTCGAGGCAGCAATTCGAGATTGAATTCTGCTAGCTCTACAGCTCACTTGGCGATATTTCCAGTAGAATTTGGATTACGTAATATAGCACGCAGTGGAAAGGAGGTTACCAGTGATATCTTGTGGGCTTAGAAGTAGTGATGTAGCTTTTTTAAGGCAACAAGGACTGCATATAGCATCTTATTCACCTCAATTTAGTGTCTCTTGGTGTTGTGTAGCACTTCACTGATGAAGTACACTGGCCGCTGGACGGTCCGGACCCTCCTGGAGGGGCTCGGTGCTTCTTCTCCATCAACCCGGACCCTCCCGGAGTTGTCCAGATCTTCTTCTTGAGCAACCAGGACCCTCCTGGAGGGGTCCGAATTTTGTTCTTTATCAGCCTGGACCTCCCTAGAGGGGACCAGACCTTCTTCTTGTACTGTGGGAACTCCCTCGATTGAGAGAGGTTGATCATCAGGCCTTTTGCCTTGAGGATTTGTGCCTAGGGGCTAGAACCCAAACTCGCCTTCAGGTTGCTCCAGACCCTCCCGGAGGGGTCTAGGCTCTTGAGCTGAAGATGGATCTAGTCTCTCAGCAACCAGGACCATGCTGATAACCTTTATAGTTGCCAAAATATAAAACAGGAGAGGCTCATCAGGCTCTAGAGCTACTAGAACTGGTTGTATGGTTAGGAGCTGCTTGAGCTCTTGGAACGCCTTCTCTGCTTCTTCAGATCAATGAAATGGTCCAGACTTCCTCAATAGCTTGAAGAAGGGAAGTGTCTGCTCTGCCAGTCTTGAAATGAACCGGTTGAGCGCAGCTAGACACTAAGTTAGCTTCTGGACGTCTTTTACGTGGGTTGGGGGTCGCATCTCTTCAATGGCCTTGATTTTCACCCGATTTGCCTCAATCCCTCCGTGAGTCACCAAGAAACCAAGGAGCTTTCTGGAGTTAACCCTGAAGGCGCACTTTTCTGGGTTGAGCTTCGTACGCGTCAAGCGCAGCTATCGAAGACGACTTGCAGATTATCAAGGAGTGACTCCTTGTTCTTCACTTTGACGACGATGTCATTGACGTAGACCTCCACCAAGTCCCTGATGAGCTCCCTGAATGTTTTGTGCATGGCAAGCACAAAAGTTGAAGCAGCGTTTTTGAGACCGAAAGGCATGGCAGTATAACAATATAACCCATCTACTATAATGAAGGCAGTATGCTCTTCATCTTCCCTAGACATTTGAATCTGATGATATCTAGAGTAGGTGTCTAGGAGACATGGTAACTCACACCCGAAGGTGGAATCCACTATCTGATCTATTCTAGGAAGTGGAAATAAGTCTTTTGGGCATGCCTTATTTAAGGTGGTGTAGTCGATGCACATCTGAAGCTTCCCATCGACCTTTGGTACAACGACTGGGTTTGCCAGCCATCGAGGATGGTGAACCTCCTGGACAAAACCAGCGTCGAGCAGCTTCTTAATTTCTTGTCTGATGAAATTCTGCTACTCGACAGATTGCTTCCAGGTCTTCTGATGTATTGGTCGTGCATCTGGGTATATCTTCAGGTTGTGCTCGATCACCTCCCTAGGGATCCTAGGTAGTAACACCCTCATTTTCATGCATCATGCATTGCATAAGTTCGTATACATGTTTAACATTAACCCACATAAAAAGGAATGAGTTTAAAATGAATTAGAAGCAAAACCGCACTCAAAAGTTCTGACGAGTGCGGACTAGTCCGTTTTTGGTGCTGACTAGTTCGATTTCTCTCTGGCCTTCCTTGGACATGCCCGTTTTAGTGCGGACTATTCCGGTTTTTGCCTCTGTATAGTTTCAGACTTGTCCTGTCCATTGCGGACTAGTCTGGTATTCCAATTCCTCGAAATTTCGCCAAGTCCTTGTACTTGTCCGATGTCCAGCGAATTTGTCTGTTTTCCCTCTCACTAAAATCGAACTTGTCCAATTTTGGCCAGACTTGTCTGATTTTCATGTGACCAAGTTCAGACTTGTCCGATATAGTCCGTACTTGTTTGTTTTATCCTATGTCAATCTTTGAACTGGTCCAGCCCTTTTCGTACTTGTCCGGTGATCGCGATTCTAAATTGATCTTTTGTTTCACGACGTGTTTTTGGGATTTACCTTAAGTGGGCCTAAGGACGTCGTGTCTAACTCTTTTTGTAGCTCATGTGGGACCCCACACCGGCCTCCACCCTCCCCAAACTCGAAATACATCAAACCCTAGCCCTCCACCCTTATATAAACAACCCCACCCCTTGACTTTACATCCTTTTGCCTCAATTGAAAGACCACAAACCCTAGTTCATGGAGAGTCGCCACCAAGGAGGGAGAAGAAGATCTCGAGCAAGAAGAAGTATAGGAGGAAACGAAAGAGGATCAAGATGTCCATCAAGTTTTCGTTCTTCATCAACAATTCACCATCAAGTTCCTTCTTCAACCCTAGATCGTCAAGATCCAAGTGTTGCCTCCAAAACCCTTGATTCATTGGAGTTCTAAACACCTGGTATACCTTTTACTTACTTTTTCTCACGTGAATTCAACCCCGTTCTTCCAAATTCACGCCGATCTAAAAAACCCTAGCTCATTGTTTCCGCCAAGGGGAGACTAGTCCGGCCCTACAGCGGATTAGTCCAATTTTACTGACTGTTTCCTGGTGAATTAAAACTAAATTGATTTGAATCAATTCCAAATCTGTCTAAACTTGTTAAAAACTATTAAAACTAGATAGTAAACATCATTAACAACTCATTAATTAGTTTTGCTTCACAATTGCATTAATCACGCATATCATATCATATTGAGTAATATATGTGCACTTATTGATTGTGATTCTTGTATTGTATGTTCGTTACGCGATTTAGATGGATTTGCGCTAGAGAGTGCTGTGGAGGACCTCCAGCACCAGGAGTTTGAAGTCTTTGATCCCAATCAAGCCCAAGAGCAAGGCAAGTATCCTTGAACATATTGATTCTATTTCTAAAATAAATGGTTTGTTTTCAAAACTGCATGCTTGTGTCAATTTGATGGGAATTCCTATGATAGGAAGTTTATTAGCTTTGTTTAACCACCCTTGTCACCTGGAATACATGGTAGAGAGTCGGAAAGGGCTTTTTACCTTTTTTGCTTCGCTTAATTAATCGGTATGGGAAAACAACTATATTATTTAATTATGCATTAATGAGATTATGGTTAATATGGACTGGTTAATATGACATGGTAATGGGTGATCTAAGAAAGCATGGTATGTGGATCGGGTTGGATGCTATGGTGGTTTTGCTTGCTTTAGATCTAAAGACAGGTTCGTGGAGCGACCATCCAGGACTTACAGTGCCACCACGAGGCCAAGTATGGGCGCGGCTGAAAGTCGCCTAGAGGGGGTGAATAGGCAATAATACCTGAAATGACTTAATCAAGCAGGATTAAATTCCTCTGGCCGGACTAGTCTGCACAGGCCCGAATTAGTCCGCTCAGCACAGGGTGAAAACCCTAAATCTTGGTTTCTACAAGTTATTTGCAGAATTAAAGTTCATCGAGGAAATAAGCAATGTCTGGTAAACTAGTAAAGCTCAGATTGTGAAGTTTAAACACTTAGATTGCAAGTCTACAATAATGATCAAAGTGAAGAGCAATAAGAGCAATATGAACCCTAATAGCAATACTAGTGATCACGAAAAGTTAAAGACAAGTGAGACGAGATTTATCCCGTGGTTAAGATCCACAAAGAAGCCTACATCCACGTTGAGAAGTCCACACAAGGACCGGGTCTCACTTGACCCTTCTCTCACCAAGCCACCACGATGGCCGGCTTGGTTTTCACTATATCAATGGGCAATCACAAAGTTTGATGGAGCTACTCACAACTTGAGGCTCCCACAAATCGATACAATGAGGAGCACACAAATCTCAACTCACACAAGCCACAAAACACAACACAATGTGCAAGAGATCAAACCGAGAGCCAAAGCGCAATGATCTTCCTTTACTCTCCTTCCCAAAACCTAATCTCTTCAAGATTTTCTCTTAAGGGGTTAGTAGGACGAGTAGAAGGCTTTGGAAGGCTCTAGGATGCTTGTGGAGGCGCTAGGGTTCAATACATGTTCAAATGAGGTACGGGGTCCCCTTTTTATAGGGGTCCCGAGCCCCTTCTGCTGACCTCAGCAGAAGGGCAGACTAGTCCGGCCTTTGACTCCGGACTAGTCCGGCCCTATGGGACCACTAACCTCTGGTCAGGTCCCGACAACTGTCACACTGCGCGACGATCGTCACGCTACCCGCCAAATTTCCAAATTCAAATGGTCACTAAACAACAGACTAGTCCGGTAAACAACAGACTAGTCTGAAGTGGAACAGAACCGTTTGGTCCGTCCCAAAATGGACTCTTCTGGGTTGGCCCGGACTAGTCCGGCCACTGGGGTGGACTAGTCCGGCCCTCTAGGGTTTCTCTCGGTCTATCTCACTAAGTCTCAAACGGACAAGTTCGTACCCGAATGGACAAGTCCGAACTTTTCCAGAGAGCTTTAGTCCGTCCAAAAATGAACAAGTCCGGACTTCTCGGACTTTGCTCCAAATTCACTCAGATTCACTCCAGAGACATTTGGTCCGTCTCAAAACAGACTTGTCTGCCTGGCACGGACTAGTCCGGCCTCCTAGGATTTCTCTCATTTTTGGCTTCTCACTTAGGTGTTTCACTAGACCACCACTTTGAGCCCTCTAGAATGATCTCATTGCACATGATACATCCACCCTCTCGCATGACACGGCTCATTTAAACTCAACACCATAGAAACCCTAATTCCTACGCTTGAGTGTTTGACGCCCATTTTAACCTTTTCCTTTTTGAGGGTTTTCATCTCATTTCAATCATTGTACCTGTGCTTAAGATCACTTTAGCTCATTAGCCTCTCAATTGTCATCATCAATCATCCAAAACCCACGGGGATGCCTAGATGCACTTTCAATCTCCCCCTTTTTGGTGATTGATGACAACACATTAAGACTTCAACAACAAGGATATTATTTTGTTTTCATAACATGTATTTGTATGAGTGACCCCCCCTCAATGTATGCATAATGGGTAAGAGAGATTGAGGGAGTTTTCATACATATACATGTTATGGTGGGGTGCCTAAGTGATGTGTTTATAAAGTGTGATAAGGCAACGATTATACAAGATAGACATGTAAATGAGGCAACACATCACAAATTTAGGTAGGAAACATGAATACGTAGATTAAGTCTTACAATACAACTTGAAATGAGAGTTTAAAACATAAGTCCTTAATAGATCAAATACTCTCTCACTAATAACTAGATAGAGACTCTCAAACTCTCCCACTCGATCTCTCCCCCTATATAAGTGCCCCATCCTATAATCTCTCCCCCTTTGGCATCCAGACACCAAAAAGAAAAAGAAGAGAGGAAGAGCCCTTAGGTCTACTCATCATCAGAGTCGTTGTCGCCATCGCCGCCTTGGCGCCCGCTGTCGCTCTTCATGGCCTCCGGGTCAACATTGGCATCATCATCATTGGACGGGGCCGTGGTGGAAGTCCCATCTTCACCAAACTGAGCGAGCTCCTTGGCAGTGAACTCCGGGAAGGAAGTGAGCTCAGCATCACTCTCCTCGGCGGGAGACATAGGAATGTTCAGCTTGTCGCACATCGGCTTGAGATACTTCTCGTTGCGATGCTCCATGCGACATTGCCGAATTTCCATCTTCCGGCAAGAGGAGAAAAGAGCTTTGAAGCATTTGAAGAATCTACTCCCGCATTGTGACGAAGGCGGAGGTGGTGGAGGAGATGGCACGAAGCGAGAGGAAGAAGCGAGAGGGTCCGCATTCTTCCTCCTAGGAGCAGCCGGCTATGGAGGAGGGAGTTGAGATCGAAGCCTCCGATGAATTATGTCTTTCTTGAAAGTGAGTTCGGAGATCTTCTCGGTCATGTACATAATGTACGGAGCATATCCACATGATCGGTTGGGAGTATGCGGGATGTTGAAGATGTCATCAAAGATATAATCCACCACATTGAAGCAGACATCTCCATCAATGAGGACCATCAAGTGCCTCAAATTTACTTGTATTATCCCCGCATATCCATCCTTGGGGGCAATGGTCTTCCTGAGGACCCGGTTGAGCACACTATAAAAAGGCTTGATATTTCTAATATGCCCGGCCTCAAACTGTGCATGACTTGGGTACATGTACTCCAGGGTGTCCCGATCAACTGGCTTTAGAATTGAAATGATAATCTCATTATCCAGTTGGTCCTCCAAGTCAAGCAACTGAGCAAACTCCCAATAGGTGGTGGAGTATTGCTCGCCATGAGTCATCCATGTAATCCGGCCATCGCCATCATTGTGGAAGTAGATAGTAGAGTAGAATTGGGCAATTACTTCCACATTCTAGTCATACTAGAAAGCAATGAACTTCTTCAAGCCATGCCTTTCAATGGCCTCAATCATAGCATTGAAGGCTTGATGATCCTTCTGGGCCATGTAATTCAGTCTATCGACTAAGCATCTGTGACAGGGGTCTGCTTGGTCATGTAGACCGTCCAGTAGTAGTAACAGTGGAAGTCACACCAAAAACGGGGATCCACTGGGCTCCTGTCTCGCTGATAGACATTGATCTTCCTGAGCATGTGTGCCTTCTCAGCCCCCTTTCCCTTGAAGATGTTAGTGTAAGACCTATGTGTGCTGAATACATTGGCTTGTAGTGAATACACTTGCTTTGACGATAAAAGTTTTGAATATCACCAAAACATCTTTTTATTAAGGTCCGGTGCTTGATCGCAATGTTCTGGCTTTTAATGTGAAATGTTTCGAACTTGCTTTACATTGTTGGAAAGTTTTCTTAGTATTCCTTTACTAATTTTTGTTGCGTTTTGGATGATATGGATGATATCGTGTTACTGTGGTTTTGCAACATGCTTATGTGAGGTTCTCACGTAAGGTGTTGTGTTCGGAACTAACTTGAGTCAAGTCGAGGACTTGGGATCGTTTGGATTTGTTGTTTATTCATGTGCAGGTGTTGCTTGAGTTCAAGACATGGCTGGTGATGGGATCCATTGGACTAGTCTCAGGGTGGAGATGAGGTTCCAACAACCAAATTCAGGAGGAATTGTGGTTGAGCTAATCAGAAGGTTGTGCAGCATGATTGAATCAAGAACAATGCATGTGAAGGTATCGTGGACGTCATTGGAAGATGTTTGCACATGTGCGAGGAGTGCATGGACGTGGCTACATGATTCCGAGACGTGATGAAGAGATGTGGACGTAAAGAGTTGGTCGGAAAGGTCCAACTGACTAGGTTATGGACTCAGGCTGCAGCTGAGTCGGGTTTGACTCAAATATGGAAAGATTTGAGTTGGTTATGATAGGATTTCGTATGGGTCACGAATTTGAGTTGTTTAGGAATGTGGGATACATTCCTAAGGTGTTTGAAAGTCTTAAGATTGCTTCTATTTGCGTATAGAAGAATCTTAAACAGTTATGGAAAGTTACGATTCGTGAACAGAGTAGGATTAGGTTCCTGATCTGAGTTGAGTTGGCTTTCGAGCTGGTTATATAAGCAAGGGAGCCCAGAGCTCGTGGTGCATGACTTTGGGGTCTGTTCCTCTTGTGTTCTATTGAATAACATTCGTAGTCTGAAGGAATATTTGTGCCTTGTTCGTCCGACTTGTTCCAGACAAGTTTTACTCATCGAGTTTCTGGACAGCACTACCTTTCGTCGGTGGTTTTATCATAACTCGAGTTTTACAGATCCAATTGACGTGATTCTTTTTTATTTGTCTTCAAAACTTGATTATCTATCATCTGTCAAAATTTCACAGTCATTGGATTTGTGGTCTATGATATACACGAGTTTCTTTGCAGCGTTCCAGAACTGTTTTTTTTTTTCTCGGCTAGGGCAGATTGACCTTTGTTTGATCTTTCAATCATAACTTGAGTTTTTCTTGACGGATTTGAGTGATTCTTATTGTGTTGTCTTCGTGACTTGATTCTCTCTGATATCTATCACTTTTGTCACGGTGAAACACGTTTAGATTAGTCTCACACATGATTTCTTTAATAGATCGTTTTTCTACCGAAGGAGTTGGGGTTTAATTATTTCTGCTGCGTAAGATTTTTTAAATCTACCATTCACCCCCCCTCTGGTAGCTTTTCACGTGCTCTTTGATCCTACAATTGGTATTAGAGCAACGGTGCTCTAATCTTTGTGATTTGTGCGTGTTTTTGACTAATCATCATGGAGAAGTACTCTGCCAAACCTTGTGTGTTCGCTGGTATTGATTTTCAGGTTTGGAAGGCACGCATGGAGGCTTTCATCCAGGCACAAGGCTTTGCAATATGGGAGAAGGTATACAATACTTACGAAGTGCCATCAAACGATCAAGTTGCATCTACAAATCTGAGAGATGTCGACAACAACAACAAGGCTCGAAACTTGATCATACAAGGATTAACTCAAAGCGACTTCGACCGTGTTGTGCACCTCCGATCTGCATACGATGTGTGGAAAGCACTTTGTGACTACCACGAAGGATCCAACACGATAAAGGAGGTAAGACAGGACATGTTGAAGAAAGAATACATGCGCTTCGAGATGCAACCCGGTGAGTCTATTGATGACCTCTTTGCTCGCTTTAATAAAATTCTCAGTAACTTGCGTAGCGTGAATGTAAATTTTTTAGATGCTGAAAATGCTAGGCAATTGCTAAGTGCATTAGATATGTCAATTTGGGAGATGAAAGTCACATCTATTCGTGAATCTACTGTCATGAGTACACTTACTTTAGCTGTGCTATATTCCAAGCTAAAAACTCATGAAATTGACATAATATCACGTAAGAACCCCAACAAGTCTATTGCTTTTGTTTCTCAATTTGATATGCCTAGCTCTGGCCAATCTTCATCTTGTGGTACACTTGCTTTGTTGTCCTCTCTAACCCTTGAACAGATTGAAGAGTTTCCAGAGGAGGAGCAAGCGCTCATCTCTACCCGGTTCTCAAAAGCATTGCAAAATGTGAGAACTAGAAGGAGAGGAAGCTCCGGACCTCAACGATGCTTTGAATGTGGTAAGACATGACATTTTCGTTCAGATTGCCTAACCTTTCAGGTCCTACTTCCCGGGATGAAAAGAAAACAAGATCGAAGCACTCCTCTGCAAGAGATACGAAGAAAAAGAAGGGTTTTACAGGATGTCAATTGGTGAGCAGTTTTATCTCAGCACTCCAGGAATTTGGCTCAAGTGACGTGGACATTGGAAGTGATGAAGATGAAGATGATTTGGCAAACTTGTGCTTCATGGCGGGCAAGTCAAGATCAAGTACGGAGGAGGTAGAACACAACAGCGACAATGAAGAGGTATGTCCTACTTGCGAAGAAATGTGTGATGCTATTTCTCGTGCCACTGTTATTGTTAAGAAAAAAGACAAAAAGCTTAGGGACAATGCTGTTAAAATTGAGTCACTAGAATATGAAATTAATCATTTGAAATCTGATTCCTAGTGATGATTCTTGTTCCTCATGTGACTTAATATATGAACAATTGTCATCCCTAAGAAGTGCCCATACCTCCACACTTGATAAACTTGAACTTGAAATTGAAAAGAACAAAAAGCTTGCTGTACTTAATATTGGAAACTTAAAAGATGCTTCTTGTTCTACAATTGATTTGCATTGTTCTAGTTGTGATGATCATGATAAGAAACTGCAAGATGCTATGAATGAAATTTCTATATTGAACAATGCTTTACGTTGTCATGAAGTTAAATATTGTTCCAATTGCAAATTAAAAGGAAAAACTTCATGTGAAAATTTCCTTGATCTGACCAATAAACTTGATAACATGCATAAGACATTTGATCGGTTTTGTAATGGCAATAAGAACCTAAACTTGCTGCTGAATTCATCCAAGTCTTGCAATGATAAAACTGGTTTAGATTTTGATTCTCATGCTCATGCTAAGGCACATCCACCTAAAATTGTAAAGTCATTAGGAAGTGGTTTGATTCAAACAGTTCCTAAACAAAAAGAAGTGGTTTTCAAATCTGCAGGAGTATTGTCTCATTCGATTTCAAATAAAAATGTTGTTTGCTCATCTAGACATGAACACAAAGTCAAATTTCATTGTACCTACAGTGGTAGAGATGGTCATGTCATAGATTTTTGTTATAGACTAGCTAAACAACAGAAAAGGGAAAGAATGGTTGCTAGATCTCATAACTTTCATGCAAAATTTGCTGCACATATTGAACCGAATGTACAACCTGCTGTTTTGAGTCAAAAACATTCAAAGTTTACCTCCGGACCTTCTGTTTTTGCCTTCGGAGCTACTGATTTTTGTGCTACACAAGTGACACCTTATAGGTCAGTAGTTAAGAATAAAAAATCTCAAACTTTGACTCATAAACCTGCTGTTTTGTCTCAGCTTTCGCGTGTTTTTCCTGCTGCACGTCGCGTGACTCAGTACTGGATTCCTAAATGCCTTTTGACTAACCCCAGTATTGAGTCATCGATGTATTGTGCTTCTATGTAGGTTACACGTTTGAGGAAGGAGAACATTTGGATTGTGGATTCAGGTTGCTCACGCCACATGACCGGTAACAAAGATTGGTTCGCTTCCCTCTCTTTTGTGTCATGTGTAGAGAATGTTACTTTTGCCGATAATTCTTCAACTCCTATAATTGCTAAGGGTTCGGTTAGAGTAAATGATCACAACAATTTGAAGGATGTGGCACTTGTCAAAAATTTGAAATACAACTTGCTTTCTGTTTCACAATTGCTAGATGAAAATCTGGTAATTATTTTCAATAAAAACTGCTGCAAAGTTGTAAGTTCAAATAGTGAGCTTATTTTTAACATGTCTCAGTTTGGAAGAGTTTTTAAAGCTGAATTTCATATGTCTTCCTCTAAGCATATGTGTCTAGTTGCTAATGATTCAAAGGACCTATATTTTTGGCATCGTAGACTTGGTCACGTAGGCTTTGATCACCTAACGCGTGTTAGTGCTCTTAATCGCATACGTGGGCTGCCTAAGCTTAAAGGGGACAAAGAAATTGTATACTCTTCTTGTAGACATGCTAAGATGGTTGCAGGTTCACATACTCCTCTCACAATGATCATGACAACTGAAACATGTCAACTTTTGCATCTTGACACCGTAGGACCTTCATGTGTTCAATCCTTCGGAGGTAAATGGTATGTACTTGTGATTGTTGATGATTATTCTAGATACTCTTAGGTTTACTTTATGGCGTCTAAGAATGAAGTTTTTAGTCACTTTAGAACTTTATTTCTTAGATTATCAATTGATTACTCAGGATCTTTAAAAGCAATTAGAAGTGATAATGGAACTGAATTTAAAAATCAATCTTTTGATCACTTTTGTGCTGAAAATAGAATAGATCATCAGTTTTCTTCACCATATGTACCTCAACAAAACGGTGTTGTAGAAAGAAAGAATAGAACCTTAGTTGAGATGGCTAGGACTATGCTTGATGAATATCAAACTCCTAGGAAATTTTGGGTTTATGCGTTAGCAACGGCTTGTTATGTCTCAAATCGTGTTTTCTTGCGTGCTAAGCTAGGTAAAACACCATATGAACTCCGGTTTGGACATAGGCCTAGTGTTACACACTTTTGGGTCTTTGGTTGCAAATGCTTTGTTAAGAAACATGGTAATCTTGATAAATTTGAACCTAGATCCATTGATGGTATGTTTCTTGGTTATCCATCTCATACTAGAGGCTACCGTGTGCTTTTACTTGACACTAACAAAATTGTGGAGACTTGTGAAGTGTCTTTTGATGAAGCTAGCCCAGGTACTAGCTCAAACATTGCAGGTCCAGATCCATATCCGCAGGGGGGAGCATTTTCGTTGAAGATGAGGAAGAATTGGAGCTGCTGCCCGAAAAATCAGCAGTTAAAGACTTTGGTTCAACTCCGGATGTTAATTCTCAAACAGCACCGACAACCATCAATGCTGATTCAAATCATCCTCAAGTCACAAGCTCATCGATTTGTGATGAACATGAAGAAGAAGAATAAGCTTGTGAGACATCTGTTCCCCTATGGTTTTACAAAGATCATCCCCCAAAACAGATAATTGGAAGCTTGCACGAACGAGTCACACGGTCCAGGTTTTGCGATCCAAACTCTTATGCTCATTCTGCTTTTGTTGCTTCTTTTGAACCCAAAGATATATCACACGCACTCACTAATGAATCTTGGATTATTGCCATGCAAGAAGAGTTAGAAAATTTTGAAAGAAATAATGTTTGGAAACTTGTACCTCCACCTCAAGGTCACACTTTAATTGGAACTAAATGGGTATTTAAAAATAAACAAAGTGAGGATGGGGTTGTGGTTAGGAATAAGGCTAGGTTGGTTGCTCAAGGTTTCACTCAAGTTGAAGGTCTAGATTTTGGTGAAACTTTTGCTCCTGTTGCTAGATTAGAAGCCATAAGAATTTTGTTAGCTTTTGCTGCATCTATTGGTTTTAAGCTATATCAAATGGATGTTAAAAGTGCTTTTCTTAATGGCTACATAGATGAGTAGGTTTATGTGAAACAACCACCAGGTTTTGAAAATCCAAATTTTCCTAATCATGTTTACAAATTGTCCAAAGCCATGTACGGTCTCAAACAAGCCCCTAGATCATGGTATGATAGGTTAAAAACATTCTTACTTGAAAAAGGGTTTACCATGGGCAAAGTTGATAAAACTCTTTTTGTGCTTAAGCATGGCAATGACTCATTATTCGTTCAAGTGTATGTGGATGATATTATCTTTGGTTGTGCTTCTCATGATCTTGTGTCCAAGTTTTCAGCAATGATGAGTTCCGAATTTGAAATGAGTATGATGGGAGAACTCACTTACTTTTTGGGTCTGCAAATCAAGCAAACTAAGGAGGGTACCTTTGTGCATCAAACGAAGTATACAAAATATCTCCTAAGGCGCTTCAACATGTACAAAAGCAAGCCTCTTCGGACACCAATGGGAACAACAACAACACTTGGACTTGATGAAGATGGTGAACCCGTGGATCAAAAAGAATATAGAAGCATGATCGGATCACTTTTGTACCTCACGGCATTAAGACCAGACATATAATTCAGCGTATGTCTTTGTGCACGGTTTCAAGCCTCCCAACATGCTTCACATCGTCAAACCGTCAAAAGGATTCTCAGGTACTTACATGGAACTCAAGAATTTGGAATTTTTCTTCCTTCTTCCTCAACCGTTACTTTGAAAGCTTTTTTGGATGCTGATTTTGGGGGTTGTAGGATTGATAGGAAAAGTACTTCCGGTGCTTGTCATTTTCTTGGTAATTCTCTTGTTGCTTGGTCCTCTAGAAAACAAAATTCAGTTGCACAATCCACAGCCGAATCTGGATATGTAGCTGCTGCTAGTGCTTGCTCACAAATTCTTTGGATTGTTCAAACACTTAAGTACTATGGGGTTGATCTAGATAGTGTTCCACTGTTCTGTGATAACACTAGTGCCATTTGCATTGCTAAAAACCCCGTGCAACATTCTAGAACTAAGCACATTGACATTAGGTATCACTTTCTCCGAGATAATGTTGAAAAAGGAAACATTGTGCTTTACCATGTAGATACCGAACAACAATTGGCTGACATTTTTACAAAACCTTTGGATTTCACTCGTTTTTGTTACATTCGTAGTGAAATAGGGGTTATGCATCCTCATGGCTTAAATTGAGGGGGGGGGGGTTTGAAACTTGGGAAGTCTATGTGTGAAACTGAAATTAAAATAATATGAGCATAGTATTTCATACATATATGACTTTATGATTCCTTTTGCATGCTGAAAGTTCTTACTACATTACTCATGTTATACATTTTGTAGTTTTTGCCATGTCTAGTAATTGGAATAATTACTTACACTAAAACTGGTCATGGTCGAACTTTCTTGCTGTTTTGAACTTGTTACATGTTCACAAGTGCTTATAATCATTAAGAATTAATCAAGTAATCAACTCACATGTTGAGTTTTTATGAACAAATATAAATTGAGAAAAGATCAAGAGAATATGCATGCATCACACTTCTTCTTTTGAGATGGCTTATCATTGCACTTAGATATGAACTTGGAAGAAGTTGTGTATGACTAAAATCATGTCCTTAAGCTTCTGATTGTCAAATGACATATGCTTGGCTTGGATGGTTAGAATAAGGCAGATGCGCATATAATCTCTTGCAAATATCATATGATCTAAATTTATGCTTTAAAAAATAATAAAATGCAGCAACTAGTGTCATGATTTCTGATTTTGAAATAGTTAAGTTTGTGAGATCATGATTTACTTAAATTGAAAATTACATTTGATCTCTAGCATGGCTTCCACTACTTTATGTATTTCATTGATGTGATAATGTAAGGTACTTGATAGTATGACTTGGATGAGCTTTGTTTATATGTATATGTTATAATATGCTCATAACAATTAAAGGGGGAGAGATAATTTGTTTATATGCTCATGACTTGCTGAATACATTGTCAAAGGGGGGAGATAAGCACGAAGAGAAAGAGAATATGTGCATAAGGAGAGATAATAAAGGGGGGAGATAATATGGGATAATTTTTGGATTTTCTTTTCATTTTACCCTTTGATTTACAAAGGGGGAGAAATTGCCTTCAAAACTTTTATGTGAATAAGCCAATGTTCGGACTTTAAATGGTGTTGCCAATGCATTCATCAAGGGGGAGATTGTAATACCTATGCGTGTTGAATACATTAGCTTGTAGTTAATACACTTGCTTTGACGATAAAAGTTTTGAATATCACCAAAACATCTTTTTATTAAGGTCCGGTGCTTGATCGCAATGTTCTGGCTTTTAATGTAAAATGTTTCGAACTTGCTTTACATTATTGGAAAGTTTGCTTAGTATTCTTTTACTAAGTTTTTGGTGCATTTTGGATGATATGGATGATATCGTGTTACTGTGGTTTTGAAACATTCTTATGTGAGGTTCTCACGTAAGGTGTTGTGTTCGGAACTAACTTGAGTCAAGTCGAGGACTTGGGCTCATTTGGATTTGTTGTTTATTCATGTGCAGGTGTTGCTTGAGTTCAAGACATGGCTGGTGATGGGATCCATTGGACTAGTCTCAGGGAGGAGATGAGGTTCCAACAACCAAATTCAGGAGGAATTGTAGTTGAGCTGATCAGGAGGTTGCGCAACATGATTGAATCAAGAACAATACATGTGAAGGTATCATGGACGTCATTGGAAGATGTTTGCACGTGTTCAAGTAGTGCATGAAAGTGGCTACATGGTTCCGAGACGTGATGAAGAGATGTGGACGTAAAGAGTTGGTCGGAACTTTCCAACTGACTAGGTTATGGACTCAGGCTGCGGCAGAGTCGGGTTTGACTCAAATATGGAAAGATTTGAGTTGGTTATGATAGGATTTCGTGTGGGTCACGAATTTGAGTTGTTTAGGAATGTGTGATACGTTCCTAAGGTATTTGTAAGTCTTAAGATTGCTTCTATCTACGTATAGAATAATCCTAAGCAGTTATGGAAAGTTACGATTCGTGAACAGAGTAGGATTAGGTTCCCGATCTGAGTTGAGTTGGCTTTCGAGCTGGTTATATAAGCAAGGGAGCCCAGAGCTCGTGGTGCACGACTTTGGGGGATGTTACTCTTGTGTTCTATTGAATAAAATTCATAGTTTGAAGGAACTTTTGTGCCTTGTTCGTCCGACTTGTTCCAGACAAGTTTTACTCATCAAGTTTCTGGACAGCACTACCTTTCGTTGGTGGTTTTATCATAACTCTAGTTTTACAGATCCAATTGACGTGATTCTTTGTGGGTTGTCTTCAAAACTTGATTACCTATCATCTGTCAAAATTTCACGGTCATTGTATTTGTGGTCTATGATCTACACGAGTTTCTTTGCAGCGTTCTAGAACTATTTTTTTTCTCGGGTAGGGCAGATTGACCTTTGTTTGATCTTTCGATCATAACTTGAGTTTTTCTCGACGGATTTGAGTGATTCTTATTGTTTTGTCTTTGTGACTTGATTCTATCTGATATCTATCACTTTTGTCACGATCAATTTCTTTAACAAATCGTTTTTCTGCCGAAGGGGTTGGGGTTTAATTATTTCCGCTGCGTAAGATTTTTTAAATCTACTATTCACCCCCCCTCTGGTAGCTTTTCACGTGCTCTTTGATCCTACAGTTAGCATTGAGGGCAGATGCACGGTTTTGGTTCTGTGCAGGAGAAGACATCCTCAACGGGCCTATAGGTTGAGAGGCACCCTTCTTGACCTTGCTAGCAGCCTTCATGGCCACTATCACCCTCTTCTTGGGTTCAGCCTCCACTGGGGCCTTGCCTTTATCCCTGGAGGTCCTCGCCCCGTGGGTTCTAGCTTTTTCACCCAAAGTCACAAGTCGCTTCCTTTTCGGGGCTACCTCGGCAGCTGCAGAACTGTGCTCTTCTCGCTGCGTCTTCTTTGCTCTCTGTGACGCAAAGTATGCAGCAGCCATCTCTTGATCCTCTCGTTGCCTCCGGCAATAAAGAGCTTGCTTCTCTGCTTCGGTCTCGGAGTCAGAAGGTGGAACATAATCATTATCCGACATGGTTCCTGACAAGAAAAGCAAGGGAATGTGTATGAGTCAAAGGAAGTTAAGGGGTAGAGGTAGAATTCATAAAACCAACCTAGGTTAGGGTTTTCACTATGTAACCCGGGCTTGTCCGCCCAGGGGCCGGACTAGTCCGCACTAGATTGGACTTGTCCGCCCTGTGGTCGGACTCGTCCGGTTCACATAGCAAGAACCCTAATCTAGAGAAATTTTGCAAAAACTACGGATCCTACCACAAAAATAGAGTTACATGATCACATTGATGTGCACAACAACATTTGTGAAGAAGTTTCTATCAATAGACCCAAAAGAATTGAATTTCAAGGATTTTGGGGTTAGGTCAAGAATACCTCTTCAAATCTTCAAATCGATGAAATGTGAGTGAGGAATCGGCCTCCGATGCTTGGGGAAAGGTTCCTAAGCACCTTAGGGCTTCAATCCACCGATTGGAATCAAGATTTTGTGGTTGGAATCGAAAATCGCCGATGAGGGGGCGATTTTCGAGCCTTTTTGGAGAGAGAAAGTTTGAATGGAAGTGGAGAGGTCGGGGGCTTCCTCGGGAGGTTAAGTCCCCAAGGGCCGGACTAGTCCGGTCAGGGACCCGAACTTGTCCGGCTATCGAACTGGGTCCGTACTATTCTGAGCCATCGGACTAGTCCGGTCCTAAGGCTGAAAACTCCTATATATTGAGTTTTCAGTGGAGATTTGATCCTTTTGGACTAGATTTCACAAAAGATCTTTGTAAACATGGTCAGTAAGCAATCAACAATCAAACTATGACCATGATTCACAAGGATTCAATAATTTCAAAATAATTTGTAGAAAAATTGAGGAGGATGAGTTTTTCGCAAGCATGTGTGAATTTTGAATATGACAATCAGATGTGCAAGATTCAAGCCACATTTCGAGAATCTAGGATATTTAGCTCACTCCTAAGTTCACAAAATCTTTGCTCATCTAGGGACTTGGTAAAGATATCGGCCAATTGTTTTTCGGTTCTCACATGGGAAATTGCAATATCTCCTTTAATGGAGTGATCTCTCAAGAAATGGTGGCGAATATCGATGTGCTTGGTCCTTGAGTGTTCAACTAGATTGTGGGCTATTTTGATGGCACTCTCACTGTCACATGGGAGAGGGATATGGCACAAGTTTATGCCATAGTCCCTAAGAGTTTGTCGCATCCAAAGAAGTTGTGCACAGCAACTTCCGGTGGCGACATACTCTTCTTCGACTGTGGAAAGAGCAATGGAGTTTTGTTTCTTTGAGGACCAAGACACTAGATATCTACCAAGGAATTGGCAAGTTCCTGATGTACTCTTCCTATCAACTTTGCACCCCGCATAGTCCGCATCGGAATATCCAATGAGGTTAAACTTAGAGCCTTTAGGGTACCAAAGTCCTAGGCTTGGTGTGTGAACCAGATATCTAAGAATTCTCTTAATGGTGATCAAATGACACACCTTAGGAGCAGCTTGAAATCTAGCACACATACACACACTAAGCATGATATCGGGCCTATATGCACATATGTATAGCAATGAGCCTATCATGGAACAATATACCTTTTGGTCCACACTTGGACCATCTTCATTGAGATCGAGATGCCCATTGGTTGCCATAGGAGTCTTGATGGGTTTGGCCTTGTCCATGTCAAACTTCTTGAGTATATCTTGTGTGTACTTGGTTTGACTAATGAGTGTGCCTTCCTTGAGTTGCTTCACTTGAAAACCTAGAAAGAACTTCAACTCCCACATCGTGGACATCTCAAATCTTTCCTTCATTATCTTAGAAAACTCATCAGAAAAAAATTGTTAGTAGAACCAAATATAATGTCATCGACATATATTTGGCAAATAAACAAATCATCATTGAAGTGCTTAGTGAATAAAGTATAGTCCGTGTGACGCCCGGTTCCAAAAAAAGAACCAAGCTAACGCATATGTGTGCCCAGGATGTTCAACACA
The DNA here is from genome assembly GCA_036927565.1 of Tuctoria greenei. Lineage (NCBI taxonomy): Eukaryota > Viridiplantae > Streptophyta > Magnoliopsida > Poales > Poaceae > Tuctoria > Tuctoria greenei. The sequence continues at coordinate 22,588,919 of JAYESD010000011.1, read as the reverse complement.
CATACACGAGTGCAATCACAAATGATATACAGATAATTACCACAGAACAAGATTAATTAACCAAATTTTATTACACAAACATATTATCCTCGAATACAAGCTCCAATGTATATTTATGACAAGTTCAACTAATGCAGCGGAAATAACTAATTAAGCAACTAAGCAAACTAAGCATAAGGGATAGCGCAGCTCCAATAACACCACAGACAAAGCTGACTGTAGACTAGGCCTAGAACTCCGCATTCTCACCATTAAACTCCCAATCTTGACCTGCAACTGTTGGGGGGGGATTGAAAGAGTGAGTACATGTCGTACTCAGCAAGTGTGGAAAGTATGACATGTGGCTGATTCAAATGACGATAATAATAATGGCAAAGTGCTGAAAAGTACATAAAAACATTTGAAAAGCAATATATTACATGTATGTGAAGTAAACCCATCATAATCATAAGTAATATCACAATACCAATCCATAGTTCACCATCCTCATCAATAATTCCAGATTTCACCATTTACCAATAACCAGATTCAATACCAGAAATTAATCCATAACCATATTACCAACCATAACCATCCCAAATACCATCCCAATACCGAGTACCCTCTAATCATGGAAGTTGTCCAGGTGCTCATAACCGGGAGCACGGCTATCATGATGGTTTTAGACACACTCTGCAGAGTTTGTACCTCTTTACCCACGTGTTCGTGATTTCATCACCTTTCGATGACTAGAACCTCTATTATGCCGTCTCACACTTCCGTCGGTGTGTGGCCAAGAGATCAGAAAATAGCCTTTACAAAGGGATTACTAGTCTATTTAGACCCCACTGAGGTTTCACCAGTGGCGATGTCTCCTACAGAGCACATCTTCAACCAAGGGCCCCCTCTTGAGCCATTCGGATCCCAGGGTAGTCCCACCAATCATCAACAAACCCAATCTGACTACCCCTTCCCCGAGCATCCTTAATAGTTCAAATAGCACTGGCAAAGCCCTAATTAATCAGCTACGCCGCACCCATACTTGGCCTCGTGGTGGCCCTGTAGTCCTGGCTAATTCTCGCATGAACCGGTCCTTAGATCTAAAGCAAGCAAACCACCATGACATCCAACCCATCCACATACCAGGCTTGCTTAGATCACCCATTACCATATCATATTGACCAGTTCACATTAACCAGAATATCATTAATGCTTAATTAAATGTGTAGTGTTGTTTTCCCATCCCAATTAATTAAGCGAAGCAAAAAGGTAAAAACCCTTTCTGACTCTCTACCAGGTATTCCAGGTGACAAGGGTGGTTAAACAAAGCTAGTCAACTTCCTATCATAGGATTCCCATCAAATCGACACAAGCATGCAATTTTGCAAACAAAACATTTATTTTAAAACAGGATCAATATGCTTCAAGGACACTTGCCTTGCTCTTGCTATTGATTAGGGTCAAAGCCTTCAAACTCTTGGTGCTGTAGATCCTCCGCGGCACTCTCTAGCGAAAATCCGTCTAATCCACACAATAAACATACAAGACAAGAAACACAAATCAACGAGTGCACAAATATTACTCAATATGACATGACATGCATGATTGATGCAAATGCAAGGTAGAACTTGTTACTAGATTGCTTTTAATGATAACTAACTATTTCTAATAGCTTTTAACAAGTTTATACAGGTTTGGAGTTGATTAGATCAAATTTTTGAATTAATTTAACACAATTTAACCAGAAAGATCAGACTAGTCCGCTAGAGACCGGACAAGTCTGCACTCTACGAGATCAACAGATTAGGGTTTTCTAGATCGACGTAAATTTGGATATTAGGGGTTGAATTCTCATAAGGAAAAGAGAATAGAAGGTATACCAGGTGTTTAGGACTCCAATGAATCAAGAAACTTGGAGGTATCACTTGGATCTTGGTGATCTAGGGTTGGTGATGAACTTGGGGATGAATTGGTGATGAGGAACAAAACTTGGTGGAGATCTTGATCCTCTTTCGTTTCCTCCTCTTCTTCTTCTTGCTTGGGATCTTCTCCTCCCTCCTTGGTGGTGGCTATCCACGAACTAGGGTTTGGGTGGGGTGGAAAAGTGGCAAATAGATGTCAATCCAAGGGGTGGGGTTGTTTATATAGAGGTGGAGGCTAGGGTTAGATGCATTTCGAGTTTGAGAGGAGTAGAGGCCGGTTTAGAGTCCCACATGGGCTCTAAAAGAGTTAGGCATGACGTCTGTAGGCCTACTTAACGTGAAGCCCAAGAAACAAGTCGTAAAACAAAAGATCAACTCGGAGTCGCGAAATATCGGACAAGTCCGGAAAGGACCGGACTAGTCCGAAGTCGTCCAGAGAGAAAATCGGACAAGTCCGACTTTAAACAGAGAGGAAATCGGACAAGTCCGCTGGAACACCAGACTAGTCTGGAGTCCAAGGACTTAGCAATTTTTCAAGGATTCTTGGAATATCAGACTAGTCCGCACAAAATCGGACAAGTCCGTTTTTAGTCAGAGAGAAATCGGACTAGTCCTCAGTAAAATCGGACTAGTCCGCACTTTCCTGCATTTTAAGTGCGGTTTTGTTCCAAATCAATTTGAAACTCGTTCCTCTTGTTGTGGGTTAATGTTAAACATGTATATGAGTGCATGTAGGGCATGATGCATGAAGATGAGGGTGTCACAAACTTACCCCCCTTAAAATGAATCTCGCCCTCAAGATTCGACGCGGAAGAGAAGAGATAGGGAAATTCCTTCTTGAGATCATCCTCCAATTCCCATGTTGCTTCTTTTTCTGTGTGGTGCTTCCATTGAACTTTACACCATCTAATAACCTTGTTCCTTGTGACCCTCTCCTTAGTTTCCAAGATTTTGACCGGTTGTTCGACATACGTCAAATCTTCCTCTAGTTCCAATTCTTCCATTGGCACTTGTTCTTCTGGTACTCTCAAACACTTCTTGAGCTGGGAAACATGAAAGACATCATGGACATCCGAAAGATGAGCTCGAATCTCCAACTTATACACTACTTCTCCTCTTTTGTCCAAAATCTTGAATGGTCCAATATAACGAGGTGCGAGCTTGCCCCTTATGTTAAACCTCTTATGGGCTCTCATTGGTGACACCTTGAGGTAAACAAAATCTCCTATTTCAAAGGCTAATTTCCTTCTCCTATTGTCCGCATAGCCTTTTTGCCTTGATTGGGCAGCCTTCAAGTTTTCACGAATTATTTGGACTTGCTTTTCGGCTTCTTGCAACACATCTGGACCAAATACTTGAGTTTCTCCTGCCTCATTCCAGAATAAAGGTGTCCTACACTTCCTCCCATAAAGTGCTTCATATGGTGACATCTTCAAACTTGCTTGGTAACTATTGTTGTATAAAAATTCCGCGTATGGCAAGCTTTTGTCCCAACTCTTCCCATGCTTTAAAGCACAAGCTCTTAACATGTCCTCCAAAATTTGATTGGTCCTCTCGGTTTGTCCATCCATTTGAGGATGATATGCTGAACTAAAATTCAACCTCGTTCCCAATGCTTCATGCAATTTTTGCCAAAATTTGGGGGTAAATTGTGAACCTCTATCCGACACGATCTTCTTCGGGACTCCGTGTCGACACACAATATGCTCCATGTATATTGCGGCCAACTGTGCAACTGTATATTTGGTCTTCACAGGGACAAAATGAGCTGACTTGGTTAAACGATCCACAATTACCCAAATTGAGTCATACCCGGACTGAGTACGTGGTAACCCAACTATGAAGTCCATTCCAATTTCTTACCACTTCCATTCCGGGATCTTCAATGGTTGCAATAATCCAGCTGGCCTTTGATGTTCCGCCTTGACTCGTTGACACACATCACACAATGCCACATATTCAGCTATGTCCTTCTTCATGCTATCCCACCAATAGCAAGCCTTCAAGTCTTTGTACATCTTTGTACAACCAGGATGAATTGAGTAAGGTGAGTCATGTGCCTCTTTTAATATCGTCTTCCGAATATGCTTCACATTAGGCACAACGATTCTCTTTCCAAGCCATAAGGTACCATGTTTGTCTTCATCAAATCTGAATTCTCTCCCTTCTTCGGTCCTGTCCTTGATTTCCTTGATTTCTTCATATGCGGTTTGTGCCTCTCGAATTTCTTGCTCCAAGGTTGGGTTTAACTCCATCATCTCCATCTCATTTACAAATCCGAGGTTCAACCTTTCAAACTCCTTACATAACTCGAATGGTAACTCTCGAACTGTGAGTTGGTGACTTACTCCCTTTCTACTCAAAGCATCGGCCACTACATTGGCCTTTCCCGGATGATAGTTGATCCCCAAATCATAATATTTGATGAGCTCCAACCATCTTTGTTGCCTCAGGTTCAGATCCGTTTGTGTGAAAATATACTTCAAACTCTTATGATCCGTATAAATTTCACACCTACATCCAAGGATATAGTGCCTCCAAATCTTCAATGCGTGTACCACGGCCGCAAGTTCCAAATCGTGCATGGGGTAATTCTGCTCATGTTTCTTCAATTGTCTTGATGCATAGGCGACCATTTGACCTTCTTGCATCAATACACATCCAAGTCCTTGTCTTGATGCGTCGCAATAGATATCGAAACTCTTGCTTTCATCTGGCAATACCAAAACTGGGGTTGTTGTCAGCCTCTTCTTCAACTCCTCAAAACTATTTTGACAAGCTTGGGTCCATTGGAAAGCCTTTCCCTTCATTAGCAACTCCGTCATAGGCTTGGCTATCTTGGAGAAGTCTTTGATAAACCGACGGTAATATCCATCCATGCCAAGAAAACTTCTTATTTCCTTGACACTTTGTGGGGGCTCCCACTTCAACACGTCTCTCACTTTTCCGGGGTCAACCGATACTCCTCCTCCTGAAATTATATGACCCAAAAACGACACCTCTCTCAACCAAAACTGACACTTGTTGAGCTTGGCATACAATTGATGCTCTCTTAATTACTGCAGCGTAAGCCTCAAGTGTTCCTTAGGTTCCTTCTCATCCTTCGAGTAGATCATAATGTCATCAATAAACACCACAACAAACTTATCCAAGTACTCCATGAAGACCCTATTCATGTGGTACATAAAGTAGGCAGGCGCATTTGTCAATCCAAATGACATCACGGTGTACTCATAAGACCCATATCGTGATCTAAAAGTTGTCTTGGGTATGTCCGATGGTCTAATCTTCATTTGAAAATATCCCGACCTCAAATCAATCTTAGAGAAGACACAAGCACCCTTCATCTGATCAAACAAGTCTTATATGCGTGGCAAGGTGTACTTGTTCTTGATTGTTACCTCGTTGAGAGCTCGGTAATCCACGCACATCCTTTGGGATCCATCCTTCTTGTCCACAAATAGAACGGGCGCTCCCCAAGGTGAAGAACTAGGGCGAATAAAACCCTTCTCTAGTTGCTCTTGAATTTGCTTCTTGAGCTCCGCTAATTCCAAAGGAGGCATCCTATACGGCTTCTTAGCTATAGGTGCAGTTCCAGGTATTAAATCAATAACAAACTCAATGTCTCGATCAGGTGGCATACCTGGCAACTCGTCCGAAAAAACATCCAAAAATTCACACACCACCGGAATCTCCTCAATTGCGGCACCATCCACATGATTCAGCTCCAATTGCTTCGGTGCGGTTTGAGATGCTTCAAATTCTACGGTGATCCCTTCTTCATTGGCCAACTTCACCATCTTCGTGGCACACTCAATAACTCCATTGTGCTTCCTCAACTAGTCCATACCAAGTATAATGTCCAATCCTTGAGAATCCAAAACAATGAGGTTGGCGGAGAAGTCTACCCCCCTTATTCTAAGGCTTACTTTTGGACATACTATATTTGTCCTCATCTCTCCTCCAGGAGACTTAACCAATAGAGTAAACTTCATATGAGAGATAGGCAAACTATACTTGGCAACATACTTCGATGCAATGAATGAATGTGATGCTCCAGAATCAAATAACATAGTTGCGGGGTTGGAGTTGGCGAGAAACATACCAATGACCACGTCATCCGCTTGTTGAGCATCCTCCGTAGAGACATGGTTCACGTTTCCATGAGCAAAATTCTGCTGTCCACGGCTTCCTTGTGGCGCTCCTCCATTGGGTCTTGGGTTTTGCCTCGGCGCATTGCTTCCTTGACCAAGGCCTGACTTAGGATATTGATGCACAAAGTGTCCAGCTTCTCCACAAGTATAACACTTGTTAACTCCACCAGAATTATTGGGACGAGCTTGGTTTTGAGCATTGGCACCAAGAAAAGTAGCACGAGGCGCATAAGGCATTGGAGGCCTAGGTGCTTGCATGAGAGGGCGCTGCTGCACAAACTGAGTTGGGCGCGGTGCAAATCCAGGGCATTGAGCAGGAATAGAGGAGCTGTAATAGGGCACATTGGGTGGTGCAAGGTGAGGGCGCACATTACTTACTTGTTGTTGTCCTTGATATGGCGCCTTCCTCTTTTTGTCTTGCTCCATCTCACCGATCTTGTTCTCAACCACAATTGCTTTGTCCACAAGATTCTGGAAATTTGCATAGTCACAATTGAGCAATTGCACTTGAATTTCATTGTTGAGGCCTCTCATGAACAAGTACTGCTTCCGACTGTCCCGACTAACATCCTCAGGTGCATACCTTGAGAGTTGAGTGAACTTGTTGAGATATTCACTCACACTTGATCTTCCTTGCCTTAAATTCTCAAATTCTTGCCTCTTCAAAATCATAACACCCCCCAGCACATAATGGGAACAGAAAATCTCCTTGAATTCCGCCCAGGTAATTCTCTCTTGGTTCTCATAAGCATTGCAATAAGAATCCCACCAATCCGCAGCTGCTCCAACTAGTTGATGAGAAGCAAACAAGACCTTCTCCCGGTCACTGCATTGGACAATAGCTAGCTTCTTCTCCACGGACTTGAGCCAATCATCCGCATCCATAGGGTCAGCGGCTTGAGCAAAGGTTGGCGGCCTAGTCCTCATAAACTCTCACAATCGGTTATGAGGAGGCGGGGGTGGCGGTGGAGGCATGTGGGGCTGATTGTTGATATTGTCAGCCTGCAGCTGTCCCATAGTTCGTATCATGGTCTGCATGAGCTGGTTTCGCATAGCCAATAGCTTCTCAATGTTGATAGCTCCCTGAGTAGATCCTTGTCCAATGTTGTTCTAAGGCACTCCATTGTTCTCCTCCTCATCATTGCCATCCCTCTGGTTGCGAGTCCTCACCATCTGAAGAAAAGCAATAGGTAAGAATTAGAAAACGTCCCCAACTATATGCATCAAAGGATATGAAACTAAACAACTAGCTACACTAGCCTAGGTGGACATGGCAATGCTAAAGCATCCCAAAATCCTCTATTAAGTACACAAGCAAGCAATATATATAGCAAACAACACACCAACCAAATTACATCGATTCCTGAGTGCTCCTATGTGCTCTAAAGTGTCCATTCTATCTAGGCTGCGTCCTACGGTCAACCTGTGGCTCTGATACCAATCAGTGATGCCCGGTTCCGAAAAAAGAACCAAGCTAACACATATGTGTGCCCAGGATGTTCAACACACATACACGAGTGCAATCAAAAACGATATGCATATAATTACCACAAAACAAGATTAATTAACCAAATTTTATTACACAAACCATATTATCCTCGAATACAAGCTCCAATGTATATTTATGACAAGTTCAACTAATGCAGTGGAAATAAACTAATTAAGCAACTAAGCAAACTAAGCATAAGGGATAGCGCAGCTCCAAGAACACCACAGACAAAGCTGACGGTAGACACGGCCTAGAACTCCGCATTCTCACTATTAAACTCCCAATCCTGACCTGCAACTGTTGGGGGGGGGGGGTTGCAAGAGTGAGTACATGTCGTACTCAGCAAGTGTGGAAAGTATGACATGTGGCTGATTCAAATGACGACAATAATAATGGCAAAGTGCTGAAAAGTACATAAAAACATTTGAAAAGCAATATATTACATGTATGTGAAGTAAAACCATCCGAATCATAAGTAATATCACAATACCAATCCATAGTTCACCATCCTCATCAATAATTCCAGATTTCACCATTTACCAATAACCAGATTCAATACCATAAATTAATCCATAACCATATTACCAACCATAACCATCCCAATACCGAGTACCCTCTAATCATGGAAGTTGTCCAGGTGCTCATAACCGGGAGCACGGCTATCATGATAGTTTTAGACACACTCTGCAGAGTTTGTACCTCTTTACCCACGTGTTCGTGATTTTATCACCTTTCGATGGCTATTATGCCGTCTCACACTTCCGTCGGTGTGTGGCCAAGAGATCAGAAAATAGCCTTTACAAAGGGATTACTAGCCTATTTAGACCCCACTGAGGTTTCACTGGTGGTGATGTCTCCTACAGAGCACATCTTCAACCAAGGGCCCCCTCTTGAGCCATTTGGATCCCAGGGTAGTCCCACCAATCATCAACAAACCCAATCCGACTACCCCTTCCCCGAGCATCCTTAATGGTCCAAATAGCACTGGCAAAGCCCTAATTAATCAGCTATGCCGCGCCCATACTTGGCCTCATGGTGGCACTGTAGTCCTGGCTTATTCTCTCATGAACCGGTCCTTAGATCTAAAGCAAGCAAACCACCATGACATCCAACCCATCCACATACCAGGCTTGCTTAGATCACCCATTACCATATCATATTGACCAGTTCACATTAACCAAAATATCATTAATACTTAATTAAATGTGTAGTGTTGTTTTCCCATCCCAATTAATTAAGCGAAGCAAAGAGGTAAAAACCCTTCCCGACTCTCTACCAGGTATTCCACGTGACAAGGGTGGTTAAACAAAGCTAGTCAACTTCCTATCATAGGATTCCCATCAAATTGACACAAGCATGCAATTTTGCAAACAAAACATTTATTTTAAAACAGGATCAATATGCTTCAAGGACACTTGCCTTGCTCTTGCTATTGATTAGGGTCAAAACCTTCAAACTCTTGGTGCTACAGATCCTCCACGGCACTCTCTAGCGCAAATCCATCTAATCCACACAATAAACATACAAGACAAGAAACACAAATCAAAGAGTGCACAAATATTACTCAATATGACATGACATGCATGATTGATGCAAATGCAAGGTAGAACTTGTTACTAGATTGCTTTTAATGATAACTAACTATTTCTAATAGCTTTTAACAACTTTATACAGGTTTGGAGTTGATTAGATCAAATTTTTGAATTAATTCAACACAATTTAACCAAAAAGATTGGACTAGTCCGCTAGAGACCGGACAAGTCTGCACTCTGCGAGATCAGCAGATTAGGGTTTTCTAGATCAACATAAATTTGGAGATTAGGGGTTGAATTCTCATAAGGAAAAGAGAATAGAAGGTATACCAGGTGTTTAGGACTCCAATGAATTAAGAAACTTGGAGGTAGCACTTGGATCTTGGTGATCTAGGGTTGGTGATGAACTTGGGGATGAATTGGTGATGAGGAACAAAACTTGGTGGAGATCTTGATCCTCTTTTGTTTCCTCCTCTTCTTCTTCTTGCTTGGGATCTTCTTCTCCCTCCTTGGTGGTGGCTCTCCACGAACTAGGGTTTGGGTGGGGTGGAAAAGTGGCAAATAGATGTCAATCCAAGGGGTGGGGTTGTTTATATAGAGGTGGAGGCTAGGGTTAGATGGGTTTCGAGTTTGAGAGGAGTAGAGGCTAGTTTAGAGTCCCACATGGGCTCTAAAAGAGTTAGGCATGACGTCCCTAGACCCACTTAACGTGAAACCCAAGAAACAAGTCGTAAAACAAAAGATCAACTCGGAGTTGCGAAATATCGGACAAGTCCCGAAAGGACTGGACTAGGCCGAAGTCGTCCAGAGAGAAAATCGGACAAGTCTGGCCAAACATCGGACAAGTCCGACTTTAAACAGAGAGGAAATCGAACAAGTCCACTGGAACACCGGACTAGTCCGGAGAAGTCCAAGGACTTAGCAATTTTTCAAGGATTCTTGGAATATCGGACTAGTTCGCACAAAATCGGACAAGTCCATTTTTAGTCAGAGAGAAATCGGACTAGTCCTCAGTAAAATCGAACTAGTCCGCACTTTCCTGCATTTTAAGTGTGGTTTTGTTCCAAATCAATTTTAAACCCGTTCCTCTTGTTGTGGGTTAACGTTAAACATGTATATGAGTGCATGTAGGGCATGATGCATGAATATGAGGGTGTCACAGTCCGCCTTCCCAATTTTGAAACCGTTTTGAGTTAGAAAATCTCTAAGGCACTCATACCAACCTCTAGGAGCTTGTTTGAGTACATAGAGAGCCTTACGCAATTTGTACACATGGTTTGGGAATTCTTCATCTTCAAATCTAGGGGGTTGCTCTACATACACCTCTTCCTTGATTGGACCATTGAGGAATGCGCTCTTGACGTCCATTTGATATAGCTTAAAATCATGGTGAGTAGCAAAGGCAAGTAATATACGAATTGATTCAAGCCTAGCTACGGGAGCAAAGGTTTCTTTGAAATCCAAACCTTCGACTTGTGAATACCCTTTTGCCACAAGTTGTTCCTTGTAACCACCCCGTGTTCATCTTGTTTGTTGTGGAACACCCATTTGGTCCCTACAACGTTCGCATTAGGCCTCTTCACAAGCTCTCATACTTGATTTCTTTCGAAGTTGTTTAGCTCTTCTTGCATGGCCATCACCCAATCTGGATCTCGTAGTGCTTCTTCAACCTTGTGGGGCTCCAAGGAAGAAACAAAAGAGTAATTTTCACAAAAGTTTGCAACACGAGATCGAGTGATTACCCTCTTGGAGATGTCTCCAAGTATATTGTCAACGGGATGGTCCCGTTGGACACTTTGATGCACTCTTGGGTGAGGCGCTTGAGGTCTTGAGTCATTATCTTGGTCTTCCTCATCCTCATTGTCTCCCTCTTGATTAATGCCTCCATTTTCATCTTCTTGGAGCGCATCTTGGGGAACTTGATCTTGATCATTTGAGGAAGAGCTTGCTTGATGTGTAGGATGGTCACCTGCGTCTTGAGGTTGTTCTTGTCATCGTATGTCTCCAAGTGCCATCCTTCCTATCACCACTTGCGAAGCTTCTTCTTGATCTAGCACATGATGATCAACTTGCTCCACTTGGGAGCCATTAGTCTCATCAAACACTGCGTCACGTGCTACTTCAACAATTTTGGAGGATTTGTTAAAGACACGATAGGCGTAAGTGTTTGAGTCATAGCCAAGCAAGAAACCCTCATCGGACTTAGAAGCGAACTTCGAAGTCGTAGGCTTCTTGTTAAGAATGGATCATTTGCTCCCAAAAACACGAAAATAAGATATGTTGGGCTTGTTACCGGTTAGGAGCACATACGACATCTTCTTAAGTATGCGATGAAGATACAACCGGTTTATGGCATGGCAAGCGGTGTTGACCGCCTCCGCCCAAAACCGGTCCGACGTCTTGTACTCATCAAGAATGGTTCTTTACATATCAATTAAGGTCCTATTCTTCCTCTCGGCCACCCCATTTTGTTGACGGGAGTAGGGGGCCGAGAACTCATGCTTGATATCTTCTTCATCCAAAAATTCTTCAACTTGAGTATTCTTGAATTCGGTGCTGTTGTCACTCCTTATGATATTGATACTCAAGGAAAACTCATTTTGAGCTCTCTTCAAGTATCTCTTTAGAACACCTTGAGTCTCACTCTTGTCATGCAAAAAGAATACCCAAGTGAAACGTGAAAAGTCATCAACAATAACAAGACCATATTTGTTACCACCATTACTAATGTAGGCGATTGGATCGAAGAGATCCATGTGTAGAAGCTCCAATGGTCTTGTTGTTGTCATAATGTTCTTGGATGGATGTGGTGCTCTAACTTGCTTTCCGGCTTGGCATGCGCTACATGGCCTATCTTTTTCAAACACAACATTCTTTAAACCGTGGATGTGCTCACCCTTAAGATTTTTTTGCAAATTTCTCATCCCAATATGGGCTAGCCTTCTATGCCACAGCCATCCCATGTTAGTTTTTGCAATTAAGCATGTACCAAGTTGGGCTTTATCCGCGGAGAAACCCACAAGATAGAGCTTTCCCTTGAGTACACCCTTAAAGGCAATTGAGCCATTGCTTCTCCTTGTGACGGTCACACCCTCATTAGTGAATAAACAATTATAACCTTTGTCACATAGTTGTGATATGGACAAGAGGTTATAATCAAGTGAATCAACATGTAGAACATTTGAAAGAGTATGATTAGGGGATATAGCAGTTTTACCGGTACCAAGGATTTTTCCTTGGCTATTGTACCCAAAATAGATTTGTCGGTACCCTGCATACCGTACACCCCTTGGGATTACAAAAAGACCGAAGGAACTTCACCTGTCTGAGTTGAAGATCTGCGAAGACCCCACGTGTCATACGGGACCGGACCTGCCTCCCATCTATGATTAGTCCTGGTGCTGCCACGTGTATACTGCAACCGGACCTACATCCCACACTTAGCTCCGGGCTAAACACTTGAGCGGCAACTCCGGACCTAACCTTCGATAGAAAGAAGCTCCGGTACTGACACGTGTACATCTACACCGGACCTACCCGTCCCAAGACGGATAGCTCCGATGATGCCACGTGTCCAAACGCCGGACCTTCAGCCTTAACAATCAGACTGGTGGACCCCCAACGGCTCGGACCTTTAAGGGGCAATCAAAGACTTCAAGACCCGATTAAGTGTCATTAATACCATATTAATGACACACGATTGGAAGGCTCTTAATACTGGTAACGGCATTGTCAAACCCGTTACCATGCTATTAAGGGTAATTAATATCTTTAATTGTGTATTAAGCATCAGTAACCGCTAGGGCCACTGTCGAGCCAGGCTAACGTTGTAACGACCGGTCCTTGTACTATAAAAGGACTGGTCGACGATACACAAGGGGGGCTCTTGAACGGCTCTCTTGAACCCTCCCATAGACAGCTTTGATACCCAATACAACAACTACACACCCCGTGGAGTAGGGTATTACGCTCAGGCGGCCTGAACCACGTAAATCCTTATGTTCATTTGCCATACTCTTCGAAATCTCTGCGCACCCAATACCGAACTACAAACTCTGCGAGCTACAAATGGTAGTATCAGGAGAATTGCAGGAAAAACACTCCGACAGTTGGCGCGCCAGGTAGGGGAGGGTGCCCGAGATTTCAAGAATGGTGAACTCAGCTGCTGGATCGTCCAACGGCAACCCCGCTGCGCAACCTGCTGGAGGCAATCCCTCCAACATGCAACAACCTGCAGGTGCCGTGGCTATAGCAGGAGTCATGCCTCCGCCACCATCGTCTGCACCAGCAAATCAAGCTGGACAACAGGACGGGGCATCTACGTCGGTCACAGCATCAGCGAATAACAACAATCCTGAACACGCGCTCCACGCTGCACGTGCTCTTCTCCAATGCCCACCACCTCCGAGTGCATCCCAGGGTGCAATGAAGCAGTGGATGGCTGATGTGGAACATTTGGTTGCAGCAGCAGCCGATCGCATCAGCAACCAAGGTCCTCCCCCCCTCGGGGCGGGCCCCATCGCAGCATCAGACCTTGTCGGGCAGACTTGGTCCGCACGCTTCCCAAAATAGGAGGCGTGCTGCGTCTCAACAAGTGACATCGCTGCCTTACGGGACGCGACACACCCATACAGTAACCAGGCTTTCAACTCATGACCTCCGGGCGGAGCTTGATCGCTGTTACCATCAACAGGACGGCCGCATCCATATTGAGCGTGCTCGCGAAAGGCGAGAGGCTCGAGATAGTCCTACTTCTGAGGGAATAGGAGGAGGTTGTTCTGCCCTGGCCATGCACCTACGCATGGTCAGATGGCCACAAAAGTTCCGGCCTCACCTACTGGAGAAATTTGACAGGATTGTCAACCCCAATGAGTTTCTCCAGATTTACTCCACTGCAATCCTTGCAGCTGGAGGTAACGAGGCCGTAATGGCCAACTACTTCCCAGTGGCTTTAACTGGGACCTCAAAGTCCTGGTTCATGAGCCTTCCGCCCAACTCCATAAATAGTTGGGTGGAACTGTGCCAACAGTTCACCGCCAATTTCGGGAGTTCATACACCCAACCAGGCACCGAACTGGACCTTTTTGCTGTCACGCAGAAGGGGGGAGAATCCCTGCGTTCCTTCATCCAGAGGTTCTCCCAGGTACGAAACACTATTCCTTCTATTTCCAGCGCCTTTGTTATTGTGGCATTCAGACAGGGCGTACGAGACAAGAAGATGCTGGAAAAGCTGGCAATCAAGGAGATCACCAGCGTCACAGAGCTCTTCAGCTTGGAATACAAGTGTGCCAAAGCTACAGAGGGCCATGAAATGCACTCCAAACCACCTCCGGGGGATAATAAAAAATCCTCCAAGGGCGAAGCCACTACCTCCGGGAGTGGCAAAAAGAAGAAAAAGTCCAACGGCAAGAAAAAGTCGTCGGACGACACACCTACTGCTGCAGCTGCCGCAGCTCCGGGTGGCCAGGGGCCACACCCCGAGAAACGAGCTCGGTCGTCATCAGAAGACGGTGGAAACTCCAAAGTATGGTGTCCTATTCATAAGTCGAACAGCCACAACTTGGAAGATTGCCAAGAGGTCCGGAACCTTGCCGAGCGCTACAATAAGTGCCGGGAAGAAGTTCCTTTCCGACAAAGGGAAGGAAAACAAAAAGTCGACGAAGCTTCGGCTGAAGAGGAGTTAGGCTTTCAGGACCCTAAAAAGGTCTTGGAGAATGTTTACACCTCCGTTGACAATGACTCCGACGTCTCCGGCAATGATCGACGGAAAACCATGAACACCATTTTTGGTGGTTCGTGGGACATCACCTCCCGCCGTGTCCTCAAGACCATGCGGCGGGACATGGCTTTGGTGGCTCCCACCGCCAGGGCGGAGCCGCACCGGAAGTGGATGGATACTGCCATCACTTTCGACACATCAGACTGCCCTCGGAATATGATCGGAGCTGGTCAACTTCCAATTATGGTATCTCTGACCATCAACAACATCCAACTCCACCACGTAATGGTAGAGGGAGGTTCGGGGCTGAATCTCATAAGATTCGAAGCTTTCGTCAAGCTTCAGCTCTGACCTTTGGATCTTCGCCCCTCCCGACCTTTCTCCGGAGTAGGTCCGGGGGGCCATAACCCCACTCGGTGCCATTACTCTCCCCGTAACCTTTGGAACTCGAGAGAACTATCGCACTGAGAAGTTGGTCTTTGACGTTGCTCAGATCAACTTACCCTTCAACGCCATTTTGGGTAGGCCAGCCTTATACAAGTTTATGCTGCTGCTCATTATGGCTACTTAGTGTTGAAGATGCCAACACCAGCTGGTGTTCTCTGGATCTGTGGAGATCGCACCGCCGGAGTGATAGCACTGGAAGAACTTCACATGCTTGCCACAGCGCAAGAAGAAGAATCTGGAAAGGAGCAAACTCCAAAACCACTGAGCATTCCTCATCGAGGCTCAACCTCCACACCTTGAGTGCAACCAAGCGGCGACACCGACATTCCTGTCAAAGTCGTACAAATCGGCTCCGACGCCGCTCAGACCACCCGTATATCGGGAGGTCTGAATGACAAATAGGAACTTGCGCTCATCACTTTCCTCCGGGCTAATGTTGACGTGTTTGCCTGTCAACCGTCACAAATGTCTGGGATCCCTAGGGAAGTGATCGAGCATAATCTAAAGATCTACCCTGACGCTCCGCCTGTACATCAGAAGCCTCATAAGCAATCAGTAGAGCGGCAGAACTTCATACGACAAGAAGTGAAAAAGTTGCAAGAAGTTGGGTTCATCCAAGAAGTCTTCCACCCAAAATGGCTGGCAAACCCAGTCGTTGTACCCAAGGCCGGCGGAAAGCTTCGGATGTGTACCGACTACACAAAACTGAATAAGGCATGTCCAAAAGATCCTTTCCCACTACCTAGAATAGATCAGATAGTGGATTCGACCTCCGGGTGTGATGTGTTTCCTAGACGCATATTCTGGGTACCATCAAATCAGAATGTCTAGGGAAGATGAAGAGCATACTTCTTTCATCACAGTAGATAGATTGTATTGTTATACTGCCATGTCATTTGGTCTCAAGAATGCAGCTTCAACATTTGTACGAGCTACGTACAAAACCTTTGGAGAGCTCATCAGAGACGTAGTGGAAGTGTATGTTGATGACATCGTCGTCAAGATTAAGGACAAGGAGTCACTTCTTGACACCTTGCAAGCTGTCTTCGACAAGTTGCGAGTCACTCGCACGAAGTTGAACCCGGACAAATGTGTCTACGGGGTTAGCTCCGGAAAGATTCTTGGTTTCCTGGTAAACCACTGAGGCATAGAGGCAAATCCAGCGAAGATTAAAGCCATTGAAGATATGCGGCCACCACCCCGCATCAAGGACGTCCAGAAGCTGACTGGATGTCTAGCCGCCCTCAGCCGGTTCATCTCAAGACTGGCGGAACAGGCACTACCCTTCTTCAAGCTATTGAGGAAGTCTGATCCATTCCAATGGACTGAAGAAGCAAAAAAGGCGTTCCAGGAGCTGAAGCGGCTCCTCACCACTCTACCAACCTTGGTAGCTCCGAACCCTGGTGAGCCTCTACTGCTTTACATTTTGGCAACTGACGAGGTTGTCAGCATGGTCCTGGTTGCGGAGAGACCAGAACCGCTACAAGCTCAGGAATCCAGACCCCTCCGGGAGAGTCAGGAGGTTCCTGAAGGCGACTCTGGGTCCCAGCCCCCACACTTGAGTCAACAAGGAGTTACTCTTGTTGAGCAAGAAGAGCCGAACCCCCTGGGAGGGTCCAGGTCACTCCTGAAGAAGCTCCGGGTTCCTCCAATAAGGACCCGACGATCCCCAAAGAAGGTACGAACCCCCCCCCCCCCCCCGGGAGGGTCCGGGTCGATGAGGAGGAAGCTCCGAGCCCCTCCGGAAGGGTCCGAACAGTTTAACGCCCAGTGTACTTCATCAATGAAGTACTCCACAACGCCAAAACTCGGTACCTGGAAGTACATAAACTGCTATACGCAGTTCTTATTGCTTCTAGGAAGCTTTGACACTATTTCCAAGCTCACAAGATCTCAGTGGTGACTTCATATCCACTACGAGCGATTTTGCATAATCCCAACTCCACTAGAAACATTGCAAAGTGGGCAGCGGAATTGGCTGAGTTTGACCTTGAATTCGTCCCAAGACAAGCAAACAAAAGTCAAGCATTGGCGGACTTTGTGGCGGAATGGACCCCCTCTCCATCAAACCCCGGAGGACCTAGTGAGCAGAAGCTGGAACTCAAGGCTCCAATCTTCACTGAGCCTCACTGGACTCTCTACTTCGACGGCTCCATGCAGAAGCAGGGGGCTGGAGCTGGAGTCCTTCTCCTCGCTCCGACCGGGGAGAAGGTTAAATACATGGTACACCTTGACTTCAAGGCGACCAACAACATGGCGGAGTATGAAGCACTCATTTACGGACTAAAGGTGGCACTATCATGTGGTGTCAAGCCGCTGTTGGTCAAGGGAGATGCGCATATCATCATTAAACACGTGAAGGGTGAATGCTCCTGCAACCATCCCCAACTAGCTGCCTATCTCCTTGAAGTCCAGAGGCTTCAGAAGGACTTCAAAGTCCTGGACCTCCACCATGTACAGCGTCTCCATAACGCTGAAGATGACGAACTCTTGATGAAAGCGTCAACCGAAGCTCCGGCTCCCGACGGTACCTTCGTCCGGAGGTTGTCTAAACCGACAGCTCAGCCTACCGAACTGAGCGAAGGGGGCAAGACTAGCACCTCAAAGTTGCCACTCCCGATGGCCCTGTTACCATGGCAGCCATCAAGGGTCGTAGGTGCTGCCGGAAGCTCCGAGCAACCCAGCACACAAGACTCAAATGCTCAAGTTAGCTCCGATGCATGGATCTCGGAGATCCGAAGCTACTTGAAAGACAACTTCCTTCCTGAAGATAATGTATCCGCTGACCGGATAGTCAGATTGGCTAAAAGATACACACTGGTAGAAGGGGATCTCTACCGCCGCGGTGCTAACGGCGTCCTAATGCGGTGCATTACAAAGGAAGAAGGCTGCGAGCTCCTCGCAGAAATCCATGGAGGCGAGTGTGGGAACCACACGTCTTCTCGCATGCTGGTCGGTAAAGCTTTTCGGCATGGCTTTTATTGGCCTACAGCGCTCTAGGATGCAACTGAGCTGGTGAAGAAATGTGAAGCATACTAGTTTCATGCAAAACAAATTCACACACCGGCTCAGCCTCTACAAATGATACCTCCTACACGGCCTTTTGCTGTGTGGGCGATGGATATCTTGGGACCTTTCCCAAGAGTCGTCGAAGGTTACAAGTTCCTGTACATCGCCATTGACAAATTCATCAAATGGCCGGAAGCAACTCCAGTTGTGACAATAAACAAGGAATCAGCCATCGACATCTTATAGTCCATCGTATGTATATTTGGATTCCCAAACAAAATCATAACCGATAATGGGACCCAATTCACAAGCTCTGCATTCCAAGGATATTGCGAAGATCTCGGCATTCATGTCAACTACGCTTCCGTAGCTCACCCGGCAAGCAATGGCCAAGCCGAGAGAGCAAATGCAGAAATCCTAAAAGGACTCAAGACGCGCACATATGAGCGTCTGAAAAAACACGGAGCCAACTGGATCGAAGAGCTTCCGCCCACTCTATGGGCCAACAGGACAACTCCAAACTGGTCAACTGGAGAGACACCCTTTTTCCTGGTGTATGGAGCTGAAGCAGTCCTTCCTCCAGAAATCACCTTGGATTCGCTCCGGGTCCGGACCTTCGACGATGCCGCGCAGGACCAGCTCCGGCGCGAAGACCTTGACCTCCTTGAAGAGGGAAGGTGCTGAGCATCTGTTCAGAATGCCCGATACCGCCAAGCTCTCCGGTGTTATCACCAAAGGCATGTTCACAGCCGACAGCTCGAGGAAGGCGATTTGGTGCTACGGAGAATACAATCCAGAGAAGGGTTAAACAAACTCTCCCCCAGCTGGGAAGGACCCTTCTGAGTGATTAAAGTAACCCGTCTTGGATGTGTTCGCTTGGCAACCGAGGATGGGACACCTCTCCCTAATCCTTGGAACATTGAGCACCTCCGTAAGTTCTACGCTTAATATCACAGAGGTGAGTCTGTAGTTACACTTGATGTATGTTATAGAGTCATTGTACAGAGTCGGGTAGCTCCTCCGGGAGAACAGCCGGACCTTCTCTAGAAGGTCCGCAAAGTTCAGGCAACACTTGTCACAGTCTCAGAACTAAAAGTGTAGTTGGCTACCTTGGGTCAAACAAGAAACAAAACACACTTAGCCTGGTTCTGTACCATAAGGATGTACTTGTTTCCCCTGTACCCCGGACCTATAATGAAAGACATCTTTGTGTAAAAACAGACTCCACGTGCATTTACTTTGTACAAGATCATTATTTTTTATTTTTCTCTTTCTTGTCTATAACAAAGTTGTGTTATTCTCAAGAATTTTTTAGATCGACAAATTCATGTACAACTTGAGTTGCATTGTTAATTCCTCCGGGTTTTCATGTTGTTGAATGGCTCACTTGTCTGAATGCCGCCAGCCAATCTAGGTCCGGAGTGTGCTATCGACTTATCCTGGTCCTGCACCCTAAGTACGCCATTCTACCTACACCCCGGCAGGCCAAAGTAAGGCGGGTCCTGAAAACAATTGAACTTGGAGAAAACAACTCAGTGCACTTGATTGTATGAAGAATTGCGCTCTACCCAAAAATTTCTTACGAGAATATTAAGTCGCAACTGAGTTATAGATAGGAAACAAATTTTACTATTTTTCTTGACTTCAGTGTGCAGGAAAAATAAAAATATCATGATGATGGTGAATTAAGCCAGAGCTATTAAAGCTCTGACATCCCCTAGATGGCTTGTAATCGATGTTTTAAACATTGATAGCAAGCATCACTGGAACTGCTCAGCTCCGGTAAAGCCATGGGGCTAGCCGTCAAAGTGAACAAAAAATGGTAGGAAGACTCCAGAGGACTAACTGTCGATGCTCTACACGTTGATGGAGACCACTGCTAGAGCTACCAAGCACCGATGATGGTCAAGGCTGGAGCTCTTAAGCTCCGATAACCTCAGGGGGCCTTCACTACCAAAGACTTCGGACCTACGCTCTACAAGTCTGAAGCACGCGAGTCTTCAACAACTATTACATCCTCTTGGTACATGTTCACAATCAAATTGCATACATCTACTAGGGGGCCAAGTGGGACAAAGGTGTTGAAGACAAAAAACAAAATTCATAAAAAACTTGGATTTCATTCATCTGGAGACAAGAGATTACAAAATTGGAGAAAAAGAAGGGAGGATACAAGTGGGAGCTACAAGGAGATGGTCCTAGACCCTATGGAAGAACGAGGCGACCTTCTGGGCAACCTCAGAAATGTTGGCTTGGGCAGCTTCTCCCTCTCCATCGATGGGGCCTTCGAGCACCGGGTCCAGGGGGAATTGGGGGTCCCGGCTTGTGTAGCATGACAGAACAAATTTTGTGACGCTCTTGGCCAGGGATTGTCCCTCGGTTTCCAGCTGGTCCGCGATGACATCGCCCATCTTGGTGAGCTTGTTGCCTGCCTTACTCAGCGCCTGCAATGCCTGATCCAGCTCTGGTTCCGGATCATCCGGACGCACGGGGCTAAAACCCATTGGCGTCAGTGCGTCGTTGGCTTTGCCCAGGAAGTCCCAAACTTGTTGGGACTCCGCAACCCTGCAACTCCGCATCTCCTCCAAGGATCTTTTGGCCACCGCAAGCTCTGAATTCTCCCGAGCAAGACGCTCCACCTCTTTGGCGTTCTGCTGAATCTTTTCAGCAACCTGCCTTTCGAGTTTGTTGAGCTCCTCCTCCCGGAGGTGGATCTTGTTACGGCGGTCGACCAGGTCCTTCTCCCGACCCCGCACTTTCTTCTCCCTGGCAGCAATTTCATCCTCACTCTTGTGGAGGTCCTGTCCTCGTTGCCAGGCCTTCTTCTCCTCTTTCTCGCAACGCTCATCCAACTTCTTGTTGCGCTCCGTGAGACTCTTGTCACCCAGAGTCAGCCTCTGAGTAAGCTCTTCCTCCCTCCTCATGAGGTCATCCCGCATCTCCAGGAGTTTTTGCTCTTCATCCTCGAGCTTTCTCTCCCGCTCCTCAAGAGCCTTCCGACGCTTGACGAGACTGGCGTGGATGGCGTTGAGCCTCTCTTGGCGATCATCCGTTGCGCTATTAGCAGCTTTGACCTGTTTGTAGATGGCTTAGGAATGGTTGTCAAGGGATCGTGTCATGCTTTCCCTCTCATCCAGCAACTTACCCCAGTACTCCAGGCGAATCTTCTCCTTCCTCACCCACTCTTTGTCATCAGCCAGCCTCGACTGCGCCAGCTTGGTCTCAAATTGGAGCCGGTTGCGCCACCTCCTAAGAGTTTGACGCTCCTCCTTGAGAGCCTTGCTGTCGTGGTAAAAAGCCAGTTGAACCTAGCAAAGACTGGAGCAGGCGTTGTCAATAGACAACGACAGAAGGATAGGGTCCGGACCTGCCGGGGTCATCTCCGCCATTTCCAGCAGGTTCTCCGTGACAAAAATTGGGTCCCACTCTACAAGAGCGGTTCCCTGGGCTTCCGCGGCACTAGGGCCATCCTCCGGGATAGCCTTGACCGCAGCCGAGGAAGGTCCTACAATAGAAGTTTCGACCTCCGAAGTTGGCTCCGAAGGTCCCGCCGCCAGGTCATCAACAACTGGCCCTTCATGCGGGGGGCCAGCAGCTTCATCTTGGCACCCTGGCTTAGGCGTGGGCACCTCCGGGACCATTGCCTCTGGGGCAGGTGTTGAAGATCCTGCCGGAGCTGAAGCCACTTCCGGCTCCAACGCTGGTGTCTCCTCCGTCGTCGGCTCAGGCGCTGGTGCTTCGACCATCAGGGGCTCGAGCACCGGCACCTCTGCAGCAACCGGCTCAGGCGCAAGTACTTCTTTGATGACTGGCTTGGGCTCCGGAACTTCATCAGCCATTGGCTCAACCGCCGGAGCTTCATCAACCACCAGCTCTACCGCCGGGGTATTATCAACACTGGATCCACCGCTGGAGCTTCAACAACATCCGACTCTAGGACCGAAATCGCAGATATCTCCGGTTCTGAGGCCGGAGCATCCACCATTTTAGCATCCAAACCCGGAGCTTCAACCTCCGGGGCAGGTGCCGCTGGTACATCTTCATTCCTGTGGTCCTGCGCTACCACGGGAGCTTCTGGCGATGAGTCAAGGTCCAAGACCACGACAGCTAGCGCCGGAGCTGTCGCAGCCTCAGCCACTCCTTGGGGCATCGCTGGGATTGGAGTTGGAGCCTCCGCCTGCACAGCTTTAGATGTTGTAGCAGGAACAGGGGCTTCAGCCCCTCTCTTGGGTACCCTGTGGATGAAGGATGAAGACACTAAAAACACAGTTACAACACGAAAAAACCAATTGAGGTAAAAAAACAAAATTTACCTTGGAAGGCTTCCGCACCAGTTAGCACGAAACCTCTTCTCCGGACGCTCAGGACTGGACCCTGTCGCCACTGGCATGTCAGTTCCAGAAGGTTCTCCAGAACTCGCTGCAACCGTCGGCGCTGCTTTGGTCGAGGCCCCCCTCGATCGGGAAGAACTTCCGGACCCAGAGCCTTCAACTGGTCCTGGTACTGTAGCCATACGGGCGGAACTAGCACCCCGAGGAGATGCCAATGCTGGAGTGGATGCCGCCGTTGAAGACCTCTGCCTCCGGGGAGAAGGAGCCGCTGTAGAAGGGGTAGGCCAGACGGACCTCCCATCAGAGTGTTTCAGCTTCCTTTTTCGGCTCGAGGGCTCGACCAACTCTTTGCCCTTACCCGCGACTTCAACTCTTTGTTCTGGGATGGAAGGGGGACCACCCTCGAAAGCTCCGGAGATCACCAACCCGGTGGTCGGACGCCTCTCAACGACACAAAGGTCATCAAGCACCGGCATCTTCTGCCGAAGCTCCCTGCTGAACTCTGCCTCCATGTTCAGAGGGAGGAAAGACGCCGGCGGAGACAAGTAGTCACCCTCGACATCGTTGTCGTGCTGGAACTTCTTGAGGTGAAGCTCCAAGGTTGCACCTTCCAGGTTGGACTTCAAACTGGTTTCGATCCGGTCATCGTCCATCACGCTGTTGAGGGCCCAAGCAAGCTTCTCCCTCTTTTTTAGCGAAGCCCACCTGTTGGCCAGGAAGTTGAAAAATACCGCCTGAGGAGTCACCCCTCCTTCCACGCATTGGCGGATCCTGGTCAGAGCAGGGTTGAAAGCGTCCGATAACACTGGAACTTCACTCCAAGCTTTAGTGTCGACATTGGGGAGGCCTACGAGCAACTCCAGCCTCTCGTGCTCCTTTGTCCTGATGACAATCCAATCCTTCTTCCAGTTGTCCCACTTACCAGAAGGGAACGACCGCAAGTACTTGTGCGGGCACTTCTTGCGCTTCACAAAGTAAAAGTAGCCAAGGTACTCGTCACTATTGCCGGTGGTGTGGATGGTGAAGAAGGTGCGGAAGAGCTCGACGCATGGAGGAATACCCACCCACATCTCGCAGAAGTGAACAAAGATCGACACCAAAAGAATGGAGTGGGGGCCAAGGTGGTACAGCTGCATACCATAGAAGTCTAGTAGCATCAAGAGAAAAGAAGAAAAGGGTGGGATCAGTCCCACCATGGCATACGCAGAGAAGAACACCATGT
This sequence comes from Tuctoria greenei, assembly GCA_036927565.1. Classification (NCBI taxonomy): domain Eukaryota; kingdom Viridiplantae; phylum Streptophyta; class Magnoliopsida; order Poales; family Poaceae; genus Tuctoria; species Tuctoria greenei. Next base: position 22,565,115 of record JAYESD010000011.1, on the reverse strand, counting down.
CGTCGGCGTGCTCCTTCTCGAATGGAAGCTTGCCGGCACGGACCTGGTGGTTGAAGAGGTCACTGGACCACCCCATGAGTGCCCGAACCTTCTTCAAGTTGTCGTCGGTCTTAAGTCAGCTCTCGCGAAGACCCAACTCCATCGCAGCACAAGCGGAGCTAGGGACGAAAAGCAAGCGAAAGTTTGGAGAATTTGAGCGCAAGATCGAATGAAGGTGTAAAGACCCCCCCAAACGGTGCACAATTTCCTTCTTAAGTAAACCCCCACAACGCTTGGATGGAAACCGCAGAGGAGCCGACGATACAATTCAAAAACTTCACCCTGCCAATGACAAAGAGGGCCCAGGGCCACCCCGATGATCAAGTCGAGGATCTTACCCCAGGCGAACGGTTGTCATCATGAAAGGCGGGAAGCCCGAAGGCGGCGACCTGACAGGACACGCGGAACCGATACAATTTTTGTATTAGGAACTAGCGACCTTCAATTACGTGAGATCTGCACGCCCAGATCTCACCTGCCGCATCCTAGATATGCCACGCGGCGTTGAGTTAACTGCGAACTACCGCCAACGGCACATCCGAAGACCATTGAAGACTTGGCTCAAAAACCGAAGTATGGACCCACCTCTGGCAGAACGACTTCATCCAAGAGGTCTCTCCCAGAGGTGGGCCTAGGGGGCCACTGTCGGTACCCTGCGTACCATATACCCCTTGGGATTACAAAAAGACCGAAGGAACTTCACTAAACACTTGAGCAGCACCTCCATACCTAACCTTCAACAGAGGGAAGCTTCGGTACTGACACGTGTACATCTACACTGGACCTACCCGTCCCAAGACGGATAGCTCTGATGATGCCACGTGTCCAAACGCCGGACCTTCAGCCTTAACAATCAGACTGGTGGACCCCCAACGGCTCGGACCTTTAAGGGGCAATCAAAGACTTCAAGACCCGATTAAGTGTCATTAATACCATATTAATGACACATGATCGGAAGGCCCTTAATACCGGTAATGGCATTGTCAAACCCGTTACCATGCTATTAAGGGTAATTAATCTCTTTAATTGTGTATTAAGCATCAGTAACCACCAGGGCCACATGTTGGGCCAGGCTAACGGTGTAACGACCAGTCCTTGTACTATAAAAGGACTGGTCGACGATACACAAGGGGGGCTCTCAGACGGCTCTCTTGAACCCTTCCATAGACAGCTTTGATACCCAATACAACAACTACACACCCCGTGGGTAGGGTATTACGCTCAGGTGGCCCGAACCACGTAAATCCTTGTGTTCATTTGACATACTCTTCGAAATCTCTGCGCACCCAACATCGAACTAAAAACTCCGCGAGCTACCAACGGTAGTATCGGGAGAATTGCCGGAAAAACACTCCGACAAGATTCCTGCACTTGGATCCTCATTTAGCTCATACTCCACAAACATCTTCCTCTCTCCGGTCATATGATTTGTGCATCCACTATCAAGAACCCACTTGGTTCCACCGGGGGAGTATGCCTACAAGAAAGATTTAAGCCTTGGCTTTAGGTACCCAAGCGGTGTTGGGTCCTTTGATGTTAGTCCAGAGGCACTTGGGCACCCACACACAAGGTTTGGGACTCTTGCGGTGTGGCCCAACATACCTAGCATATGTCTTTCCAAACTTGTTCCTCAATAAAACATATGATGCATCTAAGTCATGGAACAATGAATGAGTTTCTTTCTTAGGCATTTTCGGAGATTTTGCACCATTCTTTCCCTTATTATTGTATGAGTCTCCTTTGACAAAAACAATCAAGTCTTTGCCATTCTTGGGAGTTTTGGCGTTTTGCCTCGTCTCCCTAGAATAACCAAGACCATCCTTGACAAGGGGATGGCTTGTGTTGGTATATGCACTACGTGCATATGCCACCTCCTCCTTGTCAAAGATGCCACCATTTGGTGCTTGATTGGTTTGTGCCAACTTAAGCTCATCTTTAAGCTTTATGATTAAGTTTGAGCATTTACAAGGTTGAGATGCTTCAGATTTAATATTTGTGGAAGGTGAGCTTGTAGAGGAAGAAGGTGCATTGACCTTGAGAGACTTCACTTGCGTCTCAAAGATCTTGTTAGCTTGTGTCAAACTAACAAGTTCATCCTTGAGCACAATTGTAGTGTTATCAAGGTTTGAAAAAGTTTCCTTGCTCAAAGCGAGTTCACGCTCAAGTGCCTTGCTTCTTTCTCTTTCAAGCTCCAAGAGCTCCTCAACCTCTTGACATCTCTCCTTTTGTTGGATGAGCATGTCCTCTTGATGGTTGATGAGTTCTTCCTTCTCAAATATTTCCTCCATTAACAATCTCAATCTCTTCAAAGTACTTTTACTCATGTCTTTAAGCATATGTTCATTTTCACTACTACTATAAAAATCATTATGAGAAGAAATTGAAGAAGAGGATTTAGATTTAACCTTCTTTCTTCTCTCCTTGGCCATGAGACATGTTGGCCTTGAAGTCTCCAAGTTGGGGAAGAGCTTGTTTTCCGTAGTTGTCTTCTTCATAGCAATGTTTGCTATCTTTTCTTCTTCATCGGAGAAGGATTCCTCATTTGAATCCCACTCCTTTCAAAGGTGGGCATGTACGGATTGCTTCTTCTTCTTGAAGTACTTCTTTTCCTTGGACTTGCCTTCCTTCTTCTTCTTGTTCTCTTCATGTGGACAATCCACAATAAAGTGGCCATACTCTCCACAGTTGTAGCAAGCCCTCTTTGATCTTGTCTTGGGCTTGTCTATGCTCTTGCTTTCATGGTGGTAGCTCCCCCTCCTTCTTCTAAACATCCTCTTGAAGTTGTTGATGAAGAGTGCCTCTTCCTCGTCGGTGTCGGGACTCTCTTCATCACTCTCTATTTTTTCTTGTGATCTTGAGGATGTTGCTTTGAATGAAACATCCCTTTTCTTTGAGGAGGAAAGCTTTTGTAGATCATTGTAGAACATCACTTATTGCTCCATCATCTCATGGTTGATGATCCTCCCTAGCAATTCTCCGGGAGTCATCTTGTGGAAGCCCGAACTTTCACGAATTATAGAGCAAAGAGTGACGTTTCGAGGCATGAATGCTCAAATCATCCTCTTTACCACCTCGTGGTCGGTCCACCGGGTGCTTCCATAAGATCGACTTTTATTGATAAGAGTCTTGAGGCGGTCATACATGTCTTGGGGAGACTCACCCTTCATGATGGTGAATCTCCCAAGCTCTCCTTCGATCATCTCGATCTTTGCCTCCCTAATGACGTGGTTGCCTTCGTGCACCGTCTTAAGGATATCCCATATCTCCTTGGCAACCCCCGACCCTTCAATGCTGTTGAACTCCTCTCGAGTCAATGAGGAGGTAATCACTCCAACGGCTTGAGCATTGCGATGGAGGAGAACGGCTTGTTCCGAAGTGATGTCTTCCTCATTCTTCGGAAGATGAACACCAGTCGTAACAATTTGCCACAAGCTAGAGTTTAAGGAAATGAGGTGCATCTTCATATTATGCTTCCACATGGAGTAATCATTTCCATCAAACTGAGGAGGTTTGCCAATGGGAATTGATAAATAATGATTGCTCGCGGTTAGTTGCTCATAATTATAAGGATACCGGGAGTAGTCTTGTGAACTACTCCCATTGTCGACGTTGGTCGCGGCAATTGGCTTCATCTCCTTCTTGGGCGCGTTGAGCTTCTCACGAAGTTGTGCCTTGAGCATCCGAACTTCTTCGTCGTCGTTTGGATCATCTTGAAGAACATCGACATTCTTTGTCTTGGTGTCATCGACGACCATCGGAACTTCGTTGTCACCCCTTCCGGCCATTTCTTCTCCGAGTTGTTAGACTCTTTTGGAGAAGCCTGCTTTGATACCAATTGAAAGTCGCCTAGAGGGGGGTGAATAGACAATAATACCTGAAATGACTTAATCAAACAAGATTAAATTCTTGTGGCCGGACTAGTCTGCACAGGGCTGGACTAGTCCGCTCAGCATAGGGTGAAAACCCTAAAACTTGGTTTCTACAAGTTATTTGCAGAATTAAAGTTCACCGAGGAAATAAGCAATGTGTGGTAAACTAGTAAAGCTCATATTGTGAAGTTTAAACACTTAGATTGCAAGTCTACAATAATGATCAAAGTGAAGAGCAATAAGAGCAATATGAACCCTAATAGCAATACTAGTGATCACGAAAAGTGAAAGAAAAGTGAGACGAGATTTATCCCATGGTTCAGCTCTATGAAGAAGCCTACATCCACGTTTAGAAGTCCACACAAGGACCGGGTCTCACTTGACCCTTCTCTCACCAAGCCACCACAATGGCCGGCTTGGTTTCCACTATATCAATGGACAATCACAAAGTTTGATGGGGCTACTCACAACTTGAAGCTACCACAAATCAATACAATGAGGAGCACACGAAGCTCAACTCACACAAGCCACAAAACACAACACAGTGTGCAAAAGATCAAACCAAGAGCCAAAGCGTGATGATCTTCCTTTACTCTCCTCCCCAAAACCTAATCTCTTCAAGATTTGCTCTTAAGGGGTTAGTAGGACGAGTAGAAGGCCTTGGAAGGCTCTAGGATGCTAGTGGCGGCGCTAGGGTTCAAGACATGTTCAAATGAGGCCGGGGTCCCCTTTTTATAGGGGTCCCGAGCCCCTTCTGCTGACCTCAACAGAAGGGCGGACTAGTCCGGCCTCTGACCCCGGACTAGTCCGACCCTATGGAACCACTGACATCTGGTCAGGTCCTGACAACTGTCACACTGCGCGACGATCGTCACGCTACCCGCCAAATTTCCAAATTCAAATGGTCACTAAACAACAGAGTAGTCCGGTCAACAACAGACTAGTCCGAAGTGGAACAGAACCGTTTGGTCCGTCCCAAAACGGACTCTTCTGGGTTGGCCCGGACTATTCCGGCCACTGGGGCGGACTAGTCCGACCCTCTAGGGTTTCTCTCGATCTATCTCACTAAGTGTCAAACGGACAAGTTCCTACCCAAACGGACAAGTCCGAACTTTTCCAAAGAGGTTTAGTCCGTCCAAAAATAGACAAGTCCGGACTTCTCAGACTTAGCTCCAAATTCACTCAGATTCACTCCAGAGACGTTTGGTCCATCTCAAAATGGACTTGTCTGCCTGGAACGGACTAGTCTGGCCTCCTAGGGTTTCTCTCATTTTTGGCTTCTCACTTAGGTGTTTCACTAGACCACCACTTTGAGCCATCTAGAATGATCTCATTGCACATAATACATCCACCCTCTCGCATGACACGTCTCATTTAAGCTCAACACCATAGAAACCCTAATTCCTACGCTTGAGTCTTTGACACCCGTTTTAACCTTTTCCTTTTTGAGAGTTTTCATCTCATTTCAATCATTGTATATGTGCTTAAGATCACTTTAGCTCACTGGCCTCTTAATTGTCGTCATAAATCATCCAAAACCCACGGGGATGCCTAGATGCACATTCAGCGGTGTAGCTGATTAATTAGGCTATTGCTAGTATTGAGCAGATCATTTGGCGCACCGCGGAAGGGGAGTCGGATTGGGTTTGGATATGGTTGGCGAGACTCCCTGGGATCCGAATGGCACAAGAGGGGGCCCTTTGTTGAAGATGTGCTCAGTTGGAGACATCGCTACCGGTGAAACCTCAGTGGATCCGTACATGCTAGTCGTCCCTTTGTGAAGGCTATTTCGTGATCTCTTGGCCACACGCCAACAGAAGTTTAAGACGGCATAATAGAGGTTCCTTAGTCATCGAAAGATGATGAAATCATGAACACGTGGGTAAAATGGAACAACCTCTGTAGAGTGTCTTAAAAACTATCATGATAGTTGTGCTCCCGATCATGAGCAACCTGGACCCTCACATGATTAGAGGGAAACTTGGGATTTGGGATGGTTTGGTTATGATTTGGTACTGGTTATGGTTGATAATATAGTTATGGCTGGTTATGGATTGAATTATGGTATTGGATATGGTTAATGGTAATGGAGATGGATATGAAATATGGACCTATACTATGGTAATCATTGTGGTATACTTTGGGTTACTTCACATACATATAATATATTGCTTTTCAAGTGTTTTAATGTACTTTTCAGCACTTAGCCATTATTATATTCATCAATTGTATCAGTTACATGTCATACTTTCCACACATGCTGAGTACGACATGTACTCACCCTTGCAATTGCCCCACCAAGAGTTGCAGGTCAGGATTGAGAGTATAACGATGATAATGCAAAGTTCTAGGTCGTGTCTACCGTCATCTTTGCCTGTGGATTTATTGGAGCTGTGTCATATACCCCTTGCTTAGCTGCTTAGTTTGCTTATTTAGTTTATTTCCGCTGCATTAGTTCAAACTTGTCATTAATATTCATTAGAGCTTGTTTGAGGTATTCTGAATTCTGTAATAGAAGTGCTTAATTAATCTTGTTCTGTGGTAATTTTTTGTATATCCTTTTGTGAATGCACTCGTGTTTGTGTGTTGAACGTCCTGGGCACACATATGTGTTTGCTTGGTTCTTTTTCCGAACCGGTTGTTACAAATTGGTATCAAAGCCACAGGTTGACCATAGGACGCAGCCTAGATAGAATGGACACTTTAGAGCACATAGAAGCACTCAGGAATCGATGTGTTTTGTTTGGTGTGCTGTTTGCTATGTATTGTTGCTTGTGTGCTTAGTAGAGGATTTTGGGATGCTTTAGCATTGTCATGTCCACAGAAGCTAGTATAGCTAGTTGCTTAGTTTTATATCCCTTGATGCATATAGTAGGGGTCGTTTTCTAAATTCTTATCTCTTGCTTTTCTTCAGATCGTGAGGAATCGCAACTAGAGGGATGGTAATGATGAGGAGGAGAACAATGGAGTGCCTCAGGACAACAATGGGCAAGGACCTGCTCAGGGAGCTATCAATATTGAGCAGCTATTGGCTATGCAGAACCAGCTCATGCAGACCATGATACAGACTATGGGACAGCTGCAGGCTGGCAACAACAACCATCAGCCCCACATGCCTCCACCACCACCCCCGCCGCCTCATAACCGGTTGGGGGAGTTCATGAGGACCAGGCCACCGACATTTGCTCAAGCTGCTGACCCTATGGATGCTGATGATTGGCTCAAGTCTGTGGAGAAGAAACTTGCAATAGTCCAATGCAGTAACCAGGAGAAGGTGCTTTTTGCTTCTCATCAACTTATTGGAGCAGTTGCTGATTGGTGGGATTCGCTATGCAACGCCCATGAGAATCAAGAGAGGATTACTTGGGCCGAATTCAAGGAGAGCTTCCGTTCTCATTATGTGCCAGAAGGTGTTATGATCTTGAAGAGGCAAGAGTTTGAAAATTTGAGGCAAGGAAGATTGAGTGTGGGTGAATATCTCAATAAATTCTCTCAACTCTCAAGATATGCGCCTGAGGATGTGAGCCGAGACAGTCAGAAGCAATATTTGTTCATGAGGGGCTTGAACAATGAGATCCAAGTACAATTGTTGAATTGTGTTTATGCCAACTTCTAGAAGCTAGTGGACAAAGCAATTGTTGTGGAGAACAAAGTCTCTGAGATGGAACTAGATAACAAGAGGAAGGCGGCATATCAAGGACAGCAACAAGGAAGTAATGTGCGCTCTCGCTTTTCACCACCCAATGTGTCTTATTATATCCCTTCTGCTTCTGTACAGTGCCCTGGATATGCACCGCGCCCAGCTCAGTTTGTGCAGCAACGTCCTGTCATGCAAGGACCTAGGACTCCAATGCCTTATGCACCTCGTGGCAACTTTCCTGGTGCCAATGCGCAGAATCAAGTCCGTCCAAATTCTGCAGTTAGGAAGTGCTATACATGTGGAGAAGCAGGACATTTTGCAGTACAATGTCCTAAGTCAGGCCTTGGTCAAGGAAGCAATGCTCCAAGACAGAACCTAAGACCGAATGGAGGACAGCCGCAAGGGAACCGTGGACAGCAGAATTTTTCTCGTGGCAACGTGAACCATGTCTCTACAGAGGAAGCCCAACAAGCGGATGACGTGTTCATTGGTATGTTTCTCACAAACTCCAACCCGGCGACTATGTTATTTGATTCTGGAGCATCGCATTCATTCATTGCATCGAAATATGTTGCCAAGTATAGTTTTCCTATCTCTCATATGAAGTTTACTCTATTGGTTAAGTCTCCCGGAGGAGAGATGAGGACAAATATAGTATGTCCAAAAGTAAGCCTTAGAATAAGGGGGTAGACTTCTTTGCCAACCTCATTGTTTTGGATTCTCAAGGATTGGACATTATACTTGGTATGGACTAGTTAAGGAAGCACAGTGGAGTCATTGAATGTGCCACAAAGACGGCGAAGTTGACCAATGAGGAAGGGATCACCATAGAATTTGAAGCATCTCAACATGTCTCAAAGCAATTGGAGTTGAATCACATGGACGGTGCCGCAATTGAGGAGATCCCAGTGGTGCATGAATTTTTGGATGTGTTCCTGGATGAGTTGTCAGGTATGCCACCTGATCGAGACATTGAGTTTGTTATTGATTTAATGCCTGGAACTGCACCTATAGCTAAGAGGTCATATAGGATGCCTCCTAAGGAGATAGCGGAGCTCAAGAAGCAAATTCAAGAGCAACTAGAGAAGGGTTTTATTCGCCCAAGCTCTTCACCTTGGGGAGCGCCCGTTCTTTTCGAGGATAAGAAGGATGGATCACAAAGGATGTGTGTGGATTACCGAGCTCTTAATGAGGTGACCATCAAGAACAAGTACATCTTGCAACGTATAGAAGACTTCTTTGATCAGATGAAGGGTGCATGTGTCTTCTCCAAGATTGATTTGAGGTTAGGATACTTTCAAATAAAGATAAGACCATTGGACATACCCAAGACAGCTTTTCGGGTGCGATATGGATCCTATGAGTATACATTTATGTCCTTTGGATTGACCAACGCACCTGCCTATTTTATGTACCTCATGAATAAGGTCTTCACGAAATACTTGGATAAGTTCGTAGTGGTGTTCATAGATGACATTATGATCTACTCAAGAAACGAGGAAGAACATGAGGAACACTTGAGCCTCACGTTGCACAAGTTGAGGGAGCATCAATTGTACGCCAAATTCAGCAAGTGCCAGTTTTGGTTGAAAGCGGTGTCGTTTTTGGGTCATATCATCTCGGGGTGGGGGGGAGGGGAGGAGTACCGGTTGACCCAGGAAAAGTGAGAGATGTGCTAAAGTGGGAGCCACCGCAAAACGTAAAGAAAATAAGGAGATTTCTGGGAATGGTTGGGTATTACCGCCGATTCATCAAGGACTTTTTCAAAATAGCCAAGCCCATGACGGGGTTGCTAATGAAGGGGAGGCTTTCAAAAGGACTCAAGCTTGACATGACAGTTTTGAGGAGCTCAAGAAAAGGTTAACAACAACCCCAGTTTTGAAATTGTCGGACATGAGCAAGAGTTTTGATATTTATTGAGACGCATCAAGACAAGGACTTGGATGTGTGGTCATGCAAGAATGTCAAGTGGTCGCCAATGCATCGAGACAATTGAAGAAACATAAGCAGAATTATCCAACGTATGATCTCGAAGTTGTAGTCGTGGTACACACATTGAAGATTTGGAGACACTATATCCTTGGACATAGGTGTGAAATTTATACGAATCACAAGAGTCTCAAGTACATATTCACGCAAATGGATATGAATTTGAGACATCAAAGATGGTTGGAGCTCATCAAGGATTATGATGTGGGAATCAATTATCATCCAGAAAAGGCTAATGTAGTGGTCGATGCCTTGAGTAGGAAAGGAGTAAGCCACCATGTCACGGTTCGAGAGCTGCCATCCGAGCTATTCAAGGAGTTTGAATGGTTGAACCCTGGATTTGTGAATAAGATGGGGATGATGGAGTTAAATCCGACCTTGGAGCAAGAAATTCGAGAAGGTCAGACCAAGGATGAGGAAATTCAGGAGATCAAAGAAAGGACCCAGGAGGGAAGGGAATTCAGATTTGATGAGGATGAACATGGTACCTTATGGCTTGGAAAAAGGATTGTCGTGCCTAATGTGAAGAATATTCGGGAGACAATACTAAGAGAGGCACATGACTTGCCATACTAAATTCATCCCGGTTGTACAAAGATGTACAAAGACTTGAAGACATGTTATTGGTGGGCTAGCATGAAAAAAGACATAGCTAAATATGTAGCATTATGTGATGTGTGTCAACGAGTCAAAGCTGAACATCGAAGGCCACCTGGATTATTGCAGCCATTGAAGATTCCAGAATGGGAGTGGGAATAAATTGGTATGGACTTTATAGTTGGTTTACTGCGTACCCAGTTCGGTTATGACTCAATTTGGGTTATCATGGATCGGTTAACCAAGTCAGCTCACTTTATTCCCGTCAAGACCACCTTTAATGGGGAGAAGTTGGTTGAAATATATATGGGAAGAACAGTATGTTTGCATGGAGTTCCAAGGAATATAGTGTCGGATAGAGGTTCTCAATTTACCTCCAGATTCTGGCAGAAATTGCATGAAGCATTGGGAATAAGGTTGAATTTCAGCTCAGCATATCACCCTCAAACGGATGGACAAACTGAGAGGACCAATCAGATTCTGGAGGATATGTTAAGAGCTTGTGCTTCGAAGCATGGAAGAAGTTGGGACAAAAGCTTGCCATATGCGGAATTCTCATATAACAATAGTTACCAAACGAGTTTGAAAATGTCACCCTATGAAGCACTATATGGGAGGAAGTGTAGGACACCCTTGTTCTGGAATGAGACAGGAGAAAATCAAGTGTTTGGACCAGATATGTTGCAAGAAGTCGAGAAAGAAGTTCATATTATTCGTGAAAACTTGAGGGCTGCTCAATCAAGGCAAAAAGGCTATGCGGACAATAAAAAGAGGAAACTAGCCTTTAAAATAGGAGTTCTTGTTTACCTCAAGGTGTCACCAATGAGAGATCATAAGAGGTTTAACATAAGAGGCAAGCTAGCACCTCGATACATTGGGTCGTTCAAGATTTTGGACAAAAGAGGAGCAGTGGCATAAAAATTGGAGATCTCAGCTTATCTTTCCGATGTACATGATGTCTTTCATGTTTCACAGCTGAAGAAGTGTTTAAGGGTATCGGAAGAACAAGTGCCAATGGAAGAATTGGAACTAGACGGAGATTTGACTTATGCCAAGCAACCGGTCAAAACATTGGAAACCAAGGAGAGAGTCACAAGGAACAAGGTTATTCGATGGTGTAAAGTGCAATGGAAGCATCAAACAGAATCAGAGGCAACTTGGGAGCTGGAAGATGATCTCAAGAAGGAATTTTCCTATCTCTTCTCTTCCGCATCGAATCTCGAGGGTGGGATTCATTTTAAGGGGGTAGTTTTGTAACACCTTCATTTTCATGCATCATGCATTGCATAAGTTTGTATACATGTTTAACATTAACCCACATAAAAAGGAATGAGTTTAAAATGAATTAGAAGCAAAACTGCACTCAAAAGTTCTGAGGAGTGCGGACTAGTCCGTTTTTTGTGCGGACTAGTCCGATTTCTCTCTAACCTTCTTCGGACACGCCCGTTTTAGTGCGGACTATTACGGTTTTTTCCTCTATACAGTTTCGTACTTGTCCAGTCCATTGTGGACTAGTCTGGTATTCCAATTCCGCGAAATTTTGCCAAGTCCCTGGACTTGTCCAATGTCCAGCAGATTTGTCCGTTTTCCCTCTGACTAAAATCAAACAAGTCCGATTTTGGCCAGACTTGTCTTATTTTCCTCTAACCAAGTTCAAACTTGTTCGATATAGTCCGGACTTGTCCGTTTTCTCCTCTGTCAATCTTCGGACTAGTCCGGCCCTTTTCGGACTTGTCCGGTGATCGCGATTCCGAATTGATCTTTTGTTTCACGATGTGTTTTTGGAATTTACTTTAAGTGGGGCATAAGGACGTTGTGTCTAACTCTTTTTGGAGCCCATGTGGGACCCCACACCGGCCTCCACCTTCCCCAAACTCGAAATCCATCAAATCCTAGCCCTCCACCCTTATATAAACAACCCCACCCCTTGACTTTACATCCTTTTGCCTCAATTGAAATACCACAAACCCTAGTTCATCGAGAGCCACCACCAAGGAGGGAGAATAAGATCCTGAGCAAGAAGAAGAAGGGGAGGAAACAAAAGAGGATCAATATCTCCATCAAGTTTTCGTTCTTTATCAACAATTCACCATCAAGTTCCTTCACCAACCCTAGATCGTCAAGATCCAAGTGTTGCCTCCAAAACCCTTGATTCATTGGAGTTCTAAACACCTGTTTTACCTTCTACTTCCTTTTTCTCACGTGAATTCAACCCCGTTCCTCCAAATTCACGTCGATCTAGAAAACCCTAACTCGCTGTTTCCGCGAATGGCAGACTAGTCCGGCCCTACAGCGGACTAGTCCAATTTTGCTGATTGTTCCTGCTGAATTAAATCTAAATTGATTGAATCAATTAAATACCTGTCCAAACTTGTTAAAAACTATTAGAACTAGATAGTAAATATCATTAACAACTCATTAATTAGTTTTGCTTCACAATTGCATTAATCATGCATATCATATCATATTGAGTAACATATGTGCACTTATTGATTGTGATTCTTGTCTTGTATATTTGTTGCGCAGTTTAGATTGATTTGCGTTAGAGAGTGCTGCGGAGGACCTCTAGCACCAGGAGTTTGAAATCTTTGATCCCAATCAAGCCCATGAGCAAGGCAAGTGTCCTTGAACATATTGATCCTGTTTCTAAAATAAGTGGTTTGTTTTCAAAACTGCATGCTTGTGTCAATTTGATGGTAATTCCTATGATAGGAAGTTTACTAGCTTTGTTTAACCACCCTTGTCACCTGGAATACATGGTAGAGAGTCGGGAAGGGCTTTTTACCTTTTTGCTTCACTTAATTAATTTGGATGGGAAAACAACTATACCATTTAATTATGCATTAATGAGATTATGGTTAATATGGACTGGTTAATATGACATGGTAATGGGTGATCTAAGCAAGCATGGTATGTGGATCGGGTTGGATGCTATGGTGGTTTCGTTTGCTTTAGATCTAAGGACCAATTCGTGGAGCGACCATCCAGGACTTATAGTGCCACCACGAGGCCAAGTATGGGTGTGACGTAGCTGATTAATTAGGGTATTGCTAGTATTGAGCGGATCATTTGACGCACCGGGGAAGGGGAGTCGGATTGGGTTTGTATATGGTTGGCGGGACTCCCTAGGATCCGAATGGCACAAGAGGGGGCCCTTGGTTGAAAATGTGCTCAGTTGGAGACATCGCCACCAGTGAAACCTCAGTGGGTCTGTACATGCTAGTAGTCCCTTTGTAAAGGCTATTTTGTGATCTATTGGCCACACACCAACGAAAGTGTGAGATGGCATAATAGATGTTCCTTATTCATCGAAAGGTGATGAAATAACGAACACGTGGGTAAAGTGGTACAACCTCTGCAGAGTGTCTTAAAAACTATCATGATAGTCGTGCTCCTGGTCATGAGTAACCTGGACCCTCACATGATTAGAGGGAAGCTTGGGATTTGGGATGGTTTGGTTATGATTTAGTACTGGTTATTATTGATAATATAGTTATGGTTGGTTATGGATTGAATTATGGTATTGGATATGGCTAATGGTAATGGCGATGGATATGGAATATGGACTTATACTATGGTAATCATTGTGGTATACGATGGGTTTACTTCACATACATATACTATATTGCTTTTCAAGTGTTTTAATGTACTTTTCAGCACTTAATCGTTATTATATTCATCATTTGTATCAGCTACATGTCATACTTTCCACACTTGTTGAGTACGACTTGTACTCACCCTTGCAATTCTCCCACCAACAGTTGCAGGTCAGGATTGGGAGTATAACGATGATAATGCGGAGTTCTAGGCCGTGGCTGCCATTAGCTTTGCCTGTGGATTTATTGGAGCTGCGCCATATACCCCTTGCTTAGCTGCTTAGTTTGCTTATTTAGTTTATTTCCGCTGCATTAGTTCAAACTTGTCATTAATATTCATTAGAGCTTGTATTTGAGGTATTCTGAATTCTGTAATAAAAGTGTTTAATTAATTTTGTTCTATGGTAATTTTATGTATATCCTTTTGTGAATGCACTCGTGTTTGTGTGTTGAACGTCCTGAGCACACATATGTGTTTTCTTGGTTCTTTTTCGGAACCGGGTGTCACATAGACATCTGTGACGGTTGCCATGCAAACATGTCAACATTCGCCCGGAGGAAAGTGATGAGCGTGAGTTCCTATTTTTCGTCCAGACCTTTCGATATACAAGTAGTTTGGGCAGCATCGAAACCGATTTGGACCACTTTGACGGGGATGTCGGTGTCGCCGCTTGGTTGCACATGAGGTACAGAGGTTGAGCCACATTGACGTGAGCACGAGGCTGTTGAGCTAGTCGCTCCTTGCTAGATTCTTCTTCTTACGCTGTTGCACGCGCATGAAGTTCTTCTAGCACAGTGACTCCAGCAGTGCGATCCCCACAAATTTGAAGGACGCCTGAAGGAGTCGGCATCTTCAACACCTGGTAGCTGTAATGAGCTATGGCTATGAACCTATATAGGGCTTACCTACCTAGGATGACGTTGAAAGGAAGGCTGATGTGTGCCACATCAAAGACCAGCTTCTTGGACCTATAGTTGTCCCTAGTCCCGAAAATCACTGGGAGTGAAATTGATTCGAGAGGAGTGATGGCTCCCGGACCTGCTCTGGAGAAAGGACGTGAGGGCCTAAGGTCGGATAGGCTGAGCTGGAGCTTTGTGAAAGCCACAAAGCTAAGGAGGTTGAGCGACGTACCTCCATCCACTAGGACATGATAGAGTTTGATGTTGTTGATGGTAGGAGAGACCATCAGAGGCAACTGACTAGCTCCGGTCATGTTCTTCGGGCAATCCGAACCATCGAAAGTGATGGCAGTATCCATCCACTTACGATGAGGTTCTGCCTTGGCGGTGGGAGCTGCAGCAGCTATCTCCCGACGCATAGTCTTGAGGATACGCCAGAAACTAATATCCTAGGACCCTCCATATATCATATGGAGAGTCTTCCGATGCTCATTGTTGGAGATGTCGGAGTCATCGTCCATAGTGTTGTATACGGCATTCAGGGACTTCTTAGCGTCCTGGAAGCCAAGCTCCTGTTTTGACAGATCTTCTCCGACTTTATGTTTCCCCTTCCATTAGGTGTTCGATTATGAATCGAACACCACATCTTTTCACCATTACCGTCCTCAGTTGATGGTCAGGGTCGTTTTTTGGGGCGTGGCCCCTGACCACCAGGAGTTGTAGCTGCTGCAACAGCAGTAGGTGTGCCGACCAACAACTTTTTCTTGACATTGGACTTCTTCTTCTTCTTTCTACTGCCAGAGGCAGTAACTTCAGCCTTGGAGGAAGATTTTCTAGCCTCCACAGCTGGTTTGAAGTGCATCTCTCTGCCCTCCGCAGCCCTAGCACATTTGTCGGCTAGGCTGAAGAGCTTTGTGACGCTGTTGACATCTTTGGTTGCCAGGTTCTTCAGCATCTTCTTATCTCTAACTCCCTGTCAGAATGCAATAATGACAAAAGCGTTGGAGATTAAAGGAATGGTGTTCTGTACCTGAGAAAACCCCTGGGTGAATGATCGCAGCGATTCTCCCGCCTTTTGTTGTACGGCGAACATGTCTAGCTCTGTGCTAGGTCGGGTGTAGGAGCTCCCAAAGTTGGCAGTGAATTGGCGACAAAGTTCCCCCCAATTGTAGATGGAGTCAGGAGGTAGACTCATGAACCAAGACCTCACTGTACCAGTTAGAGCCACGGGGAAGTAGTTGGCCATTACAACCTCATTGCCTCTGACCGCGAGGATGGCGGTGGAGTAGATTTGAAGAAATTTGACGAGGTTGACTGTCTCGTCGTACTTCTCCGGCAAATGAGGCTGGAACTTAGGTGACCAGTTGGCCATGCAGAGATGTATGGCAAGGGCCGAACATCCACCCCCACTCCTAATGGAGAAGGGTTTTCCCTGGCATCTCACCTCTCGCGAGCATGCTCGATATGGATGTGGTCGTCCTACCTCATGTATCAGTGGTCAAGCTCCGACCGGAGATCATGTGTCGAGAGCCTCGATGCCGTATGAGTGTGGCATGCCCTGGAGGGCAGTGATGTCACTTGTTGGGAGGGCGCACGTCTCCTGTGCTCTGATGCCTGAGGACCAAGTCTACCAGACACAGTCCTGTTCCTTGAAGGTGCCTGCCTAGCAGGTGGCGGACCTTGATTGATGATGGCATTGGCTGTGACTGCAACCAAATGCTCCACATCAGCGCGCCACTGTTCCATCATGCCCTGAGGTGCTCTTGGCGCTTGAGGACGCTGAAGCAGAGTCTGCGCTGCATTCAACGCGTTCTCAGGATTGTTCGTTGATGTAGTGACTGACGCAAATACACCATCTTGCTGTGATGGCGGAGGTGGTGGCGGAAAGACACCCGCCGGGACAACGGCATTGGCTGGCTGTTGCACGTTGGAGGGATTTCCTGCAGCAGGCTGCTCAGCCAAACCCTTGGACAAAGCCGCGGTGGAGTTCACCATCTTGAGATCTTAGCCCCCCTACCTGGCACGCCAAATGTCGAAGTGTAGCAACAACACTTCCCCCGATACTACTAAAGTGTAGTTCGCAGAGGTTCGTATTCGGATGGGGCACGTAAGATCATGAAAAAGATGATGACACATGGGTTTTTACGTGGTTCGGGCTGCCTGAGCGTAATACCCTACTCCACAGGGTGGTTGTTGATTGTATGACGAGTGTTTGTAGTTGCTTGTATGCGTGTGAGCTTACCCCTCTTCTATCGTGCGATACAACCTTTTTATATGCTAAGGACTGGCAGTTATAGTATATGCCTGGCTCGACAGGTGGCCCCGACTGTAATTAACCACCTATGCACGATCTACATGTATAATATGTGATTAACAGTATGATAACGCGCCTTAATGGTGGTGTTACCTGTCTTGATGGTCCTCTGATCGTGTGTCATTAATACTTAATTAATGACACATTAATCAGATCTTGTAACGGCTATTTAATAGCCTCTTGAATGTCCCTGCTATTGGAGGGCCTGTAGTTTTCCCGTTGCAGGCTTAGGTCCTGGGGTCCAACACGTGGCAGCACTGGAGCTTCCCTCTGAAGGGAGGCAGGTCCGGAGCCACTTGACGCGTGGCAGCACCAGAGCTTCCCTCTATTGGGAGTTAGGTCTGGGGTTGCTGGACACGTAGCAGTACCGGAGCTTCCCTGTGAAGGGAGGTAGGTCCGGTCCTGCAGGACACGTGGTAGCACCGGAGCTACCCAAACGAGGGATGCAGACCCAGTACTATAGGAAGCGTGTTGCCTTTGGAAGTCTTCAACTTGGACATAAGAACTCCTTGGTTTTAAGTGCGGTATCAGGGGGTACCTGGTATCCAGGGTACCGACATTCGTACTTAGCGAGTCATTTAACATGATATGTTTGATGATTCAATTGCTAAGCACATATGGTGAGCAATTCTCGAATGTGACACTGATTCTTAGAACCTCAGTTAGAATAAAATGTCAGCTTACTGACTATACTAAGTTTGATACAAGTATTCTCATAAAGAAACTTGTAACTAAGAAATAAAATGGAGGCATTGTGTGTGTGCACATACTTAGAATGACGGATAATTATGAATGTTCCGTTTCGTCAAGTAGCCTACGTGAAAAACAAAATATAGCATTTGTAACACTAAGCAAAGGTAGTGGATTTTAGAAAAGATCATGAGCTATGAGCGACTAAGTATTCAGTAAGCGCATAAGGATCGATCGTGAAACATCTTCAAAATTATGGCTTTTTTGTTAATGCCATATTTCGAGGGGGGGGATTGAACGCTCTGTTTCTCAGTCGATTATTCCTACTAAGATTGTACTCAGATGAATGCATATAATAAGACACTAAGATTAGTATCCGTTCGTGAGGGGAGTACTACGATCGGGATACCCTGATTTACTAAAAAGTCGGTTAAGTCCTTAAACTCAGACGATTAGCTAATGAATTGGGACTACAAACCTCTATTCAAATGCTAAATCAAAGTTTTAAATAGTTGGTGCCTAAAAACACCATATTAGAAAAGGACAAGACATAAACCCTCGATAAACTTTATATGAGGTTGTCACTAAGTCCATTAGCCCAAATATTAGTAAGTCATCTCAGTGTTTATTCAGTAAGATAATATTGTTTCTACTGTCTTAGCCGACACTAAGCATATGGAAACAATATATGATAAGTTTAGGAGGAGCAACGTAAGTCAAGTAAATGATCTTGATGAGAAGTGGATGCAAGATCTACTTCTATGACTCAAGAACCATTCTTCTCGATATGTGTTGCTGTTAAGTCAACATATCTCGTTATTGTTGACTCAACGCCTTTTGTTAGCTCTTCAGCGGCGAAATTAAGTAAAGCTCATGTTGCATAGGACATCTTAGTTTTCTATTTTGATAAAATTGGTCGCCCATGATGAAGGACAACAATCGCCTCAATTAATAAATAATGCATTAATAAGTGGATCTTGTCATGAGATCTATATTCAAATGAAGTCTGATCCCACCTCATTTGAACTAAGCTATATGCAGCTCTCGTCCATCCGAATGGTGTCAAGCCATAAAGGATTTAATGAGACATAAATAAGCCAATAAAGTTTGTAACTCAGTCAACTTTCCTAATGGATCCAAATCAGTAGACTACTAAGGGTCTACACAAACATGTGACTCCAAAGAGAAAAGTCGGAAATAGTAAAGACAGACTTGTGGCTAATACTTTCGTTAAGGAGACGTAATTACGTTTATTCGTTGTCAATTGTCTCAACTAAGGATTCGTTTAGAATCGATATAACATTAGCAGCACATTATGACTTAGTATTACATCAGATTGATGTAATAATAATGATTCTCAATTGAAATCTACTAGAGAACACATGTGTGATAACTGAAGAGTTGCCATTTAAGAAAAATGAACATATGAGATGCAAGGTATATCAAATTCTATAAGCAAATTAGTAACTTTGGTTTATACTAAGTATTATGAGGACAAATTCAATTTTCACTTAGTTTAGAACATAAATTGACTTTTCTTGCCTTTGTAGGTGACGTTCTACTGTTGAGTATAATGTATTGTGATTATTAGGCATGCATGAGAGCGTACTTTAGTAGTACGGTATGTATGCGAACAAATTTGTCTTCTCGGAAAAGTCAATGTCAATTAGTATGGAAACCACTAAGAGATCGATCGAATAAAATTGGTTCCAAAGCTTTCTGCTGTCGAAAACTCTCAGTTTGCTCATTAACCAACCTTGACATAGTCTACCAAGTTAATTTTGGCATTAGTTCAATCCAGATCACTAGACTGAAGATTGGTATGAACTTGGAGTTTTGCAAGAAAATCAGGCCTCATGATAACTTTAGTATTATTAGAAAAGCCATGGATCAGTAAAACTAAGTTTTTGTGAGATGTGTCTTAAATTCCACATCAGTAAATAACACTCGCAGATAGAGCTTTATTGTGGAAAAAACTCCAAACCAAAGATAACTGCATCATGATTAATGCACACCAACTTAGTGATGAGGCCGCTGAGCGGACAAAATAAGAAAACCCGAACTAAGTGGTAGACAGCATAAACCACATAAGATATTCGTACTTCTAAGGCAACAAGTCAAATGTTAGCTAAACACATTGACATCAGTTGTGTGTTGCAAAGAAGTATATTCAGGATCATACTTAGGATTGATTATTGAGCAATCAGATTCATGTGAATCCTCGCGGTACCGCATATAAAAGAGACTTCTACCCAATGTGTTCCGTGAACACATAACGCACATGGGTTTAAGGAAGAACCTATGACCTCCTGGATACTTATGGGTCAAACTCATAATTAATGTATGTTTTTAAGTATAAAATATAACGTGGTCGTCGAGTCAAGCAGTATGTAACTGGCTGTCTTCGATTTGTCGTGCACTTTATATTGAGCATGAGAAAATACATATAAGTTTAGTGTTTGAGTTACTAAGTCAATTAGTTCCGTGATCAAGGGGGGAATGTTAGAATTTGATCACGTTGATTAGCATAGAAAAGATATTAAGAGTCGGTTACGTTGTAACCAACTCAATCTCTTAGAGAATCCCCCTCGTGTTTGATCGAGACACACCAACCAAATTGGTTGGAGGCCCCCATCAGCTGCACCCTCTTATAAATAGATGGACTCTTCTCCTCATTAGAATTCATTGATCTTTGATCAACAAGTCAGATGCCCAAATCTACTCTAAGGCCACCAATTCGGCAGAGAGTAAAAGTCAGGGAAGGTTCTCTATGGCTTCACCGCCGTCACGACCTCCATTAACAACAGATTGTCATCTCCACCGCCATAGTCATGACGACCTCATTCTCTGCACTGCACACAAGGTATGAGCAAAGGCATGACAGTTAAGTGTCCAATTAGTTCTCAGATTAGATCTAATCCGAATTGATTAGTGGCTAGTTTAGATCCTAAGCATTTGTTAAATCCAACACGAGTTTCCCCTCGGATGAAATTAACAAGGAATCGGCGCTGGTTTACGGACAAAATTGAATGATGTGCAGGTGCTTGTGTTGCTCGCGCACAGTTGGGTACCCGTAGCAGATACCCACGTTAACGCCGTGGAACGTTCAAAAGTCGGCTGCGATGGACGGGGAAGCGGGCAGGATCAGCGCGCGGCGCCACCGGCGGCCGCGACAGCACCCGCCCCCACGGCCCCACCCCATCTGCCAACTTGTCGCGATCTGGATCTCATCCCACGAACTCGTAAACACAAGACGCCCGGCCCGGCTGACCACGCGCCCGCGAGACGACGTGGTCCAGCGGCTTCACGTGCTGCACCCACCTCGCTCGCGCGCGTGCCTGTCTGCCGCCGCGTCTGACCCGACCGGCCGACCCGCCGGGGCACGAGGACGGGGATCCCCTCCACCGCAGCCGGTCTGCCTGCGTCTGAAACGGCATATGGTGTCCCGAGCCCCGACGCGACGGGGACACGTCCAGGTGTGTCACAGCGGCGGCGAGGAGCAAGGGGGGAAGGCGCCTGCTTTTGGCGTGTGTTTCCACCTCATTCTCCCAAGTGGTGCACGTGTTTTTTTGCCCGCGTTATCGCCCAATCGCCGTTTGGTCTCCCGGGCGGCTAGCTTCGCCCTGCGCGGCTGCTGTTTGCTTATTAGCTGACGCGGCAAGGAATCGTGCGATCGTCCTTGACCCCTGTCTACTCAGTACTCGTGGTCGAAATCTAGAATTATATGGTACAATACCTAAGGGGGAAGTGGTCGTAGTTCTCGTTTCTACAAACGTGGTCAAATCCTTGTGCCTCCAAATAAGACGAAGGAGTTGATGTTTGTCCATTTTTTCCTCGGATGATTGCTGCCAATATTTCAGAATTTAATATCGATCCATGGAGGAAGCTACATGTTGTATGGTGGCCACGCAGTCACGCACCTCGTGGCCAATAATCTGTTGAACCTATTGGAAAATATTGTTATCGAAATACACCTTATACAAAGTCAATTTCAAATTTCATTTTTAAACCCCTTTTTAGGAACCGTTTTATGTATTGGAAAAGTATGTCAGTGTGGAGGGTTGGACGCACTATATTCAGTTCTTTCAAACCAAGTTTTTTTTATGTCTCTCAACTAAGATGTAGTTGTAGTATGTGTTCATATACAAACTCACTCACATCACAACACAAACTAATACAAACGCGTACATGATCAATCATACAACTACACATAGTTTTAGAACCGCGTCCATGAAAAGATTATTGAAATTATCAGAATTCGATGCGTGACAGGGATATAACTCTCCCATTGTTGCTCCGCGCGTGAGAGATATTAACAGGAACATTTTATGAGGACATGTCTCGATAATAACGTCGAGCGTTCGATCGACAGATCGAACCTCCGGCTGGTAAATAGCCACCGTCCATCTTTACCGTTGATTCATGAGCTCGATCTTCACCAATTTCTTTTCTGGGTAAGAAGACAACAACGATCTCGGACTTGATAAATTTGATGGAGTAACTGTTAACTTCCGATAAAAAATTGAGTGAAGAACACATGAGAGAAGCATGACCTCAACCACACTTTTAGAGGAGTCACAAATGAAGAAATTGTCGCTCGCCTTAGCAAACAAAATTTTAGCTAGACAGTGAGCGTCAGTCTCATCTCTCCTTACATGGAAAGAAGACAACAACCAGAATCGGTATTGTACAACGAACACTACCACAAAACAATTATTGAATCTCATCAAACGTAGTGGCGCCTGCTGTTCAAGCATGATGGACTCCAGTCCGACGATCTCCATGACCAGCCCTTTTTCACAGTGAAGATACATAGGACGAAAACTTAGTGAATGCCTCGTCCTCTGCGAGCCCGCTCGTGGCCGCTCGCAACAGGCGTGTCATCTCGCAGCCGCTCGCAACAGGCGTGTCATCTGGCTCGAAAGCGACCACTCCTTGGCCCTCATAGGCGAGACGACCCGCCATGGGGCAAGACGCACCCAAAGAGCAGTTGCCCGACTCCTCAACTCTTCTCCCAAACCACGTTGAATACTCCTTCCATCTCGAATTACTTGTCACTTTCTAGTTCAAAAATAAACTAGAGAGTGATAAATAACTTGAGATGGAGGGAGTATGTGATTTCGGTCCAATATTTTCACAGTATAAACACAGGCCGACTATTGGGTCGCCAATTTGCCCATGGATCAATCCGTAGGCTGCAGTGACCTATGGGCTGGATACTATGACCCGGTATAAACGGCATCTGACGATTGACGGCCCGCAATGCTGGACTCTATGACCCATGGGCTGCAGTGAGGCCCACGTGGGGAGTCAAAAAGTGCAATAGACTGGGCTACATGGTTACGCGTCGCCTTGTCCAGCCCACGGCACTTTCATTTCAGGTCGGCGGAGCCTGAGCGGCAGTCAACACAACCTGGACACACATACGACGAGTGCCCGACCGTGCCTAGCACATCGCGTCCTAATCCTACGGCAGGCAGGCGGCCACCAGGGAAACCTCTTTAAATCCAACCCTTGAGCCACTTCCAGGAAGGGCATCGCGCGTGCCCTCACATTGTTCCAAATTCCAATCCACTCCACTCCTCCCATGGGAATGGTTACCGCCGCCGCCGCCGCCTCGTCTCGCCTCCTCCTTCACCATCACGGCGCCACTGGCTCCGACTTCGAGCGCCACCGTAAGCAGCAACTAAGGTGCTCCGCGGACCCGTTTTTTCTCTCGCTGCGCAGCCGATCCGGCCGGAGGGAGGCGGCGGCCGGGGCGCTGCTGCCGGACCGCGTCACCCCGTTCTCCTACGGCACCGATGATGAAGCGGATGACCACCCGCGCGAGGAGTGCGGCCTGGTTGGGATCGTCGGCGACCCTGACGCCGCGTCGCTGTGCTACCTCGGGCTGCAGAAGCTGCAGCACCGCGGGGAGGAGGGCGCGGGCATCGTTGCCGTGGGCGGGGACGGCAAGCTCAAGTCGGTGACCGGGCTGGGTCTCGTGGCCGACGTGTTCGGGGACCCGTCGCGCCTCGCCTCACTCCCGGGTCCTGCCGCCATCGGTCACGTGCGTTACTCCACCGCCGGCGCCGCCGCGTCGCTGCGCAACGTGCAGCCGTTCATGGCCGGGTACCGGTTCGGGCAGGTGGCCGTCGCGCACAACGGCAACCTCGTCAACTACCAGGCGCTGCGGAACAAGCTCGAGGCGCGGGGCTCCATCTTCAACACCACCTCGGACACGGAGGTCATCCTCCACCTCATCGCCACATCGCTGTCGCGCCCGCTGCTGGCGCGCATCTGCGACGCGTGCGAGCGCCTCGCGGGCGCCTACTCGCTCCTCTTCCTCACGGCCGACAAGATGTTCGCCGTGCGCGACCCGCACGGGTTCCGCCCGCTGGTGCTCGGCCGCCGCCGGAACGGCGCCGTCGCGTTCGCCTCGGAGACGTGCGCGTTGGACCTCATCGACGCGACCTACGAGCGCGAGGTGCAGCCCGGGGAGGTGGTCGTCGTCGACCGCCGCGACATGTCGGTCACCTCGGCCTGCCTCGTCCCGCACAGGCCGCGCCGCGCCTGCGTCTTCGAGCACATCTACTTCGCGCTGCCAAACTCGGTGGTCTTCTCCCACGACGTCCACGAGCGCCGCACCGCCTTCGGGCGCGCACTGGCCGAGGAGTCCCCCGCGCCCAGCGCGGACGTCGTCATCCCAGTGCCGGACTCGGGGTTCTACGCCGCGCTCGGGTTCGCGCGCGAGTCCGGCCTCGAGTTCCAGCAGGGCCTTATTCGGTGGCACTACAGCGGCCGCAGCTTCATCCAGCCGACGCAGGCGATCCGCGACCTGGCCGTGAAGCTCAAGCTGGCACCCGTGCACGGCGTCATCCGCGGCAAGAGCGTGGTGGTAGTGGACGACTCCCTGGTCCGCGGCACCACCTCGAGCAAGATCGTGCGGCTGCTCCGCGACGCCGGCGCAAAGGAGGTGCACATGCGGATCGCCAGCCCACCCGTGGTCGGCTCCTGTCTCTACGGCATCGACACGCCGAGCGAGGGCGAGCTCATCTCCAACCGGATCGACCTGGAGGGCGTGCGCCGGGAGATCGGCTCCGACTCGCTCGCCTTCCTCTCGCTCGACAAGCTGCACAGCATATACGGCGCCGATGCGGAGGACTACTGCGACGCGTGCTTCTCTCGGAACTACCCCGTGCTGCCCACGCTGCCTGAGCCAGTCGTGGAGCTCGAGGAATGAAGGCGTGAGCAGGTGAACTCTGCTCTGTTTTGTTTGTAGGCTCTCTTAGATCAAGGTTTGATTGAACTTGCAATTCTGCGCGCCTGCGAGAGGCTGTGACTTGATTGAAGGTGAAGGAATACTGGTTATCAATCATCTACTGATCCTTCTGTACCCGTCCAGTTTTGTGAACCTCTCCAGTTCCCGAGAGGAAATTCTTCTTCGGCAGATAAACATGCACCGATAAACGTGACAACCAAAAGGGTCCTCTCCTCTGAAGTTTTGTTCTGGTTTGAAGTAGGAAACCAATCTGCCCCTGAATTTCGTTAAAACGGTTTTTCTTGTGCGAAGCAATTAGCCATAGTGCACCCGAAATCTTTTTTTGCACTCTATAATATTACTGTACTGATCTGCATGCTTGGGCCAAACGCAGCACATTATGTTGCAACTTACAAGAACACTTCTAATACTTCGTTACTACTGCCATGATTTTTTGATTGCTAAATATGAACTGAGCTCACATAGGTATGAACATACCCTACGATCTGAACTCAGGTAGATGTACATTTGCATGCTTCTGTTCACGCCTTTCTCCTGTAGACAGTAGACACAACTACGACATTAGAGGAATTGTGCAGAGATGTTTTACAATACTTAGTCATGTTACCTGAATCAGATGTCATGTGGCCACTGGCCCCAGTGTCCATAAACCAATCAGCAGAGGATCCCTGTGTATTTGAAGCAGCGTGAAGAGCCTGAAGCAACCCTGTTGTGTCGAAGGCGGATGAAGACGATGGTGCTTCCTGGGTGGAGGGTTGAGCCATGAACGTATTGTATGCTTGATGACCTGCAGGACGATTGCCTAGGACACTAGACCATTGAGACCCGGTCCATGGAGCACGCCATAGATAACCGCTGTTGAGCAGCGACATGAACAAGGGAGGAATGTTCTGCATCCATGCAGTGGATGTGTTGCCACGGCCTTGCTGCGCGCCACGGCTACGACCACGGTCGCGAAAATTGCCGCGACCACATCCTCTGAACTGGTTCGCTTGGTGACCACGGTCACCACTCGGATCCATGCCACGATGGGCATGGTCACTGGTGGTGTCTGTCGTGGCAAGCGCGGTGTCCGGCGTATGATCTTGAACTCCAGAGAGTGAATTTTCTGCCACAATCAAATAATCTCTTGCTTCCAGGAAGGTTGGAAATGATGGTAGAGCCGGCAAGAGTTGACGAAGAACATGATATTTTGGATTCAAACCACGAATCATTTGATGAACAAGAGATTTGTCGCTTACCGGCTGGTCACAGTCAGCAAGAGCATCAGCGAGGGTCTTGAGTTTGTGGCAATAGGTAGCAGCAGAAAGATCGCCTTGTTTCAGGTTGTGCAGTTCTTGTTTGTGCTGGACAACACGACTTGACTTGTTGCCTAGGAAATAGTCACCGATCTTCTTCCAGACACCATAAGTTGTGGTGTCATCGTCCATCACAAAATCAAGTAGATCATCGGCCAATTTGGCATGGATCCACATCAGCACCGTAAGATCCTCTTGGATCCACAGAGGGTCGTCGTTGCAAGGCGGAGTGCCATCAATGTGATGACGAAGGTGGAACCGCCCAAGAACGACGAGAAAAAGATGGCGCCAACGCCTGTATGCTGTAGAAGTCAAATCGAGGCGTACCGTGACAAGACTGGTGATGTTCACGGACTGGGTGGCACTAGCAAGTGTGGACGAGGTGGTGGAAGAAGCAGACGACGACGTTGAGCCGGAGGCGTGAGAGGTGGCAGTGTGGCTCGACATGGAAGTTGTCGGCGATGAAGCCATGGGAGGGAAGGGTGGGCACTCACAGGATCCGATTGCTCGAGGCGGCGCTCTAATTACCATGAAACAATGTAAATGACACACGCCACACTTCATTGATTTGGAGAAGGCCAGTTAAATAGGTCGGTTACAAAGGCAAGCACTTGACGTGCGCTAGATGGAGCGCGACGTGCTAACAGAATGTGTACACGTTACATATGCGAAAATCATGCAAGTAGTTGAGGCAAGATACAACTAAGGGCATATTTGGTTCTATGCCTAAGTTGCCTAAGCTTAACGTCAGACATGTCACACATTTTAGGCGGGTGTTTGGTTGTTGACTAAAGTTAGGTGCGCCACAAAAGTTAGTCAACTTTTGCATCCATTGCCTAACAAAAAATTGCCTCAACTGAGGCGCTCGAATTGACCACCTAAGCATGTCACACTTTCTTAGGTGCGCCTAAGCTTAGGCTACGGTAAGAAATCAAATAACCGCTAACATTAGGTAGCTTAAGCGTGCTACAAGTGTAGCAAGTGACTAAAGTTAGGCTTAGGCAACTTAGGCATACAACCAAACTAATCCTTAAGTCTAAGCATACCTCAACTAATAATATCTCAACTAATAATAAGAACTGGAGAAGTAAGCGAAAGCGAGAAGCTCCGGCGCGGCGACCTGCAGATAGGAGTAGTCGAGGCGCCCCTGGTTGAAGTCGTCGCCGAACCAGCTCGTGCCGCCGTTCCTCCTGGTCACACGGCCTATGACCGTGATGAGGAACCTGCCCACGCGAGGGCCCTCAGGTAGAGCGCCAGTCCGGCTCTTGCACATTTGTAAACAGAGGGTTGCAGAGACATGTTTGAGTTCAGAACGATAAACGAAAGATTTCTGCAATGACGCATACGCATACGAAATAAGTTGTTTTTATTGTCACGTCAGGTGGGCTGGATGCTTGTAGGAGGAAGGGTGCTCAGGTTTGTTCGTATGCTTAGAGCATGGTGCACGGTTGAGCTCAGCTCTGGACTCTGGTACAGTTATGACGAGAGAAATATCTGGAGGCGTGATGCATGAGAAAAATCATTAGTACTTCCTCCCTTACCAGAAAATTATCACATTTTAGTTGGAAAATGAACAAAAAATGATATTTTTTTATAACTGAGTAATCTCTCGGCAAATTATCACAACGAGGAAGGGGAGGTGGACTCGGCAGCTGGGACACCTTCGGGAATGATGGCCGGAGCCGGAGGGTGTCAGGGAAGTGACCGTTGCCGTGAGATGATAATCCACAAATCCAGCCATCTTGCAAACCGCCGGAAGGTTGAAGATGAAATCACAGTCATCAATGGTTGATCTGACCTCTCCAACAGCTTCCTTACAATTTTACATCTCATCGCCTGTCCAACTACAACAAGTTTGCGTGCGCGGCTGCCTTGTTCTTGTACTTGTATGTGGCCGCGAAGAAGACGTAGGCGAGGAGCTCAATCGCGCTGAGCGCGGCGAGCAGCCAGTAGAAGTAGTCGAGGTGGCCGCGGTTCAGGTTGTTGTCGAACCAGCTAGCGCCCTTCGCCGCCGTCGCCCTGTCGATGCCGGATACCAGCGCGCTGCTGATGAAGCTGCCCACGCCGAAGATGCTCAGGTACTGCGCCAGCCCGAGGCTGCGCAGCTTGTCGGGCACCTGGTCGTAGAAGAACTCCTGCAGCCCGACCATGGTGAACACGTCGGCGGCGCCGAACAGCACGTACTGCGGCACCATCCACCACAGGCTCATCGGGACGGGAGCCCCGGGGTCGTCCACGAGCCCCGCGTCGCGCGCCACGCGGAGCCGCCGCGCCTCGACGAGTGCCGCGGCCGCCATGGACACAAGCGAGAGCAGCATCCCGACGCCGATCCGCTGGAGCATGGTGATGCCCGACGGCACGCCCGAGTAGCGGCGCGACAGAGGGACGATGGCGCGGTCGTAGATGGGGATGAACACCACGATGGTGACGCCGATGAAGCTCTGCAGCGCGGCCGGCGGGACCTTGAGGTGCTCGCCGACGCGACGGTCCAGGGTCGCCGCCTGCTTCGTGAAGAACGTCGACGACTGCGAGTACACCACAGCGTAGATCAGGCACGTCGCCCATACCGGGAACAGCCGGAGGACGGCCTTGGTCTCCTCGACGACGCCGACATTGCCCACCGCCTCCAGCTCATCCTCATCGACACCAACACTGATGCATAAATCAAACATTGAATGCCGTCGAACATCTCTTGCTCAAATTTGTTTGCCAGAGACGCGTACACGAAAAATACCTCATCACTTGATGCGCCACCGGTGCTGCTCCATCGCCTTCCTGCGAAACCTGATGTAGAAGACCAGCCGTCCGACTCCTCCGCCACTCCGCGACCGCCTCTCGGGCGCGGGCGAGCGGGCTGAGCTTGCCGCTGGTGGTGACGTAGTAGCGGTACGTCCGCGTGCCAAGCAGGAACACGACGAGCGCGCAGGCCATGAGGACGCACGGGATGGTGAATCCCGTGACCCATCCAATGTTGTCCTGCACGTAGCTCAGGAGCAGGAGCATGACCGCGGTGCCGCCGCACAAGCCGAAGTACCACCAGTTGAAGAAGGAGCTCCTGGCCACGGCCTCCAGGGGGTCGCTCGGGTCGAACTGGTCCGCGCCGAACGCCTGTACGCACGGTTTGTGGCCGCCCTGCGCGACGGCCACGAGGTAGAGGGAGATGTAGAAGAAGGCCACCTGTAGGGTGGACGGTGAGCAGGTCTTGCCGCTGCCGGCGGTTGCAACACATCGGTGGTCGCTGCCGGACGAGAGCAAGGTCGAGAAGGCCAGCATGCCCAAACCCTGTAACGTGCATTCGGTCAGAAATATAGTACTCTCTGCTCTCTAGTCGCTACTGACTATTCTCTTACAGTCTTAAACACACTGTCAACGAAGACGTAAGCAGTCGCCAAAAGGAAAACTAAAAAACGAGAATGAAAGCAATGCCAAGATCAACGAAGGATGCTGGTAAATCCAAATGATGAAAGCGGGTATTTGCAGACTGTGAAATGTTGGAATACTACAGTAGATTCTATAAACAAAAATGGAAACCGGGAGATTACTCTAATGTTATCAACCAAAGGTGTACATGCTCCCCTCTTTCGTTTTCCATTATTCCGTCAGCGATGATGCTAGCTACACTACAGTATAATTCGTGACAGCTACTGACTGAAAGCGATGTGATGTGAATTGTGATGTGAACACGCCAACAACTCCACTAAATCTTGCGACATTTTAAGAACGACTTGGCGCCACAACGCTCTAAGACCATCCGCAGTGGTACACTGTAAAGCATACTGGATACACTGTTTCGCAGTGTAATTTAGAGTACGTACTGTAAAAACTGAAGAAGAATAGTATATAGAGTATGCTTTAGAGTACACTGGTGCGGATGGTCTAATGCAAAGTAGTGGTGTAGTACTAGCTTTCTAAATGTCGCAATTATAGAACTCAATCAATGAGGAAACCTTTTCTTTTTAAGCAATGAGGAAGCTTTCCATTTTTTTCCTTCTCGAAGACGACGAAACCAACAAGACAAGTGGTGAAAGGCGGAAAAAAAATATGGATGGCCGGTTCAGATCTTTTGCTTACGAAGATGTAGAGCAGCGAGGCGAGCGTGATGGTGCGGTAGCGGCCGAGCCAGTTGTCGGCGAGCGCCGCGCCCAGCAGCGGCAGCAGCTGCGCGACGCCGGTCCACGCGTTGATGGCCGCCGCCGCCGCTGCGGTGCCCTCCCCGAGCGGGCCGGTCAGGTAGCTGATCATGTTGAACGAGACGCCGTAGAACGCGAACCGCTCCCCGATCTCCACCGCTGCACTGTGCAAGAAACAAGGAACCCGTTGGAATCAAAGCAACCGCTCGAATCGATGAAGCTGCGTACGCGTTGTTCGTCGCTACGAGTGATGAGGTAGGAAAGGAGAGAGAGAGCGAGCGATGCTTGCCTATGATGAAGAGCGCCGACTTCCACCCGCCGGTGGCGCCGCGGTCGGCGGGACGGCCGCGGTGGTCCACTACCGCGGCGGTGGTGCCGTCCGCGATGGCACCGTCGCCGTGCCCGAGGAGCGGGTCCGATCCCGAGCCGGAAGGCATCGTCGCCCGAAGATTGGGGGCTTTAGTACACTGGCCGCTGGGCAGAGGAATACGGCCGGAGACGAGCTAACGCGGATACAGGAGGAGAGGAGGCTGTGGGCGTAACTGTCGCTCGCCCTGCTGCGTCCGCGCACGGCGGCGGCGGTGGAGGCTCGCAGTCTCGAAGAAAGCAACTCGAACTGAAATGCTCTGGTTCTATCGCTACAAGACATTCTGTTATCTGTCACGAGACGTTAGGGGTGAGAGGCACCAGGTATCAACGGACAGATGGGACACACGGAGAGCGTGGTGGAATGAGTGTGCGTGCTGACCTCACGCGGGTTGGTCGCTTGGTAAAATATTTTTTTGCTCAAGTTTTAGCCAGGGAGGAAAGGAGGAACGCGCAGAAGTTTATTTCTGAAGTTAGTCAAAATTAAATTAATTTAACTTCGATTAAGTTTATAAAAATATTAATTTTTGTACCATCATATTAATTAGTATTATTAGATTCACCATACTCTATATTTTTATAGCATTACATATTTAATATTAACAGTGCATTTTGATAATATTTAGTTGTATAAGTAGGAATTTATATTAGGGGTGCATTTTTAGTATTAGGTTTATTTAATATTAGTAGTAGATTTACTTAATATTAATATTAGATTTATTTAATACCTATAAAAGATTTAGTTAATATTAGTAGTACATTTAGGTAATATCGGTGGTAGATTCAGTTAATATTAATAGTACATTTAAATAATATTAATGCACGAACAAATGGACAGGATCAACCAAGATCGTATATGCGCTAAATCAGAACACGATTAATATGATGGAATGAGTGTGCGTGTTGTGCTCATCTGTTAAATAATTTTTACCTCAAGTTTTAGCGAGGAAGGAAGGAGGAACGTGTAGGAGAAATACGCTCTCCGTCCCTTAAAAATTTATTTCTTGAGTTAGTTAAAGTCGAACTAATAACTTAATTAAGTTTATAGAGAAATTATTAGTTTTTGTTACAAAATATGTATTAGTATCATTAATTTTATTATAACTTTTATTTTCATGTCATACTTATTTAATATTCATTGCAGAGAAGTAGTCACATAGTGTTTTTAAATCCCATAGCAACCGCAACTGGATGATTCTCTGATGCTCTGCGGCTGCAGGTGTCGGTACCTTGCAAACATGGTACCCCGTGTACAAGCAATAAGCCGCTCTAGACACTGTCTCCCCGGTCCCCTCTGTGGCAGAGTCTAGGGGAGCCACGTGTCCTGCAGAGCCAGACCGTGTCTCTCCACAGAGGGAAGCTCCAGTACCGCCACGTGTCGAATGGCTCAGAACCATGCGTCCTCGCTGAGGAGCGCTCCGACACCTCTATTTGTCCGGCGGGGTCGGACCCTACCTCTCCACAGAGGCGGGCTCCGACACCGCCATATGTCCTAAGGCTCCACGCCTGAGGCGGGCTCCGACGTTGTCGCGTGTCTCAAGGCTCTGGACTTTGCCTCCCCGCTGAGGCGGGCTCCAGCGTCGCCACGTTTCCTATGGCACTGGACCTCACCTCCCCGCTGAGGAAGTCCACAAAGCTGTCATGTGTCACTACATACCGTGCAACCCACTAAGGGCAGTAGGTAGCGAGAGTAAATGAAGTTATGCCCTGTCTAGTTGCACATTTAAAATTCGTGCCTTCTCCAGGCGCATGGGCGCGACACACGCCCGTGTGAGGTGTTGCAATGCCCAGTCAGAGCACAGTGATGGCGCAACGATGCTCCACCACACTGCTGACGGAGTAGGATGCGTCGACAGGACAGATGAGACATTCTCCACCATCATCAACATCTATTCTTAGCCACTAGTTGTTCGGCGCGAAAAGATGGTGGGTCTTAAAGCCATCGTCAGAAGCTACTACAAGTAGTCATGAGTACTCTAGATCGTGTATAGAGTACAAATCAACTCGGGGCCACTTGTCGGGCCCCGACCTTTGTATAAATGCCCGACCTTGGAAGATAAAAGACCGGGCAGACACCAACATAATAAAAGGGCTCTCTTAGACATCTCGATTCATACACTCATACACAAGTAAGAGCAATACAACACACACTCCGTAAACGTAAGGTATTACTCTTTGGCGGCCCGAACCACGTAAATCCCGATGTTCACCATCTCCATGTTGCTTGACTGCTTCAAAAGAATTAGCCTCTCCAATCAAAGAACCTCCGCGGGCTGCATCAGTAGCAGGTCCGGGGGAAGTGTTGTATTCACACTTGGACAACAGACATCGTGGGAAGGCCGCTTTGGCGTCGGTGCACATCAATTCATATGAGCCGCCAGGAGGTCAAATTCAGTGGTACATTAAATTTGGAACCAGATAAAGTGGTAGTGAGTTAATTGATTTGGTACTCTAATCATAAGTTTATTGACTAAATTTTTGTATACAATATTCTTGGTAGTGGGAAATATAAATTTTATAACTACATTCGCCATGGTGGCGACTTGCAAGTTTTAGGTAATGACCATCATTTATCTCTTTCCACGCTGGTCTAGGTGGATCCGTCATTGATTACGTCATTCCCTCCCATCTGTTGGCCAATCAGTTTCCGCCACATCACTCGCAATGCTTTAACCTAATTCCGACGCTTGGGCACTTGTTGTCGCTCCACCACCGGTAGACACTAGACTGTCCGTGATTGACTATCCTTGATGTCACGCAGCTTGCCCACTGTGCCGCGATATGGCTATGGCAGACGACGAGAGCACCCGAGTCGCGGCAATGGAATATCGCTTAGGACCGTAAAGTTTTAAATGTTAAAGCGTTGCATCCTTATTCCTGTTTATCCTTTGTATGGCCATAATCCTATATTTTATCATTGTGTATTCTACAATTTATATATGTACCCCCTCTGTTTCAAAAATGTTGTCGCTTTGTAGTTTATTTTTGAACTACAAAGCAGCAACCTTTTTATAATGGAGGGAGTACTAAGTTTACTTCGCACTACGGCACATGAACCGGTCCGTATACATCTCTCAATAATTCTCACGAAATATTTAACTCATGAGATGTATGCACTCATGGCATTTCATATGCATTCATGTAGCAAGTATTCATGTGCAGCAATGAAATATTTTCTAAAAGGTTATTTTTAACATTTGTCATGTTGTAGTGCTGCATTTGTGTGGTCCTTATATTGTTTTTGAATATTTGAACATTTGTTTGAAAACTTAACTTGAATTATAACAAGAAACAAATTATTTAGGAAATGGTGTAAAACCTAGTTTTCTTTTTGTCCATCGCTTCTAAATCTCGGGGCGAGATTCCATTTAGGAGGGTGGTGTTGTAACACCCCAATTTTAATACAAGCAATCTTGAATTTAAAATAATTTAAACATTAAAATTTAAGCAAGGAAGAGATTAAATTAAGAGAATGTGTGGAATTGTGTGATGATTTCTTGTGAGTGCATGCATGTGTGTGTTTGAATTAAAAATATTAATTTAGGAAACATGTTAATATTTTGTTTGAATTCAAAACCTAAAAATTGAATTAGAAACAAGTTTCAAAATTTGGAAAAAATCCTTTCCTGTGCAAACTCTTCCTGGGCCGAAACCTCACTTCTCGTCCTCGCGGCCCACTCCCTTCTTCCCTTCTCGCGGCCCACCCCTTCTCCTCCCCAGGACACACGCCCATTCCCTTCGGGCGCCGTCCACCCGCCGACCACGACCCACTCGAGCGCACGCCCTGGGATCCCTCCACACTCCTCTCACTCTATCGCTGAGGCCCGGGCCCGCATGTTGTCTTTCTTTCCTGTTCCTCTCGTGCGGGGTCACGCGTTTCGCGTGAGTGCACGGCGCCCTGGCGCGGATGCCAAAATCCCCGAGCACGGACGCCAAGCCTCGTTGAATCCGACCCCTTGCTGCCTTGCGTCGCACGAAGCTCCGCCCTATAAAGTGTCCCCAACCCTAACCGTCTCCCCTTGATCCCAATTCCAAGTAGCACGCCGCTGCCATCCCTCGGTGCACCGTCGCTCCACTGCTCTCTCCCTTTCTCTCCCACCATCACCCACTCTAAATCGTCCTCGATCTTCGCAGAGGCTCGACGATCTTGCTCTGGCCCTCCCCGATGTGCATGTGCGCGAGAAACCCTAGCTCCGCCGTGCTATGGTGAGATCCGACGCCTCTCTCGACATTCCCCCATTTCCCTTCGTTTTTTCGACGGTCTAACCTCCCCACCTATCTATACGGTGCCTAAATCACGCCCTGGACGAGTTGCCGACGGAGGATTTCCACCGAGACGCTGCCGCACCAAAGACCGACGTTCACCGCCGAGCTTAATCGCCACGACCACCCTTCTGTACTTTCCGGTCTTCGCGACAACACTAGGTGAGCTCACGACGTCCTCCTCTTTCGATTCATGCGCTTAGGGTCAAGGGTAGGGTAGTATGCGCGTAGATTTTTGGGCTCCAGCGAGCTCCGAAGCGTCGGCCATGGCGCACCACTGTTGGCTGCATCGCCTACAATCGGCCTCGACCGAGAAGGGTCTCTAGCCATTCGATCCCCCACCAACGGCCATGATTAGACTGTCACGTACCCCTTCGTTCCCTTCAATCTTGGCCACTCATTTTAAATTGTATGTCTAGGAGCAAGCCACGTGTACCCACTCATTATTTAGAATCCAAGCCGTCTGTCTTGAATCCCATGGTCCAGATGGGCCTAAGGAATACCCCTTCGCCTAATTGCACGTAGCCTCTTGGAACTTTTCAAATAATTGCAGGAAGACCCTAGTTTTGATGGAAATGACCCTAGACTTTATTATGATTATGATGTTTGCTGTAAAATGATTGCTAGGCCACTGTAACCCTCTGGATTTAGCATTTTAGCCCCTGTAGTCCACTGGAATAGCATTATAACCCTATGGTAGTATATATATATATATATATATATATATATATATATATATATATATATATATATATATATATATATATATATATATATATATTCACATAAATGACCCTGTAGTTCCCTGTTTTTGCACTTTAGCCCTTGCAGTGTTGTATTCACTTAAAATGCACTGGACAATGCTGTTTTTACCAAAAATACCCCTGCACAGTTCTGGTTTTACAAAAATGCCCCTAAAGCATGTTGGAATCACATTTAGGCTCCTAATAGTTGTTGTTTTGTATAAAACAACATAGTAAATATTGATTAATGTGTAGTAATGCTGAAATTACATTTAAACTTCTATTAATTGGTGTTTAGCATAAAACACCCTCTTAGCTATTCATTCATGCATATTAATACTAAAAAAGTGTAATAAAATGTATTAGTGCTTGTGTTAAATGATTTATTGCGTAGGCTTAATTCATTATTGCTTGCATGATAACACAAATGTGTATTCTCTAATTAAAATCAATAAATTGCCATATAAACCTATTTTGTATCTTAATCAAATAGTTAAAATATGCAAGTTAAACTATGAACATTGATATAACCTGATAAAACCCCGTAACACCGTGTTAAGCCGTTATCGTGCGTAGGTTCTCGTTACACCATAGGATATTCGCGTATCAATCTTTATATCTTGTTTTGCATGTATGGTGTACTTTTATTGAATGTGCTTCTATATCTCTCTTCTGGTAGTATGTACGTGTTCGCGTGATGATCGAGATGCGGTGAGAAGACTTGGAAGATCGAGGGTTCCACCCAGAAGACTGAGCAGCGGCATGAAATAAAGAAAAGGTAAGTGTCCTTGATCACTTTGCACCGGTTAGGGAAAATTAAGGACGTATATAGAATTAAATGCATGCAAGTCTTAAATTTGAATCCTATGTTAGGAAGTTTACTAGATGTCCATATTATTCCTTGTCGCTGGGTTTGGTTAGGAAGTTTACTAGATTTCCATATTATTCCATGTCGCTGGGTTTGGATGGTATGGTTGGGACTTGGTTTTTGTTTATGCTTAACCCTGCTATCATTAGTTGGGGGTAATGATAACTTGTATAATACTATTAATTACTTGATGGTTATGTATATATAGTAGATAGGAATCTCGCAGGCAGGTTGACTTGGTGGGTGCGGTACGCACAATCTCGGGCTAGTGTTGGTGCCTACGTAGATTTTAAGGACCGGTTCTTGGTGTTGCGATCCAGGCATTACCGTGCCACCACAAGACCGGTATGGAATGACTTTGCTGAATAATTAGGTGATCTTCCAACGTGTATGAGTTGTTGTTCAATGCGGGGATGGAGTTTAGGGATTTACTGCTTTGGAATCCGCAAGGCTCAAGAGGGGGCTGCTACGACAGAGGGTGTACTCCAGTATGTCGTGGTATGCGAAACCTTAGAGGGCTTGTGCTCGTTGGGAGACCCTTTTTAAAGGCTTCATTTTGACCTTCTGGCCGCACAACTTAGGTAGTGTGCAGTGTGACTAGCTATCACCAGCATAAAGGAGGTTTTAGTCCACCTGGAGACTGGGGACGAAATCACAACTTATGGGTAAAGTGGTACAATCTGTAGAGTATGAAACTATCTAGATAGCCGTGCTCACAGTCATGAGAGCACCTGGTAGCTCAACCTTTATTAGTTGGGACTGGATGGTTTGGTTGGTAGCCGGGTGGAGGGAACCTGATGAGTTGGTAGTCGGGTGGATATAACCCGGTGAGTTGGCCTCCAGGTAGGTATAACCTGGATGGATGGTGAGTCGGGTGGATGTAATCCGACGCTTTATACATTTATTGCATAGATGGATCATTCACCTAGTAAATAGAATGCTAAGGTAAACATAAGGATTAGTGTCGGTACCTTGTGTACCGGGTACCCCTTGGTACCGTAAACAAAGCCATGGAGTTCTTATGTCCAGGTGGAAAACGTCCGAAGGGAATACACGTCCTGCAATATCGAATCTGCCTCCCTCCATAGGGCGGCTCTGGTACTGCCACATGTGTAGAAGAGCCGGACCTGCCTCCCTCGGTTGGGTAGCTTCAGTGCAGCCATGTGTCTTGCAAAGCAAGACCTTGCCTCCCTCAATAGGGAAGATCAGGCACTGCCACGTGTCTAACAGCACAAGACCTCTCCCCCAGTAGAGGGTAGCTCTGGAGCTTCCATGTGACAACACCCGGACCTAAGACTGCAACGGGAAGACAACAGGATCTCAAACGGTGCAGACATTCAAGGGACATTAATTGGCCCTTACAAGACCTGGTTAACACGTCATTAATGCCATATTAATAATGCACAATCAAAGGAATATCAAGGCCGGTAACACTATTGTCGAAGTGTTAGAGCGACACTTCCCCTCAGATCTGCTAAGGAGCAGCCCATGGAGGTTCTTTGTTCGGCGTGGCTTAGGCCTCAATCAAGTATTCTAGCGGATGGATTTATGAGACAATGGTTTTTACGTTATTTGGGCCACAAGGAGTGTAAAACCTTACTCCACGGTGGATTGTATTGCTAGTGAGTGTGTATACGTGTGTGTGTATGGGGGATTCTGAGTCTGGTCTGATGTCGATGGCGGTCCGGGCCTTTTATAGACAAGGTCAGACGCCCTACAAGTGGGGTCCCAGGGATCGACAGGTGATCCCGGGGTGATCTTATCCTAAAGATCTAAGGCTTCTTCCATAAGCTTGCTCTGACCGTAGACTTGAGGACTCGCCGTCTTGCCGCCTGTGTTGTCAGGAGGCCACTCGTCGTTGGTGACATTGGCAGGGGATGTCCCGTCCAACTGTCTATGTTGCCATAACCTACCCACTTGGAGGAGTGGGATAGGCCTGCGACGTCTTCACTGTGATGCAATTGGTCGTAGCGGTACCTAACATTAGGCGTGCGTCGCGCCAAACGTTTGGGGAAGCCGCATTTCTTTAAGCCTTGACAGGAACAATGCGTACTGCTCTCTTAACTCCCGCGTCCCTCCGTCCAGGGCAAGTGTCTGGGCTGCGTGACAGCTCGGGAGCTCACTTATGCGGAGGAGGTCAGGTCCCGCCTTGCGGAAAACGTGGCAGCTTGGGCGCTCACCTCCGCGGAGGAGGTCGGGTCCCACCCTGCGGTCCACGTGGCATCTAGGGCTCTCACCTCCGCGGAGGAGGTCAGGTCCCGTCCCGCGGTCCACGTGGCAGCTCTGGAGCCCACCTTCCCGAAGGTGGTTAGCTCCCGCCTAACGGGACATGTGGCAGCGCCGAAGCCCGCCCATATGGGAGGTGGTCCGTCTAATGTCTTAGCCCACGCGGCAACTCCGGAGCCCTGTCCCACTGGGAAGAGAGATTGTTACTTGCTGAGCAGGTGGCGCCCTCAAAACCTGCCCTTGCTGAGAGGTGGGGTACTTAGGCGGCTCTAGCTTGTGCGCAAGGGTACCCTATATGCCGGGTAGCGACAGTGGCCCCTGGGTCCACCTTGGGGGGAGGCGACGAGCTTGAGAGTGAAGCCCTATCCTGCTTTTCCCCGTGGTCTTTTAATTTTTCTTGATCAGCCGAAGTGTGCGCGCCTCTGCTGTTGTTAGCACGCATCCCTCTCTGGTTGAGGGGTCGTGGCGACATGATCTTTGCTTGTTGCGACATTATCACGATGGTTCCCAAGGCGCCTGCTGCACTTCTGCTGCTTTCACTTCCATCTTTATGGGAACCACTGGGTTGCCTTCTCTGGTGGAGAACTGCTCGGGCTGGCTTTTCTGACGGGGGACCTGGGCCTGTTTGTCATGGACGCCGTGGTACAAGCCGTTGATTTGGAACCCGCTCAAATTTGCACGGTGCGCCCAAATGCCACTAGGGTACTTTAAAAAGGTACCTTTGTGGTCAATGGAGGTTCCTTCCTTCTACACGCCCCAAGCATTCAAGCCTTCGACTTCCTCCTTGAGTGTCTCCCATCCTTGAGGTTCTCGACTCCTGCTCCAATGGACTCAACTCTAGCTCCTTCCCCGGATGGAGGATGTCTCACCCGTGAGGCAGCTTTTCGGCTGGAGGACAAGGAACGACAGGATCTGATCCATCCCAGCTCCTACCACTGGAAATGGGGAAGAAGGAGATCATCTTCTTCCAAGCGTACGCATACTCTGGGTTCAACCCTCCTATTTCCTCCTTCCTGGTGACACTCCTGGAAGTCCTTGGGCTCCAACTTCATCACGTGTCGCCGAACTCTCTGGTGGTGGCGGCGGTGTTCTCGCATTTCTACGAGATGTTTGTCAGGGTGTACCCATGCGTGCCGGTGTTCTGACAGTTCTTTGTGCTGAGGCGTACCATGAAGAAGAACAAAGCCAACTTCCTCGGCAGCTTCTGCTTCCAGCATCGAGCCAACAACCCCTTCAAGTACACTACTCCGCTCTCCTCGGCGAAGTGGCCCGGCTGGAGGAGCGACTGGGTGGTCTTACGCACCGACGCCCACGATCGTATGGTCCTGCCCACTGGCTGGCTGACGGTTAGGAAGGTGGATTGGGAGGAACACCAGGAGTTGACGCGGCGTACACGCCGGTGATGGAGATGATCCGATTCCTGGCGGACCACGGCCTGTCAGAGCTGGCGGTTATGGCCGACTTCGTTCATCGCCGTTTGGCCCCTCTCCATTACTGTTGCCGCCCTGCATGGCTCTACTTAGGGCTACAAGATGGTACTAGGTTGCTGAGGGGCCGCGACATGGAGACGAACCCACAAAATATGTTTGAAGTAATGTCCAAGGCGTGCGACGACCTGTTGTCGGACGACGTCTTCAACCTTCTGTAGGCTTGCCCACCGCCTTGCACGGATCAGGACCTTCGGACGAAGGTTCTAAAGAAGATGCCCATCCTGGACGCGATTGGTCATGCACCGCGGCAGATTAATGATGAGAGCCGGGGCCTGGCCATCGTCGACTCTTCGGAGGAGTCCGCACCTTCTTCAGGCTCCGAAGCCTCCAGGGCGGAGGAGGCGCCCGCTATTGGGGGGAAGGGCAAGGCGTCGGTGCCTGACATGGTAAGGGGAAGGCACCGGTCCCCGACGTAGGCGAGGGGAAGGCCCTGGTGGTCGAGGTCGTGAAGGAGAAATGTCCTCGATCTACACCGAGGGTGCCGCCGCAGGTGGCCTTCGCTCCAAGTCAGCGTCCCCCAACGTGCCCCTCTTCAGTACTGGGCATCGACAGTTCTTCGAGGGGAGGTTCGGTCCGTCAAGAGGCGGCTCCGTTGACATCGGTGGTCAACACGTCATCCAACATCCCCGTCGCCTGCGCGGTTTAGGGTGCCACAGGGGGCTCCAGCAGCATCACACCTACGGAGCCTCAGGCAAAAAGGCCTCGAGGCGATGTCGTCGGCAGCT
This sequence comes from Tuctoria greenei, assembly GCA_036927565.1. Lineage (NCBI taxonomy): Eukaryota > Viridiplantae > Streptophyta > Magnoliopsida > Poales > Poaceae > Tuctoria > Tuctoria greenei. The sequence goes on along the minus strand of JAYESD010000011.1, from coordinate 22,524,111 downwards.
CAGGAGGTAGCTCTGTCGGAGTTGGTGGAAGCACACCGGTGCAGGGTGGCGGCACTGCTGGTGGTTTTGGCGGAGGCCCGGCTAGGATGGCCTCGCCTATTACGCCATCACCAAGGCACATGGCTTCAGGGTCGCCGAAAGTGAAGGCTCGCTGGAGCTTCCGGGGACGTCGATAAGGCATTCTTGCCAACGCTTGCTCTATTATCTTGCCTACCTTTGCTAATTGGCCAGGGCTTGATCTTGATTTGCAGGGCTGCATCAGCTGTTGTGAGACCCTTACCGCCGGGGGTAGTGTCCGAAAGTGCTTTGAAGGCGACCGAGGATGCTACGGCTGTGCTGGCAGGAAAGCTCGCCACACTTGTTCAGGGGAGCACTGCTCCGGCGTCTGTGCCCGGCGTGGGTAGTGAAGCATCTCCGACTGCATCTCCAGCTGTCGCGCCAAAGGGACCTCCAGTTGTCGCGCCAGAGGCACCTCCAGCCGACGTGCCAGAGGCACCTCCAGCCGTCGCGCCAGAGGCACCTCCGGCCATCGTCACAAAGGCACCTCCGGCTGTCATGGCAGAGGCAATGTCGGAGTCGACTCTGGGGGCTGAAGGTCTGACCTCCACTGATGCTGATTTGGCGGGCGACTCTTTGAGCGATGGTGGCGCTGCTGCTTCGGGTGGCGCCGCAACCCCTGTTCAGTCTCTGGGGGAAAGATCCCCAGTACTGGTGGCCTCACCTTCACTTCTACGTGAGGAAGAGGTCCTCGAGATGATCACTGAACGAACTTCCCTGACTTCAGCACATCCGGAGCGCCTCTCCAACGTCATGGACTTGACACAGTCCTGCATCCTTCAGGTGCAATCGAACCTCCACCGGGCATAGGAGGCTCTCGTCGCAGAGTGGGAGAAGCTGCATGTCGAGGGCGAGCGCCTCTGAGGTTGGGAGGATTTTCTAAGGTCTAGGATCACCGAGGTGAAGGTGAAGTACCAAAAGGAGAGCAAGGAGCTCAAGGTGAGGCACCGCTTGGTGAGGGCCTCAAACGCCCTGACCTAGAAGATTTTAGCCGACGCCAAGGCGGCCAACAAAGCAACCGACGCCCGCCTGAGCGCTCTTGAAGCCGGTCGAGAGGCCCTGAGTCGCCAAGAAGCCGCCGTTGCCAAGAGGGAGGCTGCTGTCACCGATCAAGAGGTGGCAGCACAGGTGATGATGGCCCGGGCTGAGGCCTTCGGGACAGGCTGCAGTCCTGCCTCGAAGACCTTGAGCTCCGGGAGAGCAATTTGGCGCGGGATCGGGCACAACACTTGGCTGAGCATCAGGAACTCCTCCTGCATGATCTCGACGTCCAAACCTGGGAGCACGAAGCTGGGCGCCGTACCCGGGAGCTTGATCTACGGGAGCATCAGCTAACTCAGTGTCTGGAAGCGGAGGGTAGGGCTGCGGTGGAGATGATGGCGTCCCATGTCTTGGTGTGCTACCAGAGTGGGTATCCCGATCTGCCTTTGGAGCCAGTTTTTGAAGGCCCTGTTGCAGAGCGCGAGGCAACAACGGCGACGAAAGTTAAGGAAGCCGCCAAACACGTAGAAGCGCAATTCAGCCGGGGCTGAGGCTGGTATCTCGTCTTTGTATCCGGGTGTCGATACCCTACGTACCGTATACCCTTTGGGACTACAAGAAGACCAAAGGAACTTCACCTGTCTGAGTTGAAGGCATTTGAAGGCCCCACATGTCATATGGGCCCGGACCTGCCTCCCTTCTATGGTAAGTCCCCGGTGCTGCCACGTGTATACTGCAACCGGAGCTACGTTCCACACATGGGAAAGCTCTGAGATAAACACCTGCGCAACATCCCCGGACCTAACCCCCGACAGAGGGAATCTCTGGATCTGCCATATGTCCAACCGCCGGACCTTCAGCCTCAACAATCAGAATGTTGTACCTCCAATGGCTCGGACCTACGAGGGACAATCAAAGACTTCAAGACCCGATTAAGTGTCATTAATACCACATTAATGACATGCGATCGGATGGCCCTTAATTCCAGTAACGTCACTGTCAAGGCCCGTTACCACACTATTAAGGGTAATTAACCTCATTAATTGTGTATTAAGCATCAGTAACCGCCAGGGCCACATGTCGGGCAAGACTAGCGATGTAACGACCAGTCCTTCTGCTATAAAAGGACTGGTTGAACGATACATGGGAGGCCTCTCTAGGAACTCTCGACTCTTAGACACTCTCATACTAGGCTCTAACACACGCTCACAAGTGCCTAGACGCTCAATACAACAACTACACACCCCGTGGAGTAGGGTATTACACTCATGTGGACCGAACCACGTAAATCCTTGTGTCTACTTGCCATCGTGTTATGAATCTCTACGCGCCAAATACCTAACTACAAACTCTGCGAGTTACCAACAATAGTATCGAGAGAATTGCCAGAACAACACTCCGACACTGGGGTTCGCCCCCTTGTACAAATTCCTTAATGATTTTGAATTTGTATTTTGCTTCTTGGCCTGTCTGTGCCAATCAACTGTTGTTCTGAGTCCTTAGTCGCGTAAGGGTTTGCAGAAACTTTGCCGAACCCATTAGCTTTTGAGAACCAACGGTTGCACAATTGATATGGCCGAGGTGTTGCTAATTGACTTCCTGCCTATAGAATCCCCTTAGAGGCCCCTTGGTCGATGTGGTTAGTTGGCTGGGCACATCTACAATTTGATTTGCAGGATGTCTTCAACGTGCCCCCAGTGGAGCAGGGGAGTTAGGGTGTCGTAGTGCCACTAGTTGCTGGAGCAAGGCCATCATCGTTGAGACGTCGACAGTGGGCCCCTTGGGAGGTGCTAGAGATGAGTGCTCCGGCGTTGCCCACCATCGTTGTAGAGTCATCGACGGCAGACCCCTGATATACAGGCTATCGCAAGAGAACCCTGTTAGCAACAAGTGTGAGGCAGGAGAGTTTACTCACTTATCCGCGCTTGGTGCTGTAGTTGAGGTTTTGGGACATCGACGACATGCCCCTTGGGAGGTGTCAGAGCTAGGTTCTCTGGCTTCATCCACCATCGTCGTTGAGACGTCGACGGCAGGACCCTTGGGAGGTGCCGGAGCTGACTGCTACGGCATTGCCCACCATCATCGTTGAGACGTCGATGGCAGGCCCCTCGGGAGGTGCCAGAGCTGGTTGTTCCGGCGTCACCCACCATCGTTATTGAGACGTTGATGGTAGGTCCCTTGGGAGGTGTCGGAGCTGGCTGCTCCAGCATCGCCCACCATCGTCGTTGAGACATCGACGACAGACCCCTTGGGAGGTCCCGGAGCTGAGTGCTCCGGCATCGCCCACCATCATTGTAGAGTCATCGACGGCAGGACCCTAGTATATAGGCTATCGCAAGAGAACCCTGTTAGTAACAAGTGCGAGGCAGGAGAATTTACTCACTTATCCGCGCTTAGTGTTGTCATTGACATTTTGGGACATCGATGACATGCCCCTTGGGAGGTTCCAGAGCTGGGTGCTCCCGCGTCGTCCACCATCCTCGCTGAGACGTTGATGGTAGGCCCCTTGGGGGGTGCCGGAGGTGGCTGTTCTGGCGTCGCCCACCATCATCATTGGGACGTCAATAGCAGACCCCTTCGAAGATGCCGGAGCTGGCTGCTCCGACATCGCCAACCATTGGCATTGAGACGTTGATGATAGGCCCCTTGGGAGGTGTCAGAGCTAGGTGCTCCGGCGTCGCCCACCATCGTTGTAGAGTCGTTGACGGTAGACCCTAGTATACAGGCTATCGCAAGAGAACCCTGTTAGCAACAAGTGCGAGGCAAGAGAATTTACTCACTTATTCGCACTTGGTGCTATCATTGACGTTCTGGGACGTCAATGACAGGCCCCTTGGGAGGTGCTGGAGCTGGGTGCTCCGGCGTCGTCCACCATCGTCGTTGAGACGTCAACGGCAGGCCCCTTTGGGGGTGTTAGAGCTGGTTGATCCGACGTCGCCCACCATCATCATAGAGTTGTCGACGACAGGCCCCTTGGGCAGTGCCGTAGGTGGCTGTTCTGGCGTCGCCCACCATCGTCATTGAGATGTTGACAGTAGGACCCTTGGGAGGTGCCCGAGCTGGCTACTCCGCATCACCCACCATCATCGTTGAGACATCGACGACAGACCCCTTGGGAGGTGCCAAAGCTGGGTGCTCCGGCATCGCCCACCATCGTTGTAGAGTCATTGACGGTAGACCCCTAATATACAGGCTATAGCAAGAGAACCCTGTTAGCAACAAGTGTGAGGAAGGAGAATTTACTCACTTATCCGCGCTTGGTGCTGTCGCTGACATTCTGGGATGTCGACGGCAGGCCCCTTCGGAGGTGCCGGAGCTGGGTGCTCTAGCGTCGTCCACCATTGTCGTTGAGACGTCGATGACAGGCCCCTTGGGGGGTGCCAAAGCTAGCTGCTCTGGCGTCGCCCACCATCATCGTAGAGTGGTCGACGGTAGGCCCTTATCCGCGCTTGGTGCTGTCGTTGACGTTCTGGGATGTCGACGGCAGGCCCCTTGGGAGGTGTTGGAGCTGGTTGCTCTATCGGTTTGTCCTGCACATAGAAAGAGGGGGGACTAGCCTTGCTCGTCGGTCATACTTGTTCCTCTCCTTAGCTCTGTCATGTATTACTGTCCCAGACTGACACATGGCATTTGGGTAATTTGATGCATTGGTGCTCCGGCGTACGGCTCCTGCCGTCTTTAGGGTGTGAGCTTTCTGGTTCCAGTACTCAGCTGTAGCGCTTGGAGGCAGGGTGTGCATGCTTAGGGTGCAGGACTAGTCTAAGCAATTTACACCCCCTGGACCTCCTGCTCGGCACAAACCTTTCCTGGGAAGCCTTCTGGCGTCACGGGACCCTAATGACGAGAGCAGTCGGAAGAACCCCTCACACACTGCAAGTACCTCAAGTGATCCCGCTTGTAGCTGGACTGCATGACTTCAGCAATGATGAGTTACAAAGCATACAACCGTGAATATGAAGGTAACATACAATAAACGAGGCTAGTACAGTATGATCATAAACTTAATGTGTAATTAAATGGACAATTTTTTAAGAAAGCATTAAGTATAACAATGATTTTTTATTGGAGTTCATAGGGAGAGTCAGGCTTTTACAAAAGAGGGCAACGACTTGCTTCCGGATGATGAGGGAGGCAGGGTGTACAGGCTTAGGGTTCGGAACCAAGCTAAGCTGACTGCACACTGTGGACCTGAACCCCCCGGTGCTCGGTTGTCCTTCGTGCTGCTCCTAGGTCCTATGAAAACTTTTACACTGTCTTACTTAAACTTAATATTTACAATAGGGGTGCTCAAGGCTCCAAGACAGCTGTGATGGTTGTGGTGCAATCTTGCTGTCGACAGCTCCCAGAGGGGCGATGAGCAAGCGTCCCTACTTCCTGACCTTGCCGCCCGTCTTGTGGGTGGTATGAGCAGTGCTGGGATTGAGCTCCAAAACTTTGATGGGGATGTCAGTGCCGCCGGAGGGCTGCAGTAGGGGCGCAGCGGGTGCTCCGCGCTGATGTGAGCTCGGCAGGTGCTGACTTGATTCAGCATCGCCCGGGATGGGTGCCGGGTCTGCTGAGAGGGCTTGGAGCTGCTCCAAGGCTAACACCACAGCGGTGCAGTCTCTGCGGATCTTGAGGACGCCGGAGGGGGTTGGCATCTTCAGGATGAGGTAGCCGTAGTGGTCTACGACCATGAATCGGTACAGGGCTAACCTGCCGATGATGGCGTTGAAAGGGAGACTGACATCAGCGACGTCGAAGATGATGCTCCCATTCTGTAGTTATCGGGTGTCTCGAAGGTCACCCGGAGATGGATGTTGCCGTATGGGATGATGCTCCATGGTCCCACCCCTGAGAATGGGCTCGAGGGGGTGAGCTTGGACACCGGGATGTGTAGCTGCTCGAAGGCTGCACGATTGAGGAGGTTGAGGCCGGCCCCGCCATCTATCAAGACGTAGTGGAGCTTGACGTTGGCTATGGTGGGGGCGACTAGAAGAGGTATGACCCCTGCCCCGGCCATGTTCTTGGGGCAGTCAGAGGCGTCGAAGCTAATCGGCGTCTCGTTCCAGTGGTGGTGCTGCACCAGAGTGGGCACAGGGGCTATCGAAGACACCGCACGACGAAGAGTCTTGACCGCGTTCTGGGACAAGAGATCCCAAGACCCTCCGAAGATGATGTGGAGGGTCTTGCGACGCTTGTGGTCGCTACTAGCGTCGGAGTCCTCATCTTGGTGGACCACTTTGAAGGCCCGCTCTTGCTTTCGGTACTCCAGCTCCTCATCATCGTAGACCTTGGGGTCAACTTTCTGCTTGCCCTCCCACTGGTGGAAGGGGGCGCCGTCCGGGTGCTGCTGCGCCCGCCCTTGGTAACATTCGACGCACCTTTTTATCTCCCGACACTCGCTTGTGGTGTGCTCACGAGTCTTGTGCACCGTACAGGGCTCGACGTCTTCATCAGGGGCAGGTGGCTAACGAGGGTGCTTCTACGAGCGTGGGGGTTTGCCTCCTCTGGTCGCGGCTGCTGCCGCGACGGGGGACCCATGCAGCGGCTTGTTCTGGCCGCCACCCCGGTTCTTGTTCTTCTTTTTGCTGCTACCAGGGGTAACGGCTCCTTCCATAGTCTGGTCGGCCCTGCCCGCTCCTGGGGCGGGCTGCTCATGCCAGTCGTGGCCTTCTGCCGCCCTGGCGCACCGGTTGGCGATGGAGAAGAGCTCGGAGACGTCTTGCATGTTGTGCATGGCTAACTTCTCGAGCATATTGCGGTCACACACTCTCTGGCGAAATGCCACTATGACAGAGGCATTCAGGATGTTGGGTATGGAGTTGAGTACCTGTTAGAAATGCTGGATGAATCGCTGCGTCTCCTTGGGTTGCTGTCGCACAGCATGGAGGTCGAGCTCGGTGTCGGTGCGCGTGTAGGAGCTGCCAAAGTGCGTCGTGAATTGCCAGCACAGCTCATCCCAAGAGTTTATAGACCCCTCTGGAAGGTTCATCAGCCACGAGTGAGCTGATCCAGTCAGGGCAACCGGGAAGTAGTTTGCCAGGATGGTTTCATCCGCTCCTGCAGCAGGGAGCATCATGGTGTAGATCTGCTGGAACTCCGCCGGGTTGATGCTTCCGTCGAACCTCTTCGACACATGTGGCCAAAACTTGCGCGGCCATGTCGTTGTGCGGAGGTGTGGAGATAACATTGCGTAGCCTCTAATGGGCCTTGTCGGGGAGGCATATGGGGCAGCATACCCCAATGGGGTCTGCTGCACGATGTCCGGCAGCTGCGCTTGTGGCACCGGTTGTGCCATGCATTGCTGCAATGGTACAGGCTGCACAAAGTACTGTTGTTGCATGTCCTGTTGCACCGAGTATTGCAGGGGAGATGTCGAGCCAACATACTCCTGGTTAGGTGGCGGAGGGTTTACCTGCGGTGCACCCTGGACGGAGGACGCCTCGTGAACAGAGCGTTGAGAGCCATATTTGTGGTCGAGGTTGTGCCGCCTCTCTCGCTGCCGCTCGATGATGACACAGGCCGTCCATGTGATTTTGACGACGGTCAAGCTCAACCCTGAGGTCCTCCGTGGGGAGCCAACCAACGCTCGTAGGCTTGGAGGAGCGGGAGTTGGCGGTGCGACAGTCGATTGACGACATGCGCGACAGCTACACGAGGCGCCTTCTCCTGTTGGAGGAGTTGATGGCTGCGACAACGAAGTTGTCGATGTCTTGGACCCACTGCTGAGCCGCCCCTTGAGAGGAATTCAATGACGGTGGGTGGTGGAGGAGAGCTCTGGCCGCCGCCAAAGCGCTCTCCGGGCTTGCTATTGGTGGTGCCGGTGGAGCTGACTGAGCCGGGGCGTGTCCCGACGTGCCATCTTCGTCAGCCATACCTGCACGGGGGCAAGACGGACCAGAGAGCACTGCTCGAGTGACAGATCTGGTCACTGGACGACGTCTACGAAAACCACCTTCCACGGGCCAGATGAACACCATGGTGGTGAAAGCGCTACCACTTTTTTGAGGAAAAAAGCCCCTACCTGGTGTGCCAAATGTCGAAGTGTTAAAGCAACACTTCTCCCAGATCCGCTAAGGAGCAGCCCACGAATGTTCTTTGTTCGGCGGGGCTTAGGCCTCAATCAAGTGTTCTAGCGGATGGATTTATGAGACAGTGGTTTTTACATGGTTTGAACCGCAAGGAGCGTAACACCCTACTCCACGGTGGATTGTATTTCTAGTGAGTGTGTATGCGTGTGTGTGTGTATGGGGGATTCTAAGTCTGATCTGGTGTTGTTGGCAGTCTGGGCCTTTTATAGACAAGGTCTGACGCCTTACAAGTGGGGTCCTGGGGCTCGACAGGTGGTCCCGGGGTGATCTTATCCTAAAGATCTAAGGCTTCTTCCGTAAGCTTCCTCTGACAGTGGACTTGAGGACTCGCCGTCTTGCCGCTTGCGTTGTTAGTAGCCCACGCGATGTTGCTGACATTGGTAGGGGATGTCCCGTCCAACTGTCTGTGTCGCCGTAAGCTACCCACTTGGCGGAGTGGGATAGGCCTGCGGTGTCTTCACTGCGATGCGATTGGTTGTAGCGGTACCTGACATTAGGCGTGTGCCGCGCCATGCGTCTGGTGAAGCCGCGTTTCTTCAAGCCTTGATAGGGACAATGCGTACTGCTCTCTTAACTCCCGCGTCCCTCCGTCCAGGGTAAGTGGCTGGGCTATGTGACAGCTCGGGAGCTCACTTTTGCGGAGGAGGTCAAGTCCCGCCTTGCAGACCATGTGGCAGCTCAGGCGCTCACCTCCGCGGAGGAGGTCAAGTCCCACCCTGCGGTCCACGTGGCATCTCGGGCTCTCACCTCCACCGAGGAGGTCAGGTCCCGTCCTACGGTCCACATGGCAGCTCGGGAGCCCACCTTCCCGGAGGTGATTAGCTCCCGCCTAACAGGACACGTGGCAGTGCTAGAGCTCGGCGATATGGGAGGTGGCCCGTCTGATGTCTTGGCCACGCGGCAACTCTGGAGCCCTTTCCCACGGGGAAGAGAGATTCTTACTTGCTGAACACGTGGCACCCTCAGACCCTGCCCCTACTGAGAGGCGGGGTACTTAGGCGGCTCTAGCTTGTGCGCGAGGGCACCCGGTCTGTCGGGTACCGATAGCTATCATTAAGGCACATTATCACACTATTAACCGCTCTTAATACTGTAGATCGTGTATAGGGTGGTTTATTACAGCCGGGGCCACATGTTGGGCCAGACACATCTTGTAACAACCAGTCCTTGGCATATATAAGGGTTGTGCTGCACGATAGAAGACGACTCATGTCAACTGATCTCAAGACAACTTATACACTCTCAATCTCATACAATCAACACACACCCCATGGAGTAGGGTATTATGCTTAGGCGGCCCGAACCACGTAAAACTCTCGGCATTCACCTCTTGTCTCGATCTTGACTCACGCCCCAACCGAATACGAACCTCTGCGGACTTCTTCATAGTAGTACTGGGGGAAGTGTCCTAGTCCACACTTCAACAAATAGGGTGTTGCATAGAGGCTTAACCCGTGTCAAGCTTTCCATTTGACCAACCATGCATGTCAAAATTTCCCAGACTTGCGAAGTACATTAGGTACTCACGTTTGCTTGTTTCCTCTTCTCTTTGTACATGTCATGTTGCTCAGGTAAAAGATGATCAAGTGAAGATGGAGTCTAGAAGGTCGCATTGCTGCTAGTCGATTGCCTGTGGTTTGCCCTGCTTGTTTCCTCCTCTTCCACTGTTGTTCGTAATTGTTTTAAGGTAATAATTATTATTTTATTCGATATAGAATTGTTTATCACAATTTGTCATGCATGTATGTTCAAAACTAATCCTGGCATACATGTATTTTGGGTCCAGTTTTACTTAATGTAAAACTGGGCATGACAAAAACGCTCTGATTTTTTTACTGTTACGAGACATTCTGTCATCTGTCACCAGATATTGTGGTGACAGTCCACAGCTATGCACAGTCAAATCAGACACATGACCAATGTGGTGGAATGAGTGTGCATGCTCACGGGGTTGGTTACTCGTAAAATAATTTTCGACCCAAGTTTTAGCGACGGGGGGAAGGAGGACTTCATAAATTGGTCAAAGTAAAATTAACTAAACTTTGCTTGAGTTATAGGATTTTTTTTGAAAAAAAATCATATTATTACCATTTTGATTCGGCACGACTTATATTTTCAACACATACTATTTAATATCAGAAATAGCTATTTTACTACCTGCAAGTATAAGCACCGTTCACATAACCTTTCAAAAAATTGGTCTAATTTACCAACAAAACTATTTAAAATTGGTTCAACTCACCCTCACCGATTGTTTCTTTTTTATTATCTTTTGTTTGGGTTACATTTGATGTTTAATTATTGTAGGATCATAGATGCCATCATACAGTTGGTTAGAATTTTTTTTTGCATTATTTCAACTCTCACGCGATATTTATTTACATGCTTCAAAAGTACAAAAATGCATATAAAATATTTTAATAATATATTATACGTTGTAACATAAATTCTCGCATAATTTCACGCTAAGGCATGGTGTTTATAGAGATAATCAGAGAAATAGAAATTCACTAGGGGATAAATTGAACGGATTTAAATAATTCAGATGGGTATATTGGATTAAAAATTTCTAAAAGGGTTTAAGTAAAATACTTGAATGCAGTAAATAGACTTTTTGCCTTAATATTTTTAGTTTTTTAGATAATTTTTAGTTGTGTAAGTAGGAATTTATGTTAGGGGTGCATTTTTAGTAGCAGATTTAGATAATATTATTAACGATTTATTTAATTAGTACTACCTCCCTTCCATCTCAATTTTATTTCTGAGTTTGGTCAAATCTACATTTGACCAATGATTTATGTAATTTTGATCATATTTAATAATATAATAAATGTATTTTTAGATTCATCATGAAAAAGTAATTTAGAATTTACATGTTATTAAAATCAATAGAACATAAAAAATCACAGGGCAAAGATATATTTGACCAAAGCTAAGAATAGAATTGAAATGGGACAAAGGGAGTAGTAGAATTATTTAATAATAGTAGTAGTGAAAGTGCATCTAGGACTCCCTTGTGGGTTTTGGATGATTTATGACAAGCAATTGGGATCCTAATCCTTTTGTTGAGATGAATGCAGGAAAATGATGAAAAATGAGCAAAGTGCCAAAAAGAGGGAAATTGAGAAGGAAAATGAATTTGAGCTCAAGGAGAAGAAATTAGTAGTTTAGTATGTATGGAGTGTGTTAAGGAAACACACCCAAGAGCTCAATCTCATTTAATCACACACACACAATGCACAAAGCTATACAGGCCCAGACTAGTCCGATATCAGCCGGACTAGTCCGATATCTTTCTGATCCACTTCGGACTAGTCCTCTCCAATGCGGACTAGTCCTTAACACAATGCACAAGTCACACAAAATCGGACAAGTCCGTTGTGACCCGGACTAGTCCGATATTCATTCTGATCCACTTCGGACAAGTCCGGTGTCTACACGGACTAGTCCGATATACACACTGATCTAAATCGGACAAGTCCTCCAGGTGTGGACTTGTCATCCCAAACACTTAGGGTTTCATTTGTCCGGACAAGTCCGATGGCAATCGGACTAGTCCGAAGATTTCCAGTAGCGAAATCGGACAAGTCCGTTTTCAACCGGACTAGTCCGATATTCCTGGACACTTAGGGTTTGCTGCACACAGCACACCGGACTAGTCTGGTGACCACCACGGACTAGTCCGATCTTCTGAACCCTAACGGTCACTTTTAGAAACCCCATATAAATAGAGGTGCACGGCCCACTTTCACCCTCTCTTGAACCCTAGCGCCGTCACACCTCCCAAGAGACTCAAAAACCATCTCTCTCCATGAAATTAAGTGCAAAATCAATCAATCCATTGAAGATCACTTCTAGATCATTGGAGAGGCACTTGGCACACGATTGAGCTCTTGGTTTGAATCTCTAACACACTCTTGTATCTCAATTTGTATATTTCGAAGTGTGTTATTGGTGGTCTTGAAACTTGTAATCAAGGGAGCTCTCAACTTGTGAGATCGCCCCTTCAACTTGGTGATTTACCCCTGTGTGATTAGTGGAAGAGGATTGGCCTTCGTGGTGATCCGACGAGGGAAGGGTTGGTGAAGACCCGGTCCTTTTGTGGGCTCCTCAACGTGGACGTAGGTTGCCTTCGTGGTAACCGAACCACGGGATAAATCTTGTGTCTTGTTCATTTGTGTTCATCATTCTAGTTGATCAACATTATCTAGGGTTTGATTCATTTTGTTGAATTCAAGTTAAATAGTTGAACAAGAATCATACTTGCAATAGAACTTGACATACAACTATTGAACTGTTATTAAAGTTTATATTTCCGCTGCAAACGTCAACGAAACAATCAAATTGACCTAACTTGATCAACCTAGCCCGTGAAATCCGGACTGGTCCGCACTTTACCGGACTAGTCCGATATATCTGGTTTTGACCTTGTTGTTGAAGTGCTACATGAACCGAGAAAAATTCAAGAAGGCCTATTCACCCCCCCTCTAGGCCTACATTCAATTGGTATCAGAGCAGGTTCTTCAAGAAAGAGTGCAACCACTCGAAGAGATCATGTCGGACATGAAGAAAGTCCAGAAAATCAACAACCAGGAAGAAATGAACAATGACAAACACCAAAAGCTTGAAAAGTATCTCGAAGCCATTCAAGACTTCGATGATGATGATGAGGAGACATTGGAGCTGAAAGCACTCCTTAGAAAGAAAGCGCTTTCCAAAGGGAAATCTAAAGTCGAAGAAAAGAAGAAGGGGAGTAGTCACACCGACTACTCCCGATATCCTTTTAATTATGACCGTTTAAATTCTAACAGCAGTCATTATCTATCTATTCCTCTCGGAAAAGCCCCACACTTCGATGGGAGTGATTACTCCATGTGGAGGCAAAATATGAAGATGCACTTGATTTCCCTTAACAAGTTTATGGCATATTGTGTGCACAGGAATAAACATCCCTGATGACGATGAAGAGCTCACGCCAAGTCAAGAGCAAGCCATCCACAGGAATGCCCAAGCCGCAACCGTTATCACCTCATCTCTAAGTCGAGATGAATTCACAAAGGTGGACGGATTGGAAATTGCCAAAGAAATCTGGGACACACTACAGACAGCACATGAAGGTGACCGGCATGTGCGGGAGGCAAAGATTGAAATGATTGAAGGCGAACTAGGAAGGTTCGCGATTGAGGAAGATGAGTCCCCCCAGGACATGTACAACAGACTGAAGACTCTTGTGAACAAGGTTCGATCATATGGGAGCAAAAAGTGGAATGACCACGAGGTTGTAAAGATCATCCTTAGAGCCTTTATGCCTCGCAACGTCACACTTTGCTCTATGATCCGAGAAAGTCCCGGGTACAAGAAAATGACTCCGGATGAACTGCTTGGCAAAATCATCAACTTTGAGATGATGGAGAAGCAAGCCAAGCACGTAAAAGAAATAGCCGACCTCACATCAGCCAAGAAGAAGGGAGTTGCCCTAAAGTCCTCACTCAAGCCTCTATCCAAAGAAGCAAGAGAAGCACAGCTTGAGGAGGACAGCGATGATGAAAGCATCGAGCTGGACGAAGAAGATATGATTTTGTTCATGAAGAAGTTCAAAAGAATTATGAAGTAAAGACAAGGAACAAAATCGAGTGAAGGAAAATACAAGGAGAAGACAAAGCCGAAGATGAGGCGGGCATGCTATAATTGTGGTGAGTACAATCACTTTATAGTCGATTGCCCGTATGAGGACAACAAGAAGAAGAGTAAAGAGTCCAAGCCTCAACCGAAGAAATTCTTCAAGAAGAAGAAACAAGCTGAACAAGCACACATCGGAAAGGAGTGGGACTCAAACGATGAGTCCTCATCGTCCGATGAAGAAGAAATGGCTAGCATAGCCATTGAAAGCATGTCCAAGAAACCCACACTCTTCCCCACGCTCGGTGCAAAGAAGGCAAATGGAACTTGCCTCATGGCTAAGGAAGGTAAATGCAAGGTAAACATCAAAACTCCTTCCTTGCATTCTTACTCAAGTGATGATGATCTAGATAGTGATGATGAAGATATGCTAATTGGTTTAGATAGAAAAACTGCTGCTAAAATGAAATTCTTGCTTAACCAACTTGTTGAGAAGGAAGAGCTAATTGATCGTCAAGAAGACATGATTATCTCCCAAAAGGAGAAGCATGTCGAACTTGACAATCTTCTAGCTCTTGAAAAGGAGAGAAACCACTCACTAGAGCTTGAGCTAGCTTCAAACAAGAAAACTTGCTTGGAGTTAACCAACTCAAATGTTGCAATCAAGGATCAACTTGATGACCTAATCAAGGTCAACAAGATCCTTGAAGTGCAGGTTGAGTCACTCAAGCTTAGTGAACCTTCCTCCTCTTCAAGCCTACCTTCTCAACCCACTTCAACTAATATCGCTCATATTTGCAAATGTGATAAAATTAACACCAGGTTGAAGGAAAATTCTACCTCCACAAAGGACAAAAATCCTACCCAATGTGTAATATTTGACAAGGAGAGGATCAACTATGCACGTAGTGCATATTTGGTCCAAAGACCTCCGATTGTCAAGTATGGCATTGGTTACTCTTATGATGGAAAGCAAAGAGCTGGAAATCATAAGAATAACAAGGGAAGGATTACCTTTGTGAAGGGAGGACCCTCACAACCTGGTAACTCGAAAACTAAAAACCTGAACTCTCATGAAAACCGGACTAGTCCGGTTGTGGTCCGGACAAGTCCGGTCATCCAGACAAGTCCGGTCACACAGACTAGTCCGACCCATAATCAACAGCAATTCTTGTTTAAAACCTTTGATGCTTCTTATGTATTAATGAAAAATAATGTTGGTAAAGTGTATGCTTATTATGCTAGGCCACGCCATGGGAACACAAAATCCCATGTGTGGGTGCCCAAATGTATTGTTACTAACCTCCAAGGACCCAAGCAAGCTTGGGTACCTAAAACCAAGGCGTAATTTGTTTTTGCAGGCCTACTCCTCCGGTGGATCCAAATGGGTGCTAGACAGTGGATGCACCAACCACATGACCGGAGAAAGGAGGATGTTTGTGGAGTATGAAGTGAACAAGGACCCAAACGAAGGCATCTACTTTGGGGATAACAGTCAAGGAAGGGTCCTCGGTACCGGTAAAATAGCAATATCCTCTGAACATACTCTTTCGCATGTTTTACACGTTGAATCTTTAGATTATAACCTGCTGTCCATATCTCAATTATGTGACAAAGGTTATAATTGCCTGTTCACTAACAAGGGTGTGACCGTCTCAAGGAGAAGTGATGGTTCTGTTGCATTCAAGGGTATGTTGAAGGGAAAGCTTTACCTTGTTGACTTCAACAAGGATAAAGCCAAACTCGACACATGCTTGATTGCAAAGACCAACATGGGTTGGCTGTGGCATAGACGGCTGGCACATGTTGGTATGGGGAACCTTCAAAAACTCCTCAAGGGCGATCCCATCCGAGGTTTGAAAGATGTTGTGTTTGAGAAAGACATGCCTTGTAGAGCGTGCCAAGTAGGGAAGCAAGTTGGAGCACAACATCCCGCGAAGAATATCATGACCACGACAAGACCGCTCGAACTACTTCATATGGACTTGTTTGGTCCAATTGCTTACATAAGCATCGGCGGTAATAAATACGGTTTAGTTATTATTGATGATTTTTCCCGCTTCACTTGGGTGTTCTTTTTGCATGACAAGTCAGAAACACAAGGAACACTCAAGAAATTCTTCAAGCGAGCGCAAAACGAGTTCTCACTATCAATCAAGAGTATTCGGAGCGACAACGGCACGGAGTTCAAGAACATACAAGTGGAGGAGTACCTTGATGAGGAAGGAATCAAGCACGAATTCTCAGCACCATACTCTCCACAACAAAACGGAGTTGCCGAAAGGAAGAACCGAACGCTCATAGAGATGGCAAGAACAATGCTCGATGAATACAAGACTTCGGATCGATTTTGGGCGGAAGCAATCAACACCGCTTGCCATGCCACAAATCGACTCTACCTTCATCGACTACTAAAGAAGACCCCCTATGAGCTACTCACCGGTAACAAACCGAACATTTCATATTTTCGAGTTTTCGGTTCTCCTTGCTATATTTTGAACAAGAAGCCCAGGACTTCAAAGTTCGCTTCGAAGTCCGATGAAGGTTTCTTGCTTGGTTATGATTCGAACACTTACGCCTATCGTGTTTTCAACAAGGCCTCCGGACTTGTTGAAGTGGCACGTGACATAGTGTTCGATGAAACTAATGGCTCCCAAAAGGAGCAAGTTGATCAATGTGAATTAGGTAAAGAGGAAGCCCCCTATCAAGCATTGAAGAGTATGGCTCTAGGCGAAGTACGACCACAAGAGTCATCGTCACAAATACAAGAGGAAAGTGAACCACAAGAGGAGATCAACAATCAAGGGGGAGCCTCGATACAAGATCAATCACAGGAATATGAACATGATCAACAAATCAACGAGGACAACAACTCAGGGGGAGAAGAAAATGATCACCAACACTCAACTCCCCAAGTGCCACACCCAAGAGTACACCAATGCATTCAAAGGGATCATCCAATCGACAACATCATCGGCGACATCCAAAAGGGAGTAACCACTAGATCTCGTATAGCAAATTTCTGTGAACATTACTCGTTTGTCTCCTTTTTGGAACCCCGCAGGACTGAGGATGCATTGAAGGATCCGGACTGGGTGGTGGCAATGCAAGAAGAGTTGAACAATTTCAAGAGAAACGAGGTTTGGGAACTTGTGGAAAGACCCAATGCAAACATAGTGGGCACCAAGTGGGTCTTACGCAACAAACAAGACGAACACGGGGTGGTGACAAGAAACAAGGCACGACTTGTGGCCAAAGGTTACTCACAAGTCGAAGGTTTGGATTTCGATGAGACTTTTGCTCCAGTAGCTAGGATTGAATCAATTAGAATATTACTTGCATATGCTACTCACCATGATTTCAAGCTGTACCAAATAGACGTGAAAAGCGCCTTCCTCAACGGACCGATCAAGGAAGAGGTGTACGTGGAGCAACCACCCGGATTTGAAGACGAAGAGTTCCCCGACCACGTGTATAAACTGCGTAAGGCTCTCTATGGCCTCAAACAAGCTCCTAGAGCTTGGTATGAGTGTCTTAGAGATTTTTTAATTGATAATGGTTTTCAAATTGGCAAAGTAGACTATACATTATTCACAAAAAATCTGGATAATGATCTTTTTATTTGCCAAATCTATGTTGATGATATAATTTTTGGATCAACTAACAAATCTTTCTGTGAAGAGTTTAGTAAAATTGTGACAGACAGATTTGAAATGTCAATGATGGGAGAATTGAAGTACTTCTTGGGATTCCAAGTGCGGCAACAAAGGGAAGGAACATTCATAAGCCAAACCAAGTACACACAGGACATCCTCAAGAAGTTTGGCATGGACAAGGCAAAGCCCATAAAGACTCCCATGGCAACGAATGGCCACTTGGATCTCAATGAAGATGGACCGAGCGTCGACCAAAAGGTATATCGCTCCATGATTGGATCCTTACTATACTTATGTGCATCTAGGCCAGATATTATGTTGAGTGTATGTTTGTGTGCAAGATTTCAAGCCAACCCTAAGGAATGTCATTTGACAGCCGTAAAGAGAATCCTAAGATATTTAGTTCATACACCCAACCTTGGTCTTTGGTACCCAAAAGGCTAAAAATTCAATCTCATTGGGTATTCCGATGCAGATTATGCCGGGTGCAAAGTTGATAGAAAAAGCACTTCCGGCACTTGCCAATTCCTAGGAAGATCCTTAGTTTCTTGGTCATCCAAGAAACAGAATTCCATTGCATTATCCACAGCCGAAGCGGAGTATGTTGCAGCCGGGAGTTGTTGTGCACAACTCCTTTGGATGCGACAAACTCTAAGGGATTACGGTTACAATATGAACCGTATTCCTCTCCTTTGTGATAATGAGAGTGCCATTAAAATAGCCCACAATCCAGTTGAGCACTCTAGGACTAAACACATTGACATAAGACACCATTTCTTGAGAGACCATTCCATGAAAGGAGACATATCCATCTCTCATGTCAACACCCAAAAACAATTGGCCGACATATTCACCAAGCCACTTGATGAAAAACGTTTTTGCGAACTCCGAAATGAGCTAAACATTCTTGATTCTCGGAGTGTGGCTTGAAAAGTTGCATACCTATATGATTGCTTCAAAATACTGATTGAATTGTGAAAATCATCCCTCTTCATTTTTCTCTCGAAAAACTATGTCAATTATTAGATCTTGATGAATTTTTGATCATAGTATGATTGTTGTTTGCTTACTGGTCAAATTCATCAAGATTATTTGAATTGTTTTGCCTCTCTACTCTCAATTATTGGACCTTCAAATATATATGAATGGGCTATGCAATTCTTTCCTGGTGACCACGGACAAGTCCGTGGTTACCCGGACTAGTCCGCCATTGCAGACTAGTCCGCAAAGTGCCGGTTAGGCCGGACTAGTCCGACAGACCACGAACTAGTCCGATATAGGTCTCTGGATGACTTCGGACTAGTCCGGTCATGTCCGGACTTGTCCGATTTTTCGTGTCCATAACCCTAGCAGCCACCAAACCCTAATCCCTTCACCCCACACTCGCCCCCAAGCTCTCTCTCTCTTGCGCTCGAGCTCCCAAGGCGAATCCTTGATTCCTCTGTCGAAAAGCCTCAATCTTGGGCGGAGATCAAGCTTGAAGACTCGGGGATTGAAGTTAGCGGACAAGTCCGGCCTCCAACCCCCTAAAATCTCAAGCTTCCTTTGATTTCTTGGTAAATTTTCTTCAAAACCCTAAGAAATCACAAATTTCTCTATTGCTTATCGTTTGGCCTAGCATTCTTCACTAGTTACATGTCTAGTTGATGTACTATGTGTATGCTAGACTAGTTTTACCTTAGGGATCAATTTTTGTCCAGTCTGTTAGGTTTTTGCAGATGAACACCGGACTAGTCCGGTCCAGGTACGGACAAGTCCGGTCCCCCGGACTAGTCCGTGCCTGTGCACCGGACAAGTCCGTTGTTTCTGAACCAAAACCTAATTCTTTAATTCCCTAATGCCTTCCATTGCCATCTTACCTCACCAATACCTTGTATAACTTGTCCTTTCTCTTGATCACTCATTCTCAGATCATGTCGAGCTCCGACAACCAAATCTCCGACTTTGAGGCCGAGTTGGACCACGAGGTGGCATCTCGGTCCTCGGCGGGTCTTGGCAAGAAACGCCAAGAAAGACCTTCCGAGCCTGCTACTTCCCCTCCCCAGGTTCGGAGGAAGGTCTGTGCCAAGAAGCCTGCCTCGAAGGCTGCTCCGTCTACAAGCGGCCTTCGCCAAGCAAAAGGAAAAGGCAAGGGAGTTGCCACAGGGCCTGTTGGGCCCCTGAAGCTGCATACTCCCAGGGAAGGGGTCCGGGACCCCAATGAGGAAAGATTCACTGGCAAGGGCAGCGATGTGGCTGCGAAGTTGAGAAGTGTTGATTGCTATGCAAGGCCCAAGCAAGCAGCTGATGGCAGATTTTGGTCAAATTTCCATGCTGATTTCTACAAGCTGGTCTACTTGCCGATGAAGACCCCGGTGGTGCGCAGTCAATGGATTGACTGGGCCCACCTTGAGAAGAAGAAATGTGCATCTTTTGATGAAGTGATAGCAGCTGCAGAGAGACATGGTCTGAAGGATCTGTTTGCCTTCAGACACAATTGGAATGATGAAGTGATTGCACAATTCTATGCAGCGTGCCACTTCTCGAGTGAAGATGAAGAAAGTGTGACTTGGATGACCCATGGATCCAAGTACTCCATCACCCAGGAGGATTTTGCAAACCTGCTCCACTTAGACTCTGCTGGAAATGACCACCTAATCATCCACAACATAGGGGTCATTGAGAGGGATGGAATGAAGTTCATGTATGAGCCCAACTCTAAGTATGTTCCTCCCTCCACAAAGAACATGAAGCCCTTATTTGTGGTCCTGAACAGAGTTCTCCGGAAGACCATTGCCCCCAAGGATGGGGATGCAGGGAGTGTACAGGTCTACCTCCGGGCTCTAATGAGGGTCATAAGCAAGAGGAGACAGTTTGATGTTGCAGATTACATTTGGAACGATATGGTCAACATCTCAAGCACCCCCAACCGGTCCTGTGGCTATGCTCCCTACCTGATGTTTATGATTGAGAAGGTCACAGGGATCGAGTTTGTGAAGGATGTGGAGCACACCCCACTGAGGCCTCAGAAGCCTCAGCCAGTGAGTGTCCAGGCTGCTCCATCGCCGGCCTCAAGCCCCGAGGCACCGGCAAGGCAAGAAGAAGCTGCTAGGGCTCCTCCTCCCTCCAGGGAAGCCCCTCAGAAAGGATCCGCCAGTGGGATCCTCAAGTACTTGGCTGCAATTTTCTCCTCATGCAAGAAAACTGAAGTGAAGCTTCACAAGCTAAATCAGAAGAGGAAGGAGAACATGAGGTACATAAAAGCCAATGTGAAGCAGCTGAGTGAGAAGCTGGAGATCAACCCAATTGGATCTCCAGTACTTTCTGAAGATTCTGATCCGGACATCACCGAGCTCAGCCCCTTGACTCCCTCCGAGCTTGCCTATTTTGGCATTGGGGGCTCGAGCAGCTCCGCTCCTCCTCCTCCCTCTCAACCTCGTCAAGCGGAAAGCGATGAAGACGATGAAGACGACGAGAGGACTGACAGCAAAGAGTGAAGCCCTAGGACCTTCCTCTCTCTCTTTTTGGTGTCTTGATGCCAAAGGGGGAGAGATTGAGGGGGAGTCTCTAGTCTTAGCTTTAGCTGAATAGGATGCGAGGAGAGAGCTCTCTATGTATTTTTAATTGTGATTGTATTTGTTTAACACTATTTTCATATCATGTTTGGTCCTATGTTAAATTGCTCAATTAATTTGCAAGTGTGTGATGAAATCTGAATTTTTGCTCCTGAAATGCCATATTCACTTGATATTAGTTGATCAATGCAAATTCTGTCATTCTTAATGCATTCATGCTCTTAGTATGCATCCCACCATAAAGAATGCACACATTAATAATTATCTTGTTGCTTGATGTATTTTTGAGTCATATGTGCATACTTTATGAAAATCTCATTTTATACCTCATTTTGTGAGATCTCAATTGGTTGTCATCAATCACCAAAAAGGGGGAGATTGAAAGTGCATCTAGGACTCCCTTGTGGGTTTTGGATGATTTATGACAAGCAATTGGGATCCTAATCCTTTTGTTGAGATGAATGCAGGAAAATGATGAAAAATGAGCAAAGTGCCAAAAAGAGGGAAATTGAGAAGGAAAATGAATTTGAGCTCAAGGAGAAGAAATTAGTAGTTTAGTATGTATGGAGTGTGTTAAGGAAACACACCAAAGAGCTCAATCTCATTTAATCACACACACACAATGCACAAAGCTATACAGGCCCGGACTAGTCCGACATCAGCCGGACTAGTCCGATATCTTTCTGATCCACTTCGGACTAGTCCTCTCCAATGCAGACTAGTCCTTAACACAATGCACAAGTCACACAAAATCGGACAAGTCCGTTGTGACCCGGACTAGTCCGATATTCATTCTGATCCACTTCGGACAAGTCCGGTGTCTACACGGACTAGTCCGATATACACACTGATCTAAATCGGACAAGTCCTCCAGGTGCGGACTTGTCATACCAAACACTTAGGGTTTCATTTGTCCGGACAAGTCCGATGGCAATCGGACTAGTCCGAAGATTTCCAGTAGCGAAATCAGACAAGTCCGTTTTCAACCGGACTAGTCCGATATTCCTGGACACTTAGGGTTTGCTGCACACAGCACACCGGACTAGTCCGGTGACCACCACAGACTAGTCCGATCTTTCTGAACCCTAACGGTCACTTTTAGAAACCCCATATAAATAGAGGTGCACGGCCCACTTTCACCCTCTCTTGAACCCTAGCGCCGTCACACCTCCCAAGAGACTCAAAAACCATCTCTCTCCATGAAATTAAGTGCAAAATCAATCAATCCATTGAAGATCACTTCTAGATCATTGGAGAGGCACTTGGCACACGATTGAGCTCTTGGTTTGAATCTCTAACACACTCTTGTATCTCAATTTGTATATTTCGAAGTGTGTTATTGGTGATCTTAAAACTTGTAATCAAGGGAGCTCTCAACTTGTGAGATCGCCCCTTCAACTTGGTGATTTACCCCTGTGTGATTAGTGGAAGAGGATTGGCCTTCGTGGCGATCCGACGAGGGAAGGGTTGGTGAAGACCCGGTCCTTTTGTGGGCTCCTCAACGTGGACGTAGGTTGCCTTCGTGGTAACCGAACCACGGGATAAATCTTGTGTCTTGTTCGTTTGTGTTCATCATTCTAGTTGATCAACATTATCTAGGGTTTGATTCATTTTGTTGAATTCAAGTTAAATAGTTGAACAAGAATCATACTTGCAATAGAACTTGACATACAACTATTGAACTGTTATTAAAGTTTATATTTCCGCTGCAAACGTCAACGAAACAATCAAATTGACCTAACTTGATCAACCTAGCCCGTGAAATCCGGACTAGTCCGCACTTTACCGGACTAGTCCGATATATCTGGTTTTGACCTTGTTGTTGAAGTGCTACCGGAACCGAGAAAAATTCAAGAAGGCCTATTCACCCCCCCTCTAGGCCTACATTCAAGTAGATTTAGTTAATTATAATAGTACAATTAGTTAATATTTGTAATATATTTATTTAATATTAGTAGTAGATTTAGTTATTAAAAATAGATTTTAGTTACTATTATTTGTACATTTAGATAATATTGGTAGTAGATCTAGTTAATATTAATAGTATATTTATAGTATATTTTGTTCATCAGTGAATTATTAAAAATATGATTTTAGTAGTGAGTTGCAAAAAAATTGTTGTGAGTCGAGAGAAAGAAAAATAAAGAAATCGATTAAGATATGTAACCTACTGCCGATGGGTAACTTTTCCAATTGTTGGATGAGAATATTAAAAAGTTGAGGTTGTATGAGATTCAAATTTGTACTAACAAAATCTATAAATTCTCAATAATATGGTTCACAGGAAAACCCAATTGAAATATTAGATTATTAACAATTAATATACCTTGTGAAGCTAAATGAAATGGACTCTTAGTTAATATTAGTAGTACATTTAGCTAATATGAATGCACGAACAAATTGATCAGATCTGCCAAGGATCGATCCATGCAAAATTTGAAACATGATGAGCATGGTGGAGTCAGTATGCGTATTTGTTGACGGTGGTTAAGTATCATTTTCTACTGTCAATCTATCTCATTTATGTGAATAAGTAATATTTCTTACATGCATTAACTTTAAAAATGTATTTCCACTTGTACTTGGATAAATTGTGTATGCATATACTTTAGTACAGAAATGAGGAGAACCCAAGGGAGTAAATCCTAAAAATGGCACTCCCAGCAAATCAGAGGATGACACGTGGTGGTATGTGGATCCATGAGGCTAATTGAGAGGATGTACGAGGTAATACAATGACCAATCACCTAGAAAGCATCAAAGGGCCCACGTACCAGTCTCTAGGAGAAAGCACACGGAAAATTGGGCACGTGGGAGTGCGAAGGCGAATCAAGGATTCGATCGACTTATTCCTGGCACCAAACTCAGTTCGCTACTACGTGTCACTATTTTGTGGTGCTCTGAAGGTGGTGGTGACTGATTCACGTACAAATTGTGGCTCGAACCACTACAGAAACTAGTCTAAATTGGATCCCTCACTCCTTATTAGAACACACACCATTTGAGCATCACTCTCTTGTACACACTCCTCTCCAATTCCTTAGTGGAGTTTAGGTTGTAAAAGAGGAACCTCTCTATTTCCCAAGTCCATTTTGCAAAAGATATAACTCATTTATATTTTATTTTATTTGTGACTTTATGCTTATTTATAATAATAGTGTTTTATGATTCATATGTTTAGATGAAGCATTTCTTCTTTGATTGTGAAATCTATGTATGTGGTAGGATTAGTTGTTATAATGATATTATAGTAATGTTGTTATTATGTTATCATAAACATCAAGGTCTCCATTATAATCTAATTGTGTAAGGTATATGAATATGTTACTATGAACAACTTAGTGCTTAGATCCATCATTGGTTTAACGATATTTAGGTTAGTGATTGACTTAGAATGATATTTGTACCATGACCTTTAAGGTATCTACTTAATGTGCAAACGTAGTGTTTGAATAATTAAGTAGTGTTGACTGTATCATGCACCCACGGGTTGTATGATAGGCGGTAAGTGGTGACAACCAGCCTATTCATTCATCCTAATCTCCCACGTTTGACTACACCGCATGCTTTTAATGAAAGTCCTCTAGCAGACCATGTGTAAGCCTGTGTCTGATATGTTGGACCACTAAGTCATAGGACTCACCACTAGCATTTTCACATATACAATATTAGGCTATGCATATGTATATTACAAGCATATTAGGAACAAGTCTCTCTTAGTCTAAGTCTCACTAGGACTAATTATCTTAATAGGAGTAGATGCTTATATGTGTGTCACACTAACCCGATTACTATCATTTACAATCCTGCTTGAGTATATGTTAGGATAACCCTATATTACCCGTAGTTGTAGTTGTTCCATACTTCACCACTTTCCTTTAGGAGAAATGCACGATACCATTAGTGATATTTATGCGTGAAATGACACAACATTACTTTCCATGCGCGTGTGGATATCACTTTGCATCGATCCTAGGATATATTAGTAAAGCTATTCAAACATTTTCGCCATTGCTGTTTTACTAGTATAAGCTTAGACTGCTTAGTCATCATTAACAAGCATTTCTTACAATGTTGCGCTCACATGGGTTAGTCACTTGGTAAAATAATTTTTGCTTCAGGTTTTAGCGATGAAGGGAAGGAAGTTGTAGCTAGGTGGCCAAAGTAAAAAAAATCTAACTTTGATCAGGTGTCGATGTCGCCTCCCTCCCCGGCCCCTCGCGAACTGTTGGTGTAGACGCACTCGGTGCCCCTGCGTCATGGCTGGAGAGGGAGAGTGAACCGACTCCATCAACAAAGATTTTCGACTGCAGGGTCTTGCCGGTGATGACAACAACGACGACATGACCGCATGTCCTTTGTTTTGTTCATGAATCATGACTACATCTGCTTGAATAGTGATGTTTGATCATTACTGAGTAGTGATGGTTGGTTTATTGTATTATAGTGATGTTTATCTTCTATTGAGTACTGAGTAGTGATGTTTGGTTTATTGTATTGTAGTGATGTTTGATCTATTCACTGTATAATGTATTCACATTTCACTGTATTCATCAATGTTTCATACTTTCATTTCATCATTGTTGTCTATTGTAGTGATGTTTGGTCTATTGTAGTTATGTTTGATCTATTCACCGTATTCATAATTCATCAATGTTTCATCTCCGTTTCATACTTTTTCATCACCGTTATCTATTGTAGTGATGTTTGGTCTATTGTAGTGATGTTTGATCTATTCACTGTATGATATATTCACTGCATTCATCAATGTTTCATCTCT
Organism: Tuctoria greenei; assembly: GCA_036927565.1. Classification (NCBI taxonomy): domain Eukaryota; kingdom Viridiplantae; phylum Streptophyta; class Magnoliopsida; order Poales; family Poaceae; genus Tuctoria; species Tuctoria greenei. Next base: position 22,498,391 of record JAYESD010000011.1, on the reverse strand, counting down.
GTTTCATACTTTCATCCCTGTTGTCTAGTGTAGTGATGTACATTTGGAGTGGTTCTATGGTTGTCTTGTTTCAGGTGCCGAGGCTTTGTTCGGCTCTGCTGCCCCCCCTGCAGCAGCAGCATCGGACTCCTCGCCGCTGCCTTTGGTCAATGATGCTAGTCCATGGACGAGCATTACCGGCATGAAGCAGTGGTCATGTACTTCAGATGTATGGGATGATTTGGAAGAGTTGTCCAATATCATCGAAGGTAAGAAACTAAGGTATGGAGCTTGCTGCAAACATTACAAAACTACACTGAGCGCTAGATCTTCTACTGGTATGGGTCATCTGCTTCGTTATGTTGCATCATGTAAAATAAAGCGTTTAGCTTCCTCTACTGCATCTCAATCTCAATTACATTTTAGTAGTGATGGTGTAGTTCGCCATTTTCAATAGGATCCATATGTTGCAAGAACTGAACTTGTGAAGTTGATTGCTAGGTTAGATTTACCACTGTCAATTGGCTCTACTAGTGCTTTTGAGGATTATATTTGTACTGCACACAATCCTAGCTTTAAAAAAGTGTCTAGACAATCTACAACTAGAGATCTTGAAAATTATTTTAAATCCAAGAGAGCAATTGTAATTGAAATGTTAAATGTAGCTAATTGTGTTTGTTTAACATGAGACATTTGGTCTGGTAATGCTAATGAAGATTATTTAAGTGTTGTTTTTATTTTGTAACTAGTGAGTGGGGCATAGAAAAAAAGGATTGTTGGTATGCGGCTGATTGACTGTTCTCATTCTGGAAGTAACATAGCTGATCGTATTATTTCAATTGTTTCCGAATTTAGGATGATTGATAAAATTCTTTCTATCACTCTTGATAATGCATCTGCTAATGCCCGTGATGTACAACATTTTTCGCCACTGCTGTCTTCATATGTTGGTTCCACTCTCTTGCATCAACGATGTGCATGCCATATAATCAACCTCATATTTAATTCTGGACTCAAATGTATTGAATCATATTTAAAAGATTTCATAACAACAATATCTTTTTTAAACTCTTCTAATCAAAGAATTGCATCTTATAAACCATTTTGTTTGTTTATGGGAGTTTGTCCTCACAAGTTTGGACTAGACATGGATGTAATGTGAAATGCTACATACCTTATGCTTAAACATACTGTAACATATAAAGATATCTTCTCTGTTTTTATTCATACTCATTATCAAGGCACATTGTTGACTGATGATCATTGATATGTTGCTCAAACCATGTTAAATTTTTTAGATCTGTTTTACTTATCCACTGTAACTCTATTTGGTGTTTACTATCACACTTCTCCATTGATGATGCATACTATACTTGAACTTGCTGACCACTTAAACCAATATGAAAATGATCCTACATTCGAAGATGTTGTGGTTCCAATGAAGTCAAAATTTCTTAAATATTGGGCTGACATACCACTGTTATACTCTCTTGCTTTCATTTTAGACTCTAGAGCTAAATTAACAGGTTTTACCAATGCTCTTCAATTGTTGTCTCAATCGCTTAATCATGATTATGTTCCATATTACCACACTGTTAAGACTGAATTATCTAACTTGTTTTCTAAATATGAAAGTAAATTTGGTTCACTCAGATTGCATAGACCTACCCCAACTAGTACATCAGCAGGTAAGCATGTGAGTTCTTGGAACCGAATATATGGTAGAAGTTTATGTTTTGCTTCTAGTTTTAGATATGCTGTTGGTAATACAACTTCTACTCCTGTCACTTGCAATATTTTCGAATTAGCTTCTTACTTAGATTCAGATTCAGTTTCTGAATTTGATGATTCATTTAGTATTCTAACTTGGTGGCATGAACACAAAAAAACTTACCCTGTTTTGTCTATTTTTGCTAAGGACTTAATGACTGTGCCAATTTCTACTATTTCTTTGGAATATGCTTTTAGCTTGTGTGGCAGGTTAATCGAGGAGTGTCGTCAGAGTCTTACTCGGGAGCGTGTGGAAATGCTGTCCTTGCTTAAGGGCTGGGAGCGAGGCGACGCTCGACAACAGCACAACACGATGAATCAAGACCTTCAAAAGAAGATGGACAATTTATGTCTCGATGAAGATTGACTGTTATTTGTATATTGTGTGATTGAGTTGTGAGACATTGGACTGTTATTGTATTATTGATCACCAAAAAAGTTGGATGTATTCTTTTTTTCCTTTAGGGTTTTGTCCCTATGTAGTTGATATGGGGTTTTACCTAAAGATTTTAATGAGACAGTTATTGTAACTTTGTAATTAAGCTCTTTTAAGCCTGGTGATCAGATTATCAGAATACTTTGTTTATCTGTATTAGTCTGCACCGTTGTAACTCTATTTTGAGTTTCTGCACACTATTCTGTATCAGCCAACTGTTGTATTGTCGATCGGGCTGGCCCGGCACACCCAGACCGCGAACGGGCCCGGTACAACCCGACACGCGAATGTAACATCCTCATTTCATGTACAAAATTTTCTCAAACCCTTGAACATTATTGTATGCATTTTTGGGTGATTTTTGAAGTTCAAACGTGTAGCAAATGATTTAAATTTGAATTGAATTCAAATCAAAAGAAGGGAAAATGAAAAAGAAAAAGAAAAAGAAAGGGAATCCCCTGTTGGGCCAAAACCCACCCCGGCCCACCCGTCCCCTCCCCTCTCCCGCGGCCCAGCCGGACCCTCCCCTCTCCTCTCTCCTACTGCCACCCCGGGCCCGCGTGTCATCCCCAACCCCAGCAACCGCCGCTTTCTTTCCCGCGCCATGCCGACCCCGCTCCCACGTCGAAACCCCCCCTCCAACTGCCTCGCCCATGACGAAATCAACCCGGGGAAACCTCCCTTCGCGTGCGCCTGCAACCGCCGCACTCCCCTCCGCTATAAACTCCCCCTCTCTCCCTCGTTTTCTCCCTTCCCGCGCGCAAACCCTAGCACACCGTCGCTCTCGGTAAGCCCCGCATGTTCCCGACTAGCCGGCGATCACCGCACCCCTCTCTCCCCTCTGACCTCTTCGCCGTGACCCCAGGAGCACGCCGGACACGTTGGAGCGAGGAGATCACCGAGGAATTGCCAAGCTCGACGAGCACCGACGCCAACCGCCGCCGTTCCTCGTCGCCGACCCCTCTCCAGCCGATTTCGTGCCCCGACACTCCCCTAGTTGAGTTCCCCTACTCCTCCTCTCTTGTTTCATGCACGTAGTGCGTAGGATCGACGTAGGAATCGCCGATTTGGCCAACTACGGCGAGATCGCCGCCGCGGGCGCCGAGCGCAGCCGTGCGCGCGCGAGATCAGCGCCGCCGGAGCGGCGTGGGCGCATCTCGGCCCTTGGTTCAAACCGAACGGCCGAGATTAGATCCCCGTAGCGGTTCGTGTAATAAAATCCTGCGCGTCCATTTAAGATCCAACGGCCCACATTGAATTTACTTTTCCCGCTGTCGCTTTTACACCGCAGCCCCTGGAAACTCACCAGCTACCCCCTGACCTTTGCTGGATTTCGGATCTAGCCCCCGAAATTCACAGTCTAGCCCCTGGACTTTCTGGAATTGTATTAATCATTTAAATAAGCAATCTTACCCCTGTAAACTTGTAGAATCATGGATTCAGCCCCTGAACAATATAGGAAAATATTTATTTAGTCCCTGGACTTTTATTTATTTGCTGAATGTGGTTTTTAGGTGTATTTGAGGTGTAGAAAATAGATAAAAATGGTAATTAAGTGTAGAAATAGTAGGGAAAATTAGGATAAACTACTTTATGCTATGATTAAATTGTAGATTTAATATAAAATATATTTTGTCCATATAATATTTATTATAAGTGTTTAAAAATATATTTTGGCCATAGAAAATTCAATAAAAATGGTTTTAGGCTATAATTAAATCCCAAAAATGTAGGATAAATCTAAAATGCATACTTTGGCCATGTTAAGTAATAAATACTTCGTAGGGACGCATTAGTATAGGCTTTTATGCTTATGTGTGTGTTGTGATGTATTGTTTGCGTGCCCTTTACTTATTTAGCTTTATTTTATTCTTGCCATGCTTGGGTATATATTTAGAGTCGTACTACGACCCCAATCTTAACCTCCAAGACCAAGACTTCACCAACACTCAAGTCTTCAACGAAGGCAAGTGCCCTTGACCATCTTGTACCAATTTTAGGGATTTAGATAGATGCATGCTAATTAAATTGATGTCCTATTTCATGTTTACATGCCCCTGTTCCATAAAATTCCTTGTTACCTGAAATGGGTTGGGAAGTAGATAGGTCATATTTATGCTTAGCCATGCTTAGATATTGGGATTGGGATTTCATACAATTGTGCCATGTTAAATTTTATGGTTACTTTAATTTGTGGTGGATACACAATAGTAGTGGATAGGAATCTGGTGGTTGGATAGTTTTGGTATGGTGCAGTTTGCACGAGACCCAAGATTGGGGTTTGTTACCACCGGATTCTAAGGATCGGTTTATGGAGGAAGCCACTAAGCTTTATAGTACCACCACGAGACTGAGATGGGGCAGCATGGTCAATTAATTAGGTTTCTCCCGATGAAATGCTAGTGGTTGGAATGTGCGGGGAATGATGCAGGGGAACTGCTCTGGGATCCGCAAGGCTCAAGAGGGGGCTCTGAGGCAGAGGGTTACTCCGAGAATCCTCAGTGGTGGAAACCTTAGAGGGCTAGCACTAGTCGGGAGCACCTTTGTAAAGACCATGTAGTGATCTCCTGGCCACACACCTACGGAAGTGTGAAGTGTGGTTGATCACCAAGGGCTACATGGAGGTTTACTCAGTCCACCTGGCAACAGGGGATGGAATCACTGCTTGTGGGGAAAGGGTACACTCTCTGCAGAGATTTGGTAAAACTGTCATGACAGCCGTGCTCACGGATAAGAGCGGCTTGGGGCCAGTTCATAATTAGTCTATGGTTGGGAAACGGTGGTTAATTATGATTCAAGTTACATTCATTATCATTACTCATGTGTTGATTACTTCTTGAATTATGATATTGGTAATTGAAAGCTAAGGTTAGATTTTAAGCATAGTGCTAAGCCATAATTGGCTTTCCCTTGCTTTAGCCAATCATTTCATCTCTTCCCGCACTTGCTGAGTACTCTATGTACTCAAGCGTTTAATTTTCCATTAGAATATGAAGAAGAAGAAGCGGCACCAGAGGACTACTTCGTCAATCCGGAGGACTTGGTCTAGGCTGGCGACCTTACGCGCAACTGCTGCCTGTGGAGATGGAGTTTCTCTTACCTATTAGTCTTCTGCTGTAGTTTGAACATTGTTAACATTGTTGTTGATGTAAATAGTTGTGGTGTGTATTTGTAGACCTTCGGGTCGTACTGTAAGACTATTTATGTATTCGAACATGGCTATGTATGATATTTTGCTTTCGTCGACGCATGTACAATTCAACTGATCCTGGCGTACATGTGATAAGCGTCTGTTCATCTTTATGATGACCGGGCGTGACAGCGAAATGTGCAGTCGTGCCGTGCTCGGGCCTGACCTTCGGCCCGTTGTGCCGAGCCGGTTGTGCCACACCGGCTCGGCACAACCCGTTGGCCACCTATAAGCTTAGTCATCGTTAACAAGCATTTTTGACAATGTTGTGCTCACATGGGTTAGTCACTTGGTAAAATAATTTTTGCCTCGGGTTTTAACGAAGAAGGGAAGGAGGTTGTGGGTAGGTGGCCAAAGTAAAAAAATTCTATCTTTGATCAAGTTATAGAAAAAATATTGTTTTTTTATATCATATTAGTACTACTAAATTCATCATGACTTATATTTTTATAACATACTAATTTAATATTTGTAGTACATTTCCTTTTCTCTTTTTTTTTTCCGAAGAGGCTTCCATGGATGCACAGATTTCGTGTGCGCGTACCGCTCCAATCAGAGACTCTAATGCAGTATTTAAAATTGCATTTTCTGAGTTTTCTTACAGTATTTATAGTATATAAGTCTCCAGTGCACACTAATACACATACTAGTTCATACATTACAATATAACACCTTAATGTGCACTAACTCACACATTGAAATATACTCCCTCCGTCTCATTCAAACTCTATTTTAAGAGTGTGTCAAAGTTAAATTAATCTGATTCACCATGAATTATGTTTCCATAGTATATTTATTTTATGTCGTAGATGCTAATAATTTTTTCTCTAAACATGGTCACGGTTACTCCCTCCAATCGCATTCGAAGTTCATTTATGGAAATAATCAAAGTCAAACGAATCAAACTTTGACTAAGTTTATAGAAAAAAATATTATTTTCTGTAACATCATATTAGTATCATTAGATAACTATGAATTATATTTTTATATCATATTTAATTTGTGTGGTAGAGACTAATATTTTCCCTACAAACTTCATCAAAGTTAGATCAGTTTGACTTTGACCAACTCTAAAAATAAATTGTGGAACAGGCGTAGTAAATTAGCTTGACTTTGACCAGCTTTAAGAATAATGATTTAATGAGATGGAGAGAGTAACCAATGCCTGACGGTATAATGTACTTGCCAAGTGTCATGCATAACTATTTGTTACGGTAAAACTGTCTATAAATTAATTAGGCTAGCAAAGTGCAGCGCCGTCCGTCCGTCGTCCGCTGCCAGGCCCATCAATCGTCCTCATCAGCCCCCATCTAGACGTCTATCTAGTCTCACGCAGAACCAGTGAGAGCCAGAGAGAACCGTGTGCCTCTTGGCACCATGGCCAAGCTCGGGATGGCGCTCTCCGTATCGCTCCTCGTGGTCCTCCTGCTCCTCGTCCAGGTGAGCCCATCAACACCAATTAAGTTCCTTAGCTAAATCACTTCCATTCTCTGATGACGCACACACATGTATTTGATCCCCCCATTCCTGCTAACTAAACTCTTGGTCGGTTTCCTGTTCGTTTTCTTTCTTCTGCAGACCACCGCGCCCCGAGGTCAAGCCCACGCCATCGGTGAGTTCCTGCAAAATATATGCGCGCGCAGAGTTAAACACAGCTTTTATAGCACGCGGTTATGTTCATATATGTAACGAAACGGCGACTGATTCGATCGTCGTACCGGTGTTGCAGACTGTGGGGTGAGCTGCGGATACCGGTGCAACAAGTCAGGGCGGCCGAAGATGTGCCTGAGGGTGTGCAACACCTGCTGCCAGCGCTGCGGGTGTGTCCCGCCGGGCACCTCCGGCAACGAGAATGTTTGCCCCTGCTACGCCAACATGACCACCGAGAACGGCAGGCACAAGTGCCCCTGATCGAACCACCTCCGGCGCCATGACGAGCCATCATCGTCAGCTTACCTAGAGACGACGACATAACAATGACTCCTATATATAGACCTATACTACTCTACCTACAGTTCTTCAGCCATCCATTCATCTCCTGTATCTGTATGCATGTATGGGGTGCTTGCCACCTGCAATATCATCCGCCACTATGGATTACACCTGAAAGAAAAAAAGCTTTGTGCCTAGCTTCTCTGCGTGTCTTACCTTTCTAGATCGTATATCCATCCGTCTGAATGGGAATAGACTGATTCGGTGATCTTGCTTAGTTAACAACATGTACCGCAGTGAAATGGTTTAAAAAACTCATCGCCCCGGCAGTTATTATCAGATCAAATGAGAAGCAAAAAACCATGATTTTCTTTAGTGATAATTATATTCCTAGCACACACGGCCTACGAAGAAGTTTATTTGTTGGTAATATGCTGCTATAGTGACTAGTGTAACAAACTGCGTGTCTCGTAAGGATGCAAATAATCTACTGTAACTACAGTGCAATTATTACTGTTGCTGACATGTGAGCCCAAGAAATATAGGACCCACATATTAGTCGTACCGCAAAAGATTTCAGTCTCGTAAATAAGCGTCCATGATGTCACCCTCGTCGCTTACCAGCAGTGTGAGATAGCGCTTCGGGCGGAGTTCATTCAGTGCAACGGCACAAGTTTCGCCATCAACCCATGGACGCTCCATTTGTGCCCCTGTCATCTGGTTCTATCGATCACATCAAGTGTACGTTGAGAACCTCTCCATGCACGCATGGTCCGAGAAAGGTGTCCGACAGCTTCTAGGCGACCACATTGTCTTCGAATGAATGGAGGAACTGTCCTATACGCAAGAAAACACGAAGATGTTCCCATTTTTGGGGTTGTATGGCGAAACCCTTGTAACCTGCCGTGCACCAAGATGGTCTCCTTCTCACGATAGCCGAGCTACTCCAGGGACGTGGCTATGGTGAATTCCCTGCCAGAAGGGGAGTTGGTGGAGGTCATCATCCACCTAGCACAGTTTTATGAGTACTGGACTCGGGTGGCTAGTCACCCCCTAGCTCTGCGGCCAGTGCCGACCTGCCGTCCTCCGCCATGTCGAACTCCTTTGAGCGGCCTTGTCCTTTCTTCCAACCCTTTCGTTGGACACGTACCGGCAGGGGTTCTGGATGATAGGGCAATCCCTTCACCCCGTTTCCATGATGGTTGCCATCCCCCCAGGACCGACAAGATGATGAACCGACCGTCCGTCCCCCCCCCCCCCCCCCCCCCCCCCCCCCAGGCATGACTGGCAGACAAACATAAACACACTCGTGGGTGCTCGGCAGATGATTGGCTTACCATGGACGACATCGATCCCATGGTGCCCGCTCTGGCCCCCCGCCATCAAGGGGACAACGGACAGGGGAAGGCACCACATGCCATCTGTCCATGATGGTGACCAGAAGACAGCTCGCGGGCGGCCCATGTCCTTCTCGCTCGTGAACCTCTCGAAGCGCGATCCACCAAACAGGGACAGCGAGGACTGGGGTAGGCGTCGTTCCTATAATTTTTTTTATTTTACCATCATTTTTAATCATTTAATATAATAACATCAAGTTTTTTTTGTTGCAAAAACAGCATACCTGTTGTACACCTGATGGACGACTGGGCCACGTGGATAGGTCAGCCGTCACCTGGTGGCTCGCGTGCCATACTACGTGAGACCTCGTCGTCCACCTCATGGACGATTGGCCTGCGTGGCAATGCCACATCATCTCTAATTGTGTACGACAACGTTTAAGGTTGTTTTTTCTTAAATATGTATTCAATTTTCGATAGTGATGATTTAAAATTATTTAGAGGTATATATGGAATATGTTGTTATAAAAGTAATCAAAGACTATGATGTGTTAACAAAGTTACCTGGAGACGACAGTTGGAGCGATGTACGCACACGAAAGCTTTTCTTACGTCTGCGGAAATCTGGCATATATAGATGAAAGCCTCTTTAGATAAAAGGAGAACAAGGAAATGCCAAAAACATCCACTGAAGCTGAAGCTTCCGTGCGGGGTACCAACTATACTGATGGTGCTACGTATGTAAGACGATGATTTTTTTTGTTAGAACTTACTGTAATTGCCAACATTTGACAAGAGAGGCACATGGTTTGTACATCTAGGCTAGGCTTGTAACACTCCGTGTCTGCACAGGCTCTCTCTCTGGCATTTACGGAAAACTTGTGGCTTCACTTTGACTAAAGATATCATCGTGGTATAAATCGCTTCTGTCTGATCCGTGGTTTCAGTTGACTGCCTTTGCTGTTACGCTTCTTCCATGCCAAACTTTTATGAGCTTCTGCAATTACGATTTTTTATTATGTCCTGGACTTTTCAATGTTGGGCTAGGCCTCAAAAGGCCAGAACTTTTAGCCCAGAGTTATGTGTGTCAACTGCCGTGTCGTCACTCCAGTCATCAGCGAGTTAGTGGACCAGGCTCGGGTTAGGAAGGTCTTTTCGAGCTAAATTAACATCCGCAGAGAGAACAACTGTGGGGACCGGAGTCCACACATCCGAGGATCTCATTGGGTGGTACCGTGCGATGCGGCACCTAACAGCACACACAAAAAGGATACCAAAACATATAAAGTTTTCATTTCATAATAAGAAGAGTTTACAAAAGAGTGTACAATAGAAGTACACACGCAGCGGAAAATACATACTCATAATCTCACCTAACTAAGCAGGAGAGAAGACGTCCATGCCCTAGGACGATTCTCACTAGCAACACGAAGAACTTACAGCAGCGGCGTGGCTCACATGAGATTTATCTCGACACCTCGAGTCTCATGTACAACCTGAACAGCAGAAATAAAACTAATACCTGCAAAAATCGTTAAAGCGCAAACGTGAGCATAAGGCTCAGCAAGACTTAACCGTCTCACTAGACAGATGCAAGGGACACTAAACATAGGTAAGGTGAAGCATAAATGACTCGCCTACAAGTTGATCCTTATAATCAAGTTTTAAGTAGCAAATGACATTCTCCAAGCACGGCACATCATGGGTTCCACAATCAAACAAGAAACGCTTTACCGATGATATGACATGCTCAGAGCACATAATGCTATTACAGCTAAAGTATGGGGAAATTGTAAACTTTTAATTATACTATCTCTAAATCATACAAGGTTGCAAAATACTTATAAATCAATACAATATGAATTTCTGACTTCTTTAGTATTTACTACGTCACCGCTCAGTGAACAAGTGGTACTCTATTACTGCGAGGGACAGTGATTGCAATCAGGACACACCCGGACAACACGACACATACGTCGTTCGGAAGTGTCAGCGAGCACACCTGTACCTACATAACACTTCAGTACTAGGCGTATATGGCCACCTTTCACAAGAAACTCAAATGCTGAGCCCGTCTCACCTCCGCAAACAGAAGGTCTCCGCACGGAACACCTCATGTGTCCGCCGACCGATTTACACCTTACTGTCCTCAACCCACCCCTATCGATGGTGAGTTAATGGGTCTCAACATCCCAGTTGTCAAGTTACATCAGTTTATTGGATTCCATATGTCCATTATATTGCCGGTACAATTCAAGCTTGTCCGAAGGGGCTGCATACGGACGGGCCTTAATCGACACAGGCAGGGCTATGCGACCGAGACTCAATTCTCGCCGCTTCCTATCCATTCCCTGCCCGGTCTCAATTTCATTATAATAAGCCATTTGCTATTCAACCAATCCTGTGAAATACATCTCTCGCGAGTAGATTCCAACTACTCGACTTCTACCGGATTTCCTATGCATTAGCAAAGCAGTTACTACAGGTCAAACTGTAACTCGTGCCAAATAAACCCTGGGATTTTTGGTCATGCATGTGGAGTATCATTCACCCTAAACGTAATGCACAATTCATATACTACTCATCATAGTGATAAAGCAAAAGTTTATAAACGACTTAAATGCAAACCGGGGCTTGCCTTAGTTTGCGACTGAACAAATGTCAATTGTTAGGGCTTGATCTTCCTCCGGAGGACCTGCCATGGAACCTCAGTGGAAACACCTTGGCCTTCTCCTCCAAGTGAAGCTTCTTGTCGATCACCTATCAGCACGTTCCTATCGACATGATATGCATATAGGTAATTAAGTAATTAAGTAATTTAAGAAAAGACTCCACGGGGTTGTGTAAACTCTAAGAATGAGGAGTTCAACTAGGAAGGACAAATATGCCTTTGTTGTGTGAATGAACAAAGGATGAAGTCAAGTGGTCATAGTAGTATCGAGATGTGAATTGAAAGGTGCAATGTAAGCACACATTGCAACTTGGAACTCAACACTCGACGCTATGCCACTCAAGGACGATACAGTTGAATGGTGTGAAAGTGTTGGACTGGTAGGGTAAGGATGACCTACGAGTCAAGGTGGCATAGTAGTGTCGAGATAAGCACTGAAAGGTGCAATGTAATGACACATCGCAATTTAGCACTCGACACTTGGAGCTATGTCGCCCAAAGAGTGATAAGGTAGAATGGTGAAGAAGCATTACTGGACTGTGTGATGTAAGGAAGACTAAGTGATCAAGATGGAGCATTGAAAGCTCAAGGCATGAGTGAACTGTGCAACAAGAGGTTGTGACTTAGAAGTCGACCAATGAAGTTACACAAACTCATTAAGGAGTAAACCTAATTACGTGACAAGTGTGATCGCAGGGTCCTGATAAGGATGAACCAGGATGAAACCCTAGCGACACTTGGGAGTGAAGTGAGGTCAACATTCTTTGGACTTAAGACATCATAACGAGCCTTGTTAACCTGACGTGAGTACTGAGACAACGTTTAAATGACCTTTAGGTAAAGTAGTTTCTACGGCAAGCTTCTCGAGCATCGTTCAAGTGCTTACGTGACACTATTGCAGTGTCCTTTGCAATATTGTCCAGATGAGCTCGATGAACTCCTGGAACTCGAACATGATGCGAGACCTTGTCGTGACGGTCATGCTTCGCCATCTCGAGAAGATCGTCTTAGTGGCGTCCACAACAACCCGGGCTCATCAAAGGGGTGAGCGGAATCTCGAACACCACCTTGTGAGTCTTAAGGCTAGTGATGTCGACTCGGTTGTTGATAAGCGACTCGACGAACCTGCCGTCAATGAAATGGCACACCTAGTTAACCAATCCTGTGATCGGCTACGGAACATCCTCGACACAACCAATGAACTCTTATCCAAGGTTCCACTTGGACTAGTTCTCCTCGTCGGTCGCAACGTTCTCGCAGTATTCTACCATAGGTCATCGGTGGTCACCAATACACTCGGTTTGACCTAGAAGGCATTTCATCTAGCATCTAGGCTACACCTAGGACTCGACGAGTCTCGCCTTGACCAAACCCTAATTTGGCTAAACGATTGTCGACTGTTGTGTCGTGGTTGTGTTTCAGCATCATGTACGTTACAGGCATCCTTCATCTCGATGCTAGGGCACGATAACGGCTCGGAGTGTCACGACGATGTCATATGGTCAACGACGTCGACGCGGCTCATGGTGGAGCATCACGAGCACGCACGGACAGGCCAACGTGATACAAACGATAAAGGAGGTCAACTTAGGGACTCCTATAGGAATGATATCAATGCGGAAACTGGATGTACGACTTGACGACACATGAGTAACCTTAGCGATCACGACGAACGGACGTCGGTGACATCAAGCAAGGTATTTCAGGGTAAGGCTCACCTTGTATGCATTTCGCCGAACATCTTGGTGTGTACTAGAGTTCCATCGCGTCATCACCATTCAAAGGGTATCTTGGCACTTGGGCTTGTCAGTTGCAACCTCATTCTACCCCTGCATCACAGACCAGTTGTACACATCAACAAAGTTGGTTCTTTCCTCTTGAACATTTTATCGAACACCTAGGCTGCAGCTCTGTCCCAACTAACCTTTGCACAAATCAGAGCTAACCTTGAGCCAATTGTCGTCGCCGTTGTGTCAACGACGTGTTCTTGCATCTCACACATCTCACAGGTCACTCGCTTCACTGGTTGGGTGCAGCCATGGCGCGGAACGGGGCGACGATGCCGGGTGTCGACCACCGGTTGAGGTGTTGGACAGCGTCGACATCGCGGGCGCGGTAGTGGACGGACAGGGAGCAGGGCGGCGTGCGTTGGAGCTGGGGAGACACGAGCAGTGGTGGGCATCCGTCGCCGTTGATGGTGCAGCGCGGCAAGGTGCGGGACGACGTGCATCCGCGGCGCGCGCGACTGGCATGGCGTGGCGCTGCAGCACTGGAGGAAGGGAGGGGCAGGGACGCGAGCCGGGGCAAGGTGGTGCGCCGGCGTGGTCAGGCGAGCGGGCGGACCGGCGGTGAAGTGTTGGGGCGACACCCGCGGTGGTCGGGAGGCAAGCCGACGGGAGCGGCGCGAACAGAACTGGCGAGGAGGAGGCGCGACAGAGCTGGAAGGCGGTGTGCGCGCCGGGCGGATGAGCGGGGTTGGGCTAGCGGCAGGCGACCGGACGCAGAGGAGGCGCACGGGGCAGCGGACCTGGAGGTGGCGGCGCGAGTTGCCGTGGGGGCGGGGTAAGCCGGCGGCCAGGCGAGGAGGAGGCGCGGCGCTCCGTGGCGCTGGCGGCGGAAGCCGGTGGCCGGATGGCGGTCGGGAGATGGAGCGCGTGGGAGCGGCGCGATATCGCGGCCAGGCCGAGCGGCGGCCGGCATGGGGCGGTCGAGCGCGGGGGTGCGCGGGCGCGCGACGGCCGGGAGAAGGAGGAGGCACGGGGTCGGTTGGGAGTCGGGCGCGTTATGGATAGGAACCGGGAGATGAAGAAACGAATTTGGTTTTGTGCCCATGAGGATAGACATGACATGTGGGCCCCATTTTTCCCCTTCTCCTTATCCTCTTCATTTTCAGATGCAAAATATCTCATCCATTGAGCAGCTTACCAGTGGGGCCCACCCTTTTCCTAGTACTGAGGATAAGTATGACATGTGGGTCCCACTCTCTTCTTCCTTCTCTTTTCAAAATTCAAATGGAGCTAGCAAACAAGCTTCAAAAAAATAGTCAACTTTGGCCCAGTGACTAAATAAAATGTGGAGAATTTTATGGTGCAATCAGATTTCAAAACTGAGCAAGTTGAATTTGAACTCAGATTTGAATTTGAATTCAAGTGGTGATACTTGACTCAAGGAAATAAATAGTAGATTAGGTTCAAAAATCCTGAAACTTTGAAGTTAACCTTTTTGAACCATAAGGGACCTCAGGAAAAATTTGGAGTTGATTTGGACAAGGTTGAGCACAAAGTTTAAATTTAAAGTCGACGTTGGCTAAACTCTCAGTACGTGTCCAATAAATGGAAAACGTGCTTCAAAAATTTTGAAACTTTACCGAGAGTCTAATTGGAATATTAGAAGGTCATGGAAAAATTTACGGCCTGAGATTTGAATATTTTTGGATGTCCCATTTTAGGGTTGGAATAATTCCTTTTTCTTTCTCTCTATTTTGTTTTCTTTTCTCCTTTAATTTTTCATTGAAAATGTGAATACTTGGAAATTAAGGATTCTTCACCTTAAGTTCCATTCCACATCAGCAACCATGTTCTATATGTAAAGTTTTAACAAGTCCCTATTTTTAGTGAACATAGTTTAACTCATAGGGCTCATGTGAGTTTGGATTTCCAAATCTATTTTCAAAATTTTTAAGTTCGCATTTTTGCGTTTTTGTTCTTCCGAAAAACGGGCTTTTACAATCCTTCCCCCTTAAAGGAATCTCGTCCCGAGATTCTAACAGGTAGAATAACAGAACGATGAGGGAATGATCCGTAAAAGAGGGTCATTGACTAAGGAAAATGGCAATGCCCTTAAAAACTTGGGTTCTACGAAATAGTGATTATCTTTAGGCATCTTAAGAAATTCCAAAGTCTGCTTTAGGAGATTCCAGTCTTTAGGTTGATAACCTTGACAGGATGCTCGACATGACAATATCACATCGTAAAACTTTCATGTCTGTTACTGATCCTTTATTGTTGTACTCTTGCACTGATATGACATCTTGTCCTGTCCTAGTCTTGATTTGAAGAATTTGCACTTGTTCTTTGCTTCTCTAGGTCACCTTGATAGTTTGAAACTTTTCTTGCATTGATTCTTGGTTGCTTGCTTGGTTTTGCATAGGTCCTTTCAACTTAATGTGGTATTTCCCTTGATATGAGTTAAGATGGTTTACGAGGTTAAACAACAATCATTAACCTCGTTTGATGTTTAGTCAACCATAGGATTCCTTAGCCGTAGCATAAGAGTAGCAAGACACTCAACACTCTTATGTAATCAAAACAGCAGGAATATTGAAGATATGACGACTACAAGGTTTCTGGGTATATCAACGTCTTCAAACAATAGAAGCAGAAGATGAAGACCTTTTTGCGGTGGCACATGAGGATGTAAGGATTCAGTATCCTCATATGTTTCAACACAGCAAAGAACTCAATCATATGGTAACTATAAGGTAATTAGTATAGCAAGGTTACCATATAACGACATAAGACCTTAGATGAACCCAAAGAGTTTAACGAGGTTGACAATCGGACGGTATCCTCGCGGGGAAGGAGATTTCATGGATTTTACAAGGTTGATCATCAAACTGATGACCACTCAATGACGAACGGTATAGTTGCAACAATCACGGTACTTGAACCTAAACAAGTCAAGGATGGAAGTTCAAGTGTTTGTTTAGTTGTAAGGGAGGTTGAGTGATCGGTTGCCCAGGTATCACTCAATACAAAGAAGATCAACAATGTAAGAAGTCAAATGAATATAGCGAAATGATCATAGTCATTAGACACCTTAGAAATGTTTGAATGGGGTACACAGTCTTGCTCTAAATTTTAGTATTATCATGCATTCCATTTTGGGTGTTACATTGGTAATGCCTCATGATGCATCATATGTTGTATGGTGCAATGAATATGCATATGGTATGGTGCAAATGATGCATATGTATGGTGCAAATGATGCAGATGTATGATGCAACTGGTGCACATGCATGGTGCAGTAGCTTTTATAGTTTGAGCAAGATTAAATAACCACACCCACAAAACTCAAGTACTGTCTGATGATTTGCAAGGATTGGAAACCGTGGCCGTGAAAGACACTCAATGAGTAGTGTTGCTTTCATGACTCGACCACAATTAAGGAATTCATAACAGAACGATTGACAAGGAATGTGGGAAATATACCACGTTACCTCGACCTTTCGAAAGCTTGTTCATGTTCTACTCAACTTGATTGTATCTTCATCAGGAGAAAAACAACTAACTATAGGTCTCTAGTGATGCTTCACTTAACCTTCGCTTCGATCTGGCAAGAGGAACTGATATCTTTAGTGATCATTTTAGTGAATTGGAAGTCACACTTCTTCCTTGAGTAACTCAATCTGGTGGTGGATGTTGGATCCTCTTGAAGATGTAATCTTACTTGATCGTCTTCTTGTTGACACGACTCGTTGTAACCAAGGTTGATGGTTGAATACCACCATTACTTGAGTGCTCGCCTTCCCCCTTAAAGTTCCAAACCAGGATGTTGAAGCGTACTCCAAATAATCCTTCTGGGAAGACGAGATGCAACTCGAGTAATTGCGATCTGCGTTCAACATCACAAGATGTGATGTGGCAAGTCACATAAATCAGACACTAGTATGCCTATCCAAGGGAAAAGGCTTCGAATGAGTTTAACACTCCATTCGACCTGGTAAATAGTTAAATCCCAACTCTTGGTCAGTTATAACATTCCTCGAGTTAAAATCGAGAACCGAATGCCTAACAAAAACCAAAAGTTCAAACTGGCCAGACTATGGTGACAAATGACCAGTCTGGACGTAAACTCGATTTTGATCCAGTTAATGGTAAAATCAGATCTTGAGGTGAATAACAAAGTTAAAGTACACATCAATACATTTCCAAAAAGTATTGGTTTGCCTCTAGATCATCTCTGGTTTGCGAGTTATGCTATTTTAAAGTCAGCAGAATTTTTCTGCACTTTCAGCAGAACCTGCTTAAGAAGTAACAGTTTTGATCTAAAGTTTTCGGGCTGTTCTGATGGAAATCTGGAAATATTCTTATTGACGAAGTTGTAGCCAGTGTAATAAGATTTTCATAATGTACTTACTTGTCTTCATATCAGCTCTGGTTCAAAAGATATGAATTTTTGAAGTTGGGTAAAATTTCAGCATTCAGAATTGAATTCAGTTCAGATTGACCACTCTGTATTCAAACTCGATTTGGAAAAAGTAGACGACAGATTCAGGTCTGGAGCCAATTGCAAAAATTGTAGCTGACTCTCTAACCTCTCCAACGGTTACTCGCGTGACTCCATTGGATCAAAGGTCTGCGAGTCATGGATTAAATTCAGAGGCGTACAGATTGCTGTCCAGTTTGGGTATGTCTGGACAGTCTCTGCAATTATCCAAATTTCACCCCTTTAGAAAAGGATTCTGGTCTGGTGTTCAACAGAAAACATGTAGAGGACTTCCATATCTTTCTAAAGAGTATTTACTTGCCCTCGTAGCATTTCTGGTTGAGAAGATACGGCATTTGCAAGTTGACAGTTTTTCTGAGAATTTGGACAGCACCTCCTTTGTTTAAGGCTGATTTTGTCCACAATTTTCAGATATACAAACATCAACATTTGCAAAAATAATACATAGAAAACTTGTTGCATACATTCTCAAGATTCCAGAAATGTAAAATACGAATCCATTCGACAATTCTACTAGGAATTATAATCGAAACAGTAACTGAATAGGTAACGGTCCATATTCTGAACTGTTTTGACACCTTAAACGATACTTCAATTTAGACTTGGTTATTGCGAGTTTTAGCCTTCGTGTTGATTAGGAAGTTGGTAGAGGACTATTTAAGCTTTCCAGGCATGTATAAACATGCATAGTTTGCATTTCTAGTTTAAGAGTTATGTCCGTTCAAAGTTCAGAATTTTTCTGACTGTTTCAGATAGCACCTATATACATGTATTATTTTCAACTCTGTTTTCTAATTAGTTATAAGCTGAATTTGAGGTATCACTGAATAACAAAGTTGTAGAATAGCTTTTCCACTTTCCAGAAATGTATCATAATGGAATAGAAGAGCTTTCTCCAAAGAAATATGACAAAAATTCAGATGCTGGTCCGTGTAGTTTCAGAACAGCAGCTGCTGTGATAATGGGGCATTTTCATCACCATAAAAGCATCTTTTGGCTTGGAGGTCAATAGGAAACTATTAGAAGACTCCAAAAGCTTTTCAAAAAGTATTCACTTGCCTCCAAAGCCCTCCAGGTTGAAGAGATATGGAATTTCAAAGTCAGGTCAATTCTGTTCGAAAACAGAACTCATCGGCTTCGAAACACAAGAATTCGGGAACAAACTCAAATTTTGAAACTTAGCTCAAAACTCAAGTCCGATGGCTAGAACTTGATTCGCAACTAATCATTTCCTTTAGAACCAAATGGAATCTTAAAAGAGACTTGACGACCTTCTTATCCATAGCATATCACTATGGATCTTCAAACTTAACCAAAGTCTTACTCCGGCGAAGTCGAGCTAAACTCTCGCCAGGAGCAAAGGACTTTGGTTCACCTACTCTTGAAAAGAAACATTTTACTTCGTCCACAAGATATCAGCAACTGATACTTGGACTTAATATGAATATGAAGCCATTTCTCTCGTGGGGGATGGTCAAAGTATCAATTGTGATACTGATGGTACTACGTGCCTTACCAAAAGAAAAGTCTAACCCGATACATCCGGATACGTCTATAGGTGGTCCTAATATCGATCACTCGCAAACGTATTCTACACGGGTCGCTACCGGAGTTAGTGTACCTGTAGAAGACAAACAATCCCCTTTCACACCTTCACACCTCAAGGGCGGCACGGGGAAACACGACAGGCAGTCACAATAATATATATGAAAGTAAATGCATACGACTCTGGTGTGAGTCGCCCTCGAGCGAGGTCATGTCTCGAGGTACATGGCTGTAAATACGTCTGTACAGCAAAGACTCCCGTACGAACCGGCTTATACACGCTCGGGCATACGTGTTTCGCATGATCCCATAGAACATGAATAGTTCTAGAGATGCATACTATCAGGTTATACACCACCCGACGGGGGCTCCCACTAATTTTGTGTCACGCTGGGGTACCGCGTGTCATATGTTCTCAGAAACATGGAAAGTTTCAAAGACTCATATTGACTTTCCGTGCTAAGCCACGGAAGTTTCACATACCATATCTTGTATGCAGAGTTTACCGAGATTGATCCGCTCTCGGCGGCGTACCTTACCTCTTACCTTGAAGACAGAGCGTCGTTACAGAATAATATAACAAGTTAGTTCACCACCTTTATAACTTATACTAGTAATAGTCCTTAATAGGCATATAGCTAATCCTCACTCGACTACTTCGGAGTTTTCGAAAATAGGCTCTTTTCGAGCGTGCTATTCCCAATGAAGCTCTGATACCATGTCTGTGGGGACCGGAGTCCACACATCCGAGGATCTCATTGGGTGGTACCGTGCGATGCGGCACCTAACAGCACACACAAAAAGGATACCAAAACATATAAAGTTTTCATTTCATAATAAGAAGAGTTTACAAAAGAGTGTACAATAGAAGTACACACGCAGCGGAAAATACATACTCATAATCTCACCTAACTAAGCAGGAGAGAAGACGTCCATGCCCTAGGACGATTCTCACTAGCAACACGAAGAACTTACAGCAGCGGCGTGGCTCACATGAGATTTATCTCGACACCTCGAGTCTCATGTACAACCTGAACAGCAGAAATAAAACTAATACCTACAAAAATCATTAAAGCGCAAACGTGAGCATAAGGCTCAGCAAGACTTAACCGTCTCACTAGACAGATGCAAGGGACACTAAACATAGGTAAGGTGAAGCATAAATGACTCGCCTACAAGTTGATCCTTATAATCAAGTTTTAAGTAGCAAATGACATTCTCCAAGCACGGCACATCATGGGTTTCACAATCAAACAAGAAACGCTTTACCGATGATATGACATGCTCAGAGCACATAATGCTATTACAGCTAAAGTATGGGGAAATTGTAAACTTTTAATTATACTATCTCTAAATCATACAAGGTTGCAAAATACTTATAAATCAATACAATATGAATTTCTGACTTCTTTAGTATTTACTACGTCACCGCTCAGTGAACAAGTGGTACTCTATTACTGCGAGGGACAGTGATTGCAATCAGGACACACCCGGACAACACGACACATACATCGTTCGGAAGTGTCAGCGAGCACACCTGTACCTACATAACACTTCAGTACTATGCGTATATGGCCACCTTTCACAAGAAACTCAAATGCTGAGCCCGTCTCACCTCCGCAAACAGAAGGTCTCCGCACGGAACACCTCATGTGTCCGCCGACCGATTTACACCTTACTGTCCTCAACCCACCCCTATCGATGGTGAGTTAATGGGTCTCAACATCCCAGTTGTCAAGTTACATCAGTTTATTGGATTCCATATGTCCATTATATTGCCGGTACAATTCAAGCTTGTCCGAAGGGGCTGCATACGGACGGGCCTTAATCGACACAGGCAGGGCTATGCGACCGAGACTCAATTCTCGCCGCTTCCTATCCATTCCCTGCCCGGTCTCAATTTCATTATAATAAGCCATTTGCTATTCAACCAATCCTGTGAAATACATCTCTCGCGAGTAGATTCCAACTACTCGACTTCTACCGGATTTCCTATGCATTAGCAAAGCAGTTACTACAGGTCAAACTGTAACTCGTGCCAAATAAACCCTGGGATTTTTTGTCATGCATGTGGAGTATCATTCACCCTAAACGTAATGCACAATTCATATACTACTCATCATAGTGATAAAGCAAAAGTTTATAAACGACTTAAATGCAAACCGGGGCTTGCCTTAGTTTGCGACTGAACAAATGTCAATTGTTAGGGCTTGATCTTCCTCCGGAGGACCTGCCATGGAACCTCAGTGGAAACACCTTGGCCTTCTCCTCCAAGTGAAGCTTCTTGTCGATCACCTATCAGCACGTTCCTATCGACATGATATGCATATAGGTAATTAAGTAATTAAGTAATTTAAGAAAAGACTCCACGGGGTTGTGTAAACTCTAAGAATGAGTAGTTCAACTAGGAAGGACAAATATGCCTTTGTTGTGTGAATGAACAAAGGATGAAGTCAAGTGGTCATAGTAGTATCGAGATGTGAATTGAAAGGTGCAATGTAAGCACACATTGCAACTTGGCACTCAACACTCGACGCTATGCCACTCAAGGACGATACAGTTGAATGGTGTGAAAGTGTTGGACTGGTAGGGTAAGGATGACCTACGAGTCAAGGTGGCATAGTAGTGTCGAGATAAGCACTGAAAGGTGCAATGTAATGACACATCGCAATTTAGCACTCGACACTTGGAGCTATGTCGCCCAAAGAGTGATAAGGTAGAATGGTGAAGAAGCATTACTGGACTGTGTGATGTAAGGAAGACTAAGTGATCAAGATGGAGCATTGAAAGCTTAAGGCATGAGTGAACTGTGCAACAAGAGGTTGTGACTTAGAAGTCGACCAATGAAGTTACACAAACTCATTAAGGAGTAAACCTAATTACGTGACAAGTGTGATCGCAGGGTCCTGATAAGGATGAACCAGGATGAAACCCTAGCGACACTTGGGAGTGAAGTGAGGTCAACATTCTTTGGACTTAAGACATCATAACGAGCCTTGTTAACCTGACGTGAGTACTGAGACAACGTTTAAATGACCTTTAGGTAAAGTAGTTTCTACGGCAAGCTTCTCGAGCATCGTTCAAGTGCTTACGTGACACTATTGCAGTGTCCTTTGCAAGATTGTCCAGATGAGCTCGATGAACTCCTGGAACTCGAACATGATGCGAGACCTTGTCGTGACGGTCATGCTTCGCCATCTCGAGAAGATCGTCTTAGTGGCGTCCACAACAACCCGGGCTCATCAAAGGGGTGAGCGGAATCTCGAACACCACCTTGTGAGTCTTAAGGCTAGTGATGTCGACTCGGTTGTTGATAAGCGACTCGACGAACCTGCCGTCAATGAAATGGCACACCTAGTTAACCAATCCTGTGATCGGCTACGGAACATCCTCGACACAACCAATGAACTCTTATCCAAGGTTCCACTTGGACTAGTTCTCCTCGTCGGTCGCAACGTTCTCGCAGTATTCTACCATAGGTCATCGGTGGTCACCAATACACTCGGTTTGACCTAGAAGGCATTTCATCTAGCATCTAGGCTACACCTAGGACTCGACGAGTCTCGCCTTGACCAAACCCTAATTTGGCTAAACGATTGTCGACTGTTGTGTCGTGGTTGTGTTTCAGCATCATGTACGTTACAGGCATCCTTCATCTCGATGCTAGGGCACGATAACGGCTCGGAGTGTCACGACGATGTCATATGGTCAACGACGTCGACGCGGCTCATGGTGGAGCATCACGAGCACGCACGGACAGGCCAACGTGATACAAACGATAAAGGAGGTCAACTTAGGGACTCCTATAGGAATGATATCAATGCGGAAACTGGATGTACGACTTGACGACACATGAGTAACCTTAGCGATCACGACGAACGGACGTCGGTGACATCAAGCAAGGTATTTCAGGGTAAGGCTCACCTTGTATGCATTTCGCCGAACATCTTGGTGTGTACTAGAGTTCCATCGCGTCATCACCATTCAAAGGGTATCTTGGCACTTGGGCTTGTCAGTTGCAACCTCATTCTACCCCTGCATCACAGACCAGTTCTACACATCAACAAAGTTGGTTCTTTCCTCTTGAACATTTTATCGAACACCTAGGCTGCAGCTCTGTCCCAACTAACCTTTGCACAAATCAGAGCTAACCTTGAGCCAATTGTCGTCGCCGTTGTGTCAACGACGTGCTCTTGCATCTCACACATCTCACAGGTCACTCGCTTCGCTGGTTGGGTGCAGCCATGGCGCGGAACGGGGCGACGATGCCGGGTGTCGACCACCGGTTGAGGTGTTGGACAGCGTCGACGTCGTGGGCGCGGTCGCGGACGGACAGGGAGCAGGGCGGCGTGCGTTGGCGCTGGGGAGACACGAGCAGTGGTGGGCATCCGTCGCCGTTGATGGTGCAGCGCGGCAAGGTGCGGGACGACGTGCATCCGCGGCGCGCGCGACTGGCATGGCGTGGCGCTGCAGCACTGGAGGAAGGGAGGGGCAGGGACGCGAGCCGGGGCAAGGTGGTGCGCCGGCGTGGTCAGGCGAGCGGGCGGACTGGCGGTGAAGTGTTGGGGCGACGCCCGCGATGGTCGGGAGGCAAGCCGACGGGAGCGGCGCGAACAGAACTGGCGAGGAGGAGGCGCGACGGAGCTGGAAGGCGGTGTGCGCGCCGGGCGGATGAGCGGGGTTGGGCTAGCGGCAGGCGACCGGACGCAGAGGAGGCGCACGGGGCAGCGGACCTGGAGGTGGCGGCGCGAGTTGCCGTGGGGGCGGGGTAAGCCGGCGGCCAGGCGAGGAGGAGGCGCGGCGCTCCGTGGCGCTGGCGGCGGAAGCCGGTGGCCGGATGGCGGTCGGGAGATGGAGCGCGTGGGAGCGGCGCGATATCGCGGCCAGGCCGAGCGGCGGCCGGCATGGGGCGGTCGAGCGCGGGGGTGCGCGGGCGCGCGACGGCCGGGAGAAGGAGGAGGCACGAGGTCGGTTGGGAGTCGGGCGCGTTATGGATAGGAACCGGGAGATGAAGAAACGAATTTGGTTTTGTGCCCATGAGGATAGACATGACATGTGGGCCCCATTTTCCCCTTCTCCTTATCCTCTTCATTTTCAGATGCAAAATATCTCATCCATTGAGCAGCTTACCAGTGGGGCCCACCCTTTTCCTAGTACTGAGGATAAGTATGACATGTGGGTCCCACTCTCTTCTTCCTTCTCTTTTCAAAATTCAAATGGAGCTAGCAAACAAGCTTCAAAAAAATAGTCAACTTTGGCCCAGTGACTAAATAAAATGTGGAGAATTTTATGGTGCAATCAGATTTCAAAACTGAGCAAGTTGAATTTGAACTCAGATTTGAATTTGAATTCAAGTGGTGATACTTGACTCAAGGAAATAAATAGTAGATTAGGTTCAAAAATCCTGAAACTTTGAAGTTAACCTTTTTGAACCATAAGGGACCTCAGGAAAAATTTGGAGTTGATTTGGACAAGGTTGAGCACAAAGTTTAAATTTAAAGTCGACGTTGGCTAAACTCTCAGTACGTGTCCAATAAATGGAAAACGTGCTTCAAAAATTTTGAAACTTTACCGAGAGTCTAATTGGAATATTAGAAGGTCATGGAAAAATTTACGGCCTGAGATTTGAATATTTTTGGATGTTCCATTTTAGGGTTGGAATAATTCCTTTTTCTTTCTCTCTATTTTGTTTTCTTTTCTCCTTTAATTTTTCATTGAAAATGTGAATACTTGGAAATTAAGGATTCTTCACCTTAAGTTCCATTCCACATCAGCAACCATGTTCTATATGTAAAGTTTTAACAAGTCCCTATTTTTAGTGAACATAGTTTAACTCATAGGGCTCATGTGAGTTTGGATTTCCAAATCTATTTTCAAAATTTTTAAGTTCGCATTTTTGCGTTTTTGTTCTTCCGAAAAACGGGCTTTTACAACAACATGGGACGTAGTATTCTCTCTTTTCCACAATAATATTTTGGACACAACAAAATATTGTCCTAAATGATAATTATTGTGGAAAGGAAAGAGTTTCTTCGAAAGAGGCCATGGCCTTATATTATAAGCAAGAAAGAGTGTTGACAAGATTTTACAGAGCAGGAGGTGGTTGTAACAGAGCCGCTAGATGGCTACAGCCAACTGAGGACCAAAGTTTTAGCTCTTCCTGGATGGCGTGAACAATCGCTTGGATTGAACGTTCTTGTGCCTTAAAAATTCGTGCATTCCTTTCCTTCTAGACTTCCAAATTACTGCTAGCACTACTGATTGAATTCCCTTGGCACGCAATCTCCTCGCTGGAAGAGTAAGCCTGTCGTACCAACCCAGAACTCCTCCCTGCAGATTCCAGGAGCCCGGGTGCAAGGCGTTGTCTTTGATACAGATGCTGATGGATTCCCAGATTTTCCCTTACCACTTCGCAATGACAGAATAGGTGCGCATGTGTTTCCAGGTTTCTAAAACACAGGGCGCAGAAGTAGTTGTTGGGCCATTTTCACCTTTGGAGGCGGTCAGAAGTCCATAACCGCTGATGGAGCAGGAGCCAAACAAGAGACTTATACCGCGCTTGCGCCCACACCTTCCACGACTTTGCAGGTTGGATGAAGATTGTTGAACCTTCAAACTGAATGCTGTAAGCCGATTTTGCAGAATATGCACCTTTGGAGGCGGTCAGAAGTCCATAACCGCTGATGGAGCAGGAGCCAAACAAGAGACTTATACCGCGCTTGCGCCCACACCTTCCACAACTTTGCAGGTTGGATGAAGATTGTTGAACCTTCAAACTGAATGCTGTAAGCCGATTTTGCAGAATATACTCTAGAGGCGGTAAACTTCCAGGTAATGACATCTTGCTGATCCGGGGTCAGTGTAATGTTCAGTTGATGGATGAGGAACCAAAACCTGATGAAATCAACAAGTAGAGAAGGGGTTATATGTCTATGCAAGTCATACATCCAAGCGCCATTGGTGATGGCTTGCTGCACCATTTTCCGTTTCCCCCTGCTAGCCGCAAACAAGTCAGGGAACAAAGAGGCCGGGGATTGACCCTGCAACCAGCTTCACTGCCAGAATAAGGCAGTAGCACCGTTGCCAATTTGTACTGATGTTGCGAGAGCAAAGAGTGCAATGTCCGAGGCATCAATGGGAAGCTCCATACCATGCCATTGTCTGTTTCGGTGAGTCCAACTTAACCAGAGCCAGCGCAGCCTTAAGAATCGACTGAAGCACTGAAGATTTTTGAGACCCATACCACCATGGATTTGAGGGCGACAAACAGTGTCCCAATTGACTTTGCAGCTAGCCCCAGTGAGGCTGTTGCCTCCAGCCCATAAGAAACGCCGTCGTATCTTGTCTAGATCCTTAAGAAGTTTTTTGGGCGGTTTGATTAAGGTCAGCAGGTAAGTAGCTTGTGAGCTCAGGACCGAGGAACCAATTCCCTCCTTCCTCCGAAACCCAGAAGCCTTCCTTGCCATTGTGACATACGTTGGAGGGCTTTGTCATGCCAATCTTGGAAATGACTTCGTCGTAGCCGATGAGGGGACAGAGGAAGCCCTAAACATTTTATCGCACTACTACAAAAAGCATTTTTACAGGCGCCTCAAATTTTCAAACACAGTCGGTCCTTAAAAATATGCGACTGTGATGACAAATGATATAATAACCGCCTGTGATGAAAGAACAACACAGGCGGATTTTAAAGAACAACCGTCTGGGTAAATACATGATCTTCACAGGCGGTTCTTAATTAATAACCGCCTGTAATGCAATGAACTTCACAGGCTGATTTTAAGAAACAACCGCCTGGGTAAATACATGATCTTCATAGGCAGTTCTTAATTAATAACCACATGTAATGTAATGAACTTCACAGATGGTTCTTATTAACAACGACCTGAGAAGATCATGTATTTTCAGTGGCGGTCATTGTTTAAGAACCGTATGTAGTTGTTCAATTATCACAAGCGGTTTTCATTGAAATTACAGGGATGTAGTTGTTGCAATTATCACAATTGTATGTAGTCGTTGCAGGGAAAATTGTATTAGGAAAAAAACACAGATGAGCGGATACTAGTACAGTAATGCATTATAGGAAATGCTCGATCACCAGTAAGGCTGGCTTAATTGTGATAATACACCATTAAAGGCTTTACAATTGTTCAAAGATAATTTCTTTACACACTGAACAAAAATCATGCTACATTCATTGTAGATCGACGATGAAGCTCCCATCGATCAATCTAAATTGTACCGTCCTGCTTGCTCCCAAACACGTCTCTTATATTCCGCTGGATCCTGAAAATATTGACATTATTTAAATTAACAAATGTCGAAGGAGGAATGAATAACCTACATTGGTCACTAAGTCAAAGTGTCATCTAACCTTGATAAGTAGATTATAGCAATCATTTTCAACATCAGGCACAATTAGCTGATGTAGCAAACGCTGAACTTCAAGTAGTATAGTTTTGATTGTAAAAGCACTGCACCACCCCTACAAAATATAATTTAAGCAATATAAGAAACCAGTTCAAATAAGTTCGACAACAATTATAATTAATAATTACATGAACAAAATAGGTCTATCTTACAGTCTCTTGATCAAGAATCCCGATGCAGAGTGCTCCCGAACGATGGACATTTGGGTGGAAGAACCCAATTGGAAAGGCGCATCTTGGAGGCACCAAGGGATAGTCCTCAGAGAAGGAGATTGTCAGGGGGTAGTAACCATCTTCCCATTCAGTCCGCAAAAGAAATTTATTAATAGGAGGACGATGGTTAAACTCATATTGTGCTTGTTCTTCATGACTTACCCCTTCTTTACCGGGGACGATGCACTGCCACTTCAATAAATCTCCCGATTCAGGCTTCGCAGAGAAACCCTACGCAGAGAAATTGAAAATACCAAAAACAAACAAGACAAAAAAACAAACTACAGTTAAGTTCATCAGTCCATTACAGATACATATGTATATACAACCATGCGACCGGTGTGCCATATGTACATACATGGGGATGGTTCTTGTGCCACGCCAAGCGCTCCTCCTTCAATCGGCTACATGCCCGAGACATCATTATCTGAAAGACCAAACTTCCAAACTTCCAAATTATTGAGTCCAAATGCATATGTACACAAATGCAAAAGGACACAATCCATATACCAACACACAAAACTAGCAGCTTATAAAAATATAGAAAGAAAAAGGTAGCATGCAATGCATAGTAAGGAAACTATGCGAATTTACTTAGGTACCTCGTGGCGCGATGTGGGACTAGGCAGAGGCATGCCTCCGCGGGGTCTTTATATAGGCGTCAGTTTTTCATAGGCGGTTTTTAAATTTTTCACAGGCGGTTGGTACTTAATAACCGCTTGTGATGCTGCTAAGCTCCTGTCAAGCTAACCCCTACACAACAAGCTATTGTAGATGCAAGTAACACCCGTGGCTCATCATTTGAATTGTTGAAAGCATCAATTTGAAGCCCGACGATCCTTGGAAGGATTTTCCCATCCATTTGAACGGTTTCTTTCCCTCCTGTCCATTTGAAAACTTAGGAAGATGCTCCTTTCTCAGTTTTAATGCCTAAATATATTGACTAAAAGTCAGTACCCACTTTCTTAGTACTTCACACAAGTGAGTAAGCGAACAACTTCAATCACAAATCTTGTTTTTACACTTTCATAGGGATTTAATATTAATCTTTTAAGCATAGATTTATCAAATAAGTGAAGCTTCCTTATCACACATGTTAATGGCAGTTATAAGTGAAGAATGTGTCGAAGCTAACGAAATCTGAATCGGACTGAAGATAAAGAGATCCTGCATGAGTGGCAATGTCCAAGTTAAACAGCGTGAAGCTATGATGACAACCTCCAACAACATGAAAAGTGATGCCAAAGTTATGCTTGCATCAACCAAGGCATGTTGTGAGGGTATAACACTTGTTAGGGCAAGCATAACCTTGGCCAAAATCAGAAATAACGCCACCATGGATTACTCTAAAGCTACCATGGATTACTCTGAAGTTTTCTCTGTGCGTACTCGCTAAACTTCAGAGTAATCCATGGCGCCTTCAGAGTAATCAACAGTGGCGTTATTTCTAATTTTTGCCAAGGTTATGCTTGCCCCAACAAGTGTTATACCCTCACAACATGCCATGGTTGATGCAAGCATAACCTTGACATCACTTTTCATGTTGTTGAAGGCTGTCATCATAGCTTCATGTTGTCTAACCTGGACATTGTCAATCATATGCAACATCTCTCTGTCTTCAATGCCGTTGAGATTTCGTTAGCTTCAACACACCCTTCCCTTGTAACTGTCATTAACATGTCTGATGAGGAAGCTTCACTTATTGATAAATCTATGCTTGAAAGATTAAGGTCAAATTCCTATGAAAATGGTACAAACAAGATTTGTAATTGAAGTTGTACATTTTGTCGCTTGTGTAAAGCACTAAGAGAGATGGTACTGATTTGTAGTCAATATATTCAGCCATTAGAACTGATAAAGTAGCATCTTCGTAAGTTGTCAAAATGGAGAGAAGAGAAATAAATCTTGCAGGGCTTGTTTGGGTGTACTCCTATCCAAACAAGCCCTCAAATGGACGGGAAGTATCGTCAGACTTCAATTGAAGCTTTTAACAATCCAAATGATGAGTCTCGGGTGTTACTTGCATCTACAAGAGCTTGCTGTGAAGGGATTAGCTTGACAGGAGCTCGAAATAGAAGCTGAATTTAATAATGTTCAAAACATGCTATCTAAAGCTGAAATTGAACATTGTTCTAAGTTAATTTCAGAAGATACAAATATATACAATATATATCATCTCGCATTGCTATATACATTTTTTCCAGCATTGACATCTTCTCGCATATAGGGTTTCAAATTCTTTTTAATGCTTCTCTCTACGCGCTTGATGTTTTCTGGTTCGGTGAAAAGGTACATCTCTTCATACTGATTATATTCCTCTTCATTATCTCCCACATTCTCAACCCCAACAAGATTTTGCTTTCCAGAAACAACTACATGCAACTTCTCAGTTTCTGGATCTTGAACATAACTTGTGCAACATTATCAGCGAGAACCCACATGTCGTTTTTGTAACCCACTTTATTCAAGTCTACCAGTGTCAGCCCGTAATTGTTCACTTTCAAACCATCAGGATGTTTGACCCATTGGCACTTAAATACGGGCATTACCATTCTTTCGCCATAATCGAGTTCCCATATTTTCTCTATGAACCCGAAGTATGTGGTCTTCTGCCCTTATGAATCATAAGCCTCAATACGAACACCACTATTTTGTGCAACACTCTTACCGTCTTTTTCTTTAGTGTAAAATGTGTAACCATTGATGTCATATGCTTGCCATGATGTCACCAAAGCAGATGGGCCAGAAGTTAACTTCTTCATTGTTGCCTCTTCTATAGTGTTTCCGTATGATATATTTTTGTCCATTAACCATTCAGTGAAACATCTTCTGTGCTCTTTCATGATCCAGTCCTCTGTGCTGTCTTGGTTTTTATCATGAAGCTCAATTTGGTGTTCCTCGATGTACGGCTCAACTATTGTGAGCAGTTGTAGTACACCAAAATGTGCACGGTGTACATTCTTGTAATCTTGAACAATAAAAGTTTTCTTACCCACTTTGCCTCTCCCACGTAGTCTACCCTCATGTACCGGTATAGGCACACCTATCGATTTTCCATCTTTGATGTAATCAGCGCAACCCTCAATCACTTCTTCAGTGGTGTATCCTTCCATAATTGAACCCTCTGGGTGAGCACGGTTCCGCACATAACCTTTTAATACTCCTAAATATCTCTCCAACGAAAACATATGATGTAAATATAGTGGCCCCAATGCTTTTATCTGATCAACAAGATATATGATTAGGTGTACTTGCATATCAAAAAAGGATGGTGGGAAACACATCTCAAGCTTGCACATTGTCTCGACTATGTATGTTTTCAGATAGTCTAAATCTTCACGTGCTATCACCTTTTGCGATACTGCATTGAAGAAGTAACACAAACATGTGATGACAACTTTTATATGCTCAGGTTTGATTACTCTTATTGCAATTGCAAGGAAAACTGTCATCATCATGTGACAGTCGTGAGAATTATAACCGAATAAAGACAAGTCTTTCATCGAGACTAGTTTGCGGATATTGGATGAGAAACTCGTGGGCACTTTGATCCCACGCAAGCATTCGCAAATTGTTTTTTTCTCTTCTAGCGTCAAGTTGTAGCTGGCTGGGGGAAGGTAATGCTTCCCGTTTGACTTTTCTACTGGATGAAGCTCTGGTCTCAAATCAAGATTTACTAGGTCCATACGTGAATTTAAACCGTCCTTTGTTTTCCTCGGCATGTCCAGCAAGGTCCCAATGATGCTGTCAAATACATTCTTTGTAACGTGCATCAAATCAATACTATGGCAAAATTCCAGATTCTTCCAATATGGAAGATACTTGAAAAACATTGATTGTTTCTTGAAAGCCATATCAGTTGTATCATCCGAAGATGTACTTTTCTTTCTCTTAATTTCTTTACTATTTTTTCCCTTACCGAAAGCAATATGAATGTTCTTGACCATTTCAAACACAAGTTTTCCACTGTAAGGTTTCGGTGCAGTAACTTTTTCGATTTTTTTATCAAATTGTTCTTTCATCTTCCTATACTTATGTGTATCTGTCAAGAACCGTCGACGTCTCATGTACACCGTCTTTCTGGATGAAGTGAGGTATAGAAATCCAGTTGTAAGGATCGAAACGCCCAAGAGGGGGGGGGTGAATTGGGCTTTTTCAAATTTTTAAGGCAATTTAAAAACTTTATTTGTTAAGCCCAATTCCCTATGCAAGTCAACTACGCAATCAAGAGAGTTAAGTGCGGAATAGTAAAACATAATCGTAAAGGGGTAGGGAGAGGAATGCAAACGCTCGAAGACGCGGAGACACGGCGATTTTTCCCGTGGTTCGGTAAGATCACTAGGATCTTCCTACATCCACGTTGTGGCACCCACCAAAGGGTATTGCCACTCCCAAGTCACCAAGACGAGGGAATCCACTAACTTTCTCCGTTCGCCATCTCCGGCAAGGTGGAGCTCAAGCCTTGTACAACTTCGATCCTCCGGGCTTCCACAATTGTCTCGGCAAGCTCCGGAGCAATCTCTCTACTCTCCTCTTGATACAAGGTGAATGCAATCACCAAGAATGCACTCCCTCACGGCTCTCACTGGTCTAGAGACTCCACTCACCCAGAGAGGACGCACACAAGCTTCTCTCTAGCTAGGTCTAGCCTATATCTTGAGGTGTAGATAGACGGAAAGGGTGTGTAAATGATTGTTCTAGGTCTTGGACACTTGAGGATGTGTAGGCATGCTCTGGTTGTCAAGTGTTATTGAAATGACTGGTGGAAGGGGGTTAAATAGCCAGCCCAACTGAATTAGCCATTGAAAAAGTTGGCTGATTACTTTTTCTGTGTACATCGGATGATCCGATGACCACCTTTTCTGAGCATCGGTGTAATTAGATTAGCTGACATCACTGTGTCAGAAGTGACCGTTATTCGACCGATGCTACCCCTTCTCAATCATCGGATGATCCGGTGAGCTTTGTCTTCAGATTTGGTCCAGAAATAATGTTTCTGTTGAATTAGACCGATGTCCACTTTGCTTCTGCATCGGATGATCCGGTGAGTGTTTCTCCAGAATTGTTGAGACAAATTAATCTTTCTGTTGAACTTCACCGATGTCCACTTGTCTCTAGCATCGGATGATCCGGTGTGCACTTCATTCTGAGGTCTTCTTCTTCTGTTGAGCCCCAATCGACCGATGTGTGCATTTTCCAGACCATCGGACGATCCGGTGAGTGTAATTTGTTTGCTTCGAGTTGAACTTTTAGAAGCTTCTCGAGTGACCTCTTTGACACTTGTTGCAAATAATATTCTGATGAATATTGATCTTCTTGTGTTGCCAATTTTGATAGAATAGAGTCGTTGTGTGAGTTCTTCATTTAGCCTTCATGAGAATTGAATAACCCCCTTAGAATAGGTCGTTTGAGGGGTCTCCATTCGTATCCAATGAGTGGTAGATGATTTGAATAGATAGTCGTTAACGCTTGATGTGATATACGTGAAACCTTGCATCCACAAACTCATTAGTAATTACGAATGGTTGTCATTAATCACCAAAACCATACCTCACGGGGGCCTAGATGCTTTCAATCTCCCCCTTTTTGGTGATTGATGACAACACAATGAGTAGAGCATAGAAGTAAATGAATTTAATAACACAATGCTCATAAAGATTGTAACTGGAACAAAAAGCAACACAAGGAGCTCGAAGGCTCAAACAGTGATAAAATAAGACATGAAAGCACACTGGATTACAATAGAAGCAAATGACAATAAGTCCAAATAGATAAAGGTAAAACTCCCCAAACTCCCCCTAAGACCAAGACTGACTCCCCCTAAAGCTAAACACCCCCTGACTCTAACTCTTCTCCCCCTTTGGCATCAAGACACCAAAAAGGGAAGATGAGTACCTAGGACTCCGGAGCACTCGGGGCGACGGTGAAGCGGTCGACGTCGGCGGTGCTGTCGTCGGAGCTGCTCGAGGTGGAGGTCGCAGGTGCTGGTGCTGGAGCGGGAGGAGCTGGAGCTGCTGACGCTGCTGGGGGATCTGCTGGGACTGCTGGCGCTGCTGGGGGATCTGCTGGGACTCCTGGCGCTGCTGGGGGATCTGCTGGGACTGCTGGCGCCAGCGGAGAAGGTACTGCCAGTGGAGGTGAGAACTGGAATGGCACTGTCGAGGCTAGTAGAGGTGACATGCTGAAGCTTGGTATAGGCGACGCCGGTGCTGGAGCTGCAGTAGGTGCCAGTGGAGAAGCTGCTGGAGCCTGACCAAGACCCGGCTGCTGAGGCGGAAGGGCTATCCCGGTCTGCTGGTAGAGGTTGGTGATCAACCTCAGGATGCCCATCATCGCCTGCTGAGTCTGTTGCTGCTGGTCCAGGGTCCTCCGGTGCATCTGATCCACCAGGCTCGTGAAGCGGTCAGTGTCCTCTCGCCTCTGGCGGGCGATCTCCAACTGCATCTCCTGCTGCTGTCTCTGTAGCTCCGCGAGCCGCGCAGCCTGCTCCGCTCGGGCCTGCTTAGCTGCAAGCCTGTCCTGGCGCTGCTGCTCGACCATCTGCTGGAGCAGCGAGGTGAGCTCTGACGGCTGTGACACCTGAGCCTCGGACACTGGAGGTGGTGGGGCAGTCGAACCTCCCGTCTCCGCGTCGTGCTGCCTCGGAGAAGGAGGCGGAGGAGGGAAGTACTCCTCGACGCTGTCGCTGGTGTCGCTGTCCGACTAGACGTGTTCCAGTCCTCCACCCTGTGCCTCTGCCTGGGCGAGCGCCTCGTCCTCCTGGGCTAGCTCGGTCCAGTCCTCCTCGGAGAGTCGGGCTCTGACCTGTCGCTCGACTGGACGGCCAAGGCGGCGGTCTCCAGGAGTGGGCACTCGGTAGTGGCCGAACCGAGTGGCGTGGAGCTCTGTCAGAGGAGCAGTGGCTGGCGAGTCCTCAGGTGCCAGCAAGAACAGCAGACGGCAGATCCAATGCCCGTAGACCAACTGCCTCAACATCCCGACTCCGTCAGTGATCACGTCCTCCATCTCGCAGATTAAGATGTCCACGATATCAAATTCCATCCCGTTCATCACATTGAATAGGATGGTCTGCTGGAGGCTCGTGAAGCCCTCTAGGTAGCCGGACCTCGGTAGAAGGGTACGCCTGAGGATGTGGTGAACTGTCCGAGCAGCTGGAGTGAGTAGAGCTGGCACCCTCGGCTGGTCTGGCGTGAAAGGAGGGGTGAACAGACCTCTGATCTCCTCAAACGGCGGTGACACTCCCCCTGTCAGCGGCCTCCTCGGCGGGTCGGCTCCTCCGTAGACCACCTCGTGCAGACAAGTGAGGTGTGTGTCCACTCCAAGCAGCTGTGCCAGTCGCTCTCGAGACACGGTGTGTTGCTGCCCCAAAAACATGAAGTGGATCGAGCGCCGACCCTCTGAGATATAGAGAGTGGCGTAGAAGACTCGAACCCACTCCTCCACGTAAGCGCTCCTCTGGCGGGAGAGCAGCTCCACAAGGCCTCTGTACCTCTCGAAGAATGGCCTGATCCCGTGTCCAACTGCTGTTGCAAGCTGATTCCAGTCGATGTAAGTGTGCTGGAACAGCTTATGGCCCCGACGCCTGTACGTCTCGTACAGGGACGCCTGTGTCAGGGTCCAAAAGCGGGGATCAACCCTAGTGTCCCTGGGCTGCGGGAACCACTCCTCTGGCAACACTGTCCATCTGAGCTTCTTCAGTTGTTTTGCCTTGAACTTGCGATAGTCTGTAAGCCTGACATCCTCAACAACTCTGGCAGCGGTATCCATCTCGTAGATGGCCCTCTGGGCCTCTCTGTCCTCTGCGCGGTCGGCAGCAGTGGGGCGCTGACTCGCGGTGGAGGTCTGACCTCCCCCTCGGGTCCTGACGGTGCGCCGGCGAACCAGTGGCGTCACCGCAGTATCCTCCTCATCCTCAGAGTCGTCGGGCGGCACGGGCTGCACTGTGGGCCGCTGTTGCCTCTGTCGAGACTCGCGGAGCCGCAAGGAACCGCGATGGCCGCGCTCACGCTCCTCGGCGGCGCGAGTGGCCAACTCTGCCCGGCGAGCTTCCTTCGAGAGCTTTTGTTTCTTCGCTGCGGGCTCCTCGATGGCCTTGTCTTTTCCCTTGCGATCATGGCCCATCTTAGCGACGAAAAGGATCACGCGAACGATGAACGGCGACGTAGCGATCGGGATGATGTCGCGCGGTTCGTGGGAACCCTAGCGACGAAAGTCGTAGGGCTGCCGGCGGTGAGGTGGAGACACGACGAGGCGGCACACTGAAGAGGCGGCGGCGGCGGCGTGGTCTGAGGCGGCGGCGATGGAGGCGTGGCGGTGGCGACGCGGCGGCGGTGGAGGCGTGGCGGTGGCGACGCGGCGGCGGTGGAGGCGCAGCGGGGCGCGAGGAGGTGGCGGCGCGGCGGCGGCGCGAGGCGCGGCGGCGGCGGGAGGCGTGGCGGCGGCGCGAGGCGCGGTGGCGGCAGGAGGTGCGGCGGCGGTGCGAGGAGATGGCGGCGCGAGAGGAGGAAGACGAAGCGCCGTACGTCTTTAAATGGGAACCCGATGACCTAACGGTTACGCGAACACCGGATCGACCGATGCGCATCGGGTGGGGTCATCGGTCGAGTTCAACAGAGAGTTGGTCCAAAAACTTTCTTTGAACACCGGATGATCCGACGTTGCTACGTCGATCATCGGTCGAATTCTGCAGGGTAACAGAGGATTGAACATCGGATGCTCCGATGTTTCCTGAAATGAACCCATCGGTCGATTTCTTGGTTCTGACTGATCTGTTCGATGAACTGAAGCATCAATTGATCCGATGAGCTGCTGACCCTAGCATCGGATTGTCCGATGACTACAGAAAACCTAAGAATACCCATAAATGTCCGTTGACTTAAAACACACAAAGAGAAAACAAGTCTTAGGACCTTTTGGGCACCTCCTAACCCCTAAAAATAGGCTTTTCAATATAGTGCCACAAATTGGCTAAGCCCTTAAGCAAATAGAGCACACAAGGAAAATTAGGAGGGAAAAACCAAGAAAATGTAAGGTCCATGCTTTGTGAGCTAGAGTATGGAGACTTCTATCTCTTTAAAGCATGTTCCTTTAGAATTTTGCTCTTTCCACATCATATGAGTTAAGATATTGCATTTCAAACAAGTCTTCTTCTCATGATGTGGGTTCCCCTTTGTGACAATCTACCGTATGCAATGCCAAACAAGTTAATGCAAGATATTAAATGAGTGCAAGTTTATATGGCAGGAATCATGCAAGGCATAAAATAAATCTATCTTGCCAAGTTTAAACCTTCCAAAGGCTTCCTCAGGGAAAACTATTTCTAGCTCGCCCCTATCCTTTGGGAGTTAGGCAAGACCTATATGATATGCAACCTTACATGAACATGGCAACTTACATGACGTTAGATGCATCTAGCACATTTAATTCACTTCTAAGCCTAGAAAAAGTTTTCTCATCAAGTGGTTTGGTGAAGATATCCGCCAATTGTTCTTCGGACCTAACACCTTGCAATGAGATGTCTCCCTTAGCCTCATGGTCCCGCAAGAAGTGATGGCGAATATCAATGTGCTTGGTGCGGGAGTGTTGAACGGGGTTTCTAGCTATCTTAACCGCACTTTCATTGTCACAAAGGAGAGGCACACAACCAAACTTAATTCCAAAGTCCAAAAGGGTTTGCTTCATATATAGAATTTGGGCACAACATACACCGGCCGCTATATACTCCGCCTCCGCGGTGGACAAAGCCACGGAATTTTGCTTTTTGCTAGACCAAGATACTAGGGAACGCCCAAGTAGGTGGCACCCTCCGGAGGTACTCTTGCGGTCCACACGACATCCGGCAAAGTCCGAATCCGAGTAGCCTAAGAGATGAAAACTAGCGTTCTTGGGGTACCACAAACCTACACTTGGGGTATGCTTGAGATACCGGAGTATCCTAAAGACCGCCTTCTTGTGCGATTCTTTAGGTGCCGCTTGAAAGCGAGCACACAAGCACACACTAAACATAATATCGGGCCTAGATGCGGTAAGATATAACAATGAGCCAATCATAGAACGGTAATGAGATTGATCAATAGGTTTACCGTCCATGTCCGCGTCGAGATGGCAATTTGTCGCCATTGGAGTGCTTCTTGAGCTACAATCTCCCATCTCAAATTTCTTCAAGAGGTCCTTTGTGTACTTCTCTTGATAGATGAAGGTCCCCTCTTGAAGTTGCTTGATTTGAAATCCTAGGAAGAAATTGAGCTCTCCAATCATTGACATCTCGAATTCCCTAGACATCATTTTGCCAAACTCATGGCTAAGAGCTTTGTTAGTTGAGCCAAAAATAATGTCATCAACGTAAATTTGACAAAGAAATAAATCTCCGTCGATGTCCTTGGTGAAGAGTGTAGTATCCACCCTCCCGATCTTGAATCCTTGCATGACTAGGAACTCCCTTAGTCGTTCATACCACGCCCTAGGTGCTTGCTTGAGTCCGTAGAGCGCCTTGTGTAACCTATACACATGATTAGGATTCCTCGGATCTTCAAACCCGGGAGGTTGCTCAACATAAACAAGCTCGTTAATATAGCCATTAAGAAAGGCACTTTTCACATCCATTTGATAAAGCATTATGTTATGATGTGAAGCAAAAGCAAGGAGTATACGAATAGCTTCTAACCGAGCGACCGGAGCGAATGTCTCTCCAAAGTCTAGTCCTTCAACTTGAGCAAAGCCCTTGGCCACAAGTCTTGCCTTGTTGCGGACCACAACGCCATTCTCATCTTGCTTGTTGTGGTACACCCACTTAGTTCCGATGACATTCTTGTCCTTGGGTCGCTCCTCCAACACCCAAACTTCGTTGCGGGTGAAGTTGTTGAGTTCTTCTTGCATTGCCATCACCCAATTTGGATCTTGAAGTGCTTCCTCGATGCGAGTGGGTTCTACACACGAAACAAACGAGTAGTGCTCACAAAACGAAGCGACATGGCGAGAACGAGTACTTACTCCCCGTGACGGACTTCCGATGATTTGATCCATCGGATGCGCCTTGGAGATGCGCCCATGCCTCATGAGTGGTTGTGAAACACTTGGCGGTGGTGATGCGTTTGCTCATCTTGTGGATGGACTTGATCTTGGACTTCTTCTTCTTCATCTTGATGTTGTAGGACTTGTGAATCTTGCGTAGGCAATGGATCATCTTTTTCTTCTTATTCGTCAACTTGAGGCGCCATGGAGGTGTCAATGTTAGCATTTGAGACTCCCCTTTGATCATGGCTCTCCTCAACTTCAGGCTTGATGTCTCCAATGGTCATGTTCTTCATAGCTTCTCGTAGAGGCTCATCATCTATATCATCATGACCAAAACTCTCCTCTTGGGAGCCATTAGTCTCATCAAACTCAACATCACAACTTTCTTCAACTAACCCGGAGGTTTGGTTGAATACTCGATATGCTTTTGAGTTTGATGCATAACCAAGAAAAATACCAACATCACACCTTCTTTCAAACTTACCGAGCCTCTTCTTGCGGTAGATGTAGCACTTGCATCCGAAGACTCGGAAGTAGGAGATGTTGGGCTTTCTCCCAATGAGGAGCTCATAGGGGGTCTTTTGAAGTAGTCGATGAAGATAGATCCTATTAGCGGCATGGCACGCCGTGTTGATTGCTTCGGCCCAAAACTTCTCCGACGTGCCATAGTCATCAAGCATTGCTCTTGCAAGGGTGATGAGAGTCTTGTTCTTCCTCTCAACGACTCCATTTTGTTGAGGGGTGTATGTGGCCGAAAACTCGTGCTTCACGCCTTCACGGTCACACCACTCCCCAATGTTGTAGTTCTTGAACTCGGTGCCGTTGTCACTCCGGACCTTGATGATGGGAAGTTGAAATTCCCTTTGAGCTCGTTTTGCAAAGGTCTTGAAGACTTCCGGAGTTTCACCCTTGTCACCTAGAAACAAAGTCCAAGCATATCGAGAATAATCATCAACAATAACGAGACAATAGAGGTTACCGCCAAGACTTTGGTATGTGGACGGTCCGAAGAGGTCCATGTGAAGCAGTTCAAGTGGCTTGGAGGTTGACACCATTGTCTTCATCGGATGGTGCGAGGCAACTTGCTTCCCGGCTTGACATGCGCTACAAAGCTTGTTCTTCTCAAATGTGACGTACTTCACGCCGGTCACCATCCCAAGCTTGAATGACTTCTTGAGCTTGCTCATCCCTATGTGAGCAATGCGTCGATGCCATAGCCAACCCAAACTTGTCTTGGTGAAAAGACAAGTGGTCAAGCTAGCGTTCTTGTTGGAGAAGTCCACCAAGTAAAGATGTCCATGCCTAAACCCCTTGAAGATTAGTTCTTTGCTAGACTCACTAGACACCACAACACCATTCTTGTCAAATGTGCACGTTAGTCCAAGATCACACAATTGAGCAATAGAGAGTAAATTGAAACTAAGAGACTTAACATAAAGCACGTTAGAGATAGCCAAATCATTAGAAATAGCAATTTTACCTAAACCAATTACCTTCCCCTTTGAGTTATCACCAAAGGTGACTTGTTCGTGATTTCCGGGGTCCTCTATGGAGGTGAACATACCATCATTGCCGGTCATGTGTTGAGTGCACCCACTATCGAGTACCCAATATTTTCCTCCGGCTTTGTAGTTCACCTACACACATGAAGTTAGTTTTTGAGTTTAGGAACCCAAGCCAACTTAGGTCCTTGTATGTGTGATACAAGTGATTTTGGGACCCAAAGTTGCTTGGGGAGCTTCCCCTTCATGCCCTTGATGTCTTTGCCGATGAACTTTGCCTTCACCTTCCCACCTACTTTGCTCAATAGATAATAGTGATTATCAAAGGTAGATGTATAGTTAGGAGGCAATTTGGGAGAAGGACGATTAGGAAGAGGATACTCCCTTGTGTGATGTCCGGTGACCTCACAGTGTTGGCAATAGGAACCAACTTCCTTGATGAAGCTTGTCCTAAGCTCCGGTGAGGGCACCTTCCCTTTGTTTGGCACCGGGAAGGATCCAAGTCCTCTCTTGTTGAAGCCTTTGGCTTGTTGGAAGAGGATTTCCTTATGCTTGTCCTCTCCCTTGGTTAGTCTTGCCACGCTAGCATGGAGACTTTAAATCTCGTCCATTAGCTCCTTCTCCCTAGCATTTGCTTTCAACGGCAAAGACTCATGCAAATTGTTAGTGGCATGTGAACTAGCGGGTATTTTGCCATCAAGGGTTTCTTTCTTCAATTTTTTTTAATTTTAGTTCAATAGCTTCATAAGCAAGGTTAAGTACTTGATGCTCTTGAACCAACTCATTGTGCTTGCCCAAGAGTGCTTGATGAGCTAAGTCAAGCTCATGGTGATCAAGCTTGATTTGAGCCTTCTCTTCCTCAATTTGCTTGACATGAGACTTGAGCATGTCATGCTCCTTAAGTATGCTTTCATACTTGTCATGCAAATTGAGGTTAGCACTCTCAAGCTTAGCACGAGCTTGTTCAAGTGCCTTAACCTTGCCCTTTTCCCTTTTTATGATGACATGATATTCATTAATCATAGATGCTAATTCATCGGGAGAAAGTTCATCATCATCACTAGAGTCATCACATACCTTGGTGTTACCTTTCGCCATGAGGCACATGGGCGGTGGGGGAAGAGGTGAGTCATCCTTGTTGACGATAGCGAGGCTTGCCAAGTTTTCTTCCTCATCTTCACTATCATCGTCACTTGTTTCCTCATCGGTGACCCACTCATTGGCTTCGCACATGAAGACCTTTTGAGGCTTTCTTCTCTTCTTTGGAAAGAGCTTGGTCTTCTTGCCTTTGTCAAATTTATTCTTTCCAAAGGAGCGCTTGGGCTTGACCTCTTCTTCATCTTCATCACTTTCTTCTAGCTTTCAATGCTTTCCCTTGTGGTTGTCCTTCCTCTTGTCCGGTTTTGGACAATCATACGATATGTGGCCTTGATCACCACAATTATAGCATATCTCGTTTTCATCTTTTCTTGGAAGGAAGGCTTTCTTCTTGGGGTCAAAAGAGTAACCTTCTTTGCAATCTTGGAGTTTAACCGTGAGAATTTCCTCATCATCAATGCAAGCTCGTCATCGTCCTCTTTGCTTGTTGCTTGCTCTTCTTCACTTGAGCTAGGCTCAACTACTTTCTTCTTCTTGGGAGTTGTCTTCTTGGTTGAGGCCTTGAGAGCAATGGTCTTTGACGATGACTCCTCCATCATTCCAAGAACACTCATCTCATGAGCATGAATTTCTCCAATAAGCTCCGAGACTTCAATGTTGTCAAGC
Organism: Tuctoria greenei; assembly: GCA_036927565.1. Classification (NCBI taxonomy): domain Eukaryota; kingdom Viridiplantae; phylum Streptophyta; class Magnoliopsida; order Poales; family Poaceae; genus Tuctoria; species Tuctoria greenei. The sequence continues at coordinate 22,456,382 of JAYESD010000011.1, read as the reverse complement.
GATTCCTTTTGGAGCATTGAATTGATAATGTTGTACTTGGGCTTGGGTAGAAGCATGAGGATCTTGCGGTTAATAAGTCCCTTACCAAGAGAGGCAATGTCAAGTGCGTTAATCTCCTCAATGAGTACATTTAGACGGGAAAACATTTGGTTAACATTCTCATGAGGAAGCATTTTGAATTCATCATACTTGGATTTAAGCAAGTGATATTTGAGTTCTTTGACACGAGATGAGCCCTCATGTATTTCAATTAAACATGCCCAAATTTCACATGCTTTCTCTTTACTAGCAATTCTAGCAAATACGTCTTGACTTATGCATTCGTAGATAGCATTTCTAGCCTTAGCATCCCATTTTAGTTGATCACCAACATAATTGAGATCTCCAAATCCCGCATGGGTCGCTTCCCAAACTTCGGGAGCAATAGCCTCTAGGTAGGCACGCATGCGTTCTTTCCAATAGGCAAAGTTCTTGCCCTCGAAGGTGGGAACCGAACCCCCATTCTTGGCCATTTAAGCTCTCTAGCGATGAAGCTAGAATGATCCTATGAGCAACCTTGCTTTGATACCAATTGTAAGGATCGAAACGCCCAAGAGGGGGGGGTGAATTGGGTTTTTTCAAATTTTTAAGGCAATTTAAAAACTTTAATTGTTAAGCCCAATTCCCTATGCAAGTCAACTACGCAATCAAGAGAGTTAAGTGCAGAATAGTAAAACGTAATCGTAAAGGGGTAGGGAGAGGAATGCAAACGCTCGAAGATGCGGAGACACGACGATTTTTCCCGTGGTTCGGTAAGATCACTAGGATCTTCCTACATCCACGTTGTGGCACCCACCAAAGGGTATTGCCACTCCCAAGTCACCAAGACGAGGGAATCCACTAACTTTCTCCGTTCGCCATCTCCGGCAAGGTGGAGCTCAAGCCTTGTACAACTTCGATCCTCCGGGCTTCCACAATTGTCTCGGCAAGCTCCGGAGCAATCTCTCTACTCTCCTCTTGATACAAGGTGAATGCAATCACCAAGAATGCACTCCCTCACGGCTCTCACTGGTCTAGAGACTCCACTCACCCAGAGAGGACGCACACAAGCTTCTCTCTAGCTAGGTCTAGCCTATATCTTGAGGTGTAGATAGACGGAAAGGGTGTGTAAATGATTGTTCTAGGTCTTGGACACTTGAGGATGTGTAGGCATGCTCTGGTTGTCAAGTGTTATCGAAATGACTGGTGGAAGGGGGTTAAATAGCCAGCCCAACTGAATTAGCCGTTGAAAAAGTTGGCTGATTACTTTTTCTGTGTACATCGGATGATCCGATGACCACCTTTTCTGAGCATCGGTGTAATTAGATTAGTTGACATCACTGTGTCAGAAGTGACCGTTATTCGACCGATGCTACCCCTTCTCAATCATCGGATGATCCGGTGAGCTTTGTCTTCACATTTGGTCCAGAAATAATGTTTCTGTTGAATTAGACCGATGTCCACTTTGCTTCTGCATCGGATGATCCGGTGAGTGTTTCTCCAGAATTGTTGAGACAAATTAATCTTTCTGTTGAACTTCACCGATGTCCACTTGTCTCTAGCATCGGATGATCCGGTGTGCACTTCATTCTGAGGTCTTCTTCTTCTGTTGAGCCTCAATCGACCGATGTGTGCATTTTCCAGACCATCGAACGATCCGGTGAGTGTAATTTGTTTGCTTCGAGTTGAAATTTTAGAAGCTTCTCGAGTGACCTCTTTGACACTTGTTGCAAATAATATTCTGATGAATATTGATCTTCTTGTGTTGCCAATTTTGATAGAATAGAGTCGTTGTGTGAGTTCTTCATTTAGCCTTCATGAGAATTGAATAACCCCCTTAGAATAGGTCGTTTGAGGGGTCTCCATTTGTATCCAATGAGTGGTAGATGATTTGAATAGATAGTCGTTAACGCTTGATGTGATATACGTGAAACCTTGCATCCACAAACTCATTAGTAATTACGAATGGTTGTCATTAATCACCAAAACCATACCTCACGGGGGCCTAGATGCTTTCACCAGTTCTATGCACGCACCTAACGCAACCTTTCTTCCCTTTCATTTGTCCCGATAATGTAAACAGTCCGGGATAATCATGCACAGTAACGAATATCATTGCTCTTAGCGTGAAATACTCCCGCTTGTACTCATCCCATGTACGTACCCCTTCATTCCACAATTTCGTCATATCTTCCATTAAAGGTTACAAGAACACATCAATTTCAATGCCGGGTTGTTTCGGACCTTGGATAAGAACAGATATTAAGATATATTTCCTTTTGTGACACAACCACGTCGGTAGGTTATACATCGTTAAGACCACGGGCCATGTGCTGTGTATGCTCCTTTTTTCACCAAACGGATTCATTCTATCTGTACCCAAGGCAAACCTCACATTTCTGATTTCCTTCGGAAATTCTGGATACTGAATATCAAAAATTTTCCACTACGTTGCATCACCAGGGTGTCGTATATGTTTTTCATTCTTCTTGCGTTGCTCGGAATGCCAACGCATAAGTTCAGCCTCCCTAGGGTTTGAGAACAAACGCTTCAAGCGATCAATTACCGGAAGGTACCACATCACCAAAGCAGGAATTTTTCTCTTATTCTTCCCGTCTGCATCGCCAGAAGTATCGTCATCATCACCTTCAGGACCAATAATAAACTTCTTATTCTTCTGAGTCTTTTTCATGTTGGTAACATACTGGTGATTGTAGTCCTTCTTATATCTACTGACACCACAAATGGGCATCTAGTTGCGAGCTCATGCTCTTTGCGATACAGAATACAATGGTTCACACAAGCGTGTATTTTTGTCACACCTAGTGCCATCGCGCAAAGAAGTTTCTTCGCTTTATAAGTGCTTCTGGGCAGTTTATTTGGATTTGGAAGAATTTCTGCCAGAAGATTCAAAAGATCAGAGAAACTACAATCGGACCATCCGTGCGTAGCTTTCAACTTTAGTAGTTCTACGACTGCACGCAATGTAGTAAACTCTTTATCACAACCGTTTGATTCATCATATAAAAGCTCTGTCGCCGCATTCTGCAATGTCTCCATTTTACTTAAACCTTTGCTTGCTCCCATAGAAGTCAGTACATATGGTTCAATGTGATGCAACATCTCCTCACAATCGAACTCATCATCATCATCACCAGCTTGATTGTCACTACCATCATCGATATGAACATTATCATCATCTGAACCTCTCTCATCATCTTTATCCACATCATGTGTATCTAACTCACCATGCTCTGTCCATATTGTGTAGTTATTTTTGAAACCTCTTTTCACCAAATGAGATTGGATTACTATAGTATCCGTCCAAGCAATCTAATTTTTGCAGTCGATACATGGACATAATGTGTCATCTATCTTTTGCAACTTCGCATGTCTCTTGGATGCTTCAATAAAATTTGCAACATTATGAATGTACATAGGATCGGGTCTTGTCATGTTATACATCCACGCTCGACGGCCATGCTTCAATAATAGAATTTTTGTCAGATTTACAAAATTTGGCCACAAATATTCTCTAAAGGTCTTCTATAAAATGAATTTATAGAGACATAACAAGTATGATTAGGGCGACTAATGTAGGAGACGGGCGACGTCTTGAGGCGGACGAAGTCAAAGGCGCCGGGAGCAACAAGCGGGGGTGAAGGATTGAAGTCGTGGGGCAAACAGGCCCAGTGGCATGGGCTAGGTTTGGGTGGGATCCAGGGATGGCAATTATACTCACGGGTATGGGTGGATTTTTGCCGCTGCCCCCGACCTGACGCGATGGAGAGGCGCGCTGCTGGAGCATGGCACGGCTCCACTTCGCCACTTCGCTGGCTTCTGCACCCTGCCACCATTGATGTCACCTAGCAACGGGGAGGTATGATCGCCAATGCCCAACCCTACTGCAGCTTGAGGCGGACGGAGTCGAAGGCGTCAGGAGCAGCAATCGGGGGTGAAGGATTGATGTCGTGGGGGAAACAGGCCCAGCAGCATGGGCTAGGTCTGGGTGGGATCCGGTCCGTTATATCTTGACGTCGGATCCCATCCAACATACCAGAACACAATCCATACAGTCCTTACACATGCAAAAGGACAGAATCCGTATACCAGAACACACAAAATTAATAGCTTATCAGCTAATGAAAATATACAAAGAAAAAGTAAGGAAACTACATTTACCTTGCATTTGTTAATTAAACAATAGCATCTTATATATATTACAATAGCATCTGTTAATTAAACATCATATTCATGTCACATAATAGGTACAAACTACAATAAGCTTATTACAATATAGTCCATACATCAATATATAAAAGACCAAACTAGCAGAACACACAAAAAGGAAACAATCCATATAGTCCATACATTAATATACCAGAACACAATCCATACAATTCTTACACATGCAAAAGGACAAAATCCATATACCAGAACACACAAAACTAACAACTTATCAGCTAATGAAAATATACAAAGAAAAAAGTAAGGAAACTACATTTACCTTGCAAAGGCGTCAACACGGTGGGGAGGCGTCAGCACGGTGGGACGGCTAGGTGGAGAAGTGGCGGTGCAGGGTTGAGCGACGGCGTGGCAGTATGGGCTGGGCGGCGGAGCGGCACAGGGGAAATTCAATAGCCTTGCGGCGTCGATATAAATTCTCCAGGGTTGCGTTTTGACTGCGGTGAGGGGTCCTTATATAGACGTTGGTTTTTCATAGGCAGTTTTTAACTTTATCTCAGGTGGGTTTTACTTACCAACCGCCTGAAAAGATATTTAATCAAGAATATTAATTAAAAGAAGTAAATATCTTCACAGGCTGTTGGTACTTAATAACCACCTGAGAAGATGTTTATCTCAGGCGGGTGTTACTAACCAACCGCCTGAGATAATGGTCGATACTGTTCTTTACTAAGGGGGCCGCGTGGAGTGGTAGATGGAGCAATTGGTTTACCGCGCATTGAAAGGTCGCACCTCGGGAAAAAAAGGTCGCGCACGGACTTTCACAGGCGCATTCGATGATTCTTTCTTCTACATTTGACTGAACATATTTGTATCATTTAAACATGTATGAATTTTGTTAATTTTTTTTAAAAGCATTCCAACATGTCAAACTTCAAATTATCCATCATTCTAACTAAATGCTCATATACATATGAGGCATTCAACAAATTATGAACACACATTGATTCAAAAAAATTTAAAAAAATCTGAAAAAATTCATAGAGGTTGGTATGATGAGTAAAAATGTCCACTGAAAAAATAAATGAAAAAAGCATTATATTCATCAAGATAGAAAAATGAAATATATCATTTGTTGTATGTTTTTTTATGTTCTGACCAATTTTAAAGAATTTATGAAGTGAAATTTAATGGTAACCTTTACTTATCAATAATATTACAATAAAGTGGAATTTTGCCTTTTTAAAGGACCCACATTTAATCAAGAATATTAATTAAGAAGAAGTAAATATCTTCACAGGCGGTTGGTACTTAATAACCGTCTGAGAAGATGTTTATCTCAGGCGGGTATTACTTACCAACCGTCTGAGATAATGCCCGATACTGTTCTTCAGTTTTCGTATCCCTTGCTTCTTTTTTATTTAGATTCCAATATAAATACTCAAACATGTTTAGATTCGTGTCCAAATTCGATGATTCTTTCTTCTACATTTGTATAAAATTAACATCTACCACCTGAACAAAATATTTTTAAAACTTGTATAGCTGACATTGTAATGTTTTGGTAAATATCAAATTAATTTCTACTCACATATTATTCACATTTGTGTATCTCATAAAAAAAGTTCCTTCACTCAAAATTGGTTGTATGAACATATTTGTATAATTTATACATGTATGAATTTTTTTTAATTTTTTTAAAAGCATTCCAACATGTCAAACTTCAAATTATCCACCATTCTAACTAAATGCTCATATACATATGAGGCATTCATCAAATTATGAACACACATTGATTCAAAAAAATTTAAAAAAATATGAAAAAATTCATAGAGGTTGGTATGATGAGTAAAAATGTCCGATGAAAAAATAAATGAAAAAAGCATTATATTCATCAAGATAGAAAAATGAAAAATAGCATTTGTTGTATGTTTTTTATGTTCTGACCAATTTCAAAGGATTTATGAAGTGAAATTTAATGGTAACCTTTACTTATCAATAATATTACAAGAAAGTGGATTTTTGCCTTTTTAAAGGACCACATTTAATCAAGAATATTAATTAAGACGAAGTAAATATCTTCACAGACGGTTGGTACTTAATAACCGCCTGAGAAAATGTTTATCTCAGGCGGGTATTACTTACCATCCGTCTGAGATAATCTTCTTCTCAGACGTGTTTTAATTAACGATGAACACACTACACATTCATTCATTCACACAGTTGAAGAACACACAAGATACTCATTCATTAACAATATTCAATCACACATCTCACAAAAGAACACACAAGATGCACAATATTTACACAAGAACACACAAGATACACAAATAATATTCAATCACATAGATGAACAAAGATAGATTTCATTCATTATCAATATTTACAAAATAGAAGCAACTAAAAACAACAAAGATAAAAACTAATTAAATCCTACTCCTACTCCTACTCCTCTTCCTCCTCCTCCCCCTCCTCCTCCTCCTCCTCCTCCTCCTCCTCCTCATCCTCCAGCGGTGACTCCAGCGCCGGTGCAATAGGAGACAGGACCGGTTGCACCGGCTGCACCGGCGGTGCAACCCCGATGTTGCTAACCGTCGCCTCCACCAGCGTTCTACGACCCCCGGGGCCAAGAACCTGGGCTATTGTCGTGAATAGAATGTCAAGACGATTAGCCAGCCCCGTGAGGGCGTAGAGGTAGTGGCCCATGGTACCCATTCCATGATACTCTGGAAGGGTACCCAACCCAAGGCACTCATAGCGCGAGACGTATTGTTGTACGCCTCTCGCGCCATGAGGAGGCGCTGCTGGGTGTTGATCTTCTCGGGGGAGCTGCAATATAGTTTCTTGCAAGGTGGCTCCCTCGGAGGGCTTGGCGGCGGAAGGTCGGCCATAGTGTTGTTGGGTCATCGGAGCGGAGGAAGACGAAGAAAACAAGAGGATTCAAAGTGAGCGACACACTTGTGGAGAACTAAAGGGTGATAGCGCGTCTTTAAGGCCGAGTGGAGCAGTTGGTTTACCGCGCATTGAAAGGTCGCGCCTCGGGGAAAAGAAAGGTCGTGCCTCGGGGAAAAGAAAGGTCACGCACGGATGTTGACACGTCTTCACAGGCGGTTGGTACTTAATAACCGCCTGAGAAGATGTTTATCTCAGGCGGGTATTACTTACCAACCGCCTTAGATAATTGTATCTTCTCAGGCGGTTGGTAAGTAAAACCTGCCTGAGGTAACAATCTTCTCAGGCGGTCGGTACTTCAAATCCGCCTGAGAAAATGGGAGTCTATATATACCCGTCAACAGCGTTGGAAAAACCTAAACCGGGCGAAACACTTAGACGCCGTTAGGCTGCCAAAATTTCATTTGCCGCCAAATGTTCGCCCTCATCACTTCCAGGTACGCCGCCGAGCTTCGCCATCACCGAGCTTCGCCGTCGCCGCCGAGCTTCGCCCTTGTCACTTCCAGGTATGCCGAGCGAAGCCATTGCCGTCGCCGCCGAGCTTCAAGGTAAACCCTAAACCCTTCGAACTTCCATCCTCCTTCGCCGTGCTGCCTCCCTCCCCGCCCTCGCCGTCGCCTTGCATATCCTTGGTTAGGGTTCGGGAATTGGAAAATGGTAGGCATCCTTGGTTAGGGTTCGGTGAAATTCGAAAAACTATCAAGTTCGGTGGTATCTTTGGTTAGGGTTCGGTGGGTAGGCATCCTTGGGTTGTCGGTGTACTTCCATCAATTCTACGCAGCACCAGTTCCAGCAACCCAATGTCCTCACCTGACCGGAATTCGAATACGTAATGAACTAGAATATTCATGGTGACTCACACTCGATACACAAAATGAGTTAGGTTGAGGGGGTAACTGCAATGAGAACTCTATTGGAAGTAGGTGTGTCCATCTTCTAGCGGTGCTGGATGCCAAACATATGATGTGTCACTCAAATACGTAGGATTGTGATGATAATGGCCATATTGGCACAATTGAACAAAATTAGTGGCTACAATTTGCATTTTTTAGTACAATGGTCAAATTGAAATACATGAACATGTACAATAAACATATATGTATCTTATCCTTTAGAGAATGATATATTACTATTTTGAATAATTCTTGCTAATAGTGTAGCTGTTATATGACTATGAGTTTGTTTATTGAATAGCTTATTCAATCATGATGATGTGAAGAATTACAGAAGGATTGCATGCGTTAAAACAATTATGTATCCCATTATTGAACTCAGCTTAATATTAAGGCATTTCATAGGAATAAAGTTTATGTACCCATTTATGATTTGTTAGCACCATTTGTATCAAACTAGATATATTGGGACTTCATTTTTGTTGGATGATCTGGGTATCTGGTGCACCCAGTAGAGGAGTCGAACTTGGACTTTGGACAAAGTTGCGGAAACACCAGTCTCGGGGTATATGATTGTTCTAGATAAAGCAGATTTCGTCCTTAACGATATTAGTAGAGTCCTACTCTAAATAGAGTTAGGAGTCAGATTCAGTTTAGGAACCAGTCCTAGTCCTAGTACGAATTGAGTTACAATCCATATAGGATTTGGAGTCACATGAAGGGGGATTTCAAAAATAAGCCCCAACCCCTCGACCTGGTTAATCCCATCCTATCAAAAATATTCCACCAAAGGTTTCATATGCCCAGACTTGATCAAGTCACCTAAACCTCGTGAACCTCTAGAACTCACCAAGTTTATCACTATAGGAGGCACCGACTTCCTTGTCCTGTTTTCTAAACAGCCAGGACAATTGACCATCCCAGAAATCCTTGGTACCATCATATGTGGGGTACGTAATGCCTTTCATGATGGCTGAACCTGCTGCCATGATGAGCCCATTTGGTGCGGCTGGGCACACCGGGATTAAATTTTGGTGAATGTTTCCGGATTCTTGATTCGTTTGAGAATGTGGGTCTTTTATCTCTTTTTACCGTGCAAATCCCATGGTTGTAGAGATGATCGCTGAAAAAGAGTGTCTCTTCTCGCCTGCAACTACCTCGCCTCGCCTCACCTCACCATCCAAATCCAAGTGCCACACTTTGTGATTCTTGATACTAGAAAAAGGCTGGAGGATTTGCTTTTTATCCCTTGCTTGATCAGTTATAGGTCCGGAGCTAGGCGCCGCCTAGTAAACCTCAAGAACGTGGTCGCCACTCTGAACGAAGCTAGCCTATTTAGAATCAAAGATAAAATTGCCATTGCTGGTGATAACCTTTAACATGCTTGTCACCCTCGCAATGTATAGGAACCTTTTGGCCAGTCGCCTTAAACCCTAGAATGCCTTATCAAATCCAAGAATGCTTCCATCTTTTTCTTCATGCAACACTTCATGTAGAGTTAATATGCCATTTATTAGATTTTTTGTCTTATTAGATCTAGCATGGAAAGCTCTAAGAAGACCGGTCCTAGTAGTAAAAACAAAGAAGACAATATGGAGTTTACTGACTCCAGCAGTTCAGGCTCCTATCACAGTCCATCAGATCCTTTTCCGAATATAAAAATTAAAAAGACTTCAGTGGATCTAGACCCGGAATATGATCCTGCCGACGAGGTATGGATCACGAATCTTAAATTCAGCAGTTCAAGTTAATGTTGGTTGTCAAGTATACGATAATCGCGAAGACAATGAGGTGACATCGGCTCCTAAAACCGCAGAAGGTTCTCCAATGGATGAATCCTCAGCTTCACTCAAGCGGAAACGAGAGCAACGAGGTCCCAATAAGGGTCCATTGGATCGCATCATGTACATAACAAGGGTCGGTCCAGGTGGGCTTCCCCAAGAACCACTGGACTCAGTTACCAAGTACCGTAATGCATGCGGTTTTCTTGTTAGGGAGGTTGTGCCAATCACAACCGAGAATTGGAGGAAATTACCTGAGCAGACCAAGAATGAGTTGTGGGAAAAGATAAAGAAACAATTCAAGTTCCTGAAAGGCACAGAAGAAGCTGTAAAGAAAGCAACATTGGTCTCTTGCGGCAAGAAGTTTCGATGTTGGAAGAGTGAAATGAATGCTTATGTTAAGGCCGATAAGGTCCCTAGCCCGAGGAAGATGGGAAAAATCACACAAGCTCAGTGGCAAGAGTTTGTTTGTCAAAAGAGCACACCTGATGCTAAAGCTCTAAGTGCAACTAGGTCAGAGCTTGCAAAAAAGAACAAATACCATCATCGCTTGGGGTCTGCCGGATATGCCCCTAAAGTCCAGAAATGGAATAATATATTAGATGAAATTACCAGTAAGGGCAATCCTCACCCATTAGAAGGGTGCGATGAGCGAACTCAATGCTGGGTCTTTGCTCGGTCAGGTTTGACCAGCGAGGGCAAACTTGAAAAGCCCGACTCTTTGAATGAAGTAGAGGATAAAATGAAAGAAGTAATTGAAAAGCAACAGAAGGGTCTCTTCAAGCCGAAGAGGGAGAATGACCAACTTACCGCTATCTTAGGAAACCCTGAACACATCAGACGGGTTCGAGCGGTGTCTTCTCAAATGTCTTGGCTAGATGGTTTCCCTAAAGATAAAGACACATATAGAAGACGTGAGAAGTTTAAGAAAACACTTTATGAAATGATTGCTCAAAAGGTCAAAGAAAATATGCAAGAAATAATGGAACAACTTAGACAATCAGGACAATTAGTGGCACCGAGTACAGTGATGGTTCCGGTGCAAAAGGAGCAATTAGTATCTCCAACTGCCTACCCTAGCAGCGTTGGTTCCATGCCAAGCTCAGGGTCAACCCATAAGTTCTTCGATGATATTGCTAACGACAAATCTTATCGTCTTCTTGTCCCGATAGGCAGAGCAGGGAACAAAACCAAACAGGTTGCCACTGCTATGGCAAAGCCTGATCGTGACTTCAACGGGAATCCACTTCTGTTGTATTATGCTGTGGTGCAAGTTCTTCAGATCATTGATAATGATTATGAAGATTATGAAATAGACCACATCACACCTGAGGGGACCGCGACTCTGGGGCAGGCTATCAACCAATTAATCCTTTGGCACCGACGCAATATCATGTTGGATGATGAGACAATTTCTAGCCCCGTCGCATCTCCAAATATTGCAACCCCATCTTCTAAGGCAAAAGTGCATGAAGATCCACTCCGAGTCCAGGAAGATCCACTCCCCCTATGTCTCAGCAAGGATGATATCCAAGAGCAACAAGTTGGACAACAGCTTCAAGCAGTACCAGAGCAAGCTGTTGCTAGTAAAGAGCAACCAATTGAGCAACAACTTGAAGTAGTACTAGAGCCAACTGCTGGGAGTAAAGAGCAATCAGTTGAACAACAAGTTCAACAACAAGCCAGTGTCCAACTTCCGATGACTACTCCTCGATCATCCGTGCCTATCAAAGTTACCCCATACGAAAATAAGAAACCTTCATCAGAAGTGTCAAAATATTTGGAAGCTATGAAGGAAAATATTATAAAATCGAGTGCATCTCGTTCTTCTCATGAGCCATCATTAGGAGATATCGAGGAGTGGGAAGAAGATGGTGTCATGTATAATCGGCGGACGGCTTTAGTTAAACCAGGAGTTCCAACATACAAGCTTGAGGATGTTCCTCCTGAATTTAAGAATGGGAAGCCGTTCATGACATCTGTACAACTTAGCAAACAACCCGTCCAGCTCAGAAGAATGCATGAGTGGTACATCACTGCCATCACAAAATATGGTCTTAATTGCGTCACATTTCGTATTCCAAAAGAAGCATTCTGGAGCACTGGAGTGGATAGATGAGTCATTTTATTTGAAGAGCTGCATGCTCTTTTTCATCGGGGCATGCTCGAAATCAACCTGCTGCTCGTATGGTGCTTGTAAGTGCTCTAATATTTTGTATTTGCTTTTCTTACTACACGCATACGCAATTCATGAGATTATAACAATTCTGGACTTCTTCAATAGGATGCAATACATGGATAATGAAAAGTTGGAGCGCAAGACAGGTATCCTTGAACCTACTAGGATTGCGAAGTCGCTATTCGATGTCCAGGTGAATCGATATTCAGCACAGTACAAACACATGAAAAAAAAGATTTTGACAAATTAATCGCAAAACTTAAGAAGGATAGAAATACAAAAGTTGCAACTTACATAGGACATGCGATGTTTAACTTTGTCAGAGACGGTAAGGATCTCGTAAAGGCTCTATACCACTTCGATTAAGTTCGACACATGACATTGAAATAGCAATTATTGGTAATTGTTAACACGTGTGTTTGTATGTTTGCAGTAATCACTACATAATGATCTTCATCAAGCCAACGCAGGGAATGGCAACAGTCTTGGACTCGGCGACTTCTCACCAGATCGTTACAAAGATTTCCTTTACATTTTGAAACTGTACGTTTATTCAATAATTTTAATTTACGCACATTTAGAATGTGTTGACAAGTTTTATATGACATTTCTTGTATTACAGCGCTTGGCGGTTTTACGCGGAACAGCTTGGCGGTCAGAGACCTCCTAATACGAATGCATTGGACATTAAAACATATTATGCTTGTCCGAAGCAGCATGCTGGGAGTGTCTTATGCGGGTATTATGTATGCGAGCATCTTCGGACCGCTGGCGTAAATAGAGTGAATCGTGAGGATGTAAGTTATCCTTAATATCGATACCTTATTTTTTTACTTTTGTGTTTCATTTTCATTGTAACTAGCATAGTTTAATGCTTATATTCTCTGCTGTTCAATATTACCAGAAACATTATTTCCATATTTTGATTCCAACTTCAAAATTCAATTGCTCATAGTACAACTGCTCCAAAAAAACCAAATAAATTCCTGTATACTCTCACTTTGATCTATACTTTGAGATTGTTCAAACCAATACATTCTAAACCTTGTTATGTGTTATATTGCAGCACACGAAGAATCTGAACGAAGAATGGCCGGTTTGTAGAAGTATTCCTAGTGGAGGAGCCGACAGGATTGCTGCTGAACTCTGTTAGTTCATTCGTCGTGAAATTTTGCACAAAAAGGGAAGATCTTTGATGAGAATTGTGCAGCAGCTGATGTGCCAGAACTTTGCGACTATGCCAATAGAAACAATTTTTAGTGAAAACTTGTAAACTTTGAGATGAATTGTATCTGTAACTTGTACATATGTATATTGTTTTAGTGAAATTGACTTCTGTGATGATAATATTGTTGACTTTTGTTCTGTGATGATATTGTTGTTTTTTATTCTGTGATTATATTGAATTGACCTGGAAATTAGAAATAATAATAGTAGTACTGCATAGGTTATACCTTATCACAGACGGTTATTAACCAACAACTAGGCATGCCTGTGAAAAACAATTATCACAGGCGGCTAGATACAAGTAAAGAACCATATGTGATAACCTAATTTTCACAGGCGGTGACTGTTATGATAGAAATCGGCTGCGTTAAAAGGTCTTCACAGACGACTGATGTAGGTAAACGTCTGCCTATGATAACACCATTATCATAGGCGGTTAGTTATGCTTCAATACCCGCCTCTGATAAGACATTTATCACAGGAGGTTATATATGCTGCACGACCCGCCTGTGATAAAATATCTTCACAGGCGGCTAGCCTAAGTAAAAAACCGCCTATGATAATGTGTCTTCACAGGCGGCTAGCCTAAGTAAAGAACCGCCTATGATAATGTGTCTTCACAGGCGGTATCACTTCTCCGCCTGTGAAATTGCGGATTATAACAGGCTCTTCGTTTCAGGCGGTTTTAAAAGCCATTTGTGATAATAGGTTTGGAGCCGCCTGTGATGAGGCTTATTGTACTAGTGTCGGCCACTCTTGGTGGACGCTGTTGAAACTGGCAAGGATAGAGTCTGTTTCCTGGTTGTGGCAATTGATTTGAACCACTGAACTCTTTGTGACATTGATTTTAAGGCCAGCAGCCACTCCGAACCTGTATAGGAGCTCCATCATGTGAACAAGTTCCTCCTGTCTTGGATTGACGAAGAGAGCTACATCGCCTGCGTATAAGGACAGCCGGAGTGGAGCTCTTGAGCTTGGCAATGGTGAAAGGACCCCCTGGTCTGTAGCTTTGCTGAACAGACTGTGAAGTGTATCAATAGTCAGCAGGAATAGATAGGGTGATAACGGGTCACCTTGCCGCAGCCCTCGTGCATGCCGGATTTTGGGCCCCAGTATTCTGTTAAGCCGGACTATCGAGGATGAGGAGGAGAGCAAAAATGCTAGCCAATCACGCCACCTTGAAGAGAACCCGCGCACTTGTAGCAGTTCAAAATGATAGCTCCAGTCCAGGGAGTCAAAAGTGCGGGAATTGTCGAGTTTGAATAGCAGCATAGGAGTGCCTGCTGCATGGTACTCTTTCACCAAATTGCGCACATACAAGAAATTTTCTTGTATATAATGCCGTTTGATGAAGGCACTTTGAGCAACAAAAATCAGGTTGCCAATCTCACTTGAGAGTCGTCGGGCTAGGACTTTGGAGATCAGTTTGCCCACTGAATGGAGCAAGCTGATGGGGCGGTAATCAGTTGACGCTTCAGCCCCTTCCTGATTAGGCAGGAGGATAATCGTAGCTCGGTTCAGGAAGTGGAAGGACCTGGTGTTAAGATTGTAAAATTGATTGAATACCGCCAAGATGTCTGCTTTTATTATCGGCCAGCAGTGCTTGAAGAAGGCCCCGGTGGACCCATCCGACCTTGGGGACTTTTTGGAGGATGCTCTAGAAACGGCCTCCAAGATTTCTTGTTAAGAAAAAGGTGCATCCAATTCTTCCTGAAGATGTCCCGGTTGCAACTGATCCCAGTTAAAAGTACAGTCTATGTCTAGCCTTGTTCCAGTAAAGTTTTCAAAGTGCCTTCTTAGTTCTACTTCTTTTTTCTGCATGTTACCAGAGGCAAACACCATCGGGGTTCTTGAGGTAGGGAATGTATTTCTTCTGTCATCGGCCATTGGCTTTTAGGTGGAAAAATTTTGTGCATGTGTCTCCTTGCTTCAACTAGGTGACATGGGAAGCCTGTCTCCTTCTTGCTTGTTCTATGGCTGCTAGTCCCAGGACTCGAACTTTTAGGTCACTGCAGAGCTGCACTTCTTCCGGAGAGAGTGGCCTGGACTCTTGGGCCACCTCCAACCGTCCCATAACATCATTTGCTATCAGCAATTGCATTCTTGCTTTTCCGAACAGTCCCTGACTCCAACACTTTAGAGCTCTGGCTGTCTGGGAGAGTTTGCAGTGCAAGCTCATCATAGGGGCCGAGTTATCTTGCTGCTGCTGTTCCCATGCCGAATGTACAACATCTAGGAAACCCGGAACTTTGACCCAATAGTTTTCGAAATGAAATTCCGGCCGGGTCCTTGGTCTGTTTTCAGGAGTTAACAAGATAGGACAGTGGTCTGAAATTGATGTGGGCAAGGCTTGCAAGGAGTGATCTGAAAACATGATGTCCCAATCTCTGCAGCAAAAAGCTCTGTCAAGCCGTACCAAGGTGGGTTGCGCCCTCTCATTACTCCAAGTGTATGCTCTGTTCTTTAGGGGGAGTTCCAGCAGCTCAACATCTCTCAGCATCCTGCGGAAGGAGACCATCCATCACAAGTTCAGGTTGTCATTGTTCTTATCATGACTTCATAAATAAGATTGAAGTCTGTCATGCATAGCCAAGGGAGCCTGGTGTTTGGTTTTGATTAAGCCAACTGTTGCAGGTAGGTACTGTAACACCCGTATTTTGCTAAAATAAAAGAAAAGACATAATCTAGTTAGATAATAAAGAAAAAAGGAAAACAAAAAAGAAAATAAAAAATGAATAAATCTCAATCTGGGCCAACTTGCAGCCCAACTCCCTCTTCCTATCCACCTCGGCCCAGGCCCAGCTGCACCTTTTCCTCCCCTCTCTCTCTTACACATGGGGCCCACCTGTCATCCCTTACCTCCTTCTCTTCTTCCCCAACCGTCGCCCCTGCCCCGCTCGCACCGCCCGTGCCTCCAACCGCCGCCGCCCTGAGGCAACCGCCGCGCCCCTTGTCCACGCAACCGCCCTCTCCTATTTAATCCCCAGCATTACTCCATTTTCCCCCAACCGTAACCCTAGCAAATCGCCCACGCCATTGCCATCGATCTGGAGCTCGACGACGTGCGTAGGGGAGCCATTCCGGCCGACGCCGAGGTCCAGCCAAGCTCCACATCGCCGCGCCGCCCCTGTAGAGCCCCTCCTTGATGAGCTTCGGTGCCTCCATCGCCTCCCTCGTGAGCACCGACAGAAGCCACCACACTAAAACAATTGAAGGGGTATGCCCCTTGGTCCATGGTGGACCATGGACCGCACCCCTAACCCCGGTCCACGGTACCATAGACCAATTCCATAGCTTTTCCTTTAGAAAAATAAATCACAAAAGAAATAGAAAATACATAATTACGGCTAGGTCCCTGGACTTTTATAACTAATGCGCATAAGCCCTTAGTTTCACAAAAATAACCCTAAACTTTATTTTAATTATGCAACATTATGTAAATAGATAAAAATAATGATTTAGGCCCTTGAACTTTACATTAATTAGTGAATTAGCCCCTGATTAATAACAGAAATAATATTTAAGCCCCTGAAGTTTTATTTAATTACTGAATATGGTTTAAAATTGCATTTAGTGGTGGAAAATATTTATAAATGGTAAAATAAATAAAGAAAATAATAGAAAAATTAGATATAAATCTTTTTATGCTGAAATAAAATTATAGATGCATATAAAATATATATTGACCTTGGAAAAATTTAATAACAATGTTTTTATCTATAAATAAATACTAAAAGTGGAGAATAAATGTATAAATTTTAGAATAATTATTTCTAAAACCATTTAATCTGAAATAAAATCATAAAGTGCAAATAAAATATATTTTTACAATGATGAAATTCATTAATAATGTTTTTATCATATAAATAAATACTAAAAATGATAAATAAATAATAAATGCATTCCTTTTGCTATGAAAAATAATAATTCACTCATAACTGAAAGTGCATCTAGGACTCCCTTGTGGGTTTTGGATGATTTATGACAAGCAATTGGGATCCTAAACTCTTTGTTGAGATGAGTGCTAGCTTATGATAGAAAAATGAGCAAAGTACCAAAAAGAAGGAAGAATGAGGAGCAAAGTGGAAATGAGCTCAAGGAAGAAGAGTAGTAGATTATTGTGTATGGAGTGTGTTAAGGAAACACATCCCAAGAGCTCAACCACATTTAAACACACACATTGCACAAAGTTACACAGGACCGGACTAGTCCGACAGACACCGGACTAGTCCGATATCCTTTCTGCACGAAATCGGACAAGTCCGATATCCATTGGACTAGTCGGATATCCTTTCTGACCAAAATCGGACTAGTCCTCCCCAGTGCGGACCAGTCCTCAAAACACTTCACAAGTCGCACAAAATCCGACAAGTCTGATCACAACCGGACTAGTCCAATATTCATTCTGATCCAAAACGGACAAGTCCAACATTGGAGGGACTAATCCGAAATACCCTCTGATCTGAATCGGACAAGTCCTCCAAGTGCGGACTTGTCATCCTATACACTTAGGGTTTCACATAACCGGACAAGTCCAATGACTATCGGACTAGTCCGAAGATTTCCAATAGCAAAATCGGACAAGTCCGCCCCTAGCCGGACTAGTCCGATATTTCGGCAAACTTAGGGTTTGCTACACACAGCTCACCGGACTAGTCCGGTGACCTCCACGGACTAGTCCGATCTTTCTGAACCCTAACGGTCACTTTTAGAAACCCATATAAATAGAGTTGTACGACCATATTTTTCCTTGACTCGAACCCTAGCGCCGTCACACCTCCCAAGAGCCTCAAAAACCACATCTTTCCACGAAATTAAGTGCAACAACGATCAATCCTTTGAGGATTCACTCTAGATCATTGGAGAGACACGTTCAACACCACATTGAGCTCTTGGTTTGATTCTCTAACACACTCCTGTGATTTAATTGTAATCTTTGAAGTGTGTTTTGGTGATATTTCGTGTTGTAATTCAAGGGAGCTCTCAACGTGTGAGAAGGCCCCTTTGAATTCGGTTATTCACCCCTTTGTGATTAGTGGAAGAGGATTGGTCTTTGTGGCGATCCAACGAGGGTAGGGTTGGAGAAGACCCTGTCCTTTTGTGGACTCCTCAACGTGGACGTAGGTTGCCTTTGTGGGAGCCGAACCACGGGATAAGTCCTTGTGTCTTGTTTTTGGTGTTCATCGTTCTTATTCATCAATATAATCTAGGGTTTCATAATCATTGCTTATGTCACGTTGAACTGTTGAACATAAGATTTAATTGTGATATAATCTAGCATATAACATTGAAACCTTTATTTGATTCTATATTTCTGCTGCATACATAAAAGAACCAATCTAATCGATCAAGTTTAACCAACTTAGTCCGTGAACACCGGACTAGTCCGATATCTCTGGTATTGAACTGGTTGTTAAGTGTTGCAGGATCCGACAATTTGCAAAAAGGCCTATTCACCCCCCTCTAGGCCACATTCAATTGGTATCAAAGTGGGTTCTTCAAGAAAGAGTCTAACCACTCGAAGAGATCATGTCGGAGATGAAGGACATCCACAAAATCAACAACCAAGAAGAGGTTAACACCGACAAAAATCAAAAGGTGGAGAAGTACCTCGAAGCCATTCAAGACTTCGAGGACGATGATGAGGAGACATTGGAGCTAAAGGCGCTCCTCAGAAAGAAGGCGCTTTCCAAAGGGAAAGTGAAAGTTGAAGAGAAGAAGAAGGGGAGTAGTCACACCGACTACTCCCGATATCCTTTTAACTATGATCATCTAAATTCCAATAATAATAATCATTACTTATCTATCCCACTTGGAAAAGCCCCACACTTCGATGGAAGTGATTACTCAATGTGGAGGCAGAATATGAAAATGCATCTAATTTCCCTCAATCCAAGTTTATGGCATATTGTGTGCACAGGGATAGATATCCCGGACGATGACGAAAATCTCACACCAAGCCAAGAGCGGGCAATTCACCGAAATGCTCAAGCCGCGGCAGTAATCACCTCTTCGCTCCGTCGGGACGAGTTCACCAAGGTGGATGGACTCGAGATTGCTAAGGATATATGGGACACACTACAAACTGCACATGAAGGTGACCAACATGTGCATGAAGCAAAGACTGAAATGATCAAAGGCGAATTAGGAAGATTCACAATTGAAGAAGACGAGTCACCTCAAGATATGTATAACTGGTTAAAGATGCTCATCAACAAGGTTCGATCATATGGAAGCAAGAAGTGGAATGACCACGAGGTGGTGAAGCTCATCCTTAGGGCTTTCATGCCTCGCAACGTCACCCTATGCTCAATGATAAGAGAAAGCCCTGGATACAAGAAAATGACCCCGGATGAATTACTTGGAAAAATCATTAATTTCAAGATGATGGAAAAACAAGCAAAGCACGTCAAGGAAATTGCCGATCTCACCTCGGCAAAGAAGAAAGGGGTTGCTTTGAAGTCCACCCTCAAGCCCCTATCCAAAGAAGCTAGAGAAGCACAACTAGAGAAAGATAGTGACGACGAGAGGGGTGAATTAGATGAAGAAGACATGATATTGTTCATGAAGAAATTCAAAAGAATCATGAAGAAGAGACAAGGTATAAAGTCAAGCGAAGGAAAGTACAAAGAAAGAACAAAGCCAAAGTTGAGGCGGGCATGCTATAATTGTGGTGAGTATAACCACTTTATGGTTGATTGCCCATATGAGGAGAACAAGAAAAAGACTAAAGAAGCCAAGCCTCAACACAAGAAATTCTTCAAGAAGAAGAAACAAGCCGAACAAGCACACATTGGGAAAGAGTGGGACTCAAATGATGAGTCCTCATCGTCCGAAGAAGAAGAGATGGCTAGCATAGCCATCGAGAAGACATCCAAGAAGTCTACCCTCTTCCCTACACTCGGCGCAAGGAAGGGAAATGGCACTTGCCTCATGGCAAAGGAAGGTAAACACAAGGTAACCATCAAAGCCCCTTCCCTGCATTCCTACTCTAGTGATGATGAAATAAATAGTGATAATGAGGATATGCTTATTGGACTAGATAGGAAAGCTGCAACAAAAATGAAATTTTTTACTTGATCAATTTGTTGAGAAGGAGAGGTTAATTCATCGTCAAGAGGACATGATTATCTCCCAAAAGGAGGAGTATGTCGAACTTGACAAACTTCTAGAACTTGAAAAGGAGAAAATCAATTCACTAGAGCTTGAGTTAGCTTCAAGCAAGGAAGCTTGCCTGGAGTTAACCAACTCAAATGTTGCAATCAAGGACCAACTTGCTGACCTGATCAAGGTTAACAAGATCCTTGAAGTGCAAGTTGAGTCACTCAAGCTGAGTGAACCCTCCTCCTCTTCAAGCTCACCTTCTCAACCCACTAAAACTGATTTTGCTCATGCTTGCACATGTAAGAAAGGTGACAGCAGTTTGAAGGAAAAGTCAACCTCCACAAAGGATAAACATCCTGCCCAAAGTGGCATATTTGACAAGGAGAAGATCGACTATGCACGTAGTGCATACTTGGTCCAAAGACCTCCAAATGTTAAATATGGCATTGGTTACTCTTATGATGAAAAGTAGCATGCTAGAAACCATAAGAATAACAAGGAGAGGATTTCCTTTGTGAAGGGATGACCCTCGCAAACTAGTAAGTCGAAGGGTAAAAACTTGAACTCACACGAACACCGGACTAGTCTGGTCAGTGTCCGGACAAGTCCGGCCTCCCAGACTAGTCCTGTTTACAAACAACAACAATTACTCTTTAGAACCTTTGATGCCTCCTATGTGTTGATGAGAAATAATTTTGGCAAGGTTTATGCTCATTATGTTGGGCCACGCCATGGGAGCACTAAATCTCATGTGTGGGTGCCCAAATGTATTGTAACTAACCTCCAAGGACCCAAGCAAGCTTGGGTACCTAAAACCAAAGCATAATTTGTTTTGGTAGGCCTATTCCTCCGGTGGATCTAAATGGGTGCTAGACAGTGGCTGCACCAACCATATGACCGGAGAAAGAAGAATGTTCGTGGAATATGAAGAGAATGAGGACCCAAACAAGGGCATCTACTTTGGAGATAACAGTCAAGGAAGGGTGCTCGCTACCGGTAAAATTGGTATATCATCTAAACACACACTTTCTCATGTACTACATGTTGAATCCTTAGATTATAACCTGCTGTCCATATCTCAACTATGTGACACAGGTTATAATTGCTTGTTCACTAACGAGGGTGTGACCGTCTCTAGGAGGAGTGATGATTCCATTGCATTCAAGGGTATGTTGAAGGGAAAGCTTTACCTTGTTGATTTCAACAAGGATAAAGCCGAACTTGACACATGCTTGATTGCAAAGACCAACATGGGTTGGCTGTGGCATAGACGGCTAATGCATGTTGGTATGAGGAATCTTCAAAAACTCCTCAAGCGTGATCACATCCGCGGTTTGAAGGATGTTGTTTTTGAGAAAGACAGTCCTTGTAGCGCGTGCCAAGCCAGGAAGCAAGTTGGAGCACCTCATCCCGCAAAGAACGTCATAACTACAACAAGACCGATCGAACTACTACACATGGACTTATTTGGTCCAATTGCTTACATAAGCATCGGCGGTAACAAATATGGTTTAGTAGTTGTTGATGACTTTTCTCGCTTCACTTTGGTTTTCTTTTTGCATGATAAGTCAGAAACACAAGGAACACTCAAGAAGTTCTTCAAGAGAGCTCAAAACAAATTCTCATTGACAATCAAGAATATTCGAAGCGACAACGGCACGGAGTTCAAGAACACGCAAGTGGAAGAGTACCTTGATGAAGAAGGCATAAAGGATGAATTTTTAGCGCTGTACTCCCCACAACAAAACTGAGTTGCCGAAAGAAAGAATCGAACACTCATAGAGATGGCAAGAACAATGCTCGATGAGTACAAGACATCGTATCAATTTTGGGCAAAAGCAGTTAACACCGCTTGCCACGCCGTAATTTGACTCTACCTTCATCAACTACTCAAGAAGACATCATATGAGCTACTCACCGGAAACAAACCAAATATTTCATATTTTCGTGTTTTTGGTTCTCCATGTTACATCTTGAACAAGAAGCCTAGGACTTCAAAGTTCGCTTCGAAGTCCGATGAAGGTTTCTTGCTTGGTTATGATTCGAACACTTACGCCTATTGTGTTTTCAACAAGACCTCCGGACTTGTTGAAGTAGCACGTGACGTAGTGTTTGATGAGACTAATGGCTCCCAAAAGGAGCAAGTTGATCCATGTGAACTAGGTAAAGAAGAAGCGCCTTATCAAGCATTGAAAAGAATGGCTCTAGGTGAGGTTCGACCACAAGATCCACCTCCACATGTACATGAAGAAGATGAACCACAAGAGGAGATCAACGATCAAGGGGGAGCTTCAACACAAGATCAACCACAAGGATACGAAGATAATCAACAAGTCAACAAAGCTAATGACTTAGGGGGAGAAGCAGATTACCATGAAGATACAACTCCTCAAGTGCCACACCCAAGAGTACACCAATGCGTCCAAAGGGATCACCCAATCGACAACATCATCGGTGACATCCAAAAGGGAGTAACCACTAGATCTCGCATAGCTAACTTTTGTGAACACTATTCGTTTGTATCCTTTTTGGAACCACGCAGGGTTGAAGATGCATTGAAAGATTCGGACTGGGTGGTGGCAATGCAAGAAGAATTGAACAACTTCAAGCGGAACGAAGTGTCGGAACTTGTGGCAAGACCCAATGAAAACATTGTCAGCACCAAGTGGGTCTTCCGCAACAAACAAGATGAACACGGGGTGGTGACAAGGAACAAGGCACTACTTGTGGCCAAAGGGTATTCACAAGTTGAAGGTTTGGATTTCGATGAAACTTTTGCTCCAGTAGCTAGGCTTGAATCTATTAGAATATTACTTGCATATGATACTCACCATGATTTCAAGCTGTATCAAATGGATGTGAAAAGCGCCTTCCTCAACGGACCAATCAAGGAAGAGGTGTACGTGGAGCAACCACCCGGATTTGAAGATGAAGAGTTCCCCGACCACGTGTTTAAATTGCGTAAGGCTCTCTACGACCTCAAACAAGCTCCTAGAGCTTGGTATGAGTGTCTTAGAGATTTCTTAATTGAAAATGGCTTTAAGATTGGCAAAGTAGACTATACACTATTTACAAAGAATTTTGATGATGATCTTTTTATTTGTCAAATTTATGTTGACGATATAATCTTTGGGTCAACTAACCAATCTTTTTGTGAAGAATTTAGTAAAATCATGACAAACAGGTTTGAAATGTCAATGATGGGAGAGTTAAAGTACTTCTTGGGATTCCACGTACGACAACAGAAGGAAGGGGCATTCCTAAGCCAAACAAAGTACACGCAGGACATACTCAAGAAGTTTGGCATGGACAAGGCGAAGCCCATAAAAACCCCTATGGCAACGAATGGCCACCTAGACCTCAATGAAGATGGACCTAAGGTCGACCAAAAGGTATATCACTCTATGATTGGATCTCTACTCTATTTATATGCATCTAGGCCTGATATTATGTTGAGTGTATGTTTGTGTGCAAGATTTCAAGCCAACCCTAAGGAATGTCACTTGACAGCCGCAAAAAGGATCTTGAGATATTTAGTTCATACACCCAACCTTGGTCTTTGGTACCCGAAAGGCTCAAAATTCAATCTCAATGGTTACTCCGATGCAGATTATGCCGGGTGCAAAGTAGATAGAAAAAGCACCTCCGGTACATGCCAATTCCTAGGGAGATCCTTAGTTTCTTGGTCCTCCAAGAAACAAAATTCCATTGCCTTATCCACAGCCGAAGCGGAGTATGTTGCAGCCGGGAGTTGTTGTGCACAACTTCTTTGGATGCGACAAACTCTAAGGGATTATGGTTACAATATGAACCATATTCCACTCCATTGTGACAATGAGAGTGCCATTAAAATTGCCCACAATCCAGTTGAGCACTCTAGAACTAAACACATAGACATAAGGCATCACTTTTTGAGAGACCATTCCATGAAAGGAGATATATCCATCTCACATGTCAATACCCAAAAGCAATTGGCCGACATATTCACCAAGCCACTTGATGAAAAGCGCTTTTGCGAACTCCGAAATGAACTAAATATCCTTGATGCTCGGAGTGTGGCTTGAAAAGTTGCATACCTGTATGAATTCTTCAAAATATGTTGATTGAATTGTGAAAATCATCTATCTCATTTTTCTCTAAAACTATGTCAATTACTAGATCTTGGTAAATTATGATCATTGCTTGATTGTTGTATGCTTACTGATCATATTCATCAAGATTATTTGATTTGATTTGCCGTCCTATTTTCTTGGTATGCACCTTACAATATATATGAATGGGCTATAAATTATTGTCTGGTGACCACGGACTAGTCCGTGGTTGCCCGGACTAGTCCGCCCATGCAGACTAGTCTGTAGAGTGCCGGTTAGGCCGGACTAGTCCGATAGACAACAGACTAGTCCGATATAGCCCCTGGAAAAGTTCGGACTAGTCCGGTCATCTCTGGACTTGTCCGATTTTTTGTGTCCATAACCCTAGCCACCACCAAACCCTAATCCCTTCATCCTCCACTCTTGCCTCACATGTTCTCTCTCTCTCACTCGAGCCCCCAAGGCGATTTCTTGATTTCTCCATCGAAACTTCACAAGTTTGGGTGGGATTTGATCGACATTGCATCGGGATTGAAGTTCTCGGACTAGTCCGGCCTTTAACGTCCTCTTCTTCAAGCTCCAGTCGATTTCTTTGGTAATTTTTCACCCTAACCCTAGAAATCCCAAATTTCTTCATTGTTGATCAAATAGCCTAGCATATTTCACTATATATGCCTCCTTAATGTATTATGTTTATGCTACACCTGTTGTGCATTAGGAATTACCATTTGTCTAGTTTCCTAGGTTTTTGAGTTTGAACACCGGACTAGTCCGGTCCATGCACGAACAAGTCTGATATCCCGGACTAGTCCGTGCCTGGACACCAGACAAGTCCGACTTTTCTGAACTCAAAACCTAACTTGTCAATTCCTCAATGCAAGTCCTTGCTATACTTTCACACCTATGGCTTGTACCATTCATTCTCATTCAAGCCACTCATTCTCAGGTCATGTCGAGCTCAAACGATGAAGTTTCTGATTTTGAGGCCGAGATGGACCACGAGGTGGCACCTCGGACCTCAACGAGTCTCTGCAAGAAGCGCCAAGAGAGACCTACCAAGCTAGCCCCGTCTCCTCCATAGGTTCGGAGGAAAGTGCTAGAGAAGAAGCCGACCTCCAAGGTGCCAACTTCTAGGGCTACCACCGGTGGTGGCCCTAGCTCGGCAAGTGCCCGCCTAGCCAAAGGCAAGGGCAAAGGGATAGCGACGGGTCCAGTTGGCCCGTTGAAGCTACATGCTTCGAGGGAAGGGGTCCGGGACCCCACTAAAGAGAAGTTTAATGGAAAGGGCAGTGACTCAGCAGCCAAGTTCTGCAGTGTGGATTGCTACAGTCATCCAAAGCAAGCTGCAGATGGAAGATTCTAGAGCAATTTTCATGCTGACTATTACATGGCTGTTTACCTGCAGATGAAGACACCGGTGGTGCGCAATCAGTGCATTGACTGGGCACATCTTGAGAAGAAGAGATGCTCTACATTTGATGAAGTGATTGCAACAGCTGAAGGACATGGCTTGAAGGACTTCTTTGCCTTCAAGTATAATTGGAATGATGAAGTGGTGGCTCAGTTCTATGCCACTTGTTACTTTGCAAGCGATGAAGAAGAGAGAGTGACTTGGATGACTCATGGATCCAAGTACACTATCACATATGAAGAATTTGCAAGGATGTTGCATCTTGACACCTCAAGCAATGACAATGTGATTATTCACAATGTTGGTGTCATCGAGAAGGAAAAGATGAAGTTTCTCTATGATCCCAACTCAAAGTTCATCCCTCCTTCCACGAAGAACATGAAGCCATTCTTTGTGGTGCTAAACAGAGTCCTGAGGAAGACAATAGCCCCTAAGGATGGGGATGCAGGGAGTGTGCAAGGAGACCTCCGAACTCTGATGAGGGTCATAAGCAAAAACCGCCCATTTGATGTGGCGAAATACATTTGGAATGACATGGTGAACATATCCTGCACTCCTAACAGATCCTTTGTCTATGCCCCTTATCTCATGTTCATGATTGAGAAAGTCACAGGGATCGAGTTTGTCAAAGATGTGGAGCACACACCAGTGAGGCCTCAGAAGCCTCAACAAGTAAATGTCCAGGCTGCTCCCTCGCCTGCCTCCACCCCTGAGGCACCGGCAAAAACAAGAGAAGATGCAAGTGCTGCCCCTGCTGGTAGGGCAACCCCTCAAAAAGGATCAGCTAGTGGGATCCTTAAATATCTCACTGCAATCTTTGCCTCCTTCAAGAAGGCCAAAGTGAAGGCCCACAAGCTCAATCAGAAAAGAAAGGAGGACATGAGGTACATCAAGTCAAATGTGAAGCAAATTTGCCAGAAGCTGGAGATCGACCCCATTGGATCTCCAGTGATTTCTGAGGACTCCGACCCGGACTTCACTGAGCTCGGGCCCTTGACCCCCTCCGAGCTTGCCTACTTTGGCATTGGGGACTCGAGTGGCTCTGCCCCTCCTCCTTCTCCTCCTCATCAATCTGAAGATGAAGATGACGAAGACGATGATGAGAGGACCGACAGCGAAGAGTGAAGACCCTATGACCCTCCTCTCCTTCTTTTTGGTGTCTTGATGCCAAAGGGGGAGAGATTGAGGGGGAGTCTTAGTCCTAGCTGTAGTTTGCGAGGAGAGAGTTCTATGCTTTTCTTTTTAACTCTTTTGTGGCTTGTAATGGTTTAACAATGATCTTATGTTAATTATGGTTCTGTGATGCAATGAGTTAATCCTTTGAGTAGTATTTATGAAAACTGTGATTTTGCTCTAGATTGTCATATATGCTTGCTATTTGGTAATTAATGTCAATTATGTCATTATCAATGCTTCAGTGTACTTAGTTATGCATCCCACCATAAAGAATGCACATATGGATAATACTTTTCACTGCTTGATGTATTTTGGATTCATATGTGCATACTTTATGAAAATCTCAATTTTTATCACATTTTGTGAAATCTCAATTGGTTGTCATCAATCACCAAAAAGGGGGAGATTGAAAGTGCATCTAGGACTCCCTTGTCGGTTTTGGATGATTTATGACAAGAAATTGGGATCCTAACCTCTTTGTTGAGATGAGTGCAGGCTTATGATAGAAAAATGAGCAAATTACCAAAAAGAAGGAAGAATGAGGAGCAAAGTGGAAATGAGCTCAAGGAAGAAGAGTAGTAGATTATTGTGTATGGAGTGTGTTAAGGAAACACATCCCAAGAGCTCAACCACATTTAAAAACACACATTGCACAAAGTTACACAGGACCGGACTAGTCCGACAGACAACGGACTTGTCCGATATCCTTTCTGCATGAAATCGGACAAGTCCGATATCCATTGGACTAGTCCGATATCCTTTCTGACCAGAATCGAACTAGTCCTCCCCAGTGCGGACCAGTCCTCAAAACACTTCACAAGTCGCACAAAATCGGACAAGTCCGATCACAACCGGACTAGTCCGATATTCATTCTGATCTAAAACGGACAAGTCCAACATTGCACGGACTAGTCCGAAACACCGTCTGATCTGAATTGGACAAGTCCTCCAAGTGTGGACTTGTCATCCTATACACTTTGGGTTTCACATAACCGGACAAGTCCAATGACTATCGGACTAGTCCGAAGATTTCCAATAGCGAAATCGGACAAGTCCGCTCCTAGCGAGACTACTCCGATATTTCGGGAAACTTAGGGTTTGCTACACACAGCTCACCGGACTAGTCCGGTGACCTCCACAGACTAGTCCAATCTTTCTGAACCCTAACGGCCATTTTTAGAAACCCATATAAATAGAGTTGTACGGCCATATTTTTCCTTGACTCAAACCCTAGCGCCGTCACACCTCCCAAGAGCCTCAAAAACCACATCTCTCCACGAAGTTAAGTGCAACAACGATCAATCCTGTGAGGATTCACTCTAGATCATTGGAGATACACGTTCAACACCACATTGAGCTCTTGGTTTGATTCTCTAACACACTCCTGCGATTTAATTGTAATCTTTTGAGTGTGTTTTGGTGGTATTTTGTGTTGTAATCCAAGGGAGCTCTCAACGTGTGAGAAGGCCCCTTTGAATTCGGTTATTCACCCCTTTGTGATTAGTGGAAGAGGATTGGCCTTCATGGCGATCCGACGAGGGTAGGGTTGCAGAAGACCCGGTCCTTTTGTGTACTCCTCAACGTGGACGTAGGTTGCCTTTGTGGGAGCCGAACCACGGGATAAATCCTTGTGTCTTGTTTTTGGTGTTCATCGTTCTTATTCATCAATATAATCTAGGGTTTCATAATCATTGCTTATCTCACGTTGAACTGTTAAACATAAGATTTAATTATGATATAATCTAGCATATAAAATTGAAACATTTATTTGATTCTATATTTCCGCTGCATACATAAAAGAATCAATCTAATTGATCAAGTTTAACCAACTTAGTCCGTGAACACCGGGCTAGTCCGCACTTTACCGGACTAGTCCGATATCTCTGGTATTGAACTGGTTGTTAAGTGTTGCAGGATCCGACAATTTGCAAAAAGGCCTATTCACCCCCCTCTAGGCCACATTCAATAACTCCGATTGAAATCATAATTGTTACATAATCAATGATAGCTTTTGTATTGTTTATATGGTGTACTGTTAGTGATTGCTTTTATTACTCTTTTGACAGTAGTTTACATGCACCCGTATCTTGATCAAGAAGCAACATGAAGATATGGACATCAAGAGTTCAATGAAGAAGACTGAGCAACTATTTAATAAAAGGCAAGTGCCCTTGACCATCTTGTACCAATATTAGGATATTAGATAGTTGCATGCTACATAAAATGATGTCATAGTTCATGTTTCATGCCCTGTTCCATATAATTCCTTGTCACCTGATTTGGGTTGGGAAGTAGATAGGCTTTAGCTATGCTTAGCCATGCTTAGACATTGGGAATGGGATTTCATACAAATGTGACATATTATACTCTATGATTACTTTAATCATGAGGGACAGACAATAGTAGTTGCTAGGAATCTGGTGGTTGGATAGATTTGGTATGGTGCAGTTTGCACGAGACCCGAGATTGGGTTTGGCACCACCGGATTCTAAGGACCGGTTTATGGAGGAAGCCACTAAGCTTTATAGTACCACCACGAGACTGAGATGGGGCGGCTTGGTCAATTAATTAGGTTTCTCCTGATGAACTGCTAGTAGTTGGAAGGTGCGGGGAATGATGCAGGGGTACTGCTCTGGAATCCGCATGGCTCAAGAGGGGGCTTCTGAGGTGGAGGGTTACTCCAGGAATACCTCAGCGATGAAACATCAGTGGGCTAGCATTAGTTGGGAGTACCTTTGTAAAGACCATGTAGTGATCTCCTGGTCTCACACCAAAGGAAGTGTGCAATGTGGTTAGCTACCACGAGCATTCAGGGAGGTTTGCTCAGTCCACCTGGCAACAGGGGATGAAATCACTGCTTGTGGGTAAAGGGCACACTCTCTGCAGAGATTGGAAAACTGTCATGATAGCCGTGCTCACAGACAAGAGCGGCTTGGGGTCAGTTCATAATTAGTTTATGGTTGACATGATGGTTGAGAATGATATTGATATTATTACATTATTATTATTATTGTTATGATTGGAAACATTCAACTAGAAATAGGTTGCTAATGAAAGATAAGGATAGGTTTAATGCTTAGTGCTTAAACCACTATCGGCCTTTCCTTTTTGATTGACCTACATGACATTTATTTCCCACACCAGCTGAGTACCACGAGATGGTACTCATACTTGCTTTGTTGTACTTTTGATATGCTGCTCAGTGAAGACAAGATCTAATGAGGACAGTGCCAAGTGAAGACGGTGGATAGGTCGCGTTGCTGCCAGTCGATTTGCCTATGGCTGCCCTAAAGTTTTTCCTCTTCCGCTGCTACTTCAAAAATCTTTTGAAGGTATAACTGTTATTTGCATTCGATATAGAACTTTTTATCACTTTTTGTCATACATGTATGGTGAAAATGATTCTGGCATACATGTATTTGCAGCTGGTTTTATACTTAATAAAACCGGGTGTGACAAAGTGGTATCAAAACTATATATCGACTCTAGTCACATGACCTTAGTTAGAATGTGCTTATTAGGCATCCCTTGGACCTTGCTCATGAAGATGAAGATACGACTCAACCGATAGGAGCTTGAAGACCGATGTATGAGAATAACACAAATGATGAAGAAGACTCTTGAAGATTATAACTCATCACTTGCTTAGGTCCTCTTTGGTTAGCAAGTGAAATCCATGTCTTCCTCACAGCGAATTAGAACACGTTGCTTGATGTATTGCAATAGATTAATAGTAATAACAACAATAAAAATTTATAGCATTTGCCTGTTTAAGGGGGGTAGCTGACCCGCTTGAATCTCGAGGGCGAGATTCCTTGTAAGGTGGGTGGAATTGTAAGCACCATACTTAACAAAAAGGAAAATAAATAATAACGATAATAAATCTAGTATCATGACAATGCATTTGAAATAAAAGACTTTAAAATTGAAAACCACGATAGAAATTTAAACCAAATTCAAAAATAATGATAATCATAAAAAAATTGTGTTATTGTTGTGTGATAAAACGTTAAAAATCAACTAAATCGACATATTTAATCATAATTGTTTATTTGTGGAAAATGCAAATTTCATTTTTTTAGGGAATATCTTTGAATTCAAATAAAATATGGAAAAAACAAAGAATACCCTACCATACCTAGTAGCACCTCACTTAAATAAAATATTGGGTTGGTAATAAAATTAATAACTATATACAACAATAATAATTATAATGATAATGATATAACAATAAAGTATAAATTTGTTTGGTAATGAAATAATTTCTTAAGACCATTTAAAAAAAGATCATCATGTTTTAATCTTGCATTGAGTGATATATTAAACATTGAAAATTTGATAATGAAGAATTGAAAAATCAAAAAGAAATAAAATTACTTTCTAATGGGATAGTTTTCTATAAACAAAAACAAAAACCTCTTCTTAGTCCAATCCAGAATCTCGAGGTGAGATTCCATTTAAGGGGGGTAGAATTTTAACACCCGTATTTTGCTAAAATAAAAGAAAAGACATAATCTAATTAGATAATAAAGAAACAAAAAGGAAAACAGAAAAGATAATAAAAAAAATGAATAAATCTCAATTTGGGCCAACTTGCAGCCCAACTCCCTCTTCCTATCCACCTCGGCCCAGGCCTAGATGCACCTTTTCCTCCCCTCTCTCTCTTACATGTGGGGCCCACCTATCATCCCTATCCTCCTTCTCTTCTTCCCCAACCGCCGCCCCTGCCCCGCTCGCACCGCCCATGCCTCCAACCGCCGCTGCCCTGAGGTAACCGTCGCACCCCTTGCCCATGCAACCGCCCTCTCCTATTTAATCCCAAGCATCACTCCATTTTTCCCCAACCGTAACCCTAGCAAATCGCCCACGCCATTGCCATCGATCTAGATCTCGACGCCGTGCGTAGGGGAGCCATTCCGGCCAACGCCGAGGTCCGACCAAGCTCCACATCGCCGCCCCTGTAGAGCCCCTCCTTGACGAGCTTCGGTGCCTCCGTCGCCTCCCTCGCGAGCACCGACAGAAGCCGCTGCACCTCGCTGTCGAGCGCCCGTCTCTGGCCTCTTTTCCGTGCATGCGACCTCCTGGTAAGGTTCCCCACCCACTCCTCGTCATTTTTAGCTATACCCCGTCGAGTTTGGGCCACCGGAGCGCCATTCCGGTGAGACTCCACCGCCGCCTGGCCCCTGCCGGCCGCCGCCGGCCACCCGACTCCCTCCCTGGCCGTTGGACCCTATTCCATGGCCAGGATTAAAACAATTGAAAGGGTAGGCCCCTTGGTACATGGTGGAGCATGGATCGCACCCCTAACCCCGGTCCAAGGGACCATAGATTAATTCCATAGATTTTCCTTTAGAAAAATAAATCACAAAAGAAATAGAAAATACATAATTACGGCTAGGTCCCTGGACTTTTATAACTAATTGCGCATAAGCCCTTAGTATCACAAAAATAACCTTAAACTTTATTTTAATTATGCAACATTATGTAAATAGATAAAATAATGATTTAGGCCCTTGAACTTTACATTAATTAGTGAATTAGCCCCTGATTAATAACAGAAATAATATTTAAGCCCCTGAAGTTTTATTTAATTACTGAAAATGGTTTACAATTGCATTTAGTGGTGGAAAATATTTACAAATGGTAAAATAAATAAAGAAAATAATAGAAAATTAGTTATAAATATTTCTATGCTGAAATAAAATTATATATGCATATAAAATATATATTGACCTTGGAAAAATTTAATAATAATGTTTTTAGCTATAAATAAATACTAAAAGTGAAGAATAAATTTATAAATAGTACAATAATTATTTATAAAACCATTTAATCTGAAATAAAATCATAAAGTGCAAAAAAATATTTTCACCATGAGGAATTTAATTAATAATGTTTTTATCATATAAATAAATACTAAAAATGATAAATAAATAATAAATGCATTCCTTTGGCTATGAAAAATAATAATTCACTCATAACTCCAATTTAAATAATAATTGTAACATAATCAATGATAGCTTTTGTATTGTTTTTATGGTGTACTGTTAGTGATTGCTTTTATTACTCTTTTGACGGTAGTTTA
Organism: Tuctoria greenei; assembly: GCA_036927565.1. Classification (NCBI taxonomy): domain Eukaryota; kingdom Viridiplantae; phylum Streptophyta; class Magnoliopsida; order Poales; family Poaceae; genus Tuctoria; species Tuctoria greenei. The sequence goes on along the minus strand of JAYESD010000011.1, from coordinate 22,423,280 downwards.
CACACACCCGTATCTCGATCAAGAAGCAACATGAATAAATGGAGATCAAGAGTTCAATGAAGAAGACTGAGCAGCTATTTAATAAAAGGCAAGTTCCCTTGACCATCTTTTACCAATCTTAGGATATTAGATAGTTGCATGCTACATAAAATGATGCCATAGTTCATGTTTCATGCCCTATTCCATATAATTCCTTGTCACCTGATTTGGGTTGGGAAGTAGATAGGATTTAATTATGCTTAGCCATGCTTAGACATAGGGAATGGGATTTCATACAAATGTGACATATTATACTCAATGATTACTTTAATCATGAGGGACACACAATAGTAGTTGCTAGGAATCTGGTGGTTTGCTAGATTTGGTATGGTGCAGTTTGCACGAGACCCGGGATTGGGTTTGACACCACCGGGTTCTAAGTACTGGTTTATGGAGGAAGCCACTAAGCTTTATAGTACCACCACGAGACTGAGATGGGACGACTTGGTCAATTAATTAGGTTTATCCCGATGAACTGCTAGTAGTTGGAAGGTGCGGGGAATGATGCAGGGGTACTGCTCTGGAATCCGCATGGCTCAAGAGGGGGCTTCTGAGGTGGAGGGTTACTCCAGGAATACCTTAGCGGTGAAACCTTAGTGGGCTAGCATTAGTTGGGAGTACCTTTGTAAAGACCATGTAGTGATCTATTGGCCTCACACCAAAGGAAGTGTGCAATGTGGTTAGCTACCACGGGCATTCAGGGAGGTTTGCTCAGTCCACCTAGCAACAAGGGATGAAATCACTTCTTTTGGGTAAAGGGTACACTCTCTGCTTAGATTGGAAAACTGTCACGACAGCCGTGCTCACGGACAAGAGCGGCTTGGGGTCTTCATAATTAGTTTATCGTTGAGATGATGGTTGATTATATTGATATTATTACATTATTATTATTATTATTATTATTGTTATGATTGGGAATATTCACCTAGAAATAGGTTGCTAATGAAAGCTAAGGATATTTTTAATGCTTAGTGCTTAAACCACTATCAACCTTTCCTTTTTGATTGACCTACATGACATTTATTTCCCACACTTGCTGAGTACCACGAGATGGTACTCACACTTGCTTTGTTGTACTTTTGATATGCTGCTCAGTGAAGACAAGATCTAATGAGGACAGTGTCGAGTGAAGACGGTGCATAGGTTGCGTTGCTGCCAGTCAATTTTCCTGTGGCTGCCCTAAACTTTTTCCTCTTCCGCTGCTACTTCAAAAATCTTTTGAAGGTATAACTGTTATTTGCATGGATAAGACACGATCCTGTCTCTCAGTGTAAGAGGCTTGGATGAGGTCGGGATCCCATGCCAACACAATTCCACCCCTTGTACCTTCTGCTGGTAGGTATTGGTAACCATATAGCCTTGAACCAAGGAATTGTCCTGCCAAAAGGGGGTCAAGAGAGTTGACTCTTGGAGTCCGACTAGTGTGGCATTGGAGTCTTGTAGGAGCTGCCTAACTACTTCCCCGCGGACAGGCGAGTTGAGTCCGCGAACATTCCAACATAGGATTTTGGGTTATCATCATGGAGGTAACATAACAACCACTAATAGATAAATTGGGAACCAAGATGGGTACACCTTCAAGGTACTTTGTTGTGTGGATGGGATTCCACCTATTGCCCCAAGATAATACCATCCACTACCAAAACCAAACACACTGTACGACTAAAGAAAACTTGCATGCCAACATAACATGGATAACTTTGGAACTGCTTGCAAGTAGCAGCTGGCATCATACCACCACCTAGTTGTGGAGGTCATCAACGACCAGAGCTGCCGTTGCCTGCGCAATGCCATCATTGGCTAGACAGGTAATGCCACAGATGACTGAGATTGCCCTCGCCAGCAGGGCTTGCTTGTACATGGATCCGTAGAGCTTGAGTGCTTCTTCACCCACTGGCTCATCGGCGCCTACCACATGGAGCTACCGTATCAGGCGTTGTGTGGCACAATAGGCCATCGGAACAGCAGTGGGGTGTTGCGCCTGCCTTGCATAGTGATGTGCGCTCTCGGCTGGCACCGATTGAGTGTGCGGCGCACTGCGCTTCATCGGCAGCGCCCCAAGGATGGCAGGAGGGGTGGATTTGAACAGCTGAGGAAGGGCCTCCATAGTCCGACACTCTTCTTGGGGTTCAAATGGCTCGAGCCCGACATGGGCCACCAATGATCCCTGCTCCTTTTGGACTTCAGTTGTTGCCAGCTGAAGCCCAAAGGACGGGCCATGACAGACATCTTGGCTTGCTGGTAGAGGACCGTCTTGTCTCCCCGTCATAGGGTATTGTTGAGCCCACATGACCTGGACTTCAACCAGGGAGGCCTCAGAGACAGTAGGAGCTGGTGGATTTGTCGCCTTATTGCCGTCTCCCAGATGGTCCTCTGAGGTCCTGTGAACCTACAACTTAGAAGAGGACCCCACAAATTGAGTATCTGCATCATGCATAGGGCTAGGGTGCCTCTTGTGGATGTGGAGTGCAGCAAGCTCAAGCATCATCAGGTCCTGTTCTTTCCCTAGAGGGAAAGTGGAAGGCAGGTCCCCATCACTCGAAGGGCCATGCATGAGGTCAGCCAAAGGGTCGTCAACCTCGACCGAGGAGCCTGTGGCCACCTTCTGCAGCGGTGCAACAGCCTGCACAAGTGGCTGGCTAGAAGCCAAGGTCACTACCGCTTTTGAGGCGCTGAGCAGCATGTGTTTTGGAGACGTGGAAACAGGCTTGGCGGCATGCAGGACTGGTGATAGCGACCTGCACCACTCCCAGCCTTCGTCATCTCGGCGAGGTGGGTTGTGCCGTTGCAGGCGCACTAGCAAAGCTGTGGCTGAGCGACCTCGGGTAGGTTCCTGAGCTGGTGCGCAACCCGAGCCATGAGGGACGCGCGTAGCATGGCCGTCGTCTTGGCCGTGGCTGGGGCGAGAGCGAGGACGGCCCCCGGTGCTCCAGCCTTGCACTACGCAGCTGTGATGACCCCCGTCCTGGGATAGGTAGTCATTGTCTTTGTCGTCGCTGTTACCCAGCCAGCTGAGGATCCCCGGTGGGAGGCAACGCTCTATTCTGTCAGGCCAGCGCGGGCAGACTAGGTTGTCCGGCACCCCCAGCATGCAGTCGAGCTGCTGGTGACAGGGCCGATGAGCACCTGGACTGTTTCCTCCAGCCGCAATCACTGTGGACCAGTCAAACAATTTTGCAACATGAATAATCATATCAGTTGTGATGCCTTGCGGCGGGCAGAGGGTGGCCGTGATGTTCAAGGCATAGTCACCTCTGGGAGGGAACAAAGTGATCGTTTTTGTGCATGGGAGGCAGCTTGGGTTTCCCATCCATGCCCAAAAACACAAAGAGCAGTGTTCTCCATAGTATAGGATGACTCTTCAAACCGGTCGAAAATGCAGCGATCACCAGAGATCTGATGGATGCCATCTTCACACCATGCGTGCAGCGGAAGGTCTTCTACAACAATCTTCACGTGGAAGACCCACACCACGGGGAGGGACCAGATATGTCATGGCTTGACGGTGAAGCTTGTGTCCCCGCAATCGATCTGGCCCTCCTTCGCCACACCACGCTGCTGCTCAGGAAGATCAAATCTCATGAAGAAGTCCTCTAGCCTGTGCTAGGACACCATAGTGTTACTCCATGGAATGCCCAGTAGGGTGCTCAATGCTCCAGCCATGTCATGGACGGATGCACTGAAGTTGCGGTCGAGCCCGGTGAGCATGGCGCCATGCGACAACAGGTCATCGCAGTCGGCCATCATCGCTCTGCTGGGAACCACTGCGATGAAGCCAGTGGGGGTCGCTCGTGCGGGAAGCCTCGAATATGGGCGACCGAGTCCTCCATGAGGGGTTGACCAGCAATAGCCTCAGCGTACGACTGCAGCCGCGGGGCTCTCGCTTTTAGGGGACGGAAGGATATCTTGATGGGGATGTGGGGCTTGAGGGCTGGCTACATAGGAGGAGTGGGGTGGCTACAATCTCGAGCAATGTATGCACTACCACCGCAGGATAAACATTTGATGGAGTTGCGGTAATGAGCTCAACGGTGGTCAGTGGATAGGCAGCAAAAGCAGCAACCATGGAAAGGGTTTTTATAGGGGGGATAGCTTGTTGGTAACCTTTGCTGAGCTAGCGAGGAAGGCTGTCCAGTGGTTACATTTGCTTCACTTTTCCTCATTGTCAGAACTGGGATGCCTTTCAGATGAAAGTAACCATTCTTACCTTCCCACATTGAAGGAAGCCTTGGGGCGGCGCACCAGAGCGTGCTCCTCGCGCCGGCAGAGTTGATGCCTCCCTCTGTCTTGAAGGTTCCAGACCCTCATAAATCGCCAGGCTGAATGGGGCTTGGAGGCTGCACGCTTTTGAGCTTTTGGAACGACCCGAGTTCCCGATGAAACCTGCTGTGACGGGGACGCGCTTGCCGAATCCCGGTTAGAATCCATACCTCATACTTTAAGGGGAGGGGCGTAGGCGTCGGCACTAAGGGCCACCACTGGGTTGCGGCCTGAGTCTTGGCTTCCTTGGCTGGTGAGTCCTTCTTTGCGGGGGATTTAAGGCCCCTTCCTGGCGGAGGAATCCCCAGAGGGGCAGGGAGATGGCTTGCTGCAGGAGTAGAGGGGGGGGGGGGGGGGGGGTAGGAGCCCAGGGCTCCGTCCTCATCATGAATGGAGCCCCAGTCGAGCAGCTCATCGTCTTCAGTGGACAGAGAAGGAGAGGTCGCCGGGGGGCTGAGGCAAAGGGACTTCTTGGGAGCACGGGGATTGGTTAATGGGGGTGAGACAGGTGGTGGTCAGGACGCAAATGAAGTGGTGGTTGCCCGCGGGGAGGGAGACTTTAGGAAGGCAGGAGTGTCCTCTGTCGGCAGCAGGGCGAGAATGGATTTGGATAGAGTGGGGGATGATAGGGGATGCGATTGCCGACGGGGTGGACGCCGGAGTCGGAGTGAAGTCCAACGGGGGCGGAGTGGAGCGGACCTCTCCCTGTAGCTCTCCCTCACTCGCCATCCCACAATGTTGCCTTGATCATCGATGCCTATTGATGGCAAGGAATATAGTGCTTTTCGAAAGAGGAGACCAGCTTTAAGGAGCCTGCATGCCAAGATAATGGACATGGCATGTATGATGATGAGTGTGAGACGACAAGAAAAAGTAACAGTCAATCTGACATGGCGCGCGCGTCGAGCTCGTGCTGAGCGTAACTAGCGTGCCACCAAATGCAGCTTCAGTCTGTTCGCCTTCCTATGGTACTATTTGTTGTAACCAGTGTTATCCTAAACGGTAAATAGTAGACAGTCGGTAGAGCTCTGTTTACCACTTAGAAGATTTAGACGGCGTTTACACGGTGTTTAAACGGATTAAATGATGTGTACTGTAGCAACAACAACAACAACACAAGTTGGGGTCGGCTAGAAATGAAACCTAACAATTTTGAAGAAAAGTAATAGAAAATAAGATGAAAAGTAATAAAAAAGTAATGAAACCTAACGATGTGTATTGTAGCAGTAAGAAAAAATATTTTTTACTGTCCTGCGCTACGGTAGATGTTCAAATCAAGTTCAAACTCATATTTGGGAACAATTTAACTTCGACATCATATAAAATTAAAGAGACGATCACAATATCACACCACCAAATAATAATATCGAGACTGAAAAAAGTACATGTAGTGTCCTAAACAAATATTTTAAACTTTTGCTGCTAATGGTTGTTTCATTATATTTTTTGAAACTTGAGTAATATTACTTCTGATGTGTTTAAGTGTTTAAGTGAAGCTTAGAAAATATATTGATTCGAATCAATTTGGTGATATTAATTTTAAACTTGCATCTGACTTAGAAGTGTAACTTCACTTTGCCTAAACGGTTCTAAACACGTTGACACATGTTTAAAATCCGTTTCGTTTAGCCTGTTTAGCCCGTTTGAACGGGCATTGACCCGTTTAAACAGGTCAACCATTTAATCCACCGTGTAGGGGCTAAACTGTGCAGTTGCTCTCTGTTTTGCATTTAAACGCTTTTAAACAGACCGTTTAGGCCGTTTAGAATAACACTGGTTGTAACCGGCAATGGATGCTAGAGCTCAGCGTGAGTCAAGAACTAGAACGTACACTATAGGATTGTGTGCTCAAAGCCATTTCGGGCTTTCGTGCTATTTGAAACTCACTTAATTTTTTGAGTTTTTCTTGCAATATTTATACACTACAGGAATCCCGGCGATTTATGACAGCTAGGGCCGTCGCAGATAAGGAAAAAACTATCACAAATAAGCTGTTTGCGGTGGTTTTCCTTATTTGTGATGGTTTCTGGCTGTCGCAAGTGTCTTGTTGCAATTAAGGTTATTCGCGACGGTCACCATCGCAAATAAGGCTATTTACGACGGCTCGCGGCGGTCATCGCAAACAATTGCCCAGACGCCTATGGGCCCCACACAACAATTTGTGATGGCCCGACCGTCGCAATTAAGTTCTATTTGCGATTGCCAGGCCATCGCAAATTATCCCAGGGATGGGCCCCACATGACAGTTTGCGATGGCCAAGCCATCACAATTAAGTTCCTATTTTGTGACGGCATGGCCGTCACAAATAATAGAGGTTAGTTTGCAATGGCCAGGAGCCTTATTTGCGACGTACTGTATAAAAAGTCATCGCAAATAAGGTTTTTTATTTTTTTTCAAATAGAAAATGGTACCCGACTCGATAGCCAGAAACACAGACATCACAACAATCACAATAGTCACAAGACAATAGTCACAAAAGACATCATAACAGTCACAAAAGACGCTATACACATCGTCAATACATCGCATAACCATCAACAAACCAAATAAGGGCTCACTCGCCCGTCTGACCTCCAAAGCCACTCCCAAAGCCACCAAAGTCGTCGTTGTGCCTCACTCCATGTGGCAGTAATGACGGCAACGTAGTTTGAGCAGCCGTCGCTGATCCTTGCAATTAATGAAACTTAAAGTTAGAATAGAAATGCATCAACATCTCTCTCTCTCTCCCTTCCTCTCCTTCTATCTCCATCTATATCCCCCTCTCTCCCTTTCCCTCTTCATTCTTCTCTCTCTATCTCAATCTATCTCTCTCTCCCACTCTATCTCCCTATTGCTATCCTTTTCCCTCTATCTTCCTCCCTCTTCTAACTCTATATCTCACTCTATCTAACTATATCTCACTATCACTCTTTTTCCTCGCTCTATTTCTAGCTAAGTTGAGGTAAAACTAGAATTGTTAATTTGACATAGAAAATTACCTGACCCGCAGAAGAAGGTCACCTAGAAGGACCGGTAGTGGTGGTAGCTGGATCCCCAAACCTTGTGCCTGAGCTATGACCTGTCATTGCAAACATTAGATGTTACCTATTAGTAAGTCATTTACGCTGAATTAATGACAACTTCAGTTTTCATTTTGTTACCTCCATTGAGTCCCGCATCTGCGCCACCGAGGCTGCCTAGGAAGAGACCGTGGACTCCGTCGTGATCCTTTGTCATTCCGCCTCCTCCTGTCGCTTGAGGTTCTCTTCTACTATTTGTCGGAGGGAATGCATCTCGATGTCTCTCTGTGAGATGCGGCGACCTGACGTGCCCACCGACGAAGCCTGCGTGCAGCTGTCTCTCGCAGGTTTTGCCGCCCTCGAGTCGACAACTCTATAGAATATGAAATTGAAATATCTTGAATACTTTGAATTGAAAATGATAAAATGACTTATGAACTCACCGTCTGTGGGCTTTTCCACCTCTGCTTGCATACGCGGCTTGAGGATCGATTGGTTCATGTTCCCAGTCGAAGTCTTCGCCGTGTATTCTCCTAGCCTCCTCACCGTACTTAGCCTGGAAAACAAGAAAACCGTGTAAGTACAACAATCCATATAGTTATATTTAATATGAATGATTTCTAAACTTACCAATCGCTCAACTGCGGCCTGACTGCACCCCTGAGGTAGAGAAGGGTCCCTGTGACCTCTCTTCCAGATCTCAGCAGGGGTCAGCGGCACGCCCATCGTGCGCTCGTGTCAATACGTGTTCGTACGAACAGTATGTTATGAATATATAAACATAAGTTACATACACTTACCATGTGTTTAGCTAAATGCAAGTGGTTATCTTGGCCGTGCCTCCTCTTCCCCTCAAACCCTCTGCACTCTCGAGCCTTCCTAGACTTAGCCTTAAACTCATCATTGGCCCAGTACCAACAAAGAGTCTAGAATGCATCGGACCGACCCTGCAACTAGCTCACGTGGCCCTGCACATAGTTGTAGGTCGTTAAAAATACCATTGAGGAAATTACTAGAAAAAATATTTACTACACCCCACGTACCTGCGCGTACTCCTCCTCCATCAGGTGCCTCTCTCTCTCTTGCCAAAAGTGTAGCACATGGTTCTGGTACGCCTTCAAGTGCTCATTGATAATTTGAATACGAGGGTTCGAAAAGGCTTGTCAAAACGCCTTCGCAACATTGATGTAAAACACTCTCCTCACATCCTCAAACATGCGAGGGTCGTCCGGGTCCTCTAAAATATACCTTGCCTGTGATAAAGAATATATTGAAGAGATATTCATTAAAAGAGTTTAAGAGTTAAAACATAGAAACTTTATTTAACATACTTACCATAAAATCGACCCATACGACCTCCTGAACATTGCAGTGCTCCTAGTGATGGACGCGTGCATAGTCCTCCCACGAAAGAGCAGGCACCTCGTTGATGACCCTAGGATAGTGCAAACACAGTAAGGACCCAAGGACACTGTCTCTCACCAGTGGAAGACGCGTCATACCAAGCATTGCAAGATATTTATTGATTCATTACATAAGTAACCAAAGGAAACCAGAATTGAACACTACAATTTTATTACCTGTCTCTGACCGGACGAATCACGATCCTCTACGAAGGGATCAAAGGAGGATTGACAAAGTGAGTCCTCCTATTCCTCCGCGTCTGCTCGGGCACCACGTCTGGTGACCCAGAAGGATCGTCACCAGTCGAGCCAAAGGGCTCAGGAACAGAAGGCTCGCCAGCCGAGGGTTGGCTCACCGAAGGGTAGCCAAGCTCAACTGGCACTGTAGCCTCTGAGTTAGTCGGTGAGGACTACAAAATTCAAATGATTTATAAGTAAGTTTAATTGGAAATTGAATTTGAAGAATTTGTCAAAGACGAGTGAAATTTACCTGTGACGAAGCCCTGGAGCTGCTCAGAACGTGCCCCAGCAACTGAGAGCGTGTGCTCCCGGCCGATGAGGCACCAGCGAAAGCGTCCTCAGGTCTATAGGAGAAGAACCCCCTCGTTGGCGGCACCTTCTTACCCTCCATTGATGCCATCCTGTTTTAATAGATAATCAATAAATATGCAAATAAGATATAACAAAATTCATGTTAGTATCTTCAAGAAAATGTTACTTGTAATCACTTTAAAAATTCATCAACATCATTATTATGTGCCCTACTCCTTAAAGCAGCCCAACGATCTTCCATCGTGGCATGTTCTAATTACCGTTTTCGCTTATCATGTGTCTCTACATCTTCAACATCTCCAAGTAATTGATCGAGTCCTGCACCAAGCTCGACGATAAAAGTGTCTAGTAACTCTTCTTCTTGGTACACTTCTTCAACGTCTTCACTATTATGGTAACCATCATCCCCAGGAGTATATAACCTCTCACGAGGATTCACCTTATATACCACCCACCAAGCACCGATCTTTGTTCATAGATAAGGTAGATAATACACTTTCTCCACTTGATGTGCAAGAAGAAATGTATCATAACCTCGTAGTTGGTCCTTATGTTTCACTTCCACCATTCCAAATTGGTTTTCTCGAGTTCCATGAGTGCTATCAAACCAGTCACAGTCAAAGAACACAACTCAAAGGGTCTTATTTCCAGCAAAAGTAAATTCAAGGATTTTGTTAATAATCCCATAATAATTGGTTACATTCCCTTGAGTGTCAATTACTCTCATCACAACACCAGAATTTGATGTTGTCACGAGAGGACGAAGAGCTTCAAAATGAGTTGTACGGAATCAAAAGCCATTTACATCATATCGACCATAGCTTCTAACATTCACCAATCCATAAGATAGCTACCACAAATCTTCATAGACATTTTGAGTTCGACACTATCAAAAATGATCGTAAGTTAAAATAATACTTCTTTAATAATAGTAACTTATAATATATAGAAGACAAAAGAATATTACATAATCTTGAAACCAGGATAAGAAACCCGACCCTCCATTTATTACTTCTTTTCGCATCCCGGTAGTGCCTCTTGTTTGAAAAATGGAGAGGTCGCTTAAAGGAGGTGCTTCGTCCACATTGTACTGCATCACCATAGTATTGACATTGTTTTCTTCTACAAAGTAGACACCTGAAAAGTATCCTACTTCCTTAAGAGCATATGCTTCAGTGATGCACCCTTCCACCCTTGCCATGTTGCCAACCATTGGTTTCAAATATCGTAGCGCTCTTTCAATGTGATACATCTACCTATATTGCACAGGACCACCAACTTTAGCTTTGAATGGAAAATGGATAAGCAGATGTTGCATTGGATTGAAGAAACCCGGTGGAAAATTTTTTCCATCTTACATAAAAGTATGAGTATTTCCTTCTCTAGCTTATCCATCATCCCTATCTTGATTTCTTTAGCACAAAGCTGTCTATAGAAATAGCTGAGCTCGGCTAAAACCTTCCACACTGCATCATCTAGATAGCCCTAAAACATAAAAGGTATGAGTCTTTCCATTATAATGTGATAATCTTGACTCTTCAATCCAGTAAAGTTTCTTGTGTTCACATTCACGGCTCGTTTTAGGCTAGCTGCGTAACCATTTGAGAATTTCAAAGTTTTCAACCATTTCCTGACTTCTTTCTTTTCCTTAGATCGAAGACAAAAAGAAGCATGTGGCTTACCACCACTTTCAGAGATTTTAAGAGTTGGACGGTATCAAATGTCTGCCAAATCTGGTCTACCTTTTATATTATCTTTCGTTTTGCCAGACATATCCATGCAAGTGTTTATGATACTTTCACTCATGTTATGCTCCTGATGCATGACATCAATGTTGTGCATTAGAATCAACGACTTCACTTACGGTAGTTCCCAAAGTCCACATATGTAAGTACAATTGTGTTCCTCTCCATAACCTACAAAATATCCAGGACGACCTTCATCTGGCACCAGCTTGTCCAACATATCAGAAATTTTTGACCCGTTGAGACGTTTCAGTGGTCCTTTAGTGACAACGGTGTTCTTTCTAAAGACATGCCTATGTTGCCTAAATATGTGATTCGAAGGCAGCCAACGTCTGTGACAATCAAAGTAAGATATTTTGCCTCTATGATTTAGTGGAAAGCAATCCGTGTCTGAAGCACATATAACACGTCAGGCGATCGTGAGTCCTCCATCTGGAAAACATGTTGTATGTCGGAAAATCATGGAAGGACCACAAATAAGCAGTTTGAAGGATGAATTTCTACTTCTTGTAACTGTCGTACGCTTTGACTCCTGTCCACAACACTTCCAATTCTTTGATCAGCGGTTTGAACATCATGTTGAGACGCGACCTGGGATGGTCAGATCCAGGTACAATGATGCTGATAAACATAAACTCGTTCTTCACACAAAGAGCCGGTGGCAGGTTATACGGAATGACAAAGACGGGCCAACAGGAGTATGGCGTAGCATTTGTACTAAACAGTGAGAATCCGTTTGTCGCTAACCCGATGCAAACATTTCTCGCATCACGAGAAAATTCTTGATCAAAACGATCTAGCGCCTTCCATGCATCACCGTCAGATGGATGCATCAAGAATTCTTTGTTCTCACATTTACCTTCTTTGTGCCGTTTCATGTGTCTTGTGGTTCTTTTTGAAAGAAACCACCGCTTCAACCGAGGTGTCACAGGCAAGTAATGAAGCTGCTTATATGCGACATCTATCATCACATTATTGCCATCGTCATTAACAACTTTGACATACCTTAGTTTACCACATTTCAAGCACATGTTCTTGTTGCCATGCTCTTTCTAGAATAATATGCAATTGTCTGGGCACACATCGATTTTCTCATAGTTCATACCGAGACCAGATATCTTGATCTTTGACTGATACATATCTTTAGCCGCTTTGTGAGGTTATGGAAGGATATCGCATATGAATTTCATGAGATCATTATAGCAGTTGATGAAAAAAAGTAGTTAGACTTAATTGTCATAAATCTGGTCAAGAAAGTAAGGACATTCACAATCGTGTGTTCATGCAACAGCTGTTGTGATTTCTCGAGCTCCTCGAAGAACTCCTCTACCTTATTTGTAAGAGGATCATCCACTTCCAGAGCTTCTAGCATCTCATCCATCCTATCAACCCCTGTTATATCATCATCCTCATCCACTTCTACTATTACTCGAGAGATAGTATAGCCGTGGAAGGCCCACACCTCACAATGTGGCATGAAATCGTTTCGACATAAGTGAATTGAAAGATCAAATCTGCTCAAAAACTTGGTGTTTCGGCATTTCATACATGGGCACCGCACCTTATCATCCGTTGACAACAAAAATTCTCGATCCAAAAAATTATCTAACTTGATGTACCACTCATCCGAGTGACCACCAGTTCTGCTCTTCCAGCCAGTATACATCCAACTGTGGTCTTCACCCATATTTGTCTTTCAGTTTAAAGCGGAATAAACTATTGTTAATGTATGTAGGATAGGTCCGAAAATTTCGATAGCAAAACACCACCTATTTAACACTACACCCCCTATCTAGTGCAGTTCTTCCAGTAAAAAAGGGTGCGACTATACGGTTATAGCTGTCATACATATGTCAGCCACTCGCCTGGAGCTGCAGCTCTTCAAGACGAGAGAGGAGGAAAGAACGAGAGAGAGATAGGGATGTGGGTCCGTTGAGGTCTGCCATCCTCACGCGCGGGTGCTTGCTGTCTGCACCGTCTTTGTTCGTCTCTGTGTCCGTTTAGACGCATACTTTAGCTTCTAACTAAATGGGCCTTGTCGGGCCCTAAGTGGTTTGTGTCGGGTCAAGCCGACCTGAATCCCATTTTTGTACATATAGTAACACTCAAGCAATCAAATTATAAATTATAACCATAATCTAAAAAACAAATCAATTCAATTAAATGTAAACATAAGAATTATTAAATTGTAATTTATCAATTAATAAACATAAACCTAAACATAAACAATTTTAGCATAAACATAGACATAAGCATTGCCCTAAACCTATCTTAGCAAATTTAATCTCAATTAACAAAAAATTGAACCTAGGCATAAATAAACCTAAACATAATTAAACCTAAACCTAGCTAAGCATGATTAATATATCAATTTATTATAAATAAATAACCAAAGCATGATTAACATAAGTAAATAACCTAAACATGATTCAAAATCAAATACAACAATTATTCCACTAATCAACAATTTAATCTATGAATTACACAATTCAATCAACTTATCACCAATTTAACCAACATATTACACAATTCAATCCTCTAATCAACTAATCACCAATTAACCTAACTAATTCAACACATTAAGCAAAAATTTGTGATAAAAATTCAAATGGAAGGAGTGGGGGAGGCCATGGAGGAGGGGAGGGAGGGGGCGGCCATGGAGGGGGTGGGGGCGGCCATGGAAGGGGGGTCGGCTAGGAGGGAGGGGAAGGGGGGGGTGGCCATGGAGTGAGGGAGATAGGGCGGTCGGCTAGGAGGGGGGGGCGACCATGGAAGGGGGGGCTGCCATGGAAGGGGGTGGGGTGGCCATGGAGGGGGGGATAGGGGGGCCATGGAAGGGGAGGGGGGACGGCCATAGAGGGGAGGTCGGCTATGGAGGGAGGGGGAGAGGGGAGGGGGCGACCAGGAGAGGGGCAACCATGGATAGAGGGAGGGAGAGGGGGGATGGCCATGGATAGAGGGAGGCAGAGAGGGGAGGGGGAGCTTACCTCGAGGCGACAACGACGGCTGCGGCAGCAGCAGTAGCGGCGGCGGGCGCGGCGAGCGACGAGCGGCAGTGGCAGCAATTTGAGCGCGGCGAGGGCGCGGTTTAGAAATGAGTCGGGTGAAGGGAGGATAGGAGTATAAGGCTTTAATTTGCGATGGTCCTGTTAATTACAACGGTCCTAGAGTTGGACATCGCAATTAACCCTATTTGCGACGGCTTCGTAACCTGGCCATCGCAAATAACACTTATTTACGACGATCGGCCAATTTGCGACGGTTTTCGTGGCGGCCGTCGCAAATTAACCACCTATTTGGGACGGCCCTTGTTATTTGCAATGGCTCATGGTGGACCGTCGAAAATAAAGTTATTTACGACTGCAGGCCGTCACAAATAACTTTGGCCATCGCAAATGATCGCGTTTCCTGTAGTGATAAGATACAAGACTTCAATGAATGCACACTAGTTCAGACATTAAAACACACTAACGTATGCCGTTATAATATGCACTAACACACACTAAATTACACATTACAACACACAAATGTCAAACATCATAATGTGCACTAGTGTCATACATAATTATTTGTAATGTAAAACTGACTAACAGAGTTCAGGCATCGTCCGTTGGTCCATCCTCCTGCCCTGGCCTGCCTATAAAATGGACCTCTCGCAGCTGCCAGGCTCCTCATCATCCCTCGTCTATGCAGTCTCACAAAGAACAACCAGTGAAAGTGAGAACCGTGCGCCTCGGTACCATGGCCAAGCTTGAGATGCTGCTCTCCGTCTCGCTCATTGTTGTCCTGCTCCTCGTCGAGCTGAGCCGATCGACACCAATTAAGCTCCTTAACCAAATCGCTTCCATTCTCTGTTCATGCATATGCATGTATATGGCCGATCCTCGCGTGTGCTATTGTTGAAACTGATTGAGGTTGCTGAGTCTTTAATGGATATTAGGATCTGCTCATGTGATGAACTGAGAGTGCAACATAGAGGCAAACACTAAGCAATCTACTAACCTACTAGAGTTAGGCATTAGATGATCATACCTTCATTTGCAGAGGTGGAAGAGGCCATGGAGACTGTCGGGAGGGCAAGGCAACCTCCACCGCCATTGGTGCAGTGCCAACAAGTTGGTGCTGCACGTGGGGAGACCTTGCTCAAACTTTTCTTCCTGAGCGATCGGAGCTCCTGAACTTAGGTGGTTTTTGGGTCTTAGATGGATGGTTAATACAAGGGCATTGGCCCTGCTTATATAGCGGAGGGAGGACATCCAAGGGGGCCACCCCAACAGAATTATGTTGTGAGTCCTCCGATCAAGACTTGGGGAGTGGGAGAGAGAGAGGAGATTGAGTTTGTTACGGGTGTAACCAACTCCTAATTACCTGTGGTCAAATAATTATATTCTAACATTCTCCCTCTTGATCACGGATTACATAAGCTGATATCTAAGCACATAGATTTTTGATATTACTTTCTCATGCTCGACATAAAGGGAACGACACATCAAAGACCGTTAGTTACGTACTGCTTGACTCGATGACCACATTACATCTCACACTAAGAAACATATCCTAAAACTAAGTTTGACCCCTTTGTATTAAGGTATCACAGGTTCTCCTTCAAATCCATACCGGTTACATGTTAGGAAGTCGGCGGTTCGCTACTCTAGCAACTCTACCGCATCACCCAGGAAACATGCGAGTACAGAGGTCATGGATCGTTACCTTTAGACGCGCAGCACATCGGAACGTAGACGCGCGTTGGTGTAAGGAAGTGGATGATCTCGTTCATCTCCTCCTCGCCCTCTTCATAGCAGCAGTAGACGAACATGTTCGTTGCAGCCGATCAGCACAGCAATAGCAGCAGCGCCTCCATGGAGTCCACATGTACAGAGAGGAACGCCGTGCGTCGGTGTGCTAGCACCGCGCGCGCGGCAAGGGTCTCAGCATGAGGCCTTCGAGGGGTGGCGGCTAGGGCTGTTATGTGGTGGGGTGATTAGCCCCTAACCCTACCCCTCATATTTGTAGGCGTACTAATGGACTTTTAGGTCACATGCTCATTAGTACCCTAATTGCTTATGGATCTAATATTCAATAGTCCTTAATCTGAATTGTTATGATTAGCTCTTGGGCACATCACCAACAATCTCCCACTTGCACTAGAGACAATCATCTAGCCAAGATTTTCGATATTCCAACTCCTTAAGTGTGTGACCCATTAGGTTCATGTGCAGTCGGTTGTGAATGGAAACCATTTCCAACCACAAGTCAGTAAAGGTACCTAGCAGGACATACTGACTCCCGAATGTACATAAATCATATTGGTCGAACCTAGATACATTCAACATGCTAATCCCTTTGCCTCACGATACCAGTGAAGCTCAAGGCGAGATGCGTGTCATCCTTGTGATAGCTCGACTATTCACTCGATCAAATAGTGGATTCATTCTATGACTAACTTTTAGTCACTGTGTTTAACCTTTAATCACCTTGGCATGACCATGCACTTTCAAATCCAATTATCTTGAGGGGCCCAGAGATATCTCTCCTGTTATCAAGGAGGGGCAAATCCCATCTTGATCTGCACATATCCCATTCTATGTTTCATTATGTACCCAAAGACGATTTTTATGACTACCCAGTTACGGAGTAGCGTTTGGTAGTCTCAAAGTACACAACTACACATAGTGAGAAACAATAGCGATCTCAGGTCTAAGGATCTAGCAGGTGTATCACCCAAGACAACTGATGACACATATGGAAATAACAATCCCAGGAGTGTCTCAGAGTGGGTCAATCCAACATGTTCACTAACGTGCGTTCACATTATTAATTTGATATCTCCATATCTATGATCCGTGAAATGTGATCATCAATTAATACATGTGCTAGTCTGTGTGACATCATTATCTCATATAATGATATAG
The DNA here is from genome assembly GCA_036927565.1 of Tuctoria greenei. NCBI lineage: Eukaryota > Viridiplantae > Streptophyta > Magnoliopsida > Poales > Poaceae > Tuctoria > Tuctoria greenei. Next base: position 22,406,369 of record JAYESD010000011.1, on the reverse strand, counting down.
ACTAGGGATCTCTAGAGTAACATTACTATTAACAAAGAGTTTCATGAACAAGTCACATACTTGATGATCAATGTAAATAATGATTAATAATATAACAATTTATTTAATAGTACATAAATATAGCTGTGACACAAGTCTCCCACTAAACACTATGATCACTGATGTAAGTATCTAATACCAATAGATCTCGTGTACGCCTCATGCTTTGATTGTGGAAGAGGCTTTGTCAATGGATCTGCAACATTCAAACCCGCATATCTTCACATCACCCCGGTCAATGATCTCTCGAAAGAGGTGATAGCGTCGTAGTATGTGTTTGGATCTTTTGTGTGATCTAGGCTCCTTTGCCTGTGCGATGACTCCACTACTGTCATAATAGAGATCCACATAACTGGACGTGCTAGGAACAACACACAACTTAGAAACAAATTTTCTGATCCAAACAACTTCCTTTGCAGCTTCAAAAGCTGCAATATACTCCACCTCCGTCATTGAATCTGCTACTGTTCTTGCTTGGAACTTTTCCAGCTCACTGCCTCTCCATTGTGGCAGAATACAAAACCGGATTACAATCTAGAATCATCCTTATCAGTTTGGAAGCTGGCATCAGTGTAACCTTTTACAACAAGCTCTTCTTCACCTCCAAACACTAAGAACACATACTTAGTTCTTCTCAAGTACTTAAGGATGCTTTTGACAACGGTCCAATGAGCCTCACCATAATCTGATTGATGCCTGCTCGTAATGCTTAGAGCATAGGATACATCTGGGCGTGTACATAGCATGTCATACAAGATGGATCCAATAGCCGAAGCATAAGGAATCACTCTCATCCTCTTTTGCTCATCAGGTGTCGAAGGACACTGACTCTTGCTTAGAGTAATGCCATGTGACATTGGCGAGAAACCTTTCTTGGAATCTTGCATATTGAACCGATTCAATATATTGTCAATATATGTATCTTGGATTAATCCAATTAGCCTTTTAGATCTATTTCTATAGATATTTATGCCCAAAATGTACGCTTCCTCTCCTAAATCCTTCATTGAGAAACTTTTTCTTAATGAGGATTTAACATCATCAAGCATTGGAGTGTCATTTCCAATCAATAATATGTCATATACATATAGGACCAGAAATACATGTGCACTCCCACTAAACTTCTTGTAAATACAAGGTTCTTCTACGTTCTTGATGAAACCAAACCCTTTGATAACTTTATCAAAACACAAATTCCAACTCTGAGATGCTTGCTTCAGTCCATAGATGGACTTTTGAAGCTTGCATATTTTACTAGCATTTTTAGGATCAACAAAACCCTCAAGTTGTGTCATGTACACATCCTCAGTCAGACTTCCATTAAGAAAGGCTGTTTTGACATCCATCTGCCATATTTCATAATCAAAACATGCAGCAATTGCTAGAAGAGTCTGAACAACCTTTAGCATTGCGACGGGTGAGAAAGTTACATCATAACCAACACCTCGAATTTGTTTGAAACCTTTCGCCACCAATTGCGCTTTATAGATGTGAACATTTCTATCCATATCAGTCTTTTTCTTAAAAACCATTTACAATGGATAGGTCTCACACCTTTGATTGGATCGACTAAGTTAAAAACTTGATTCTCATGCATGGATTCAGTTTCAGATTCCATGGCTCCAAGCCATTTTTCAGAGTCGGGTACCTCCATTGCTTCTACGTAGGTCGTAGGCTCATTATTATCCAATAATACCATGTCATGCTGCTCCGTGGTTAGAAGCGTTAACTTTTCAGCCGCACGACGTGCCCTCGTAGACCTTCGTGGGGCTGGTGTTTCATCCACTGGTTGCAGAACATCTTGTACATCCTGTATAGTATTAGTGAGTGCTGAAACATTTTTAGGTATTTCTTGAATTTCTTCAAGATGCATCTTCTCACACTAACTCCTTTTGAGAGAAACTCTTTCTCCAAGAAGACATCATTGCGAGCGGTAAACACTTTACCCTTTGTTTTATTATAAAAATAATATCCTTTGGTTTCCCTGGGATATACCACAAAGAAGCATTTGTCTAATTTTGGAGTGAGTTTGTCTGACGTCAAACGTTTGACATAAACATCACACCCCCAAACTTTGAGGAAAGACAATCCTGGACATTTCTCGGCCTACATCTCATATGGTGTCTTCTCAACAGACTTAGTTGGGACTCAGTTTAGTGTAGACGCAGCAGTTTCAAGAGCATAACCCCAAAAAGATAGTGGAAGATCTGCTTGGCTCATCATCGACCTAACCATGTCCAACAAGGTTCGGTTCCTCCGCTCGGACACCCCATTCCATTGAGGCGTTCCAGGTGGAGTCAACTGTGGAACAATTCCACATTATTTTAAATGATCATTAAATTCATGGCTCAAATATTCACCGCCACGATCAGATCGTGGAAGTTTAATTGTCTTGCCCAATTGATTCTATACTACTTCATTCTAAAACTTTGAATTTTTCAAAGGATTCAGACTTGTGCCTCATTAGGTAGACATAACCATATCTACTAAAGTCATCGGTAAATGTGATGAAGGACTGAAAACCACCTCTGGCAATTGAACTCAATGGTCCACATACATCTGTATGTATAAGTCCTATAAAGTCAGTCGCCCTCTCACTTTGACCAGTGAAGGGTGCTTTGGTCATCTTCCCAGGCAAACAAGATTCGCATGTGTCAAGTGATTCAGAATCAAATGAGCTTAGTAAACCATCTTTATGGAGTTTTTCAATGCGTTTCTTATTTATATGACCTAAGCGACAATGCCAAATAAAAGTGGTATTTAGATTATTTCGTTGAGCCCTTTTGGTATTAATGTTACAGACAGTTTTATCCTCAAGATCAAGAACATATAATCCATTCACCAATGAACATTGAGCATAGAAAATATTATTGTAATAAATAGAACAAAATTTGTTCTTTATTACAATCTCATAACCATAAACTTCTTCTAAACACGAAGAAGAGATAATGTTCTTGCTCAAAGTAGGAATGCAATAAGAATTATTCAATTCCAAAACTAATCCTGAGGGTAATGACAAGTGGTAGGTTCCGACAGCTATGACCGCAACCTTTGCTCCATTGCCGACACGAACATCCAAATCACCTTTTGCAAATCTTCTAGTCTCACTTAGACCCTGCAACGATTTGCAAATGTGAATCATCGATCCGATATCAAATACCCATGATTCACTAGAAGATAATGCAATGTTAATTTCTATAACATTTATACCTGAAGCGGAAGTCTCACTTCCCTTCTTCTTGTTCATATCCTCCGAGTACTCGTTTCAGTTCCTAGACTAGTGCCCCTTAGCATGACAGTGAAAGCATTCATCATCTGGAGAAGGACCAGATTTGCCCTTTGGTTTAGACTTTTAGCTTGAAGGCTCATCAGGAACCTTTCCCTTGCCTTTACCTTTAGGATGCGTCACACGCTTCCTCTCTTTATTCTCCTTTTGCACCATCATCACATGAGTGACGTTTTTCTTATTGCTTTCTTTGGCTGTTTTAAGCATCCCATGCAATTCAGCCAAAGTTTTCTCCATGCCATTCATTTGAAAATTCAATATTAATGGCTCATAGCTCGGTGGGAGCGACTGGAGAACAACGTCAATAGCCAGATCAAGTTTCAATGTAACCAATCATCTTGACTACACGAGAGCTGACCGAGCTACCCTCCTCCAGCTTGCATGAGAATAAGGACTTGGAGATGTTATATCTCTCAGCTCTAGCTTGGTTCTCAAACATTCCACGTAGTCTCTCAATCATAGAAAAATTTGTATGCTCATACTGTTTTTGCATATCAGGGGACATAGTGGCGAGCATGAGGCATCTTACATTAAGCGCATCATCGTAGTTCTTCGTATAAGCTCTATGTGCCGCAATAGTTGCGTCAGCTGGGAGGTCATCAGGGTATGGTTGAAGAAGAACATACTCGGTTTTCTCTTGTCTAAGAACAATTCTTAGGTTGTGGTACCAATCGATAAAGTTAGCTCCATTGAGCTTTTCCTTTTCAAGCACATATCACAAATTGAAACCAGAATTGTTACTAGCAGACATTATCTACAATAGAAAATAAATATGCAAGGTTTAGCACTATGTTATGTACCAATCTTCTATTAACAGTTTAATAAAAGATATCACCACTATATGATCATCGTCTTCCCTCTAACGACATATAGTGGTTCAAGATCCATATTCACTAATTCATAGTGAGCTTTGGCTTCACTGCTAGGAAATTAGGGACATAGGTAAACAACCATTGTTAATCATATTCCTATATGACTCTTGTTTGTTGGGTGACATTCAATGCCCCAACTCCCAATTCTATGCCATAAAGTCCAAAACCGTTTTGATAGCTTTGTTGAGTAAACCAACACTATGCATGTGAATGTCCAACATTCACCCTATGAATTATGATAGATGATGGTACTTTGCTTTTACAAACCTACCACACAACGATCAAAACAACATAGGTGCAACTATTGGTAAATGGCATCAAATACTCAACTTTTCCAAGCGAAGCTATTCTATCATGTCAAAACATCCACCATATGAAAAGCATGAAAAGAATAGTAGTACATAAACATCACAGGTATATGATCATATCACATTGTGAATAGTATGGCCCTTAAAATCATAATGGTCTCCATCGCGATGTCCATCATGATCTGAGCTGCCATGCCTCCCTTCTTGTGGTATCTCCATCTCCACCATGGTTGAAGACATCTCCATGATTATAAAAGAAGCTAATATAACTAATAGCTACCAAATTATATGAGAGATCAAGCATCACAGGTTGACACGCAGGTCTTTATACAATTATGTGACAATCTCAACCCGGTTGTGTTAAATTTGCAACACGCAGGCTGCACGAATTTACACATAGATCATCACATCACATTAAGGTCATACCACTCACATCATTCCCTGCAAAACAAGTTAAGCGTAGAATGATTTCTAGCGCGAAACTAATTATGTAATCGCTATAGCAGACAGCAAAATGGCGGTCCTGAACACCAAACAAAATTACATAGATCGCATCTATGAAATCACTATGAAAATCCCATTAAATTGATCAAATCAACCCGAATCTGAGCCATTAAGAATGACTCAATTTTCAATGTGACTAGTTAATCATGAGTAGATCGCGACTCATGGCTGTGGTCTATTGGCTCAATCTGTTAGCTATGTACACGATTAGTCCCGATGGTGATTCCAGCCGGTAGGGACAGGTTGCGCACACAACAGAGAAGGAGCACAAACTGACCCTTTAGTCATATATGATCGCAATCTACTCTAACCAATTCCAAAACCCAAAAAACCGTTCGAAAAATTCATCGTATGAACATGTCTGCAGTAGATCCCATCTACTAAGAAGATCTAGACAAAAAACTACGCAAGTTGGCTCTGATACCACTGTTAGAAAATCAGCGGTTCGCTACTCTAGCAACTCTACCGCATCACCTAGGAAACATGCGAGTACAGATGTCATGGATCATTACCACTAGACACGCAATGCAGTAAAACGTAGACGCGCGTCAGTGTAAGGGAAGTGGACGATCTCGTTCGTCTCCTCCTCACCCTCTTCACGGTAGCAGTAGACGAACACGTTCGTCGCAGCCGATCATCTTAGCAGTAGCAATAGCACCTCTATAGAGTCCACACGTACGGAGAGGAATGTCGTGCGTCAGTGTGCCAGCACCGCACTCTCGACAAGGATCTTGGTGTGAGGCCTTCGAGGGGTGGCGGCTAGGGCTGTTACGTAGTGGAGTGATTAGCCCCTAACCCTACCCCTCATATTTATAGGCGTACTAATGCGCTTTAGGTCGCAGGCCGATTAGTACCCTAATTGCTTATGGATCAAATATCCAATAGGCCTTAACCCGAATTGTTAGGATTGCCTCTTGGGCACATAAACAACATTACGTGTCTCCAGAACACGTTGGGCGGAAGACCTTTAGTTAGCGGATCTGCGAGCATTTGCTCGGTAATGATATGCTCTAGACTGATAACATTATCCTGAATTTGTTCTTTCACAACATAGTACTTAATGCCGATGTGTTTGGCAGCACCACTCGACTTATTGTTGTGATAGTACAATACCGTGGGTTTGTTATCGCAGTATAGCTTAAGTGGTTTCTCAATGCCGTCGACCACTCTAAGTTCGGGTACAAATTTCTTAAGCTACATAACCTGTTGTGAAGCTTCATAACAAACAACAAACTCAACATATATCTTGGATGATATCATGATGGTTTGTTTGGAGCTTTTCCAAGAAATAGCTCCGTTCGCAAGGGTGAAAATGTAGCCTGATGTGGATTTCCTAGTATCCACACAACCTACGATGTCTGAGTCTGAGTAACCCACTATTTTTAGTGAGTCTGATTTCTGATAAGTCAAAATGATGCTCTTAGTACGTTGCATATATCTTAGTGCTTTCTTAACTACCTTCCAGTGGTCGGGTCTTGGATTGGCCTGATGATCAAATGAAGATGGAGTCTAGAAGGTCGCGTTGCTTCCAGTCGATTGCCTATGGCTTGCTCTGCTTGTTTCCTCCTCTTTCGCTATTGTTTGTAATTGTTTTAAGGTAATAATTATTGTTTTATTCGATAGAATTGTTAATCACATTTCTTCATGCATGTATGTACAAAACTGATCCTGGCATACATGTATTTTGGATCCGATTTTACTTTATATAAAACGGGGCATGACAGAAACAATCTGTTTTTTTATCGTTACAAGACATTCTATTATCTGTCACCTGATATTGTGGTGACGGGCCACAGGTATGCACAGTTAAATTAGACACATGACTAGTGTGGTGGAATGAGTGTGCATGCTCACGGGGTTGGTTACTTGTAAAATAATTTTCGACCCAAGTTTTAGCGACGGAGGGAAGGAGAACTTCGCAAATTGGTCAAAGTAAAATTAATCAGACTTTGATTGAGTTATAGGAATTTTTTGAAAAATAATATTATTACCATTTACATTCAGCATGACTTATATTTTTAAAACATACTACTTTAATATCAGAAAATAGCTATTTTACTACCCGCAAGTATCAGCACCGTTCACTTAACCTTTCAAAAAAATTTGGTCTAATTTACCAACGAAACTATTTAAATTGGTTCAACTCACCCTCACCGATTTTTTATTTTCTTTTTATTATCTTTTGTATGGGTTACATTTGATGTTTAATTTTTGTAGGATTATAGATGTCGTCATACAGTTGGTTAGAAAAATATTTCTATAATTTATCATAAATTTTTTCTTGCACTATTTCAACTCTCACGCGAGATTTATTTACATGCTTCAGAAGTACAATAATGCATATAAAATATTTTAATAATATATTATATGTTGTAACATACAATCTCTCGGAATTTAACGCTAAGGCATGATGTTTACAAAGATAATTGGAGAAATAGAAATTCACTAGGGGATAAATTGAACGGATTTAAATAATTCAGACGGGTAAATTGGATTAAAAACTTCTAAAGGGTTGGGAATGACTACTATGCAATCAAACTTATAGTGCAATCATGCAATCATCCATTCCCAACCATTAGATGTCTATTCAATGGTGGTTGTGTTTTTTCACTTAACTCCCTTCATGTGAGAAAACACATGTGGAGGGGGTTATGTATAAAAATGCAACCACCCTAGGATGCACATCCAATGGTTGAGGATGGATGATTGCATAATTGCACCATAAGTCTAATTGCATACTAGTCATTCTCTTAAATAAAATACTTGAATGTGGTAAATAGACTTTTTGCCTTAATATATTTAGTTTTTAGATAATTTTTTAGTTGTGTAAGTAGGATTTTATATTAGGGGTGCATTTTTAGTAGCAGATTTAGATAATATTATTATCGATTTATTAACTTAGTACTACCTCCCTTCCATCTCAATTTTATTTCTAAGTTTGGTCAATCTACATTTGACCAATGATTTATGTAATTTTGATCAGCTTTAATAATATAAAAAATATATTTTTAGATTCATCATGAAAACTATTTTAGTAATTTAGAATTTACATGTTATTAAAATCAATAGAACATAAATAAATCACTGGGCAAAGATATATTTGACCAAAGTTAAAAATAGAATCGAAATGGGACAAAGGGAGTAGTAGAATTATTTAATAGTAGTAGTAGTAGATCTAAATAATTGTAATAGTACAATTAGTTAATATTTGTAATATATTTATTTAATATTAGTAGTAGATTTAATTAATATTAAAAATAGATTTAGTTAATATTAGTAGTACATTTAGATAATATTGGTAGTAGATTTAGTTAATATTAATAGTATATTTATAGTATATTTGGTTCATCAGTGAATTATTAAAAATATGATTTTAGTAGTGAGTTGCGAAAAAAATGTTGTGAGTCGAGAGAAAGAAAAACAAGGAAATCGACTAAGATACGTAACCTACTGTTGATCGGTAACTTTTCCATATGTTCGATGAGAATATTACAAATTTGAGGTTGTATGAGATTCAAATTTGTACTAAGAAAATCTATAAATTCGCAATAATATGGTTCACAGGAAAACCTGATTGAAATATTAGATTATTAACAATTAATATACATTATGAAGCTAAATGAAATAGACTCTAAGTTAATATTAGTAGTATATTTAGCTAATATAAATGCATAAACAAATTGATCGGATCTGCCAAGGATAGATACATGCAAAATTTGAAACAAGTTGAGTGTGGTGGAGTGAGTGTGCGTATTTGTTGGCGGTCGTTAAGTATCATTTTCTACCGTCAATCTATCTCAATGATGTGAATAAGTAATATTTCTTACATGCATTAACTTTAAAAAAGGTATTTCCACTTGTACTTGGACAAATTGTGTATGCATATACTTTAGTACAGAAATGAGGAGAACCTGTAACACCCTCATTTTCATGCATCATGCAGTGCCTAAGTTCATATACATGTCTAACATTAAGCAACATAAAAAGAAACAAGTTTAGAATGAATTTAGAGCAAAACCACACTTAAGAATTCTGGGAAGTGCGGACTATTACATTTTTGGTGCGGACTAGTCTGATTTCTCTCTGACCTCACTTGAACATGTCCGTTTTCGTGCGGACTATTTTTCGGTTTTCCCTGTGTATAGTTTCGCACTTGTCCGGTTCATTGTGGACTAGTCCTATATTCTAATTCCTTAGAAATTTTGCTAAGTCCCTGTACATGTTCGGACTTGTCCAACGTCTAGCGGACTTGTCCTTGTTTCCCTCTGACTAAGATCGGACTTGTCCGGTTATGGCCAGGCTTGTCTGTTTTTCCTTTGACCAAGTTTAGACTTGTCCTATATAGTCCAGACTTGTCTGATATACCTTCTACTTGTATACCTTCTACTTCCTCTTTCTCACATGAATTCAACCCCAATTCTCGAAATTCACGTCGATCTAGAAAACCCTAATTTACTGGTTCTGCGAATGGTGGACTAGTCCGGCACTACAACAGACTAGTCCAATTTTGCTGACTATTTTCTACCGAGTTAATTCTAGATTTATTTGAATCAATCTCAAACCTGTCCAAACATGTTAAAAACTATTAGAACTAGTTAGTAAACATCATTAAAAACTCATTAACTAGTTTTACTTCGCAATTGCATTAATCATGCATATCATGTCATACTGAGTAATATATGTGCACCTATAGATTGTAATTCTTGTCTTGTATGTTTATTGCGCGGTTTTGACGGATTTGCGCTAGAGGGTGCTGCGGGAGATCTACAACACCAGGAGTTTGAGGACCTTGACCCAAACCAATCCCAAGAGCAAGGCAAGTGTCCTTGAACATATTGATCCTGTTTTAAAATAAATGTTTGGTTTGCAAAACTGCATGCTTGTGTCAATTTGATGGGAATCCTATGATAGGAAGTTTACTAGTTTTGTTTAACCACCCTTGTGACTTGGAATTCACGGTAAAGAGTCAGGAAGGGCTTTTTACCTTTGCTTCGCTTAATCAATTGGGATGGGAAAACAACTATACCATTTAATTATGCATTAATGAGATTATGGTTAATATGGACTGGTTAATATGATATGGTAGTGGGTGATCTAAGCAAGCCTGGTATGTGGACGGGTTGGATGTTATGGTGGTTTGCTTGCTTTAGATCTAAGGACCGGTTCATGCGAGATTAGGCCAGGACAACAGTGCCACCACGAGCCAAGTATGGGTGCGGCATAGCTGATTAATTAGGGTATTGCTAGTATTGCATGGATCATTTGGTGCACCGGGGAAGGGGAGTTGGATTGGGTTTGGATATGGTTGGCGGGACTCCCTGGGATCCGAACGGCACAAGAGGGGGCCTGTCAAAGTGTCAGAGTGACAGCTCCCCAGGACCTGCTAAGGAGCAGCCCGCGGAGGTTCATTGTTCAGCGGGGCTTAGGCCTGAATTAAGTGTTCTAGCAGATGGAAGTATGAGAAAGTTGTTTTTACATGGTTCGGGCCGCAAGGAGCGTAACATCCTACACCACGGTGGCTGGTATTGCTTGTATGTTTGTATGCGTGAGTGAGTTTTATGTGGGATCCTTGGTAATGGTGGCGGTCTGAGCCTTTTATAGACAAGGACGGACGCCTTACAAGTGGGGTCCCGGGGCCCGACACGTGGTCCCGGGGCGATCTTATCCTAAAGATCTAAGGCTTCTCGCACAACCTTGCCTGACCGATGTAGTGAAGACTCGCCGTCTTGCCTCCTCTCTTGTCAGTGGCCCACGTGCCGTTGCTGACAGTGGCAGAAGGTGTCCCATCAATCTGTCTTGTTGCCGCAAGCTACCCACTTGGCCATGTGGGATAGACCTACGGAGCCTTCATTGTGATGCGATTAGTTGCAGCGGTCTCTGACTGTTGGCATGTTCCATGTTGCGCACCGGGGGATTACGAGCGTCTTCAGTGCTTCGATGCGCACCATCCTTAACACTCGTATCCTACCGTCCGTGGTGCGCTGTGGGACACGCGGTAGCGTCGGGGCTGAGCCCTGCTTGGGGGGCCTGCCCTGGTCCTTCGTGACGCGTGGCAGCTCCGGGGCTTGCCACGGAAGGTGGCTGCCCCGTGCCCTTCCCCATGGAGTGGGGGGGGGGGGCTAGACCCGGCGCTTCGTGCCACGTGGCTGTACCAGGGCTCTCCCCCAAGGTCGATTAAAGGTCCTATCCCTACACGTGTCGCTTCGGGAGCCCGCCACACTGGAGGGGCCAAATCCCATCTTCAAGGCTTATGTGGCAGCACCAGAGCTCAATCTAGAGGGACGCTGAGGTCTTGGCGCCCACGAGACACTTGGCGGCTCCAGACGTTCCTCGGTGTCTTAATCTTGTGTGCGAGGGTACCCGTCTGCAGGGTACCTACAGTGGCCCCTGGGCCACCTTGGGGCATGGTGAAGAGCCCAAAGGTGGAGCCCTGTCCATGTTTTCCTGCACTGTGCTTTGAATTCTATCTTGGACAGCCGAAGCGGTGGGCGCTTCTGCCAATCGTCGCCATGCGTCCTCCTCTGGTTGAGAGACCACGGTGACATGATATTTTCTTGCTGTAATATCATTTTCTTCTGCGGTGATTTTAACCATGACGATTCCCGATGTAGCTATAGCACTTGTGTTCGCTCCGCCATTATGGGAGTCACTTCAGTGGTTTCCCCAAGCGGCTGACCGACCAGGAAAGTGCATCAGATCAGGGACGTAGGACCCATTGTCATGGGTGCCTGGTGTTGAGCGGGGCAATCTGAACCTTCGCTCGGAGTACTCAGGCGTTGCGGGGGTGATCAAAAAGGAAACCTATGTTAGAGGGAACGGTTCCTTTCTTACTCAAACCCAGCAGCCCAAGTTTTTGCCTTCTTCCTTGAGCGCTAGAACCTTCTTCACCCCTTAGCCAAAGCTCTCACCCTAGCTTGCTCCAATGGCTTCTGTGCTTCCTCCTTCGTGCTTCCGATCAGTCGCAGACCTAGTGCTGATGAGGCGGCTCCTTGGATGGGCAGATTCAGAGTGTGGGTGGATGATCCGCTGCGGGTCGCCCGATCTTTGGGATCTGCGTGAAGATGAGACTGTTCTCTTCGTCGCCTACGCCACAGCTGGACTCGCACTCCCATTTTCAAGGTTCTTCCTTGTAGTGTCGGGGGAGTACAGGCTGCAACTTCACCACCTATCACCGAACTCCGTTGCCTTGGTCGCCGTGTTCGTCCACCTATGCGAGGCGTTCGTGGGTTGCCCGCCCACGGTGGAGCTGTTCTGGCATTTCTTTGTTATGAAGACAAATGGAAGGAGTGCGACAACGCAAGTGGGGGACTACTACTTCCGTCATCGGTACAAGACCTCCCAGGGTTACATTGCCTCATTCAAAGGGGGAAAATGGAGCGATTGGAGGGAAGATTGGGCGAATGTGAGGACTGACCCGCATCCCTCACTGAAGATGCTATCCGTCGGCCCAGTCTCTGATTCTACCACATGGGAAGCATCCCAGGGGTTGCCACAGGAGTACAAGCCCGCCCTGAGGAGGATCCGGTTCTTGGCTGGCAAGGGCTTGACCTCCATGATGGTGTTGGCAGACTTCTTGCTCCGCCATACCGCCCCTCTCCAGCAGCGTCTGTACAGGGCCTGGGTCTACAATGGGGAATATGACGAATGTTGGCTTGGTCCGGAAACCCCATCTCCCAATATGTTGGAGGAGATGTTTAAAATAGTGACCTCCGACATTGTTGATGATGAGCATGTCTCCATTCCGAACGACTGCCAGCCGCTCCACATGACCACCGACGTGAGGACTAAACTGTGGGGCTCGATGCCGAAGGTCAACATGTTCGGCCTCGTTCGCCTGCATCCTGAAGATACATCTAGAGCCTTGGTAGTCCTAAAGCAATGCCGTGAAGCGGCGCAACCAGGGTCAGGGTCTTCCTCGCGTCCTACAACAAGGGCGGGGGTAGAGCCCTCAACTACCTCTAACAGGGCAGAGGTCAGCCAGCCGACACCAGTTCTGGAGCTGAAAAATCGTTCTTGCACTCTGGATGCGGGCTCCACTACTTCTATACCGAAGAAGCGGAAGCTACTTCGGGGGGACGATACTCCTATCTCCCGTCACCAGGGGCCGGAGGGGCTGAAGCTTCTGTCACTAACTTAGTCTCCGATTCCAACAGTGGCCCTGTTTTCACAGGAGGTGCCGAGGGGCCTGCGCAGGCAACCACTCTGGCGCAGGTTGACCGGGAGTCGGTACCATAGACGGTGGCGCTTGCCTTGTCGTCAGGTCCTGACAACCTTGATCTATCGCGCGGGGTGGGAGGCCAGGGTTATTGGAGTGGCCCGACTCACCAGTAAGTCATAGTTTGTCCCCTCTACTATTTCTCTTCTTTTCTTTTTTGTTCTTGACGAAGCTTTATCTTGGTTTCTTAGGACTCCATCAGCCGATTTTGTGCCCTTGGTGCTTCCAGGGTTTGGCTTGATAGCCCCTGCCCTTCCTGGAGCTGGAACAGGGTCTGCCGCGCCGCATCCTACGCCCGAAGGTGCATCGGCCTTATGTGCCTTTGATGACTGTGCACCCCCATCTGATGAGGCAGGTGTGGCAGAAGTGGCGCCAATCATGGAAGTGCCAAGCGAGGGGGTGCTTGGTGAGGAGGCACCCGACGAGGAAGTGCCAGACGAGGAGGTGCCCGACGAGGAGGGGGCTACATTGGTCGAGGCTGCCTCCCTTGGTGGGGCTGACCTGCCGGTCGTTGAAGTAGCACCAGCGCCTAACGTTATTGGCACGCAACATGGTGACTCGGCACTGGCGGACGGCAATGTCCCTGCAATGGGGGAGGGTGAAAGCATCTAGGCCCCCGTGAGGTATGGTTTTGGTGATTAATGACAACCATTCGTAATTACTAATGAGTTTGTGGATGCAAGGTTTCACATATATCACATCAAGCGTTAACGACTATCTATTCAAATCATCTACCACTCATTGGATACGAATGGAGACCCCTCAAACGACCTATTCTAAGGGGGTTATTCAATTCTCATGAAGGCTAAATAAAGAACTCACACAACGACTCTATTCTATCAAAATTGGCAACACAAGAAGATCAATATTCATCAGAACATTATTTGCAACAAGTGTCAAAGAGGTCACTCGAGAAGCTTCTAAAAGTTCAACTCGAAGCAAACAAATTACACTCACCGGATCGTCCGATGGTTTGGAAAATGCACACATCGGTCGATTGGGGCTCAACAGAAGAAGAAGACCTCAGAATGAAGTGCACACCGGATCATCCAATGCTAGAGACAAGTGGACATCGGTGAAGTTCAACAGAAAGATTAATTTGTCTCAACAATTCTGGAGAAACACTCACCGGATCATCCGATGCGGAAGCAAAGTGTACATCGCTCTAATTCAACAGAAACATTATTTCTGGACCAAATCTGAAGACAAAACTCACCGGATCATCCGATGATTGAGAGGGGGTAGCATCGGTCGAATAACGGTCACTTCTGACACAGTGACGTCAGCTAATCTAATTACACCGATGCTCAGGAAAGGTGGTCATCGGATCATCCGATGTACACAGAAAAAGTAATCAGCCAACTTTTTCAGCGGCTAATTCAGTTGGGCTGGCTATTTAACCCCCTTCCACCAGTCATTTCGACAACACTTGACAACCAGAGCATGCCTACACATCCTCAAGTGTCCAAGACCTAGAACAATCATTTACACACCCTTTTCGTCCATCTACACCTCAAGATATAGGCTAGATCTAGCTAGAGAGAAGCTCGTGTGCGTCCTCTCTGGGTGAGTGGAGTCTCTAGACCAGTGAGAGCCGTGAGGGAGTGCATTCTTGGTGATTGCATTCACCTTGTATCAAGAGGAGAGTAGAGAGATTGCTCCGGAGCTTGCCGAGACAATTGTGGAAGCCCGGAGGATCGAAGTTGTACAAGGCTTGAGCTCCACCTTGCCGGAGATGGCGAACGGAGAAAGTTAGTGGATTCCCTCGTCTTGGTGACTTGGGAGTGGCAATACCCTTTGGTGGGTGCCACAACGTGGATGTAGGAAGATCCTAGTGATCTTACCGAACCACGGGAAAAATCGCCGTGTCTCCGCGTCTTCGAGCGTTTGCATTCCTCGCCCTACCCCTTTACGATTACGTTTTACTATTCCGCACTTAACTCTCTTGATTGCGTAGTTGACTTGCATAGGGAATTGGGCTTAACAATTAAAGTTTTTAAATTGCCTTAAAATTTGAAAAAGCCCAATTCACCCCCCCCTCTTGGGCGTTTCGATCCTTACAATTGGTATCAGAGCAAGGTTGCTCATAGGATCATTCTAGCTTCACCGCTAGAGAGCTTAAATGGACAAGAATGGGGGTTCGGTTCCCACCTTCGAGGGCAAGAACTTTGCCTATTGGAAAGCACGCATGCGTGCCTACCTAGAGGCTATTGCTCCCGAAGTTTGGGAAGCGACCCATGCGGGATTTGGAGATCTCAATTATGTTGGTGATCAACTAAAATGGGATGCTAAGGCTAGAAATGCTATCTACGAATGCATAAGTCAAGACGTATTTGCTAGAATTGCTAGTAAAGAGAAAGCATGTGAAATTTGGGCATGTTTAATTGAAATACATGAGGGCTCATCTCGTGTTAAAGAACTCAAATATCACTTGCTTAAATCCAAGTATGATGAATTCAAAATGCTTCCTCATGAGAATGTTAACCAAATGTTTTCCCGTTTAAATGTACTCATTGAGGAGATTAACACGCTTGACATTGCCTCTCTTGGTAAGGGACTTATTAACCGCAAGATCCTCATGCTTCTACCCAATCCCAAGTACAACATTATCAATTCAATGCTCCAAAAGGAATCGCTTGACAACATTGAAGTCTCGGAGCTTATTGGAGAAATTCATGCTCATGAGATGAGCGTTCTTGGAATGATGGAGGAGTCATCGTCAAAGACCATTGCTCTCAAGGCCTCAACCAAGAAGACAACTCCCAAGAAGAAGAAAGTAGTTGAGCCTAGCTCAAGTGAAGAAGAGCAAGCAACAAGCGAAGAGGACGATGACGAGCTTGCATTGATGATGAAGAAATTCTCACAGTTAAACTCCAAGATTGCAAAGAAGGGTTACTCTTTTGACCCCAAGAAGAAAGCCTTCCTTCCAAGAAAAGATGAAAACAAGATATGCTATAATTGTGGTGATCAAGGCCACATATCGTATGATTGTCCAAAACCGGACAAGAGGAAGGACAACCACAAGGGAAAGCATCGAAAGCTAGAAGAAAGTGATGAAGATGAAGAAGAGGTCAAGCCCAAGCGCTCCTTTGGAAAGAAGAAATTTGACAAAGGCAAGAAGACCAAGCTCTTTCCAAAGAAGAGAAGAGGGCCTCAAAAGGTCTTCATGTGCGAAGCCAATGAGTGGGTCACCGATGAGGAAACAAGTGACGATGATAGTGAAGATGAGGAAGAAAACTTGGCAAGCCTCGCTATCGTCAACAAGGATGACTCACCTCTTCCCCCACCACCCATGTGTCTCATGGCGAAAGGTAACACCAAGGTATGTGATGACTCTAGTGATGATGATGAACTTTCTCCCGATGAATTAGCATCTATGATTAATGAATATCATGTCATCATAAAAAGGGAAAAGGGCAAGGTTAAGGCACTTGAACAAGCTCGTGCTAAGCTTGAGAGTGCTAACCTCAATTTGCATGACAAGTATGAAAGCATACTTAAGGAGCATGACATGCTCAAGTCTCATGTCAAGCAAATTGAGGAAGAGAAGGCTCAAATCAAGCTTGATCACCATGAGCTTGACTTAGCTCATCAATCACTCTTGGGCAAGCACAATGAGTTGGTTCAAGAGCATCAAGTACTTAACCTTGCTTATGAAGCTATTGAACGAAAATTGAAAAACTTGAAGAAAGAAACCCTTGATGGCAAAATACCCGCTAGTTCACATGCCACTAACAATTTGCATGAGTCTTTGCCGTTGAAAGCAAATGCTAGGGAGAAGGAGCTAATGGACGAGATTGAAAGTCTCCATGCTAGCGTGGCAAGACTAACCAAGGGAGAGGACAAGCATAAGGAAATCCTCTTCCAACAAGCAAAAGGCTTCAACAAGAGAGGACTTGGATCCTTCCCGGTGCCAAACAAAGGGAAGGTGCCCTCACTGGAGCTTAGGACAAGCTTCATCAAGGAAGTTGGTTCCTATTGCCAACACTGTGAGGTCACCGGACATCACACAAGGGAGTGTCCTCTTCCTAATCGTCCTTCTCCCAAATTGCCTCCTAACTATACATCTACCTTTGATAATCACCATTATCTATTGAGCAAAGTAGGTGGGAAGGTGAAGGCAAAGTTCATCGGCAAAGACATCAAGGGCATGAAGGGGAAGCTCCCCAAGCAACTTTGGGTCCCAAAATCACTTGTATCACACATACAAGGACCTTAGTTGGCTTGGGTTCCAAAACTCAAAAACTAACTTCATGTGTGTAGGTGAACTACAAAGTCGGAGGAAAACATTGGGTACTCGATAGTGGGTGCACTGAACACATGACCGGCAATGATGGTATGTTCACCTCCATAGAGGACCCCGGAAATCACGAACAAGTCACCTTTGGTGATAACTCAAAGGGGAAGGTAATTGGTTTAGGTAAAATTGCTATTTCTAATGATTTGTCTATCTCTAACGTGCTTTATGTTAAGTCTCTTAGTTTCAATTTACTCTCTATTGCTCAATTATGTGATCTTGGACTAACGTGCACATTTGACAAGAATGGTGTTGTGGTGTCTAGTGAGTCTAGCAAAGAACTAATCTTCAAGGGGTTTAGGCATGGACATCTTTACTTGGTGGACTTATCCAACAAGAACGCTAGCTTGACCACTTGTCTTTTCACCAAGACAAGTTTGGGTTGGCTATGGCATCGTCGCATTGCTCACATAGGGATGAGTAAGCTCAAGAAGTCATTCAAGCTTGGGATGGTGGGCGTGAAGGACGTCACATTTGAGAAGAACAAGCTTTGTAGCGCGTGTCAAGCCGGGAAGCAAGTTGCCTCGCACCATCCGATGAAGACAATGGTGTCAACCTCCAAGCCACTTGAACTGCTTCACATGGACCTCTTCGGACCGTCCACATACCAAAGTCTTGGCGGTAACCTCTATTGTCTCGTTATTGTTGATGATTATTCTCGATATGCTTGGACTTTGTTTCTAGGTGACAAGGGTGAAACTCCGGAAGTCTTCAAGACCTTTGCAAAACGAGCTCAAAGGGAATTTCAACTTCCCATCATCAAGGTCCGGAGTGACAATGGCACCGAGTTCAAGAACTACAACATTGGGGAGTGGTGTGACCGTGAAGGCGTGAAGCACGAGTTTTCGGCCACATACACCCCTCAACAAAATGGAGTCGTTGAGAGGAAGAACAAGACTCTCATCACCCTTGCAAGAGCAATGCTTGATGACTATGGCACGTCGGAGAAGTTTTGGGCCGAAGCAATCAACACGGCGTGCCATGCCGCTAATAGGATCTATCTTCATCGACTACTTCAAAAGACTCCCTATGAGCTCCTCATTGGGAGAAAGCCCAACATCTCTTACTACCGAGTCTTCGGATGCAAGTGCTACATCTACCGCAAGAAGAGGCTCGGTATGTTTGAAATAAGGTGTGATGTTGGTATTTTTCTTGGTTATGCATCAAACTCAAAAGCATATCGAGTATTCAACCAAACCTCCGGGTTAGTTGAAGAAAGTTGTGATGTTGAGTTTGATGAGACTAATGGCTCCCAAGAGGAGAGTTTTGGTCATGATGATATAGATGATGAGCCTCTGTGAGAAGCCATGAAGAACATGACCATTGGAGACATCAAGCCCGAAGTTGAAGAGAGCCATGATCAAGGGGGAGCCTCAAATGCTAACACCAACACCTCCATGGCGCCTCAAGGTGACGACGAAGAAGAAAAAGATGATCCATTGCCTACGCAAGATTCACAAGTCCTACAACATCAAGATGAAGAAGAAGAAGTCCAAGATCAAGTCCATCCACAAGACGAGCAAAACGCATCACCACCGCCAAGTGCTTCACAACCACTCATGAGGCATGGGCGCATCTCCAAGGCGCATCCGATGGATCAAATCATCGGAAGTCCGTCACGGGGAGTAAGTACTCGTTCTCGCCATGTCGCTTCGTTTTGTGAGCACTACTCGTTTGTTTCGTGTGTAGAACCCACTCGTATCGAGGAAGCACTTCAAGATCCAAATTGGGTGATGGCAATGCAGGAAGAACTCAACAACTTCACCCGCAACGAAGTTTGGGTGTTGGAGGAGCGACCCAAGGACAAGAACGTCATCGGAACGAAGTGGGTGTACCGCAACAAGCAAGATGAAATGGCGTTGTTGTCCGCAACAAGGCAAGACTTGTGGCCAAGGGTTTTGCGCAAGTTGAAGGACTAGACTTTGGAGAAACATTCGCTCCGGTCGCTCGGTTAGAAGCTATTCGTATACTCCTTGCTTTTGCTTCACATCATAACATAATGCTTTATCAAATGGATGTGAAAAGTGCCTTTCTTAATGGCTATATTAACGAGCTTGTTTATGTTGAGCAACCTCCCGGGTTTGAAGATCCGAGGAATCCTAATCATGTGTATAGGCTACACAAGGCGCTCTACGGACTCAAGCAAGCACCTAGGGCATGGTATGAACGACTTAGGGATTTCCTAGTCATGCAAGGATTCAAGATCGGGAGGGTGGATACTACACTCTTCACCAAGGACATCGACGGAGATTTATTTCTTTGTCAAATTTACGTTGATGACATTATTTTTGGCTCAACTAACAAAGCTCTTAGCCATGAGTTTGGAAAAATGATGTCTAGGGAATTCGAGATGTCAATGATTGGAGAGCTCAACTTCTTCCTAGGATTTCAAATCAAGCAACTTCAAGAAGGGACCTTCATCCATCAAGAGAAGTACACAAAGGACCTCTTGAAGAAATTTGAGATGGGAGATTGTAGCTCAAGAAGCACTCCAATGGCGACAAATTGTCATCTCGACGCGGACATGGATGGTAAACCTATTGATCAATCTCATTACCGTTCCATGATTGGCTCATTGTTATATCTTACCGCATCTAGGCCCGATATTATGTTTAGTGTGTGCTTGTGTGCTCGCTTTCAAGCGGCACCTAAAGAATCGCACAAGAAGGCGGTCTTTAGGATACTCCGGTATCTCAAGCATACCCCAAGTGTAGGTTTGTGGTACCCCAAGAACGCTAGTTTTCATCTCTTAGGTTACTCGGATTCGGACTTTGCCGGATGTCGTGTGGACCGCAAGAGTACCTCCGGAGGGTGCCACTTACTTGGGCGTTCCCTAGTATCTTGGTCTAGCAAAAAGCAAAATTCCGTGGCTTTGTCCACCGCGGAGGCGGAGTATATAGCGGCCGGTGCATGTTGTGCCCAAATTCTATATATGAAGCAAACCCTTTTGGACTTTGGAATTAAGTTTGGTTGTGTGCCTCTCCTTTGTGACAATGAAAGTGCGGTTAAGATAGCTAGAAACCCCGTTCAACACTCCCGCACCAAGCACATTGATATTCGCCATCACTTCTTGCAGGATCATGAGGCTAAGGGAGACATCTCATTGCAAGGTGTTAGGTCCGAAGAACAATTGGCGGATATCTTCACCAAACCACTTGATGAGAAAACTTTTTCTAGGCTTAGAAGTGAATTAAATGTGCTAGATGCATCTAACGTCATGTAAGTTGCCATGTTCATGTAAGGTTGCATATCATATAGGTCTTGCCTAACTCCCAAAGGATAGGGGCGAGCTAGAAATAGTTTTCCCTGAGGAAGCCTTTGGAAGGTTTAAACTTGGCAAGATAGATTTATATTATGCCTTGCATGATTCCTGCCATATAAACTTGCACTCATTTAATATCTTGCATTAACTTGTTTGGCATTGCATACGGTAGATTGTCACAAAGGGGAACCCACATCATGAGAAGAAGACTTGTTTGAAATGCAATATCTTAACTCATATGATGTGGAAAGAGCAAAACTCTAAAGGAACATGCTTAAAAGAGATAGAAGTCTTCATACTTTAGCTCACAAAGCATGGACCTTACATTTTCTTGGTTTTTCCCTCCTAATTTTCCTTGTGTGCTCTATTTGTTTAAGGGCTTAGCCAATATTTGGCACTATTTTGAAAAGCCTATTTTTTTAGGGGTTAGGAGGTGCCCAAAAGGTCCTAAGACTCGTTTTCTCTTTGTGTGTTTTTAGTCAACGGACATATATGGGCATTCTTAGGTTTTCTGTAGTCATCGGACTATCCGATGCTAGGGTCAGCAGCTCATCGGATCAATTGGTGCTTCAGTTCATCGATCAGATCAGTCAGAACCAAGAAATCGACCGATGACTTCACTTCAGAAAACATCAGAGCATCCGATGTTCAATCCTCTGTTATCCTGCAGAATTCGACCGATGATCGACGTAGCAACGTCGGATCATCCGGTGTGCAAAGAGAGTTTTTGGACCAACTCTCTGTTGAACTCGACCGATGACCCCACTCGATGCGCATCGGTCGATCCGGTGTTCGCGTAACCGTTAGGTCATCGGGTTCCCATTTAAAGACGTACGGCGCTTCGTCTTCCTCACCCCGCGCCGCCACCTTCTCGCACCGCCGCCGCGCCTCCCGCCGCCACCTCCTCGCGTCGCCGCCGCGCCTCCCGCCGCCGCCGCGCCTCCCGCCACCGCCGCGCCTCCCGCGCTGCCACTTCCTCGCGCCGCTGCCGCGCCTCCCGCCGCCGCCGCGCCTCCCGCGCCACCACCTCCTCGCGCCCCGCTGCGCCTCCACCGCCGCCGCGTCTCCACCGCCACGCCTCCATCGCCGCCGCCTCAGACCACGCCGCCGCTGCCGCCTCTTCAGTGTGCCGCCTCGTCGTGTCTCCACCTCACCGCCGGCAGCCCTATGACTTTCGTCGCTAGGGTTCCCACGAACCGCGCGACATCATCCCAATCGTTGCGTCGCCGTTCATCGTTCGCGTGATCCTTTTCGTCGCTAAGGTTTGTACCGTACCGTGCGACATCCATCCTTGTTTCTCGTCGATCATGTTTCCACTAACCCTAGGCCTCTCTTTTTGCATCAAGATGGGCCGTGATCGCAAGGGAAAAGGCAAGGCCATCGAGGAGCCCGCAGCGAAGAAACAAAAGCTCTCGAAGGAAGCTCGCCGGGCAGAGTTGGCCGCTCGCGCCGCCGAGGAGCGTGAGCGCGGCCATCGCGGTTCCTTGCGGCTCCGCGAGTCTCGGCAGAGGCAGCAGCGGCCCACAGTGCAGCCCGTGCCGCCCGACGACTCTGAGGATGAGGAGGATACTGCGGTGATGCCACTGGTTCGCCGGCGCACCGTCAGGACCCGAGGGGGAGGTCAGACCCCCACCGCGAGTCAGCGCCCCACTGCTGCCGACCGCGCAGAGGACAGAGAGGCCCAGAGGGCCATCTACGAGATGGATACCGCTGCCAGAGTTGCCGAGGATGTCAGGCTTACAGACTATCGCAAGTTCAAGGCAAAACAACTGAAGAAGCTCAGATGGACAGCGTTGCCAGAGGAGTGGTTCCCGCAGCCCAGGGACACTAGGGTTGATCCCCGCTTTTGGACCCTGACACAGGCGTCCCTGTACGAGACGTACAGGCGTCGGGGCCATAAGCTGTTCCAGCACACTTACATCGACTGGAATCAGCTTGCAACAGCAGTTGGACACGGGATCAGGCCATTCTTCGAGAGGTACAGAGGCCTTGTGGAGCTGCTCTCACGCCAGAGGAGCGCTTACGTGGAGGAGTGGGTTCGAGTCTTCTACGCCACTCTCTATATCTCAGAGGGTCGGCGCTCGATCCACTTCATGTTTCTGGGGCAGCAGCACACCGTGTCTCGAGAGCGACTGGCACAGCTGCTTGGAGTGGACACACATCTCACTTGTCTGCACGAGGTGGTCTACGGAGGAGCCGACCCGCCGAGGAGGTCGCTGACAGGGGGAGTGTCACCGCCGTTTGAGGAGATCAGAGGTCTGTTCACCCCTCCTTTCACGCCAGACCAGCCGAGGGTGCCAGCTCTCCTCACTCCAGCCGCTCGGACAGTTCACCACATCCTCAGGCGTACCCTTCTACCGAGGTCCGGCTACCTAGAGGGCTTCACGAGCCTCCAGCAGACCATCCTGTTCTATGTGATGAACGGGATGGAATTTGATATCGTGGACATCTTGATCTGCAAGATGGAGGACGTGATCACTGACGGAGTTGGGATGTTGAGGCAGTTGGTCTACGGGCATTGGATCTGCCGTCTGTTGTTCCTGCTAGCACCTGAGGACTCGCCAGCCACTGCTCCTTTGACAGAGCTTCACGCCACTCGGTTCGGCCACTACCGAGTGCCCACTCCTGGAGACCGCTGCCTTGGCCGTCCAGTCAAGCGACAGGTCAGAGCCCGACTCTCCGAGGAGGACTGGACCGAGCTAGCCCAGGAGGACGAGGCGCTCGCCCAGGCAGAGGCACAGGGTGAAGGACTGGAGCACGTCTGGTCGGACAGCGACACCAGCGACAGCATCGAGGAGTACTTCCCTCCTCCGCCTCCTTCTCCGAGGCAGCACGACGCGGAGGCGGGAGGTTCGACTGCTCCACCACCTCCAGTGTCCGAGGCTCAGGTGTCACAGCCGTCAGAGCTCACCTCGCTGCTCCAGCAGATGGTCGAGCAGCAGCGCCAGGACAGGCTTGCAGCTGAGCAGGCCCGAGCGGAGCAGGCTGCACGGCTCGCGGAGCTACAGAGACAGCAGCAGGAGATGCAGTTGGAGATTGCCCGCCAGAGGCGAGAGGACACTGAACGTTTCACGAGCCTGGTGGATCAGATGCACCGGAGGACCCTGGACCAGCAGTAGCAGACTCAGCAGGCGATGATGGGCATCCTGGGGTTGATCACCAACCTCTACCAGCAGACCGGGATAGCCCTTCCGCCTCAGCAGCCGGTTCTTGGTCAGGCTCCAGTAGCTTCTCCACTGGCACCTACTGCAGCTCCAGCACCGGCGTCGCCTATACCAAGCTTCAGCATGTCACCTCTACTAGCCTCGACAGTGCCATTCCAGTTCTCACCTCCACCGGCAGTACCTTCTCCGCTGGCGCCAGCAGTCCCAGCAGATCCCCCAGCAGCGCCAGCAGTCCCAGCAAATCCCCCAGCAGCGTCAGCAGCTCCAGCTCCTCCCGCTCCAGCGCCAGCACCTGCGACCTCCACCTCGAGCAGCTCCGACGACAGTACCGCCGACGTCGATCGCTTCACCGTCGCCCCGAGTGCTCCGGAGTCCTAGGTACTCATCTTCCCTTTTTGGTGTCTTGATGCCAAAGGGGGAGAAGAGTTAGAGTCAGGGGGAGTTTAGCTCTAGGGGGAGTCAGTCTTGGTCGAGTCAGTCTCAGTCTTAGGGGGAGTTTGGGGAGTTTTACCTTTATCTATTTGGACTTATTGTCATTTGCTTCTATTGTAATTCAGTGTGCTATTTCATGTCTTATTTGATCACTGTTTGAGCCTTCGAGCTCCTCGTGTTGCTTTTTGTTCCAGTTACAATCTTTATGAGCATTGTGTTATTAAATTCATTTACTTCTATGCTCTACTCGTTGTGTTGTCATCAATCACCAAAAAGGGGGAGATTGAAAGCATCTAGGCCCCCGTGAGGTATGGTTTTGGTGATTAATGACAACCATTCGTAATTACTAATGAGTTTGTGGATGCAAGGTTTCACATATATCACATCAAGCGTTAACGACTATCTATTCAAATCATCTACCACTCATTGGATACGAATGGAGACCCCTCAAACGACCTATTCTAAGGGGGTTATTCAATTCTCATGAAGGCTAAATAAAGAACTCACACAACGACTCTATTCTATCAAAATTGGCAACACAAGAAGATCAATATTCATCAGAACATTATTTGCAACAAGTGTCAAAGAGGTCACTCGAGAAGCTTCTAAAAGTTCAACTCGAAGCAAACAAATTACACTCACTGGATCGTCCGATGGTTTGGAAAATGCACACATCAGTCGATTGGGGCTCAACAGAAGAAGAAGACCTCAGAATGAAGTGCACACCGGATCATCCGATGCTAGAGACAAGTGGACATCGGTGAAGTTCAACAGAAAGATTAATTTGTCTCAACAATTCTGGAGAAACACTCACTGGATCATCCGATGCAGAAGCAAAGTGTACATCGCTCTAATTCAACAGAAACATTACTTCTGGACCAAATCTGAAGACAAAGCTCACCGGATCATCCGATGATTGAGAGGGGGTAGCATTGGTCGAATAACGGTCACTTCTGACACAGTGACGTCAGCTAATCTAATTACACCGATGCTCAGAAAAGGTGGTCATCGGATCATCCGATGTACACAGAAAAAGTAATCAGCCAACTTTTTCAATGGCTAATTCAGTTGGGCTGGCTATTTAACCCCCTTCCACCAGTCATTTCGACAACACTTGACAACCAGAGCATGCCTACACATCCTCAAGTGTCCAAGACCTAGAACAATCATTTACACACCCTTTTCGTCCATCTACACCTCAAGATATAGGCTAGATCTAGCTAGAGAGAAGCTTGTGTGCTTCCTCTCTGGGTGAGTGGAGTCTCTAGACCAGTGAGAGCCGTGAGGGAGTGCATTCTTGGTGATTGCATTCACCTTGTATCAAGAGGAGAGTAGAGAGATTGCTCCGGAGCTTGCCGAGACAATTGTGGAAGCCCGGAGGATCGAAGTTGTACAAGGCTTGAGCTCCACCTTGCCGGAGATGGCGAACGGAGAAAGTTAGTGGATTCCCTCGTCTTGGTGACTTGGGAGTGGCAATACCCTTTGGTGGGTGCCACAACGTGGATGTAGGAAGATCCTAGTGATCTTACCGAACCACGGGAAAAATCGCCGTGTCTCCGCGTCTTCGAGCGTTTGCATTCCTCGCCCTACCCCTTTACGATTACGTTTTACTATTCCGCACTTAACTCTCTTGATTGCATAGTTGACTTGCATAGGGAATTGGGCTTAACAATTAAAGTTTTTAAATTGCATTAAAATTTGAAAAAGCCCAATTCACCCCCCCCTCTTGGGCGTTTCGATCCTTACAGAGGGGACTTCACCGCCAGACAATGGCGCAGTGGTTCTAGCGGTCCCGGAAGATGGTGTCTGCCGCGACGTCGGCAGGAGGGGTGGAGGGGCAGCCGTTGGTGGCGACGATCGAGCCAATCCTTCTTGTCAACGCTGTTGCTGCAACCCAGTCCATCTTGCGCCACACGCAGGCTGCTTTTGCCCGAGAGTGGGACCAGCTTGCAGAGGAGCGACACCTGGTGAAGCTAGTTGATGCTAAGAAAAAGGAGCTTTAAGTGAAGTCTTTGAAGGCCCACGCTGCCACCGATGCCCACCTGAAGCTGTGCGACGACCAACGACTGGAGTTGGTCTGTCGCGAAGTTGCTGTTGCTGACGCAGAATAGGACTTGGTAGCGAAGGAGGAGGAAATCTCCCAGAGCCTAGAGGAGAAGCGTCGGGCATTGCAAGACTTGGGGCTGGCCATCCATCGCCGAGAGGACGACTTGGAGCGTCGTGCTTGGGAGCTTGTCGACCGGGAAGAGACTGCTCGGAGGGAGGCGGAGAGCCTCCAGGCCTCCCGCACAGCAGAGGACCAAGGGGTCTGGGACTTCTTGGCCCGTGCTTAGGCGGTACTGGAACCCCTTGGCCTTAGTACTGTGCCATACGTGGAGCCATCTTAGGGGGTGGCCCAGCTGCTTCATGCATTGGACTCCCTCTGCTCATCGTTGGGGTCAGTGAACACCGTCCTTGCAAGGCGGCTGGAGGTTGAAGGAAAGGAGCTGGCTGAGCTGGTGGCCTGCCACGTCCTGGTATATGCTTCCGAAGTTGGTACCCGAAGATCCCGCTGGAGCTGGTGGAGAAAGGTCCCCTTGATGAGTGGGAGGATGAGGCTAGGGACAAAGTCCAAGACCATGCCAAGGAGTGGCTTCTTTGTTCCAGCGGAATTGAGGCTGGCGGCACCTAGGCACAATGCTTTTCTATATCCGAGAATGACCTCCTTGTGTAAATAACTGTTTATGAATTTGGATTCATGTTGTTTCGCTTGTTGGCTTGTCGCGTGCTTTCAAACTGTTGTCCCAATTCCTTCTCTTGTGTAAGGTCTTGAAGAGCCTTTGTTGATGCTGTTAGCCTTTTAGGGACCAACACTTGCACGGTTGACACGGCCGGTTTGTCGCTAGATGACATCCTGCCTATGGAACCCCCCTCAAAGGTGCCTTGGCAGGCGTGGCCAGATTGTTGGGTACGCGTGCCACTTGAACGCAGGATGTCTTCGATTGGCCCCCAACGGGGTGGGGGAGCAAGAGTGACTGGTCTTGGCGTGCCCCTTTTAGGAGCGGCGAGCTTTTCCTGAGTGTTGTCATCGATGGCAGGCCCCCTGGGAGGTTCTGGAGCTGGCTGCTCCGGGGCCGCCCTCCGTCATTGTGAAGCTATCGACAGCAGCCCCCCTAGGAGGTGCTAGAGCTGGGTGCTCTGGCGTTGCCCACCATCATCGTGAAGTCATGGACTACGGGCCCCCTGGGAGGTGCCGGAGCTGGGTGCTCCGACGTCATCCACCATCGTCGTGAAGCTATCGACGGCAGGCCCTTGGTGCACAGGATAGCACAAGCGAACTTTGTTAGCAGCAAGAGCAGAGAAGGAGAGTGTACTCACTTGTCCACGCTTGCTATTGTCTTTGACATGCTTGGACATTGACGGCAGGCCCCTTGAGGGGTGCTGGATGCTCCGGTGTCGCCTACCATGTTTGTAGAAAACATCGACGACAGGCCCCCTTGGAGGTGCCGGAGCTGGATGCTCCAGCGTTGCCCATCATCTTCGCAGGTACGTCGACGGCAGGCCCCCTTGGAGGTTTCGAAACTGGATGTTCTGGCGTCGCCCATCATCTTTGTAGGTACGTCGACGACATGCCCCTTGGGGGGTACCGGAAGTGCATGCTCTGACGTCGCCCACTATCTCTATAGAAACGTTGACGACAGGCCCCCTAGGAGGTGCCAGAGCTGGCCACTCTGGCGTCTCCCACCATCTTTGTAGGTACGTCGATGACGGGCCCCTGGTGCACAGGCTATCACAAGAGAATCCTGTTAGCGACAAGAGCGAGGTAGGAGAGTTTAGTCATTTGTCCGTGCTTGTTGCTGGTGTTCACGTGTTGGGACGTCGACGACAGGCCCCCTGCGAGGTACTGGGGCTGAATGCTCTGGCGTGATCCACCATCATCATGAAACCGTCGACGGTAGGCCCCTTGAGGAGTGCTAAAGCTGGATGCTCCAGTGTTGCCCACCATCTTCGTAGAAACGTCGACAGCAGGTCCCCTGGGAGGTGCCAGAGCTGGATGCTCTGGTGCCCCCACCATTGCTATAGAAATGTCGATGACAGGCCCCCTGGGAGGTGCCAGAGCTTCCTGCTCTGGCATCGTCCACCATCGTCGTGAATCCGTCGACGCACACCCCTTGGGGAGTGCCATAGTTGACCGTTCCGTCGCAACCTGCTCTGTATGTCCTGCACACATAATAGAGGTGCATATTGTTTTGCTCGCTGGTGATCTTTTCCTATTCTTGAATATTGTCATGTCTTATAGTCATGGGCCGATACGTGGGGTTTGGGTAATTCAGTGCATTGGCGCTCGGGATCCGACTTCCTTCTTATTCGGGGTGTGAGCGTCCTGACCCTTGGTACTTAGTCGCAACACTGGGAGGCAAAGCACACATGCTTACGGTACAAGACCAGGCCAAGCAGGCTGCATGTTCTGGACCCCCAACTCAGTGTTGGCCTTTCGCGGGGGGGGGGGGGGGGGGGGGTGGGGGGGAGGCATTTGGCACTATGGGACCCTAAGTAAGAGGGCAGCCGTGAGGTTCCGAGACACCTTGTAGGTACCTCAAACATGTCCGCCTGCGGCAGGGTTGCATAACTCTACTAGCGGTGATATAGAAAAAATTTCACCAAGTATATGAAGACAATATACGAAAGGCGAGACTAGCTTGATTGATCACAAAATTAATAGGTAATTTAAGTGAACTTAAGAGAAAGCATATGGTAAGACAGTGAATTCTTCTCGTTGGTGTTCACAGGAGTGGATTGGCTTTACAATAAGGAAATGACCCGCTCCAGTTGGCAAGGGAGGCAGAGTATTCATGCTTAGGTTATGGGACCAAGCTAAACGACTGAACATTCTGGACCT
Source organism: Tuctoria greenei (assembly GCA_036927565.1). Taxonomy (NCBI): domain Eukaryota; kingdom Viridiplantae; phylum Streptophyta; class Magnoliopsida; order Poales; family Poaceae; genus Tuctoria; species Tuctoria greenei. Next base: position 22,377,111 of record JAYESD010000011.1, on the reverse strand, counting down.
GTCTCTCCTAGAGCTTGGTCGTCCTAAGTGCTGCTACTTGGCACCATGACACCCTACACTGTCCTACAATTTATGCTTAGGGATAGAACTTACGGAGGTGCTCTATGTTCCAATTGTTGGGGAGGGGCTCTCCTTCTTTTGTAGCTAGGCGGACACACCCGGGGTGGGAAACTTGTGTTATTCGAAAGGGGCCCTCCCAACTGGGGAAGAGTTTGTGCGACCCTTCTCGAGAAAGTATGCGCCGTAGCACCAGGTCACCTGTCTTGAGCTCTCTACTCTGCACGAACCGCTCCTGGTATGCCTCAGTGCCTGTCGGTAGCGTGCGTTTCAGATGGTGGCGTGCCACCTTGCTTTGTCGACGAGGTCGACATCTTCTCGCCAGAGCTGGTCCTGTGAGGCTTCATTGAACACTCGAACTCATAGTGAGCCTACTGTGATCTCCGGGGGGAGGATGGCCTTGGCCCCATACACCAGGAAGAAAGGTGTTTCTCTAGTTGCGCGACTGGGTCATGTACGGCTTGAACGAAGTGCGTAGGGGAGTTCATCGAACCACTTGGCACCATGCTTGTATAGGTTGTTTTATGTGCGCGTCTTGAGGCCCCTGAGGATCTCAGCACTGGCCCTTTCGACTTGGCCGTTGCTCTTTGAATGAGCAATGAATGCATAACAAACTTGGATGCTGAGGTCTTAAAAGTAGTCCTGGAAAGTTGCACTGGTGAACTGGGTCCCGTTTTCGGTTATGATCCTCTTCGGGACCCAGAACCTGTAGACGATCGACTTGATGAACTTGACCATGGACACCTTGTTGATGTTGATCACTGGGGCTGCATCGGGCAACTTGGTGCACTTGTCTACAGTGATGTAGAGGAACCGATACCCTCTGACTACCCTGGGGAAGGGTCCTAGGATATCCAACCCCCAGACCGCGAAAGGCCAGGAGGGCGGGATCATCTGTAGCGACTGCGCTGAAGTGTGAATTTGCTTGGCATGGAAGTGGCACGCCTTGCATTTCTTGACCAGCTCGATAGCGTCTTGTAGTGTTGTTGGCCAGTAGAAGCCATACCGAAAGGCTTTGCCAACCAGCGTGCAGGAGGCTGCGGGATTTCCGCACTCTCCTTCGTGGGTCTCTGCGAGCAATTCGCAGCCTTCCTCCCGAGTTATGCACTGTAGCAGCACACCATTGGTGCCATGCCGGCAGAGGTCACCCTTCTACTAGCGTGTAGCGCTTTGCCATTCTCAAGATCCTCTTAGTGGATATTGGATCCCCCGGGAGGATGTTGTCCTTCAGATAGTCCCGGATCTCCATGATCCACGCATCGGGACTCTCCTGAGCTTCTAGATCTTGGGTGCCGGGTAATATGGGGTCCTCGGTGATGCATAAGATCCTCGGGGGGCCTTACGGTTGCAGGGCTGCCGTGGTCTCTAGCTCTGTGGTGCTGGGCTCGCATTCTTCATTAGTCTCCGTAGGCTTTGCAGTTGGCCGCACCAACCTCCTATCGAAGACCCCTTCCGGGATCGGGGCTCCCGTGGATGCCATGGTTGGCAAGGCGTCGAGAATTGAGTTGTCGGCGCGTGGCACATGGCAGAGGTATAAGGCCTCGAAGCTAGCTTCCAACTTCTTGACGTGTAGTAGGTACGCCGTGAGCTGTGGGTCTTGCAGCAGCACTCTCCTCGGACCTGCTTGAAGATCAGCTGGGAGTCTCCCTTGACTAGCATCTGCTGGGCATCGAGACTCTACGCAGCTATGAGTCTGAAGATGAGGGCCTCGTACTCTGCCATGTTGTTGGTCGCCTTGAAGTTGAGGCGCACTGCATACTTGGACTATTCCCCTATTGGAGAGGTGAGCAGTACACCGGCTCAAGCTCGTTGCTTCCGCGAGAATCCATCGAAGAAGAGTGTCCAGTGAAGCCCAGTAAGCACCGGTGCTCTAGGCTCTGGCTTGCTGATTTCCCGCCCCCCTGGATTGCTTGGTGAAGGAGTCCACTTAGCAACAAAGTCTGCCAGAGCTAGGCTCTTGATTGCATTTCATGGTATGAAGTCAAGCTCAAACTCTGCCAGTTCGGCGACCCATTTGGTGATATTGCCTGTTGCGTTGGGGCTGTGCAGCACTGCCCCCAGTGGGAACAGAGTCACCACTGAGACTCTGTGTGCCTGAAAGTAATGGTGGAGCTTCCTCGACGCAATTAGTACCGCATAGAGTAGCTTATGTACCTCAAGGTACCTTGTTTTTGCTTCATTTAGGACTTCGCTGATGAAGTAGACCGGGCGTTGGATGGTCCGGGATCTCCTTGGAAAAGCGGCATATCTTCTTCCATCTACTCCGGGCCTGGTGACTCCATGTCTCCAGGGCGCGACGCGTTCTTTGGGGGCTGGGACTCAAAGGATCCTTGATCTCCGAGGCTCTCTAGGGGGACCCGGTCATCCTTTGGGGCTGGGACCTAGAGGCTCCTTGCTCTCTGGGGTCCCCTAGGGGGACCTGGACCTCCTCTGGGGGCTGGGACCCAGAGGCTTCTTGCTCTCTAGGGCCCCCTAGGGGGACCCAGACCTCCTCTGTGGGTAGGGACCCAGAGGATTCTTACTTTCTGGGGCCCCCTACGGGGACCCAAACCTTCTCTGGGGGTTGGGACCCAGAGGCTTTTTGCTTTCCGGGGGCCCCTAGGGAGACTCGGACCTCCTCTAGGGGCTGGGACCCAGAGGCTTCTTTGTTGTCGGGGCTCCCTGCAAGCTCCAAGCCCCGGGGCTCAGAATCAGTGGCAGGGGCCCCTCCCATCCGTTGAGGCTATTGGGGACTGCCCTGCTCTGCAACCAAAACCATGCTCACCACCTCTGTCGTGGCGGTGATGTAGAGGTATAGGGGCTCCTTGGGCTCCGGTGCCACCATTATTGGCAGCATCGTCAGCTGCTGCTTTAGTTCGCAGAACACCTTCTCTGCTTCCTTGATCGAGACGAATGGTTCAGACCGGCGCAGGAGCTTGAAGACTGAGAGGGCCCTCTTAGCCAGCCTAGAGATAAATCGGCTGAGCGCTGCCAAGTGCCCTGCAAGCTTCTGCACGTCTTTGATGCGGGCTGGAGGCCGCATCAGCTCCACCACCTTGATCTTATCTAGGTTGGTCTCAATCCCTCGGTGTGAGACCAGGAATGCGAGGAACTTCCCAGCTTTGACTCCGAACACGCACTTGTCAGGATTGAGCTTGGTGCGCGTGGTCCGCAATCTATCAAAGACTAGGGCGAGGTTTTCTAACAATGATATATGGGTCTGCATCTTAACTACAATGTCATCGACATATACCTCTACTAGGTCCCGAATGAGGTCCCCAAATGTTTTATGCATGGCGCGAACAAAGGTGAGAGGGCATTCTTAAGACCTCAAGGCATTGAGACATAGCAGTAAAGGCCATCTATGGTTATAAATGCGCTATGTTCTTCATCCTCTCTAGACATTGGGATTTGGTGAAACCGTGAGTAGGCATCTAGAAAGCACAACATATCACATCCTGAGGTTGAATCTAGGATTTGATATATTCTAGGGAGAGGGAAAGGATATTTAGGACATGCCTTGTTGAGGTTGGTGTAGTCGATGCACATCCGGAGCTTACCGCTGGCCTTGGGGACAACAACAGGATTGGCCAGCCATCTGGGATGGTGGACCTCCCGTATGAAGGCAACATCATGTAGCTTCTTGATCTCTTTGCAGATGAAGTTCTGCCGCTCGATGGACTGCTTACGGGGCCTCTGTTGTTGTGTCCGTGCGTCGAGGTAGATCTTTAGACGGTGCTCGATCACTTCCCTGGCGATGCCTGGCATCTACGACGGTTGCCAGGCAAAGACGTCAATGTTAGCTCGCAGGAAAGTAGTGAGCGCCGATTCCTGCTCACTGTCTAGACTCTCTACGATACGGGTGGTCTAAACTGCATCAGAGCCAATATGGATTGACTTCATGGGCACGTTGTCATCGTCGGTGGCCCACACTCGTGGTGTAACGCCGTGACTGCGCTCGCGTGGGTCTGGTGGAGGCTGACTCGGTCCAGCATCACTCGGGTCTGGTGCTGGGGCTGTTGCCAACGCTCGGAGCTTCTCCAAGGCCGTCACCACAACAACGCGATCACCACAAATCTTGAGGATGCCGGAGGAGGTCGGCATCTTGAGGACAAGGTAGTCATAGTGGGCTACTACCATTAACTGGTACAGGGCTGGCCTGCCGATAATGGCATGGTAAGGGAGGCTAACTTCAGAGATGTCGAATAGGATATTCTCCGTCCTGAAGTTCTCGGGTGTCCCGAGGGTCACCCGGAGGTGGATGCAACCGTACGGGATAATACTCCCCATGCCGACCCGTGAGATTGGTCTCAACGGGGCAAGACTGGTCACCGGGATCTTCAGCTTGTCGAAGGCTGCACGGCTGATGAGGTTGAGGCCAGCTCCACCATCTACCAGAACGTGATAGAACTTTACGTTGGCGACGGTGGTGGTCCGGACCTTTTATAGACAAGGCCAGACGCCTTACAAGTGGGGTCCCGGGGCCCGACAGGTGGTCCCGAGGCGATCTTATCCTAAAGATCTCAGGCTTCTCGCACAAGCTTTCCTGATCGAGGTAGTGAAGACTCGCTCTCTTGCCTCCTCTCTTGTCAGTAGCCCACACACCATTGATGACGGTGGCAGAAGGTGTCCCGTCGGTCTGTCTTGTTGCCGCAAGCTACCCACTGGGCCAAGTGGGATAGACTTGCGGTGCCTTCACTGTGATGCGATTGGTCATAGAGGTTTCTGACCGTTGGCGTGCTCCTCGTTCCGCGCCGGAAGATTACGAGCATCTTTAGCGCTTTGGTGCACACCATCCTTAACGCCTGTATCCGGGGCTCTCACACAAGTTCCTGTGAGGTCCCGTCCCTACACATGGCGCTTTGGGAGCCCGCCATACCGGAGGGGCCAAGTCCCATCTTCAAGGCTTGTGTGGAAGCACCGGAGCTCAATCTGGAGGGACGCTGAGGTCTTGGCGCCCACAGGACACGTGGCGGCTCCGGATGTGCCGTAGTGTCTTCATCTTGTGTGCGAGGGTACCTCGTCTGCAAGGTACCAATAGGGCCCTTGGTTGAAGGTGTGCTCAATTGAAGACATCACCACCGATGAAACCTCAGTGGGTCCGTACATGCTAGTAGTCCCTTTATAAAGGCTATTTTGTGATCTCTTGGCCACACACCAACGGAAGTCTGAGATGACATAATTGAGATTCCTTAGTCACCGCAAGGTGATGAAATCACAAACACGTGGGTAAAGTGGTACAACCTCTGTAGAGTGTCTTAAAAACTATCATGATAGCCATGCTCCTGGTTAAGAGCACCTGGACAACTTCCATGATTAGAGGGTTATTTTGGATGGTTTGGTACTGGTTATGGTCAATAATATGGTTATGACTGGTTATGGATTGAATTATGATATTGGATATGGTTAATGGTAATGAGAAATCTGGTATATGGATGATGGTAATAAAATATGTACTAGTATTGTGATATCTACATGGTTTATGATGGGTTCACTACACATACATATAATCTACTACTTCTCAAATGTTTTAATGTACTTTTCAACACTTAGTCTTTATTATATTTGTCATTTGTATCAGCTACATGTCATACTTTCCACACTTGCTGAGTACGACATGTACTCACCCTTGCAGTTCCCCCACCAACAGTTGTAGGTCAGGATTAGGAGTATAACGACGATAATGCAGAGTTCTAGGCCGTGTCTGCCATCAGCTTTGCCTGTGGTGTTGATTGGAGGTTCACCGTATATACCCTATTTGCTTAGTTGCTTAATTAGTTAAATTCCGCTGCATTAGTTCAAACTTGTCATCGATATTCATTAGAGCTTGTATTTGAGGATATTATGAATTGTGTAATAAAAGTGGTTAATTAATCTTGTCTTGTGGTAATTATCTGTATATCGTTTGTGATGCACTCGTGTATGTGTGTTGAACTTCCTGGGCACACATATGTGTTCACTTTGTTATTTTCAGAACCGGGTGTCAAAAATTGGTATCAGAGCCACAGGTTGACTGTAGGATGCAACCTAGATAAAATAGACACTTTATAGCACATAAGAGCACTCAAGAATTGATGTGTTTTTGCTTTGTGTGTTGTTTGTTATATATTGTTGCTTGTGTGCTTAATAGAGGATTTTGGGGTGCTTTAGCATTGCCATGTCCATGTAGGCTAGCATAGGTAGTTGCTTAGCTTCATATCCCTTGATGCATATAGTTGGGGACATTTTCTAAATTCTTGTCTCTTGCTTTTCTTCAGATGGTGAGGACTCACAACTAGAGGGATGGCAATGATGAGGAGGAGAACAATGGAGCACCTCAGAACAACAATGGACAAGGACCTGCCCAAGGAGCTATCAACCTTGAGCAGCTATTGGCTATGCAAAACCAGCTCATGTAGACCATGATACATACTATGGGACAACTGCAGGCTAGTAACATCAATAATCAGCCCCACATGCCTCCACCGCCACCCCCACCCCCTCATAACCGTTTGGAAGAGTTTATGAGGACTAAGCCACCAACCTTTGCTCGTCGCCAACCCTATGGATGCCAATGATTGGCTCAAGTTCGTGGTGAAGAAGCCAGCCATTGTTCAATGCAGTGTCCTGGAGAAGGTGCTATTTGATTCCCATCAACTAGTTGGAGCAGCTACGGATTGGTGGGATTCATTATGCAATGCTCATGATAATCAAGAGAGAATTACTTGGGCTGAAGTCAAGGAGACCTTCTGTTCTCATTATGTGTCGGAAGGTGTTATGATCCTAAAGAGACAGGAATTTGAGAACTTGAGACAAGGAAGGTCGAGTGTGGGTGAATATCTCAATAAATTCACTCAACTCTCAAGATATGCGCCTGAGGATGTGAGCTGGGACAACCAAAAGCAATACTTGTTCATGAGAGGCTTGAACAATGAGATCCAAGTTCAATTGCTCAATTGTGATGGTGCCAACTTCCAGAAGCTTGTGGACAAAGCAATTGTGGTTGAGAATAAATTCCGTGAGATGGAACTGGATAACAAGAGGATGGCGCCATATCAGGGACAACAACAAGAAGTTAATTTGCGCCCTCGCTTTGCACCACCCAATGCGCCGTATTACAGCACCTCTGCGCCTGCTCAATGCCCTGGTTATGCACCGTGCCCAGCTCAATTTGTGCAGCAACGCCCAGTCATGCAAGCACCTAGACCTCCAATGCCTTATGCACCTCATGCTAACTTTCCTGGTGCAAATGTTCAGACTCAAGCTCGTCCCAATGATTCTGGTGCAGTTAAAAAGTGCTACACATGTGGAGAAGCAGGACACTTTGCACATCAATGCCCTAAGTTAGGCCTTGGTCAAGGAAGAAATGCTCCAAGAAAAAACCCAAAACGCAATGGAGGAGCACCACAAGGGAACCGTGGTCAGCAGAATTTTGCTCGTGACAACGTGAACCATGTCTCTATGGAGGAAGCCCAACAAGCGAATGATGTGGTCGTTGGTATGTTTCTCACAAACTCCAACCTAGTGACTATGTTATTTGATTCTCGAGCATCGCATTCATTCATTGCATCGAAGTATGTTGCCAAGTATAGTTTGCCTATCTCTCATATGAAGTATACTTAGTTGGTTAAATCTCCTGGAGGAGAGATGAGGACAAATGTAGTATGTTCAAAAGTAAGCCTTAGAATAAGGGGGGTATACTTCTTTGCCAACCTCATTGTTTTGGATTCTCAAGGATTGGACATAATACTTGGTATGGACTAGTTGAGGAAGCACAATGGAGTCATTGAATGTGCCACAAAGACGGTGAAGTTGACCAATGAGGAAGGGGTTACCATAGAATTTGAAGTATATCAACATGCACCAAAGCAATTGGAGCTGAATCACATGGACGATGCTGCAATTGAGGAGATTTCTGTCGTGTGCGAAGTTTTGGATGTGTTTTCGGACGAGTTGCCAGGTATGCCACCTGATCGAGACATTGAGTTTGTTATTGAAATAATACGTGGAACTGCACCTATATCTAAGAGGCCATATAGGATGCCTCCTAAGGAGTTAGAGGAGCTTAATAAGCAAATTCAAAAGCAACTAGAGAAGGATTTTATGCGCCCAAGCTCTTCACCGTGGGGAGCGCCTGTGCTGTTTGTGGACAAGAAGGATGGATCCCAAAGGATGTGTGTGGATTACCGACCTCTCAATGAGGTGACCATCAAGAAGAAGTACACCTTGCCACGCATAGAAGACTTGTTTGATCATATGAAAGCTGCTTGTGTTTTCTCCAAGATTGATTTGAGGTCGGGTTACTTCCAAATGAAGATAAGACCGTCAGATATACCCAAAACAGCTTTTCGGACACGATATGGATCATATGTGTATACCGTTATGTCCTTTGGATCGACGAAGTCACCTTCATACTTTATGTACCTCATGAATAATGTCTTCATGAAGTACTTGGATAAGTTTCTTGTGGTGTTCATAGCTGACATTATGATCTACTGGAAGGATGAGAAGGAACACGAGGAACACTTGAGGCTTACATTGCAGAAATTGAGGGAGCATCAATTGTATGCCAAGTTCAACAAGTGCTAGTTTTGGTTGAAAGAAGTGTCATTTTTGGGGCATATCATCTCTGGAGGAGGAGTATCAGTTGACCCAGGAAATGTGTGAGATGTGCTAAAATGGGGGCCACCGCAAAATGTAAAGGAAATAAGGAGTTTTATTGGGATGGCTGGATATTACCGTCGGTTAATCAAAGACTTTTCCAAGATAGCCAAGCCAATGACGGAGTTGCTAATGAAGGGGAAAGCATTTCAATGGACTCAAGCTTGTCAAGAAAGTTTTGAGGAGTTGAAGAAGAGGTTGACCACAACCCCAGTCTTGGTATTGTCGGACGTGAGCAAGAGTTTTGATATCTATCGTGATGCATCAAGACAAGGACTTGAATGTGTTCTCATGCAAGAAGGTCACGTAGTAGCCTATTCATCGAGACAATTGAAGAAATATGAGCAGAATTATCCAACACATAATTTGTATCTAGCAGCTGTGGTACATGCCCTAATGATTTGGAGACACTACATCCTTGAACATAGGTGTGAGATTTATACGGATCATAAGAGTCTCAAGTATATTTCCACACAAACGGATCTGAATTTGAGGCAGCGAAGATGGTTGGAGCTCATCAAGGATTATGATGTGGGGATCAACTATCACCCAGGGAAGGCTAATGTAGTGGCCGATGCTTTGAGTCAGAAAGAAGTAAGTCACCAACTCACGGTTCGAGAGCTACCATACGAGCTATGTAAGGATTTTGAACGGTTGAATCTCGGATATGTGAATAAGATGGGAATAATGGAGTTAAATCCGACCTTGGAGCAAGAAATTTGAGAAGGTCAGACCAAGGATGAGGAAATTCAAGAAATCAAGGGAAGGACCCAAGAAGGGAGAGAATTCAGATTTGATGAGGACGAACATGGTACTTTATGGCTAGGAAAGCGGATTGTTGTGCTTAATGATAAGAGGCTCCAACAATTGATATTGAAAGAGGCACATGACTCTCCATACTCAATTCACCCAAGTTGTGCAAAGATGTACAAGGACATGAAGACATGTTATTGGTGGGCTAGCATGAAAAAGGACATAGCTGAATATGTAGCATTGTGTGAAGGCCAGCTGGATTATTGCAGCCATTAAAGATTCCAGAATGGAAGTGGGAAGAAATTGGTATGGACTTTATAGTTGGTTTACCACCTACCCAATCCAGTTATGACTCTATATGGGTAATTGTGGATCGGTTAACCAAGTCGGCTCACTTTATTCCCGTCAAGACCACCTTTAATGGAGAGAAATTGGCGGAACTGTATATGGGAAGAATAGTATGTTTGCATGGAGTTCCAAAGAAGATAGTGTCAGATAGAAGTTATCAATTTACCTCCAGGTTTTGGCAAAATTTATATGAAGCATTTGGAGCAAGGTTGAATTTCAGCTCAGCATATCACCCTCAAACGGATGGACAAACTGAGAGGACTAATCAGATTTTAGAGGACATGTTAAGAGCTTGTGCTTTGAAGCATGGAAGAAGTTGGGACAAAAGCTTATCGTATGCAAAATTTTCATATCACAATAGTTACCAAGCGAGCCTAAAAATGTCACCCTATGAAGCACTATATGGGAGGAAGTGTAGGACACCTTTGTCCTGGAACGAGACAGGATAAAATCAAGTATTTGGACCGGATATGTTGCAAGAAGCTGAGAAACAAGTCCAGATTATTCATGAAAACTTGAGGACTGCTCAATCAAGACAAAAAGGCTATGCAGACAATAGGCGGAGAAACCTAGCCTTTGAAGTAGGGGATTTTGTTTACCTCAAGGTATCACCAATGAGAGGTCATAAGAGGTTTAACATAAGAGGCAAGCTAGCACCTCACTATATTGGACCGTTCAAGATTGTGGACAAAAGGGGAGAGGTAGCATTTAAGTTGGAGATGCCAGCTCATCTTTCAGATGTACATGATGTGTTTCATGTTTCATAGCTCAAGAAGTGTTTGAGGGTATCGGAAGAACAGGTGCCAATGGAAGAGTTGGAATTATAAGCAGATTTGACTTATGTCGAGCAACCGGTCAAAATCTTAGAAACTTAGGAGAGATTCACAAGGAACAAGGTGATTCGATGGTGTAAAGTTCAATGAAAGCATCACACAGAATCAAAGGCAACTTGGGAGCTAGAAGATGATCTCAAGAAGGATTATCCCTATCTCTTCTCTACCACGACGAATCTCGAGGGCAAGATTCATTTTAATGAGGGTAGGTTTGTAACACCCTCATTTTCATGCATCATGCACTGCATAAGTTCATATACATGTCTAACATTAAACAACGTAAAAAGAAACAAGTTAAAATGAATTTTGAGCAAAACTGCACTTAAGAATTCTGGAAAGTGCGGACTAGTCTGTTTTTGGTGCGGACTAGTCCGATTTCTCTCTGTGTAAGACCTATGTGTGCTGAATACATTGGCTTGTCGTGAATATACTTGGCATTGATGATTAAAGTTTTTCACCAATCACCTTTTTATCAAAAGCCGACTCTAGCTCCGAGCTATAGCAAGGTCCGACCATAGGTCCGGCTTGTTTTGGGTAGCTCCGGTTACGTTCGAATCTAGGTCCGACTTCTTGGTAAGGTCCGACCAGCTTTGGTAAGCTCCTGTGAGCTTTATCTTTAGCTCCGACATGTCTTTGTTAGCTCCGACATATATTTGATAGCTCTGGCATATTTTTGCTAAGCTCCGACGTACTTTGTCTAGCTCCGGTTTTGGGTTGACTAGTTCCGACTAGTTTTGGTAAGCTCCGGCCTAGGATCTACTAGTTTTGGTAAGCTCCGGCGGGTGCTTTATTCGTCTAGCTTTGATAAGCTCCAGCTCAAGCTCCGGGTTGCTCCGGCAAGGTCCGGAACTTGACCGCAGTGCTTCTGCTTTGCATTTGCAATGTTTCGTACTTGCTTTACATATATGGAAAGATTGCTTAGTATTAATTTGCTAAGTTTTTGGTGCGTTTTGGATGATATGGCTGATATCGTTTCTACTGTGGTTTTGCAACATGCTTATGTGAGGTGCTCACGTAAGGTGTTGTGTTCGGAACTAACTTGAGTCAAGTCGAGGACTTGGGCTCGTATGGATTGTTTGTTTGTTCATGTGCAGGTGTTGCCTGAGTTCAAGTCATGGCTGGTGACAGGATCCATTGGACTAGTCTCAGGAGGAGATGAGGTTCCAACAACCAAGTTCGGGAGGAACTGTGGTTGAGCGGGTCAGGAGGTCGTGCAGGATGATTGAATCAAGGGCAATGCATATGAAGGTCGAAGGAAGGTGTTCGCACGTATGCATGCGGTGCATGACGTGGCAATATGCTTCTAGAGACGGATTATGGAAGGAAGATCTGATCGGAAGGATCGGATCGTATCGGTTGAAGACTTTGGCTGTGGCGGAGTCAGTTATGGCTCGGTATGGAAGTATCGAGTTGGTTATGTTAGGATTTCGTGTGTGTCACAAATTTGAGTTGTTTAGGAATGTGGGATACGTTCCTAAGGTGATTGGAAGACTTAAGATTGCTTCTATCTGCGTATAGAAGAGTCCTAAGCAGTTATGGAAAGTTCCGATTGTGATTGGATTAGGATTAGAGTCCTAGTTGAGTTTGGGATGGCCTAAGGGCTGGTTATATAAGCAAGGGAAGGCCAAAGCTCGGGGGGTACGACTTTGGGGCTGTTCCTCTTGTGTTCTATTGAATAAAATTCATAGTTTGAAGGAACTTTTGTGCCTTATTCGTCCGACTTGTTCCAGACAAGTTTTACTCGTCGAGTTTCTGGACAGCACTACCTTTCGTCGGTGGTTTTATCATAACTCGAGTTTTATAGATCCAACTGACGTGATTCTTTTTGGGTTGTCTTCACAACTTGATTGTCTATCATCTGTCAAAAATTCACGGTCATTGGATTTGTAGTTTCTGAGATAGACGAGTTTCTTTGCAGCATTCCAGAAACTGTTTTTCTCGGGTAGGTCAGATTGACCATAGTCTGATCTTTCGATCATAACTTGAGTTTTTCTCGACGAATTTGAGTAATTCTTTTTGTGTTGTCTTCATGACTTGATTCTCTCTGATATCTATCACTTTTGTCACGGTGAAACACGTTTTAGATTAGTCTCATACACGATTTCTTTAACAGATTGTTTTTCTATCGAAGGGATTAGGGTTTTATTGTTTCCGCTGTGTAAGATTTTTAAATCTACACTCCACCCCCCTCTGGTAGATTTTCACGTGCTCTTCGATCCTACAATTGGTATCAGAGCCACGGTACTCTATTCTTTGAGATTTGCACGTGTTTTTGACTAATCATCATGGAGAAGTACTCCGCCAAACCTTGTGTGTTTTCTGGCATTGATTTCCAGGTTTGGAAGGCACGCATGGAGGCTTTCATCCAGGCACAAGGCTTTGCTATATGGGAGAAGGTGTATAATCCTTATGAAGTGCCACCCAATGATCAAGTCATGGCCACAAACCTACGGGACGTCGACAACAACAACAAAGCCCGAAACTTGATCATCCAAGGACTCACTCAAAGCGACTTTGATCGTGTCGCGCACCTCCGGTCAGCATACGATGTTTGGAGAGCTCTCTGTGATTATCATGAAGGCTCCAACACAATCAAGGAGGTAAAACAAGATATGTTCAAAAAGGAATATATGCGTTTTGAGATGCAACCAGGTGAGTCTATCGATGACCTCTTTGCTCGTTTCAATAAAATTATCAGCAACTTACGTAGTGTCAATGTTAATTTTTCTGATGCTGAGAATGCTAGGCAACTTCTTAGTGCATTAGACATGTCAATTTGGGAGATGAAAGTAACATCTATTCGTGAATCAACTGTCATGAGTTCTCCTACATTAGATGTACTTTATTCTAAACTAAAAACTCATGAAATTGACATCCTAGCACGTAAGAACCCAAACAAGTCTATTGCATTTGTCTCACAACGTGATATGTCTAGCTCCGACCAATTATCATCCTGCAATACTCTTGCTTTATTGTCCTCACTAACCCTGGAACAGATCGAAGAATTTCCAGAAGAGGAGTTGGTACTCATCTCTACTAGATTCTCAAAAGCATTGCAAAATGTGAGAACTAGAAGGAGAGGAAGCTCCGGACCTCAACGTTGTTTTGAATGTGGTAAAACAGGACACTTTCGTACAGAATGCCCTAAACTTTCAGGTCCGACCACCCGGGAAGAAAAACAATGCAAGGTCCGGACCTCCTCTGGAAATTCCAACAAGAAAAAGAAGGGTACCATAGGACGCAAGATGATTAACAGCTTCATCACCGCACTTAAAGAACTTAGTTCAAGTGATGTAGACTTTGAAAGTGATGAAGATGATGACGATCTGGCCAACTTATGCTTCATGGTGGGCAAAACAAGATCAAGATCAAGTCAGGAGGATGCAGAACACAACAGTGAAGACGATGAGGTATGTTCTACCTGCAATGAAATGTGTGATGCTATTTCTCGTGCAACTATTATTGTCAAGAAAAAGGACAAAAAGCTTAGGGATAATGCTGCTAAAATTGAACCACTAGAATATGAAATTAACCGTTTAAAAACTTTGATTCCTAGTGATGATACATGTCCCTCATGTGACTTAATCTATGAACAATTGTCCACATTAAGAAGTGCACACTCCTCCACTCTAGATAGACTTGATGAAGAAATTAAAAAGAACAAAGAGCTTGCTGCACTTAATGATAAAAACTTGAAAGATGCTAGCTATTCTACAATTGACTTGCATTGTTCTACTTGTGATGATCTTGATAAGAAACTACAGGATGCTATAAATGAAATTTCTATATTGAACAATGCTTTACAATCTCATGAAGTTAAAAATTGTTCCAATTGCAAACTAAAAGAAAAAACTACATGTGCAAACTGCCTAGACTTGTCTATGAAACTTGATGACATGAATAGGACACTAGGTCGGTTTTGTAATGGGAATAAGAATCTAAACTTGCTGCTGAATTCTTCCAAGTCTTGCAAAGATAAAACTGGTTTAGGTTTTGATTCTCATGCTCATGCTAAGGCTCATCCACCTAAAATTGTAAAGTCATTAGGAAGTGGTTTGATTCAAATAGTTCCTAAACAAAAAGGAGTGGTTTTCAAATCTGCAGGAGTGATGCCTCATTCGGTTTCAAATAAAAATATTTCTTGCTTATCTAGACACAAACACAAAGTTAAATTTCATTGTACCTTCTGTGGTAGAGATGGTCATGTCATAGACTTTTGTTATAGACTAGCTAAACAACAGAAAAAGGAAAGAAAAAAATGCTAGATCTTATAACTTTCAAGCAATTAGAAAAACACAACCTGCTTTAGTGAGTCAAAAATTTGAAAAGGTAGCTTCCGGACCTTCTGGTAATAAATCCGCAAAAGCAGCTTCGATAGTTCCGATAGCTCCGAGGGCTACCGGATCTTCTGTTGTTCCCTCCGGAGCTTCACTTTTTGCCTCCGGAGCTACTGGTTTTCACTCTAAACAAGTAACAACTTCTAAATCAACTGTTAAGAACAGAAAACCTCAATCTTTGACTCATAACCTGCTGTTTATCTCAGCTTTGGCGTGTTTTTCCTGCTGACTCATAAGGGCTGGTTATATAAGCAAGGGAAGGCCAAAGCTCGAGGGGTACGACTTTGGGGCTGTTCCTCTTGTGTTCTATTGAATAAAATTCATAGTTTGAAGGAACTTTTGTGCCTTGTTCGTCTGACTTGTTCCAGACAAGTTTTACTCGTCGAGTTTCTGGACAGCACTACCTTTCGTCGGTGGTTTTATCATAACTCGAGTTTTATAGATCCAATTGACGTGATTCGTTTTGGGTTGTCTTCACGACTTGATTGTCTGTCATCTGTCAAAAGTTCACGGTCATTGGATTTGTAGTTTCTGAGATACACGAGTTTCTTTGCAGCATTCCAGAAACTGTTTTTCTCGGGTAGGTCAGATTGACCATAGTCTGATCTTTCGATCATAACTTGAGTTTTTCTCGGCGAATTTGAGTAATTCTTTTTGTGTTGTCTTCGTGACTTGATTCTCTATGATATCTATCACTTTTTTCACGGTGAAACACGTTTTAGATTAGTCTCATACATGATTTCTTTAACAGATTATTTTTCTACCGAAGGGATTAGGGTTTTATTGTTTCCGCTGCGTAAGATTTTTAAATCTACCATTCACCCCCCCTCTGGTAGCTTTTCACGTGCTCTTCGATCCTACACTCTGACCTCGGTCGGACATGTCCGTTTTCGTGCGGACTATTCTGGTTTTCCCTCTGTATAGTTTCATACTTGTCCGGTTCATTACGGACTAGTTCAATATTCTAATTCCTTGGAAATTTTGCTAAGTCCCTAGACTTGTCCGTTGTCTAGCGGACTTGTCCGTGTTTCCCTCTAACTAAAATCGGACCTGCCCGGTTTTGGCCAGACTTGTCTGTTTTTCCTCTGACCAAGGTTGCACTTGTCCATATAGTCCGGACTTGTCCGATATCTCTGACTAACTTCGGACTTGTCCGGCCTTTTGCGGACTTGTCCAGTAAATCACAATTCTGAGTTGATCTTCTGTTCCACAACTTGTTTTTAGGTCTTACCTTAAGTGGGACGAAGGACATCATGTCTAACTCTTTTTGGAGCCCATGTGGGACCCCACACTGGCCTCAACCCACCCTAAACTCGAATTCTATTAAACCCTAGCCTCCACCTCTATATAAACAACCAAACACCCCACCCTTTCACCTCTTTTGCCTCAATTGAAACACACCCAAACCCTAGTTTGTGGATAGCCGCCACCAAGGAGGGAGAAGAAGATCCCAAGCAAGAAGAAGAAGAGGATGAAACAAAATAAGATCAAGATCTCCATCGAGTTGTCGTTCTTCATCAACAAGTTTCTTCATCAAGCCTAGATCATCAAGATCCAAGTGTTGCCTCCAAAACCCTTGATTCATTGGAGTTATAAACACTTGGTATACCTTCTACTTCCTCTTTCTCACATGAATTCAACCCCAATTATCGAAATTCACGTCGATCTAGAAAACCCTAATTCGCTGGTTCTGCGAATGGTGGACTAGTCCGGCACTACAGCAGACTAGTCCGATTTTGCTGACTGTTTTCTACCGAGTTAATTCTAAATTTATTTGAATCAATCTCAAACCTGTCCAAACATGTTAAAAACTATTAGAACTAGTTAGTAAACATCATTAAAAACTCATTAACTAGTTTTACTTCGCAATTGCATTAATCATGAATATCATGTCATACTGAGTAATTTATGTGCACCTATAGATTGTAATTCTTGTCTTGTATGTTTATTGCGCAGTTTTGACGGATTTGCGCTAGAGGGTGCTGCGGAAGATCTACAACACCAGGAGTTTGAAGACCTTGACCCAAACCAAGCCCATGAGCAAGGCAAGTGTCCTTGAACATATTGATCCTTTTTTAAAATAAATGTTTTGTTTGCAAAACTGCATGCTTGTGTCAATTTGATGGGAATCCTATGATAGGATGTTTACTTGTTTTGTTTAACCACCCTTGTCACCTGGAATTCATGGTAGAGAGTCGGGAAGGGATTTTTACCATTGCTTCACTTAATCAATTGGGATGGAAAAACAACTATACCATTTAGTTATGCATTAATGAGATTATGGTTAATATGAACTGGTTAATATGATATTGTAATGGGTGATCTAAGCAAGCTTTGTACGTGGGCGGGTTGGATGTTATGGTGGTTTGCTTGCTTTAGATCTAAGCACCGGTTCATGCGAGATTAGGCCAGGACAACAGTGCCACCACAAGGCCAAGTATGGGTGCGGCATAGCTGATTAATTAGAGTACTGCTGGTATTGCATGGATCATTTGGCGCACCGAGGAAGGGGAGTCGTGGGTTTGGATATGGTTGGCGGGACTACCTAGGATCCGAAGGCACAAGAGGGGTCCCTTGGTTGAAGATGTGCTCAGTTGGAGACATCGCCACCGGTGAAACCTCAGTGGGTCCATACATGCTAGTAGTCACTTTGTAAAGGCTATTTTGTGATCTTTTGGCCAAACACTAACGGAATGTGAGACGACATAATTGAGATTCCTTAGTCACTGCTAGGTGATGAAATCACAAACACGTGGGTGAAGTGGTACAACCTCTGCAGAGTGTCTTAAAAACTATCATGATAGCCGTGCTCCCGGTTAAGAGCACCTGGACAACTTCCATGATTAGAGGGTTATATGGGATGGTTTGGTACTTGTTATGGTCAATGATATGGTTATGGCTGGTTATGGATTGAATTATGATATTTGATATGGTTAATGGTAATGAAAAATCTGATATATGGATGATGGTAATGAAATATGGACTGGTATTGTGATATCTACATGGTTTATGATAGGTTCACTACACATACATATAATCTATTGCTTTTAAAAAATTTTAATGTACTTTTCAACATTTAGCCTTTATTATATTCGTCATTTGTATCAGCTACATGTCATACTTTTCACACTTGTTGAGTACGACATGTACTCACCCTTGCAATTCCCCCACCAATAGTTGCAGGTCAGGATTGGGAGTATAACGACGATAATGCAGAGTTCTAGGTCATGTCTGCCGTCAGCTTTGCCTGTGGTGTTGATTGGAGTTGCGCCATATATACCTTATTTGCTTAGTTTGCTTAGTTGATTAATTAGTTTATTTCCACTACATTAGTTCAAACTTGTCATCAATATTCATTAGAGCTTGTATTCGACTATATTATGAATTGTGTAAAAAAAAAGTGGTTAATTAATCTTGTCTTGTGGTAATTATCTGTATATCGTTTGTGATGCACTCGTGTATGTGTGTTGAACGTCTTGGGCACACATGAGCATTCACTTGGTTCATTTTCAGAACCGGGTGTCACAGAACCCAAGGGAGTAAATCTTGAAAATGGCACTCCCAGCCAATCAGAGGATGACACGTGGTGGTATGTGGATCCATGAGGCTAATTGAGAGGATGTACGAGGTAAGACAATGACCAATCATCTAGGAAGCATCAGGGGGCCCATGTACCAGTCTCTAGGAGAAAGCACATGGAAAATTGGGCACGTGGGAGTGCAAAGGCGAACCAAGGGTTCGATCGACTTATTCCTAGACCAAACTCAGTTCGCTACTATGCGTCACTATCTTGAGGTGCTCTGAAGGCGGTGAGGACTGATTCGTGTACAAATTGTAGCTCAAACCACTTAAGAAACTAGTCTAAATTGGATCCCTCACTCATTAGAACACACACCATTTGAGCATCACTCTCTTATACACACTCCTCTCCAAATCCTTAGTGGAGTTTGGGTTGTAAAAGAGGAACCTCTCTATTTCCTAAGTCCATTTTGTGGAAGATATAACTCATTAATATTTTATTTTATTTGTGACTTTATGCTTATTTATAATAATAGTCTTTTATAATTCATATGTTTAGATGAAGCATTTCTTCTTTGATGTGAAATTTATGTATGTGGTAGGACTAGTTGTTATAATGATATTATAGTAATGTTGTTATTATGTTATCAAAAACATCAAGGTCTCCATTATAATCTAATTGTGTAAGGTATATGACTATGTTACTATGAACAACTTAGTGCTTAGATCCATCATTGGTTTAATGATATTTAGGTTAGTGATTAACTTAGAATGATATTTGTACCATGTCTTTTAAGGATCTACTTCGTGTGCGAACGTAGTGTTTGAATAATTAAGTATTGTTGACTGTATCATGCACCCATGGGTTGTATGGTAGGCAGTAAGTGGTGACAACGGCCTATTCGTTCATCCTAATCTCCCACGTTCGACTACATCACATGCTTTTTAATGGAAGTCCTCTAGCAGACCATGTGTAAGCCTGTGTCTGATATGTTGGACCACTAAGTCATAGGACTCACCACTAGCATGTCCACATATACAGTATTAGGCTATGCATATGTATATTACAAGCACATTAGGAATAAGTCTCTCTTAGTCTAAGTATCACTAGGATTAATTATATTAATAGGAGTAGATGCTTAGATGTGTGTCAAAATAACCCAATTACTATCATTTACCATCCTACTTGAGTATATGTTAGGATAACCCTATATTACCCGTAGTTGTAAGTATGCCATACTTCACCACTTTCCTTTAGGAGAAACGCTTGATACCATTAGCGATATTTATGAGTAAAATGCTACTACTTTACTTTCCATGCTCTTGCAGATATCACTTTGCATTGATCCTAGGATATATTAGTAAAGCTATTCAAACATTTTTTCCATTGCTGTTTTACTAATATAAGCTTAGACTGCTTAGTCATCGTTAACAAGCATTTCTGGCAATGTTGTGCTCACATGGGTTAGTCACTTGGTAAAATAATATTTGCTTCAGGTTTTAGCGACGAAGGGAAGTAGGTGTAGCTAGGTTGCCAAAGTAAAAACTTTTTTAACTTTGATCATGTGTCGATGCCGCCTCCCGCTGGAGTTCGGTGCCTCCCGCCCTGGCCCCTCACGAACTGTTGGTGTCGATGCACTCGGTGCCCCTGCATCATGGCTGGAGAGGGAACCGACTCCATCAACAAAGATCTTCGACCGCATGGTCTTGCCGGTGATGACAACAATGATGACATAACCGCAGGTCCTTTGTTTCGTTCATGAATCATGACTGCATCTGCTTGAATAGTGATGTTTGATCTTCTACTGAGTACTGAGTAGTGATGTTTGGTTTACTGTATTGTAGTGATGTTTGATCTTCTACTGAGTACTGAGTAGTGATGTTTGGTTTATTGTATTGTAGTGATGTTTGATCTATTCACTGTATGTTGTATTCACATTTCACTGTATTCATCAATGTTTCATCTCGGTTTCATACTTTCATTTCATCACTGTTGTCTATTGTAGTGATGTTTGGTCTATTGTAGTGATGTTTGATCTATTCACTGTATTCATAATTCATCAATGTTTCATCTCTGTTTCATACTTTTTCATCACTGTTGTCTATTGTAGTGATGTTTGGTCTATTTAGTGATGTTTGATCTATTCATTGTATGATGTATTCACTTAATTCATCAATGTTTCATCTCTATTGCATACTTTCATCAGTGTTGTCTATTGTAGTGATGTACATTTGTAGTGGTTTTGTGGTTGTCTTGTTTCAAGTGCCGAGGCTTTGTTCGGCTCTGTTGCTCCCCCTGCAGCAGCAGTAGCATTGGACTCCTCATCGCTGCCTCCGTTCAATGATGCTGTCCAACGACGAGCACCACCGACATGAAGCAGTGGTCATGTACTTCATATGTATGGGATGATTTGGAAGAGTTTTCCAATATCGTCGAAGGTAAGAAAATAAGGTATGAAACTTGCTGCAAACATTGCAAAACTACATTGAGTGCTAGATCTTCTACTGGTACATGTCATCTGCTTTGTCATGTTGCATCATGTAAAAGAAAGCGTTTAGCTTCCTCTACTGCATCTCAATCTCAATTACATTTTAGTAGTGATGGTGTAGTTCGTCATTTTCAATATGATCCAAATGTTGCAAGAACTGAATGTCACACCCGGTCATCGTAAAGATGAACAGACGCTAACCACATGTACGCTAGGATCAGTTGAATCGTACATGCGTTGACGAAAGTGAAATACCATTACATAGCCATGTTCGAGTACATAAAATAGTCTTACAATACGACCCGAAGGTCTACAAATACACCACAACCTATTTACAACATCTCAACAGTTCACAAAGATTTAACTACAGCAGAAGGCTAAATAGGTAAGAATAGCTCCATCTCCACAGGCAGTCGCGCGAAGGATCGCCAGCCTAGCCCAAGTCTTCCGGGTTGACGAAGAAGTCTTCTGGTGCCGCTTCTTCTTCATATTCTAATGGAAAAGTAAACGCTTGAGTACATAGAGTACTCAGCAAGTGCGGGAAGAGGATGACATGATTGGCTAAAGCAAGGGAAGGCTAATTATGGCTTAAGCACTATGCTTAGAACCTAACCTTGGCTTTCAATTAACAATATCATAATTCAAGAAGTAATTCAACACATAATTAAAGATGATGAATGTAACTTGAATCATGAATAACCACCATTTCCCAACCATAAGCTAAATATGAACTGGCCCCAAGCCGCTCTTGTTTGTGAGCACGGCTGTCATGATAGTTTTACCAAATCTCCGCAGAGAGTGTATCCTTTCCCCACAAGCAGTGATTTCATCCCCTGTTGCCAGGTGGACTAAGTGAACCTCCCTGAATGCCCGTGGTAGCTAACCACATTACACACTTCCTTTGGTGTGAGGCCAGGAGATCACAACATGGTCTTTACAAAGGTACTCCCGACTAGTGCTAGCCCTCTAAGGTTTCCACCACTAAGGCATTTTGGGAGTAACCCTCCGCCTTAGATCCCCCTCTTGATCCTTGCGGTTCCCAGAGCAGTACCCCTGCATCATTCCCCACACCATCCAACTACTAGCATTTCATCGGGAGAAACCCAATTAATTGACCAAGCTGCCCCATCTCAGTCTCGTTGTGGTACTATAAAGCTTAGTCGCTTCCTCCATAAATCGGTCCTTAGAATCCGGTGGTGCCAAACCCAATCCCGGGTCTCGTGCAAACTGCACCATGCCAAAACTATCCAACCACCAGATTCCTATCCACTACTATTGTGTGACCATCACAATTAAAGTAATCATAAAATTTAACATGCCACATTTGTCTGAAATCCCATTCCCAATATCTAAGCATGGCTAAGCATAATTAAAACCTATCTACTTCCCAACCCAAATCAGGTGACAAGGAATTATATGGAACAAGGCATGTAACATGAAATAGGACATCATTTTATTTAGCATGCATCTAACTAAAATCCTAAAATTGGTTCAAGATGGTCAAGGGCACTTGCCTTCTTCTAAGACTTGATTGTTGGTGAAATCTCCAAGACCAAGACTTCACCAACAATCAAGTCTTAGAAGAAGGCAAGTGCCCTTGACCATCTTGAACCAATTTTAGGATTTTAGTTAGATGCATGCTAAATAAAATGATGTCCTATTTCATGTTACATGCCTTGTTCCATATAATTCCTTGTCACCTGATTTGGGTTGGGAAGTAGATAGGTTTTAATTATGCTTAGCCATGCTTAGATATTGGGAATGGGATTTCAGACAAATGTGACATGTTAAACTTTATGATTACTTTAATTGTGATGGTCACACAATAGTAGTGGATAGGAATCTGGTGGTTGGATAGTTTTGGCATGGTGCAGTTTGCACGAGACCCGGGATTGGGTTTGGCACCACCAGATTCTAAGGACCGATTTATGGAGGAAGCGACTAAGCTTTATAGTACCACAACGAGACTGAGATGGGGCAGCTTGGTCAATTAATTGGGTTTCTCCCGATGAAATGCTAGTAGTTGGATGGTGTGGGGAATGATGCAGGGGTACTGCTCTGGGAACCGCAAGGCTCAAGAGGGGGATCTAAGGCGGAGGGTTACTCCCAAAATGCCTTAGTGGTGGAAACCTTAGAGGGCTAGCACTAGTCGGGAGTACCTTTGTAAAGACTTGTAGTGATCTCCTGGCCTCACACCAAAGGAAGTGTGTAATGTGGTTAGCTACCACGGGCATTCAGGGAGGTTCACTTAGTCCACATGGCAACAGGGGATGAAATCACTGCTTGTGGGGAAAGGGTACACTCTCTGCAGAGATTTGGTAAAATTGTCATGACAGCCATGCTCACGGACAAGAGCGGTTTGGGGCCAGTTCATAATTAGCTTATGGTTGGGAAATGGTGGTTATTCATGATTCAAGTTACATTCATCATCTTTAATTATGTGTTGAATTACTTCTTGAATTATGATATTTTTAATTGAAAGCTAAGGTTAGGTTCTAAGCATAGTGCTTAAGCCATAATTGGCCTTCCCTTGCTTTAGCCAATCATGTCATCCTCTTCCCGCACTTGCTGAGTACTCTATGTACTCAAGCGTTTACTTTTCCATTAGAATATGAAGAAGAAGCGGCACCAGAAGACTTCTTCGTCAACACGGAAGACTTGGGCTAGGCTGGCGATCCTTCGCACGACTGCCTGTGGAGATGGAGCTATTCTTACCTATTTAGCCTTCCGCTGTAGTTAAATCTTTGTGAACTGTTTAGATGTTGTAAATAGGTTGTGGTGTATTTGTAGACCTTCGGGTCGTATTGTAAGACTATTTTATGTACTCGAACATGGCTATGTAATGGTATTTCACTTTCGTCAACGCATGTACGATTCAACTGATCCTGGCGTACATGTGGTTAGCTTTTGTTCATCTTTACGATGACCGAACGTGACACTGAACTTGTGAAGTTGATTGCTAGGTTAGATTTACCACAATCAATTGGTTCCAGTAGTGCTTTTGAGGATTATATTTGTACTGCACACAATCCTAGCTTTAAAAGCGTGTCTAGTCAATATACAACTAGAGATATTGAAAATTATTTCAAATCCAAGAGAGCAATTGTAATTGAAATGTTGAACGCAGCTAATAGTGTTTGTTTAACATAAGACATTTGGTCTGTTAATGCTAAAGAAGATTTTTTGAGTGTTGTGTTTTATTTTGTTACTAGTGACTGGGACTTAGAAAAAAAGATTGTCGATATGCGACTGATTGACTGTTCTCATTCTGGAAGTAACATAGCTGATCGTATTATTTCAGTTATTTCTGAATTTAGCATGATTGATAAAGTTCTTTCTATCACTCTTGATAATGCATCTGCTAATGCCCGTGATGTACAACATTTGTCTCCATTGTTGTCTTCATATGTTGGTTCCACTCTCTTGCATCAATGATGTGCATGCCATATAATCGACCTCATATTTAAATCTGGACTCAAACGTATTAAATCATATTTAGAAGATTTCAGAATAAAAATATCTTTTTTTAAACTCTTCTAATCAATGAATTGCATCTTATAAAGCATTTTGTTTGTTTATGGGAGTTCGTCCTCGCAAGTTTGGATTAGACATGGATGTAAGGTGAAATGCTACATACCTTATGCTTAAACATATTGTACCATATAAAGATATCTTCTCTGTTTTTATCATACTCATCATCAAGGCACATTGTTGACTGATAATTGATATGTTGCTCAGACCATGTTAAATTTTTTAGAGCTGTTTTACTTATTCACTGTAACTCTCTTTCTTTCATTTTAGACCCCAGAGCTAACTTAACGGGTTTTACCAATGCTCTTCGATTGTTGTCTCAATCGCTTAATCATGATTATGTTCCATATTACCACACTGTTAGACTGAATTATCTAACTTGTTTTCTAAATATGAAAGTAAATTTGGTTCACTCAGATTGCATAAATCCCAACTAGTACATCAGCAGGTAAGCATGTGAGTTCTTGGAACCGAACATATGGTAGAGGTTTAGGTTCTGCTTCTAGTTTTGGATTTGATGCTAATACTACAACTTATACTCATGTCACTTGCAATATTTTTGAATTAGCTTCTTACTTAGATTCAGTTCAGTTTTTGAATTTGATAATTCATTTAGCATTCTGACTTGGTGGCATGAACACAAAAAAACTTACCCTGTTCTGTCTATTTTTGCTAAGGACTTAATGATTGTGTCAGTTTCTACTATTTCTTCGGAATATGATTTTAGCTTGTGTGGCAGGTTAATCGAGGAGCATCGTCGGAGTCTTACTCCGGAGCGTGTGAAAACGATGTCCTTGCTTAAGGATGGGGAGCAAGGTGACCCTTGGCAACAACACAACATGGTGAATCAAGACCTTCAAGAGAAGATGGACATTTATATCTCAATGAAGATTGACTGTTATTTGTATATTGTGTGATTGAGTTGTGAGACATTGGACTGTTATGGACTATTATTTTATTATTGATCACCAAAAGATCTGGTTGTATTCTTTTTTCCTTTAGGGTTTTGTCCCCATGTACTTGATATAGGGTTTTACCTAAAGGTTTTAAATGAGGCAGCCATTGTAACTTTGTAATTAAGCTCTTTTAAGCCTGGTGATCAAATTATTAGAATACTTTGTTTATCTGTATTAGTCTGCACTTTTGTAACTCTATTTTCAGTTTCTGCACACTATTCTGTATCAGCCATTTGTTGTATTGTCGATCGGGCTGGCCCGACACACCCAGCCCATGAACGGGCCCGGTACAGCTCGGCACGCGATATGTGCAGTCGTGTCATGCTCAGACTTGACCTTCGGCCCGCCGTGCCGGGCCGGCCCAGCACGGCCCGTTGACCACCTATAAGCTTAGTCATCGTTAACAAGCATTTATGACAATGTTGTGCTCACATGGGTTAGTCACTTGGTAAAAATAATTTTTGCCTCGGGTTTTAGCGAAGAAGGGAAGGAGGTTGTTGCTAGGTGGCCAAAGTAAGAAAATTCTATCTTTGATCAAGTTATAGAAAAATATTGTTTTTTTATATAATATTAATATTACTAAATTCATCATGACTTGTACTTTTATAACATAGTAATTTAATATTTTTAGTAAATTTCCTTTTCTTTTTTTCTGAAGAGGCTTCCATGATGCACAGATTTCGTGTGCGCGTACTGCTCCAATCAGAGACCCTAATGCAGTATTTAATATTGCATTTTCTGAGTTTTCTTACATTATTTATAGTATATAAGTCTCTAGTGCACACTAATACACATACTAGTTCATACATTACAATATAACACCTTAATGTGCACTAACTCACACATTGAAATATACTCCCTCTGTCTCATTCAAACTCTATTTTAAGAGTGTGTCAAAGTTAAATTCATCTGATTCACCATGAATTATGTTTCCATAGTATATTTGTTTTATGTGTTACACTACTATACAAAGCATTTTCACAGGCACCTTGATTTTTCAAACACAGGCGGTCCGTAAAAAAATGCGACTGTGATGACGAATGATACAATAACCGCCTTTGATGACTGAACACTATAGGCGGATTTTAAGAAAGAACCGCCTGGGTAAGTACATTATTTACCCAGGCGATTATTAATTAAGAACCACCTGTGATGTATCAAACATCTGAGGCGGTTCTTAATTAATAACCGCTTGGGTAAATACATGATTTTCACGGGCGATCATTGTTTAAGAACCGTATATACTGGTTCAATCATCACAATCAGTTTTTATTGAAGAACCGTCTGGGGAAAGTCATTGTTTTCACAGGCTGCTTGTTAATTAAGAACCGCTTGTGATGCTGATAAGCCAATCCCTTCACAGCAAGCTCTTGTAGATGCATGTAACACCAGTGGCTCATCATTTGGATTGTTGAAAGCATCAATTTGAAGCCTGGCGATCCTTGGAAGGATTTTTCCATCCATTTGAAGGATTTCTTTCCCTCCTGTCCATTTGAAAACATAGGAAGATGTTACTTACTCAGTTTTAATACCTAAATATATTGACTAAAATCAGTACCTACTTTCTTAGTGCTTCACACAAGCGAGGAAGCGAACAACTTTAACTACAAATCTTGTTTTTACACTTTCATAAGGATTTAACCTTAATCTTTAATTCAAGCATATATTTATCAAATAAGTGAAGCTTCCTTATCACACATGTTAATGGCAGTTATAAGTGAAGGATGTGCTGAAGCTAACGAAATCTGAATCGGACTGAAGATAAAGAGATCTGCATATGAGTGGCAATGTCCAGGTTAGACAGCGTGAAGCTATGATGGCAACCTTCAACAACATGAAAAGTGATGTTAAGATTATGCTTGCATCAACCAAGGCATATTGTGAGGGTATAACACTTGTTGGGGCAAGCATAACCCTTATGCTCCAACAAATGTGATGCCCTCACAACATGCCTTGGTTCATGCAAGCATAACCTTGGCATCACTTTTCATGTTGTTGAAGGCTGCCATCATAGCTTCATGTTTTCTAACCTGGACATTGTCACTCATATGCGACATCTCTTTGTCTTCAGTCCCATTGAGATTTCGTTAGCTTCGACACACCCTTCACTTGTAACTGTCATTAACGTGTCTGATGAGGAAGCTTCAGTTATTGATAAATCTATGCTTGAAAGATTAAGGTCAAATTCCTATGAAATGGGTAAAAACAAGATTTGTGATTGAAGTTGTTCGCTTCATCGCTTGTAAGAAGTACTAAGAGAGATGGTACTGATTTGTAGTCAATATATTCAACCATTATAACTGATAAAGTAGCATCTTCGTAAGTTTTTTTAAAATGGAGAGAAGAGGAAGAAATCTTTCAGGGCTTGTTTTGGTGTACTCAATCTAATTGGGTTGAAGTGGATTGAAGTGAAGAATGAACTAATTTTCTCCTCAATCCACCTCAAACCACTTATATTGAAGTGGATCCACTCCTATCCAAACAAGCCCTCAAATGGATGGGAAGTATCGTCAGACTTCAATTGAAGCTTTTAACAATCCAAATGATGAGTCTCGGGTGTTACTTGCATCTACAAGAGCTTGCTGTGAAGGGATTGGTTTGACAGGAGCTTCAAGAATTGTGCTTCTAGATGTTGTTTGAAACCAAGCTGTTGGAAGGCAAGCATGATCATCATAGGTCAGAAGAAATTTATATACACATACAATTTGATAACTTGTGGAACAGGTGAAGGTGATAAATATAATAATGTAATAATGTTCGAAACAAAAGCTGAATTTAATAATGTTCGAAACATGCTATCTAAAGCTGAAATAGAGAATTGTTCTAAGTTCATTTCAGAGGATACAAATATATACAATATATATCATACATTTTTTCCAGCATTGACATCTTCTCGCATATAGGGTTTCAAATCCTTTTTAATGCTTCTCTCTACACGCTTGATGTTTTCTGGTTCGGTGAAAATGTACATCTCTTCATACTGATTATATTCCTCTTCATTATCACCCACATTTTTAACCCCAACAATATTTTGCTTTCCAGAAACAACAACGTGCATCTTCTCAGTTTCTGGATCTTGAATATAAAAAACTTGTGCAACACTATCGGCGAGAACCCACAGGTCATCTTTATAACCCACTTTATTCAAGTCTACCAGTGTTAGCCCGTAATTGTCCAATTTCACACCATCAGGATGTCTGACCCATTGACACTTAAATACAGGCATTACCATTCTTTCGCCATAATCGAGTTCCCATATTTCCTCTATGAACCCGAAGTATGTGGTCTTTTGCCCTTATGAATCATAAGCCTCAATACGAACACCACTATTTTGTGAACACTCTTATCATCTTTTTCTTTAGTGTAAAATGTTTAACCATTGATGTCATATGTTTGCCATGATGTCACCAAAGCAGATGGCCCAGAAGCTAACTTCTTCATTGTTGCCTCTTCTATAGTGTTTCCGTATGATATATTTTTGTCCATTAACCATTCAGCGAAACATCTTTTGTGCTCTTTCATGATTCAGTCCTATGTGCGGTCTTGGTTTTTTTCACGAAGCTCAATTTGGTGTTCCTCGATGTACGACTCAGCTATTGTGAGCTGTTGTAGTACACCAAAATGTGCACTGTGTACATTCTTGTAATCTTGAACGATAAAAGTTTTCTTACCCACTTTGCCTCTCCCACATAGTCTACCCTCATGTATTGGTATAGGCACACCTATCGGTTTTCCATCTTTGATGTAATTAGCGCAACCCTCAATCACTTCTTCAGTGTTGTATTCTTCCATAATTGAACCCTCTGGTTGAGCACGGTTCTGCACATAACCTTTTAATACTCCTAAATATCTCTCCAACGGAAACATATGATGTAAATATAGTGGCCCCAATGCTTTTATCTGATCAACAAGATGTATGATTAGGTGTACTTGCATATCAACAAAGGATGGTGGGAAACATATCTCAAGCTTGCACATAGTCTCGACGATGCATGTTTTCAGATAGTCTAAATCTTCAGATGCTATCACCCTTTGCGATACTGCATTGAAGAAGTAACACAAACGTGTGATGACAACTTTTATATGCCCAGGTTTGATGACTCTTATTGCAATGGCAAGGAACACTTTCATCATCATGTGACAGTCGTGAGAATTATAACCGAATAAAGACAAGTCTTTCATCGAGACTAGTTTGCGGATATTGGATGAGAAACTCGTGGGCACTTTGATCCCACGCAAGCATTCACAAATTGTTTTTTTCTCTTCTAGCGTCAAGTTGTAGCTGGCCGGAGGAAGGTAATGCTTCCCGTTTGCCTTTTCTACTGGATGAAGCTTTGGTCTCAAATCAAGATTTACTAGGTCCATACGTGAATTTAATCCGTCCTTTGTTTTCCTCGGCATGTCTAGCAAGGTCCCAATGATGTTTTCAAATACATTCTTTGTAACGTGCATCAAATCAATACTATGGCAAAATTTTAGATTCTTCCAATATGGAAGATACTTGAAAAAAATTGATTGTTTCTTGAAAGCCATGTCAGTTGTATCATCTGAAGATGTACTTTTCTTTCTCTTGATTCCTTTACATTTTTTGCCCTTACCGAAAGCAATATGAATGTTCTTGACCATTTCGAACACAAGTTTTCCACTGTAAGGTTTTGGTGCAGTATTTTTTTCGATTTTGTTATCAAATTGTTCTTTCATCTTCCTATACTTGTGTATATCTATCAAGAACCGTCGGTGTATGATGTACACCGTCTTTCTGGATGAAGTGAGGTATAGGAATCCAGTTCTATCCACGCACCATACACAACCTTTCTTCCCTTTCATTTGTCCCGATAATGTAAACAGTCCAGGGTAATCATGCATGGTAATGAATATCATTGCTCTTAGTGTGAAATACTCCCGCTTGTACTCATCTCATGTACGTACCCCTTCATTCCACAATTTCGCCATATCTTCCATTAAAGGTTCCAAGAACACATCAATTTTGATGTCGGGTTGTTTCGGACCTTGGATAAGAACAGATAATAAGATATATTTCCTTTTGTCACACAACCACGTCGGTAGGTTGTACATCGTTAAGACCACGGGCCATGTGCTGTGTATGCTCCTTTTTCACCAAACGGATTAATTCTGTTTGTACCCAAGGCAAACCTCACATTTCTGATTTCCTTTGCGAATTCTGGATACTGAATATCAAAATTTTTCCACTGTGTTGCATCATCAGGGTGTCGAATATGTTTTTCATTCTTCTTGTATTGCTCGGAATGCCAACGCATAAGTTCAGCCTCCCTAGGGTTTGAGAACAAACGCTTCAAGCGATCAATTACCGGAAGGTACCACATCACCAAGGCAGGAAATTTTCTCTTATTCTTCCCGTCTTCATCGCCAGAAGTATCGTCACCGTCATCTTCAGGACTAGTAATAAAATTCTTATTCTTCTGAGACTTTTTCATGTTGGTAACATACTGGTGATTGTAGTCCTCCTTATATCTACTGACACCACAGATGAGGCATCTAGTTGCGAGCTCATGCTCTTTGCGATACAGAATACAATGGTTCACACAAGTGTGTATTTTTGTCACACCTAGTGCCATTGGGCAAAGAAGTTTCTTCGCTTTATAAGTGCTTCTGGGCAGTTTATTTGGATTTGGAAGAATTTCTGCCATAAGATTCAAAAGATCAGAGAAACTACAATCGGACCATCTGTGTGTGGCTTTCAACTTTAGTAGTTCTAAGACTGCACGCAATGTAGTAAACTCTTTATCACAACCATTTGATTCATCATATAAAAGCTCTGTAACCGCATTCTGTAATGTCTCCATTCTACTTAAACCTTTACTTGCTCCCATAAAAGTCAATACATATTTCAGTGTGATGCAACATCTCCTCACAACCGAACTCATCATCATCATCACCATCTTGATTGTCACTACCATCATCGATATGAACATTGTCATCATCTGAACCTCTCTCATCATCTTTATCCACATCATGTGTATCTAACTGACCATGTTTTGTCCATATTGTGTAGTTTTTTTTTGAAACCTCTTTTCACCAAATGAGATTGGATTACTATAGTATCCGTCAGAGCAATCTTATTTTCATAGTCGATACATGGACATAATATGCCATCTATCTTTTGCAACTTCGCATGTCTCTTGGATGCTTCAATAAAATTTGCAACATTATGAATGTACATAGGATTGGGTCTTGGCATGTTATACATCCACGCTCGACGGTCCATGCTTCAATAATAGAATTTTGGTAAGATTACAAAATTTGGCCACAAATATTCCCTAAAGGTCTTCTATAAAATGAATTTACAGAGACATAACAAGACTGCATCATATGAGTGAATACTAGTATCATGTAGGTTTGTTCATAAGGGTTCTAAGAAAATTTGTTTTATAATTTTCTCGGCTTCCTAGTGGCCACAAGGTTCACAAGTCGTCTAATCGACCCTAGTCGCCTAAGAGGCGATTAGGTCGACTAGGATGATTAGTCGTCGATTAGGGCAACTAATCGACCCTTGTCGATGGCTAATCGATGTTCGGTCGTCCTCAAGGTTTTTACGGTAATACCAAGTTGATACAAAGTTGTAGAGAGAGGTGGCACGTAGGAGAGCAGTGGCAACATCAAATAAGACTCTAAGATCGGCGTTATAAGCAAGGATCTTTTGCGGCGCTCGTACCTTGCAAGGTAATGGAGATCAGCAGCAGCGGCGACAGACAGGAGGCATCAACGATGATAGGAAGGAGGCATCAGCGATGAACAGAAAGCACGACGGATGGGAGGCGGCGGCGTTGAGCAGAGTCTGAAGGAGACGGGCGACGTCTTGAGGCGGAAGGAGTCGAAGGCATCGGGCGCAGCAAGCGGGGGTGAAGGATTGAAGTCGTGGGGCAAACAGGCCCAGTCGCATGGGCTAGGTCTGGGTGGGATCCAGTCCGTTATATCTTGACGTCGGATCCCATCCAACGATGGTAACTAAATGGGATAGTTATAAAACCATCTCCCTAGAAAGCTAACCCTAATCACTCCTTCGAAATATATGCAAGCAGGATGTACGCACACACAAGTAACATATTGAAAAGGAAAACACATAAAACTACAATTACATGTTCGGGTAAACTTCATGCATCTTATATATATGACAATATCATGTGTCAATTAAACATCATATTCATGTCACAAAATAGGTACAAACTACAATAAGCTTATTACAATATAGTCCATACATCAATATCTAAAAGACCAAACCTCTAAATTATTGAGTCCAAACACATATGTACACACATGCAAAGAACACAATCCATATACAAGAACACACAAAACTAAGCAGCTTATTAGCTAGTTATGAAAATATACAAAGAAAAAGTAAGGAAACTCATGGGTAAGGACACTAAGAACTGATATGGAAAAATAAAGGTAGCATTGCATAGTATGAGAATTTACTAGGTACCTTGTACTCTGTGGCGCGGGGCACCAGCACGGTGGGGCGGCGATGCGGGGCTAGGTAGAGGCGTGCCTCTGCGGGGCTGGGTGGAGATGCGGCGGTGCCGGGCTGGGCAGCGATGCAACAGTGCGGGGTGGTAGTGCAGGCTAGGCGGTGGCACGGTGGCACGGCAGTGTAGGGGCTGGGTGGTGGCTCAGCGGTGGAAAATTTTGGTAGCCTTGCGGCGTCGATGGAAAATCTCCAGGGTTACGTTATCTGTGGTGCCCGAGTGGTGTTTATATAGGCGTCCATTTTCACAGGCGGTTTTTAATTGCTTCTCAGGCAGTTGGTGCTTAATAACCGCACGAGAAAAAGATTATCTCAGGCGGGTATTTCTTACCAACCACCTGTGATAATTGCCCGAGCCTCTTCAGTTTCCTTTTCCGTTGCTTCTTTTTTATTTATATTACAATATAAATACTCAAACAAGTATAGATTTTGCAAATTGAGTCCAAATTCGATGATTCTTTCTTTTATAATTTTCAAAAACTAACATCTACCACCTGAACCAAATATTTTAAAACTTGTATAGCTGATATTGTAATGTTTTGGTAAATATCAAATTAATTTATACTCACATATTATTCACATTGTGTATCTCCTAAAAAAAGGATCCTTCACTAAAATTTGTTTGTATGAACATATTTGTATTATTTATAAATGTTTGAATTTTGTTAATTTTTTTAAAGCATTCCAACATCTCAAAATTAAAATTATCCATCATTCTAACTAAATGCCCATATACATATAAGACATTCATCAAATTTTGAACACACATTGTTTTAAATTTTTTAAAAAAAATTTGAAAAAATTCATAGAGGTTGGTATGATGACTAAAAATGTCCATTGAAAAAATAAATGAAAAAAATCATTATATTCATCAAGATAGAAAAATGAAAAATAGCAATTGTTATATGTTTTTACGTTCTGGCCAATTTCAAAGGCTTTATGAAGTGAAATTTAACGGTAACCTTCACTAATCAATCATATTACAAGAAAGTGGGATTTGGTCTTTTTAAATGTCCCACATTTAATCAAGAATATTAATTAAGAAGAAGTAAAGTTCTTCTCAGGCGGTTGGTACTTAATGACCGCTTGAGAAAATGTTATTTTAGGCGGGTATTACTTACCAACCGCCTGAGATAATTGCCCGAGCCTGTTCTTCAGTTTCCTTTTCCCTTGCTTCTTTTTTATTTAGATTCAAATATAAATACTCAAACATATATAGATTCTGCAAATTGAGTCCAAATTCGATGATTCTTTCTTCTATATTTTTCAAAAATTAAGATCTACCACCTGAACCAAATATTTTAAAACTTGTATAGCTGACGTTGTAATGTTTTGATAAATATCAAATTACTTTATACTCTCATATTATTCAAATTTGTGTATCTCCTAAAAAAAAGGATCCTTCACCGAAATTTGTTTGTATGAACATATTTGTATTATTTATACATGTATGAATTTTGTTAATTTTTTAAAGCATTCCAATAGGTCAAAATTCAAATTATCCATCATTCTAACTAAATGCTCATATACATATGAGGCATTCATCAAATTTTGAACACACATTGATTCAAAAAAATTTAAAAAAATCTGAAAAATTCATAGAGGTTGGTATGATGACTAAAAATGTCCATTGAAAAAATAAATGAAAAATAATTATATTCATCAAGATAGAAAAATGAAAAATAGCAATTGTTATATGTTTTTTATGTTCTAACCAATTTCAAAGGCTTTATGAAGTGAAATTTAATGGTAACCTTTACTAATCAATCATATTACAAGAAAGTGGAATTTGGGCTTTTTAAAGGCCCCACATTTAATCAAGAATATTAATTAAGAAGAAGTAAAATTCTTCTCAGGCGGTTGGTACTTAATAACCATCTGAGAAAATGTTATCTCAGGCGGGTATTACTTATGAACCGCCTGAGATAATTGGCCGAGCCTGTTCTCCAGTTTCCTTTTCCCTTGTTTCTTTTTTATTTAGATTCCAATATAAATACTTAAACATGTATAGATTCTGCAAATTGAGTCCAAATTTGATTATTCTTTCTTCTATAATTTTCAAAAATTAACATCTACCACCTGAACCAAATATTTTAAAACTTGTATAGCTGACATTGTAATATTTTGGTAAATATCAAATTAATTTATACTCACATATTATTCACATTTGTGTATCTCCTAAAAAAAGGATATTTCACTAAAATTTGTTTGTATGAACATATTTGTATTATTTATACATGTATGAATTTTGTTAATTCTTAAAGCATTCCAACATGTCAAAATTCAAATTATCCATCATTCTAACTAAATGCTCATATACATATGAGACATTCATCAAATTTTGAATACACATTGATTCAAAAGATTTTAAAAAATCTGAAAAAATTCAGAGAGGTTGGTATGATGACTAAAAATGTCCATTGAAAAAAAAAGAAGGAAAACATAATTATATTCATCAAGAAAGAAAAATGAAAAATAGAAATTGTTATATGTTTTTTATGTTCTGGCCAATTTCAAAGGCTTTATGAAGTGAAATTTAACGGTAACCTTCAATAATCAATCATATTACAAGAAAGTGGAATTTGGGATTTTTAAATGCCCCACATTTAATCAAGAATATTAATTAAGAAGAAGTAAAGTTCTTCTCAGGCGGTTGGTACTTAATAACCGCCTGAGAAAATGTTATCTCAGGTGGGTATTACTTACCAACCACCGGAGATAATTGCCCGAGCCTGTTCTTCAGTTTCCTTTTCCTTGCTTCTTTTTTATTTAGATTCAAATATAAATACTCAAACATATATAGATTCTGCAAATTGAGTCCAAATTTGATGATTATTTCTTCTATATTTTTCGAAAATTAAGATCTACCAGCTGAACCAAATATTTCAAAACTTGTATATCTGACATTGTAATGTTTTGATAAATATCTAATTAATTTATAATCTCATATTATTCACATTTGTGTATCTCCTAAAAAAAAGGATCCTTCACTGAAATTTGTTTGTATGAACATATTTGTATTATTTATACATGTATGAATTTTGTTAATTTTTTTAAAGCATTCCAACAGGTCAAAATTCAAATTATCAATCATTCTAACTAAATGCTCATATACATATGAGGCATTCATCAAATTTTGAACACACATTGATTCAAAAAATTTAAAAAAACTGAAAAAATTCATAGAGGTTGGTATGATGGTTAAAAATGTCCATTGAAAAAATAAATGAAAAAAATCATTATATTCATCAAGATAGAAAAATGAAAAATAGCAACTATTATATGTTTTTTATGTTCTGACCAATTTCAAAGGCTTTATGAAGTGAAATTTAATGGTAACCTTTACTAATCAATCATATTACAAGAAAGTGGAATTTGGGCTTTTTAAAGGCCGCACATTTAATCAAGAATATTATTTAAGAAGAAGTAAAGATCTTCTCAGGCGGTTGGAACTTAATAACCGCCTAAAAAAAGAATATTAATATATAAAAAGAATATTAATTAAGCTTACGTAAAGATTTTCTCAGGCGGTTGGTACTAAATAACCGCCTGAGAAAAAGATTATCTCAAGCGGGTTTTACTTACTAACCGCCTGAGATAATTGAATCTTTGCAGGCGGTTGGTAAGTAAAACCCGCCTGAGTTAACCATCTTCTCAGGTGGTCGGTACATAAAATCCGCCTGAGAAAATAGGCGTCTATATATACCCATCAGCTGCGTTGGAAAAACCTAACCTGGGCGAAATCACTTAGACGCCGTCAGGCTGCCGAAATTTCGTTTGCCACCAAGTCTTCGCCTCTCTCGTCGCCGAGCTTCGCCGTTGCCACCGAGCTTCCCCATTGTCCGTTTGCTTCGCCCTCGACCGAGCGAAGCCATTGCCGCCGGCGTAGAGCTTCACGGTAAACCCTAAACCCTTCGACCATCCCTCCTCCGTCCCCGTGCCGTCTTCCTCCTCGCCCTTGCTGCCGACCGAGTCAAGTGATGCCTTGCATAGATTTCCTTGGTTAGGGTTTGGGAATTCCAAAAGGGTAGGCATCCTGGTGGTGGTGGTGGTGGACCATAGCGTTAACGCACAACACCTCTGACGTGTTCGTTTGGTTCCATGTACTGGACGCAGTTTGTCGATCGTGTTTTGGTGCCAAATCGCGGTCATAGTATTGGGGTTCGGACATGATAAACTTTTTTGATTAATGATCATGCCTTTTGTTTAAGTTTTCGTTATGCTAGATATATAGTTATTGTGTATTACTCATTCAAAAAGGGTCGTTGCCCATTGCCCTGGGTCTTATTGATATTTAGTACCATGCTAGATGATTCTAAAACAAAAGGCATCTATATGGTAGGATGAGGCATTCTTTCTGTGAAAGAAACATGGCATATAAAGGATGCCTAGCAGTGACGGGCACTAGGCACGGTTCTTTATTTGCTTATTTGCCACAATATTTGATGTATGTAACATGGATTGTAGTTTCCATGTCTTTCTGTTCTTTCTCCATAGTAGGATAAAATGTGAATATAGCATGACATTTATAATTCTGGTCTGAACTGTAACTGCTATATGGTTTTAGACAAGCTTGCAAGGGGATTTCAGTAGTTACTAATGTAGGCGGTAATCCATTTTGGGGATAGAATGAATTTTAATACCACATCAATGCATGTTGCACTCAAGGGTGTCGTGTTTTATTTATCCTTCCAAGCAGCTAGAAATTGTTGTTTTTCTATATATGCTTCACATAACGAATTTATTTTTTAATGGTGTCTGTAGTAATTCCTTGTTCCCATTTTTGTCCTTTCAACCTTTGGAGAACAAGAGCCACCAGAATACGTGATGAATTAAAACCTTACCCTTTTTTTGCTGTTTGACTTGCGTGACATGTCTGAACTACCGGCGGTAACATGAGTGGATCATAGCATCTGTACTGAATATAGAGGGTAGTCGCCCCGCACTTCATCTCAAAGGGTTGTGCTCCTTCGAGATTGGTGTCACTATCCTTCTGCCAAACAAAGCAATGTGCTCGCATACGGCTATTGAACATCGCTTGTGCTTAGAACACAGATACAAGTAACTGCTTATTTAGAATAAGAAAATAAAATTGCCATTGCTGGTGAGCAACTTTAACATGCTTGTCACCCTCGCAATGTATAGGAACCTTTTGGTCAGTCGCCTTAAACCCTAGAATGCCTTATCAAATCCTAGAATGCTTCCAACTTTTTCTTCATGCAACACTTCATGTAGAGTTAATATGTCATTCACTATATTTTTTGTCTTATTAGTTCTAGCATGGAAAGCCCTAAGAAGACAGGTGCTGGTAGTAACAATAAAGAAGACAACATGGAGTTTACTGACTCTAGCACTCCGGGCTCCTTTCACAGTCCATCGGATCCTTTTCCGAATATAAAAATTAAAAAGACTTCAGAGGATCTAGACCCGGAATATGATCCTGCCGACGAGGTATGGATCATGAATCTTAACTTCAGCAGTTCAAGTTAATGTTGGTTGTCAAGTATACAAAGTCTCATAATTCTTTTCTACCTAGATTAATCGCAAAGACCACGAGGTGACTTCGGTTCCTAAAACCGCGGAAGGTTCTCCAATGGATGAATCGTCAAGTTCACTCAAGTGGAAATGAAGGCAACAAGGTCCCAAAAAAGGTCCATTGGACCGCATCATGTACAGAACAAGGGTCAGTCTAGGTGGGCTTCCCCAAGAACCACTAGATTCAGTTACCAAGTACCGTAATGCATGCGGTTTTCTTGTTAGAGAGCTCGTGCCGATCACATTTGAGAATTGGTGGAAATTACCTGAGAAGACCAAGAATGAGTTGTGGGAAAGGATAAAGAAACAATTCAAGTTCCCGAAAGGCACGGAAGAAGTTGTAAAGAAAGCAACATTGGTCTCTTGCGGCAAGAAGTTTCGTGGCTGGAAGAGTGAAATGAATGCATATGTTAAGGCCGATAAGGTCCCTAGCCCGAGGAAGATGGGAAAAATCACACAAGCTCAGTGGCAAGAATTTGTTCGTCAAAAGACCACACCTGATGCTAAAGTCCTAAGTGCAACTAGGTCAGAGCTTGCCAAAAAGAACAAATACCATCATCGCTCGAGGTCTGCCGGATATGCCTCCAAAGTCTAGAAATGGAAGAAGATATTAGACAAAATTACCAATAAGGGCAATCCTCACCCGTTAGAAGGCTGCGATGAGAGAACTCAATGGTGGGTCTTTGCTCGATCAGGTTTGACCAGCGAGGGAAAACTTGAAAAGCCTGACTCTGTGAATGAAGTAGAGGAAAAAATGAAAGAAGTAATTGAAAAGCAACAGAAGGGTCTCTTCAAGCCGGAGAGGGAGAATGACTAACTGATCGCTATCTTAGGAAACCCTGAACGCAGTGGACGGGTTCGAGCAATCTCTTCTCAAATGTCTTGGCTAGATGTTTTCCCTAAATATAAAGATACATATAGAAGACGTGAGAAGTTTAAGAACACACTTGATGAAACGATTGCTCATAAGGTC
Source organism: Tuctoria greenei (assembly GCA_036927565.1). Classification (NCBI taxonomy): domain Eukaryota; kingdom Viridiplantae; phylum Streptophyta; class Magnoliopsida; order Poales; family Poaceae; genus Tuctoria; species Tuctoria greenei. Next base: position 22,337,657 of record JAYESD010000011.1, on the reverse strand, counting down.
AATGAAAATATGCAAGAAATAATAGAACAACTTAGACAATCAGGACAATTAGTGGCACCGAGTACAGCGATGGTTCTCGTGCCAAAGGAGCAATTGGTATCTCCAACTGCCTACCCTAGCAGCGTTGATTCTGTGTCAGGCTCAGGGTCAACCCATAAGTTTGATGTCGATGATATTGCTAACGACAAATCTTGTCGTCTTCTTGTCCCGATTGGTAGAGTAGGGAACAAAACCAAACAGGGTTCCACTGCTATGGCAAAGCATGATCGTGACTTCAACGGGAATCCACTTTCGTTGTATTATACTGTGGTGCAAGTTCTTCATATCATTGATATTGATTATGAAGATTATGAAATAGACCACATCACACATGTGGGGATCGCGACTCTGGGACAGGCTGTCAACCAATTAATCCTTTGGCACCGACGTGATATCGTGTTGGACGATGAGCCAATTTCTAGCCCTGTCACATCTCGAAATACTGCAACCCTATCTTCTAAGGCGAAAGTCCAGGAAGATCCACTCCCAGTCTAGGAAGATCCACTCCTCCTATGTATCAGCAAGGATGATAGTAACTTTGCTATTAAAGATATCTAAGAGCAACAAGTTAGACAACAACATCAAGAAGTACTAGAGCAAGCTGTTGCTAGTAAAGAGCAACCAGTTGAGCAACAGCTTGAAGTAGTAGTAGAGCCAGCTGCTGGGAGTAAAGAGCAAACAGTTGAACAACAGGTTCAACAACAAGCTAGTGTCCAACTTCCGACGACTACTCCTTGATCATCAGTGCCTATCAAAGTTAGCTCATATGAAATTAAGAAACCTTCATTAGAAGTGTCAAAGTATTTGGAAACTATGAAGGAAAATATTAGAAAATCGAGTGCATCTCGTTCTTCTCATGAGCCAACATTAGAAGATATCGAGGAGTGGGAAGAAGACGGTGTCATGTATAATTGGCGGACGGCTTTAGTTAAACCAGGAGTTCCAATATACAAGCTTAAGGATGTTCCTCCTAACTTTGAGAATGGGAAGCCGTTCATGACATCCGTACAACCTACCCCGCTCAAAAGAATGCATGAGTGGTACATCCTTGCCAGCACAAAATATGATCCTTCTTGCGTCACATTTTGTATTCGAAAAGATGCATTCTAGAGTACTGGAGCAGATAGACGAGTCATTTTATTTGAAGAGCTGCATCCCCTTTTTCATCGGGGCATGCTCGAAATCAACCTACTACTCGTATGGTGCTTGTAAGTGCCTCTAATGTTTTGCATTTGCTTTTCTTACTACACGCATATACATTTCATGAGATTATAACAATTCTGGACTTCTTCAATAGGATGCAATACATGGATAATGAAAAGATGAAATGTAAGACAGGTATCCTTGACCCTAGATGGATTGCAAAGAAGACGATATTCAACGTCAAGGCGGATCGAGACTCAGCAAAGTTCAAGCACATGAAAAAAAAGAATTTGAAAAAGCAATCGCAAAACTTAAGAAGGATAGAAGGACAGAAGTTGCAGCTTACATAGGACATGCAATGTTTAACTTTGTCAGAGACGGCAAGGACCTCGTAAAGGCTCCGTACCACTTCGAGTAAATTCGACACATGACATTGAAATAGAAATTATTGGTAATTGTTAACACGTGTGTTTGTATGTTTGCAGTGATCACTACATAATGATCTTCATCAAGCCAACGCAGGGTTTGACAACAGTCTTGGACTCGAACGATTACCCACCAGATTGTTACAAAGATTTCCTTTCCATTTCGAAACTGTACATTTATTCAATAATTTTAATTTACACACATTTAGGATGTGTTGACAAGTTTTATATGGCATTTCTTGTATTACAGCGCTTGGCGGTTTTACGCGGAACAGCTTGGCGGTGAGAGACCTTCTAATACGAATGCATTGGACATTAAAATGTATTATGCTTGTCCGAAGCAGCCTGCTGGGAGTGTCTTATGCGGGTATTATGTATGCGAGCATCTTCGGACCGCCAGCGAATATATAGTGAGTCGTGAGGATGTAAGTTATCCTTAATGTCGATATCTTATTTTCTTACTTTTGAGTTTCATTTTCATTGTAACTAGTATAGTTTAATACTTATATTATTCTCTGCTTTTCAATATTACCAGAAACATTATTTTCATATTTCGATTCCAACTTCAAAATTCAATTGCTCATAGTACAACTGCTCCAAAAATACCAAATAAATTCATGTATACTCTCACTTTGATCTATACTTTGAGATTGTTCAAACCAACACATTCTAAACCTTGTTATGTGTTTCATTGCAGCACACGAAGAATGTGAACGAATAATGGCCGGTTTGTAGAAGTATTCCTGGTGGAGGAGCCGACAAGATTGCTGCTGAACTGTGTCAATTCATGCGTCGCGAAATTTTGCACAAAAGAGGGGAGTTCTTTGATGAGAATGGTGCAATAGCTCATGTGCCAGAACCTTGCGACTATGCCAATAAAAACAGTTTTTAGTGAAAACTTGTAAACTATGAGATGAATTATATGTGTAACTTGTACATATGTATATTGTTTCAGTGAAATTGACTTCTGTGAGATGACTTTTGTGATGATATTATTGACTTCTATGATAATATTATTGACTGTTGTGATTATATTGAATTGACCTGGAAATTAGAGATAACAGCAGATAGTACTGCATAGGTTATACCTTATCACAGGCAGTTATTTACCAACGACTAGACATGTCTGTGAAAAATAATTATCATAGGCGGCTAGATATAGGTAAAGAATCATCTGTGATAACCTAATTATCACAGGCGATTACTGTTATGGTAGAAACCGGCTGCGATAAACTGTCTTCACAGGCGGCTCGACGAAGGTCAAGATCCGCCTGTGATAACAGAATTATCACAGACGGTTATATATGTTGCACGACCCGCGTGTGATAACATATATTCATAGGCGGCTATCCTAAGTAAAGAACCGCCAGTGATAATGTGTCTTCACAGGCGGTTTCACTTCACTGCCTGTGAAATTGCGGATTATCACAGGCTCTTCATTTCAGGCGGTTTTAAAAACCGCGTGTGATAATAGGTTTGAACCGCCTGCGATGAGGCTTATTGTAGCAGTGGTAGATGCTAATAATTTTTTCTCTAAACTTGGTCACAGTTACTCCCTCCATCTCATTCAAAGTTCATTTATGGAAATAATCAAAGTCAAACGAATCAAACTTAGACTAAGTTTATAGAAAAATATTATTTTCCGTAACATCATATTAGTATCATTAGATAACCATGAATTATATTTTTATATCATATTTAATTTGTGTGGTCGAGACTAATATTTTCCCTGCAAACTTCATCAAACTTAGATCAGTTTGACTTTGATGAACTCTAAAAATAAATTGTGGAACGGGTGTAGTAAATTAGTTTGACTTTGACCAGCTTTAAGAATAATGATTTAATGAGATGGAGAGAGTAACTAACGCTTGACGGTATAATGTACTTGCCAAGTGTCATGCATAATTATTTGTTACGGTAAAACTGTCTATAAAATTAATTAGGCTAGCAAATTGAAGCGCCGTCCGTCCGTCGTCCTCCTGCCCCTGTCTGCCTATAAAACGGACCTCGCACGGCTGCCAGGCTCATCAATCGTCCTCATCAGCCCTCGTCAAGGCGTCTATCTAGTCTCACGCAGAACCAGTGAGAGCCAGAGAGAACCGTGCGCCTCTCGGCACCATGGCCAAGCTCGGGATGGTGCTCTCCGTCTCGCTCCTCGTGGTCCTCCTGCTCCTCGTCCAGGCGAGCCCATGGACGCCAATTAAGCTCCTTAGCTAACACTACAGGAAAAGCGATCATTTGCGACGGCTATATTCATTTGCGACGGCCAGCTGTCGCAAATAGAATAAATTGCGACGGCCCGCCTCTGGCCATCGCAAATAACATGGCCGTCACAAATAAGAGCTTATTTGCGACGGCCAACCCCAGAGCCGTCGCAAATAAAAACTTATTTGCGACGGCCAACCCTAGTACCGTCGCAAATAAGGCAGCCGTCGCAAATAAGTGTTTATTTGCGACGGCTGCTAAAAGGGCCGTCGCAAGTAACGTTAATTGCGACGGCCACGTGGTCAAGCCGTCGCAATTTAGGGTCCGTCGCAAATAAGGGCCTTCATCCCGACCCGACTCTTCATTCTCGTCCACTGATGGCTCATTGCCCCCGCCGCCCTCCGCCTCCCCGCGCCGCCGCCCGAGCGCGCCCCGCCGCCGCCGCCCGAGCGCGCTGCGCCGCCGCCGCCCTCCGCGCGCCCCGCCGCCGCACTCCGCCTCCCCGCGCCGCTGCCCGAGCGTGCCCCGCCGCCGCCGCCCGAGCGCGCCGCGCCGCCGCCCCGCCCGAGCGCCCTGCCCGAGGCCCGGCCTCCTCGCCGCCCAAGCGCCCCGGCGGCCCCGGCCTCCCCGTCGTTGCCACCCGCGCGCCCAAGCCTCGCTGCCGTCCGCGCACCCCGGCCTCCTCGTCGTCGCCGATCGTCAAGTAACCCCCTTGTTTAGTTGTTAATGATGTTGATTATGCAAATTTGTTGTGGATTTCATGATATTTGATGTGGATTGTTCAATCTTCGAATGATTGTTGATTGAATGTGTAGAAATTATTGCTCGATCTTGATGTTAATTATGCTTAGTTGTTAATGATGTTGGTTATGCAAATTTGTTGATAATGTTGTTGATTATATAGATGTTAAGCATGCTTATGTTTTGCTTTAGTATTCTTAATGTTTATGTTCATTGCTTCTTATCGTTATTGAATTAAGTTATTAAATGTTCAAATTTTGATTAATTGTTATGTTTCTTTTAGCATGTTTAATGTTCTTTATATATATAGATATATAAATATATATATATATATATATATATATATATATATATATATATATATATATATATATATATATATATATATATATATATATATATATACACATAAGTGGGTTAAAACCGACACAATCCGATTATAGCGCGTTAAAAGTTGATTATAGTCAAGCATTAAAAGTTGATTATTGTCGTAACGTATGCGTCAAGATGATCACAGAGGCGAACAACGATAATGTGGACGGCCCTGACTATGAAACTTTCAACTCTGACCCACTTTTCTCCTCACTCTCGTTCTCTTTCCTCATTCGTAAATGATTTATAAATGAACATGAGCAACGTAACCTATAGCAATTGATTACCCATTTCGGATCGGCACGTCTCACATGCCATTGGCATGTGAGACGTGCAGGTTCGGAATTGTCCCTTTTTGGACAGCCTCGGAGTGACCGAGGGGGCGTGGCTTGTGACGAGACGCGGGTCCGGATTTGGACGAGATTTTAGTGGCGTAACCCTGTTGTTCTCTGCTGCACCATTTTTGGGCGTGCAGTGGAGAACAGCGGGGTTATGCTGCCGAAATTTCGTTCGAATCCGGATCACGCGTCTCGTCATGAGCACGCTCCACTCGGTCAATCTTGGGTGGGTTTAGGATCTATCTGCCTAGGTTGTAGGGCCGTGACATAACACAACAATACATTAATGATAATTTCTTTCGTGTTAAACTGCAGAGCCAAACATGGGTGAAGACCGCAGTTGGATGTATACTGGCTGGAAGAGTAGAACTGGTGGTCACTCCGATCAGTGGTATATCAAGTTAGATCAATTTTTGGATCGAGCATTTTCGTTGTCAACGGAAGATATGGTGCGGTGCCTATGTACAAAATGTCGGAACTCCAAGTTTTTGAGAAGATTGGAGCTTTCGTTTCACTTATGTCGAAACGGTTTCACTCCACATTATGAAGTGTGGACCTTTCACGGCGAGACTAATTCTCGAGTCATAGCAGAAGTGGATGAGGATGATGACATAACAGAGGTTGATAGGATGGATGAGATGCTAGAAGCTCTAGAAGCGGAGGATCCTCTTACAAATGAGGCAGAGAAGTTCTTTGAGGAGCTGAAGAAATCACAAGAGCCGTTGCATGAACACACGGCTGTGACCGTACTTGCTTTCTTGACCAGATTTATGGCAATTAAGTCCAAGTACTTTTTTTCCATCAACTGCTACAATGATCTCATGAAATTGATCTGCGATATCCTTCCACAACCTCACAAAGCGCCACCAGATATGTATCACTCAAATATCAAGATATCTGGTCTCGGTATGAAGTATGAGAAAATCGATGTGTGCCCAGACAACTGCATGCTATTCTGGAAAGAGCACGCCAATGAGAAGATGTGCTTGAAATGTGGTAAATCGAGGTATGTCGAAGTTGTTAATGACGATGGCGATAATGTGATGACAGAAGTCGCACATAAGCAGCTTCGTTACTTGCCTGTGACACCTCGGTTGAAGCGGATGTTTCTCTCAAAAAGAACCGCAAGACACATGAGATGGCACAAAGAAGGTAAATGTGAGAACAAAGAATTCTTGACACATCCGTCCGATGGTGATGCATGGAAGGCGCTAGACTGTTTCGATCCAGACTTCTCTCGTGATGCAAGGAATGTTCGCATCGGATTAGCGACAGACGGATTCTCACCGTTCAGTACGAACACCACACCATACTCATGTTGGCCTGTCTTTGTCATTCTGTACAACCTGCCACCTGCTTTTTGTACGAAGAACGAGTTCATATTTCTCAGCCTCATTGTACCTGGACCTGATCATCCCGGCTCACGTCTCAACGTGATGTTAAAATCGCTGATCGAAGAATTGAAAGTCTTGTAGACAGGAGTCGAAGCGTACGACAGTTACAAGAAGCAGAAATTCAACCTTCGAGCTTCTTATTTGTGGTCCGTCCATGATTTGCCGGCATACGGCATGTTTTCCAGATGGAGCACTCACGGTCGTCTGACGTGTCCGATATGTGCTTCAGACACGGATTTCTTTCGACTAACTCATGGAGGCAAAATATCTTACTTCGATTGTCACAGACGTTGGCTGTCCTCGAATCATATATTTAGGCAGCAGAGGCATGTCTTTCGAAAGAACATTGTTGTTACTAAAGGACCACCGAAGCGTCTCAACGGGTCAGAAATTTCTGATATGTTGGACAAATTGGTGCCTGAGGAAGGTCGTCTTGGATATTTCGTAGGTTATGGAGAGGAACACAATTGGATTCACATATGTGGACTTTGGGAGCTACCATATGTGAAGTCTTTGATTCTAATGCACAACATTGATGTCATGCATCAGGAGCGTAATATGAGCGAAAGTATCATAAGCACTTGCATGGATATGCCTGGCAAAACGAAAGACAATTATAAAGCTAGACTAGATTTGGCAGACATTTGTCACCGTCCAACTCTTGAAATCTCCGTAAGTGGTGGAAAGCCACGTGCTTCTTTCTGTCTCCGATCGAAAGAAAAGAAAGAAGTTATGAAATGGATGAAAACTTTGAAATTCCCAGATGGTTACGCAGTTAGGCTGAAATGAGCAGTAAATGTTAACACAGGAAATCTCACAGGGTTGAAGAGTCATGATTATCACATTATAATGGAAAGACTCCTACCTGTTATGTTCCGAGGCTATCTAGATGATGCGGTGTGAAAGGTTTTAGCCGAGCTCAGCTATTTCTATAGACAGCTTTGTGCTAAAGAAATTAAGATCGGGATGATGGATAAGTTAGAGAAGGAGATACCCATACTTTTATGTAAGATGGAAAATTTTTTTCCACCGAGTTTCTTCAATCCAATGCAACATCTGCTTATCCATCTTCCGTTCGAAGCTAAAGTTGGCGGTCCTGTGCAATATAGGTGGATGTATCACATTGAAAGAGCGCTACGATATCTGAAACCAATGGTTGGCAACAGGGCAAGGGTGGAAGGGTGCATCGCTGAAGCATATGCTCTTAAGGAAGTAGGATACTTTTCAAGTGTCTACTTTGCGGAAGAAAACAATATCAATACTTCGGCGATGCGGTACAATGTGGAAGAAACACCCCCTCTAAGCGACCTTTCCATTTTTCAAACAAGAGGCGCCACCGTTGGTCGCTACACGACCTACGTGCTATCCGAACATGAAAGTACTGTTGCTTTACTCTACATGTACGCAAATATAGAAGGCATGCAAGAATACTTCGAGTAAGTGTTTCTCCTATGTTTATTCTAATCGATATATTTTGCTACACATGTACTCTAAAAGATGTTTTTTCATGTTCAGCGAGTTCCACAGACAATATTGGCCACATAGGCATCAACCTACGGCCAAACAAGTAGAAGTGATGCGAAAGGAAGGAATAAACAGGGGGCAGAGTTTTCTATCATGGTTTCTATAATATGTAATATTCTCTCGTCTTCTATGTATTATAAATTACTATTATTAAAGAAGTATTATTTTAACTCACGATCATTTATGAAAGTGTCGGACTCACAATGTCCATGAAGATTTGCGGCAGCTATCTTATGGATTGGTGAATGTTAGAAGCTATGGTCGATATGACGTAAATGGCTTCCGATTCCGTACAACTCATTTTGAAGCTCATCGTCCTCTCGCGGCAACATCAAATTCCGGTGTTGTGACAAGAGCAATGTACACTCAAGGGAATTTAACCGATTACTATGGGATCATTAACAAAATCCTTGAATTTACTTTTACCGGAAATAAGACCCTTCGAGTTGTCTTCTCTGACTATGACTGGTTTGATCGTACTCATGGAACTCGAGAAAACCAATTTGGAATGGTGGAAGTGAAACGTAAGGACCGACTACGAGGTTACGATACATTTGTTCTTGCGCATCAAGTTGAACAAGTGTATTATCTACCTTATCCATGCATGAAGCTCAGTGCTTGGTGGGTGGTATATAAGGTGAATTCTCGTGAGCGGCTATATACTCCTGGGGATGATGGTTACCATGATAGCGAAGACGTTGAAGAAGTGTACCAAGAAGAAGAGTTGCCAGACACTTTTATCGTCGAGCTTGGTGCAGGACACGATCAATTAGTTGGAGATGTTGAAGACGTTGAAGATGTAGAGGCAAATAATACGCGAAAACGAAAATTAAAACAGGCCACAGTGGAAGATCGTTGGGCTGGTTTAAGGAGTAGGGCACAGACACATGATAATGATGTTGATGAATTTTGAAAGTGACGACAAGTAATGTTTTCTTGAAGATAGTAACATGAATTTTATATATTTTATTTGCATATTTACTAATTATCTAATTATAATAGGATGGCGTCAAAGAAGGGTAAGAAGGTGCCGCTGACGAGGGGGTTCTACCCCTCTAGACCTGAGGACACTTTCGTTGTTGCCTTGTCGACTAGCAGCAGACGCTCTCAGCTGTTGGGGCACGTTCAGACCAGCTCTAGAGCTTCGTCACAGGTAAATGTCACTCGTTTTTGACAAATTCTTTAAATTCAATTTCACATTAAACTTACTTATGAATCATTTGAATGTTGTAGTCCTCACCGGCTGACTCAGAGGCTGCGGCGCCTTCGGTGAGCCAGCCCTCAGCGTGTCAGCCCTCGGCGAGCCAGCCCTCGGCCAGCCAGCCCCCGGCTGGCGATGAGTTTGTTCCTGAGGCCTTTGACTCGGCTGGTGAGGAGCCGTCTGGGTCACCTGACGTGGTGCCCCAGCAGACGCGGAGGACGAGGAGGACTCACTTTGTCAGTCCTCCTGCGGTCCCTTCACAAAGGATCGTGATTCGTCCAGTCGGAGACAGGTAATAAAAATTATAGTGTTCAATTTTAGTTTCTTTTGATTACTTAAGTAATGAATGCATAAATATCTTGCAGGGTTTGGGACGACACGTCTTTCACCGGTGAGAGACAACACAGACTGGTGAACGGTGTCCTCGGGTCCATAGTGCGTTTGCACTATCCCGGGGTCATCGACGGGGTGCCTGCTCTTTCGTGGGAGGACTACGCACGAGTTCATCACCAGGAGCACGGCAACCTTCAGGAGCACGGCAACCTTCGTCGTGCCTCCCAGAGGGACATTGAGATGCAGTCCCTCTTCAGGCGTCAGGAGGAGTCGGAACGCCAAAGGATCATGATGGAGGCCACGATCCAAAGCCAGGCAACAGCGTTGGCGCAGATGCAGGAAGCAATGGAGGTAAGAAAATATAAACTAAAGTTCTCATTAATTCAGCATAAATGACTTACTAATAGATAGCATTTAATGTTTACAATGACAGGCCATGGCTCGGGCGCAAGGTCTGGGAATCCAGCTACCGGTACTACCACCAGTGCTTCCTGGCGATCCTTCTTCAGCGGGTCAGGTAAGTTTCTATGTAATCCTTCTTCTCCAGCGTAATTAGATTGAGATAGATGAAAGAGAGAGATAGTTAAATAGAAGAAAATGATTGAGATAGATGAAAGAGAGAGATAGAAGAAAGAGAGACGGAAGAAAGAGTGAAAGATAGTTAGATAGAGTAAGAGGGGAATGAAGAGAGAGAGTATGATGTAGATGGAGATAGAGAGAGGGCAAGATAGAGGGAGGGAGATGTAGATGGAGATAGAGGGAGGAAGATAGAGGGAAAATGATAGCAATAGAGAGATAAGGTGAGAGAGAAAGATAGAGTGAGAGACAAAGAGAGAAATGAAAAGAGAGAGGAAAAGAGGGTGATCTAGATGAAGATAGAGGGAGAGGGAGGGAGAGAGATGTTGATGCATTTATATTCTAACTCTAAGTTTTATTAATTGCAGGGATCCGCGACGGCTGCACAAACGCTGCCGCCTTCGCTACCACCGCCTGGAATGAGGCGCGACGACGACGACTTCGACTTCGGAGGTGGCTCCGGAGGTCAGATGGGCGAGTGAGCCCTTTTATTTACTTTGCTAATGACGATGTGAGATGTATCGGAATTTTAGTTTGTGATTGTGATGATGTTTGTGTATGCTGTGTATATATTGTGTATATTGTGTTTGTTGTGATTCTAGCCATCGAGCCAGGTAGTATTTTCTGTTTTTTTTAATAAAAAACCTTATTTGCGATGGCTTTTTATTCAGTACCGTCGCAAATAAGGACCCACGCCGTCGCAATTAAACCACTGTTATTTGCGACGGCCTGGCCGTCGCAAATAAGCATTAATTGCGACGGCCTGGCCGTCGCAAATTTCGTCGTGGGTCCCGGAGGAGGACACGTGGGCCCTGTCCACTGAACTTATTTGCGACGGCTAGGACGTCGCAAATAATTTTGCGGGGCACACCAGCCCGCAGCAATAACTTGCGACGGCCTCTCCTAGCCGTCGCAAATAAGCTTATTTGCGACAGTGGCCGTCACAAATAAGCTTATTTGCGACGTCGTATTTGCGACGGCCAAAAGCCGTCGCAAATAAGAAAAGCCATCGCAAATAGCTTATTTGTGACGGCATTTGGCTTATTTGCGACGGTCCCAGCCGTCGCAAATCGTCGGGATTCTTGTAGTATAAATCACTTCCATTCTCTAATGATGCACACACATATATCCAGTCCTCCCGTTCCTGCTAACTAAACTCTTGGTCGCTTTCCTGTTTGTTTTCTTTCTTCTGCAGACCACCGTGCCCCAAGGTCAAGCCCACGCCATCGGTGAGTTCTGTGCAAACATATGCGCACGTCAGAGTTAAACACAGCTTTTATAACACGCGGTTATATATATATATATATATATATATATATATATATATATATATATATATATATATATATATATATAACGAAACGATGACGTACCGGTGTTGCAGACTGTGGGGCGAGCTGTGGCTACCGGTGCAGCAAGTGCGACCTAAAATGTGCCTGAGGGCATGCAACACCTGCTGCCAGCACTGCGCGTGCGTCCCGCCGGGCACCTCCGGCAACGAGAACGTTTGCCCCTGCTACGCCAACATGACCACAAAGAACGGCAGGCACATGTGCCCTTGATCCATCCACCTTCGACGCCATGACGAGCCATCATTGTCAGCTTACCTAGAGACGACATAACAATGACTCCTATATATAGACCTATACTACTCTACCTAGTTCTTCAGCCATCCATTCATCTCCTGTATCTGTATGCATGTATGTGTGTTTGCCACCTGCAATATCATCCGCCACTATGGATTACACCTGAAAAGTAAAAAAAAAACTCTGTGCCTAGCTTCTCTGCGCATCTTATCTTTCTAGAACATATATCCAACCATCTAAATGGGAATAGACCGATTCGGTGAGCGTGCTTAGTTGACAACATGTAGCGCGGCAAAATGGTTTCAGAAACTTTTCGCCCGGCAGTTATATCATATCTAATGAGAAGAAAAAAACCTGATTTCCTTCAGTCACAATTATATTCCTAGCACATACGGCCTACGAATAAGTTTATTTGTTGGTAATATGCTGCTAATAGTGACTAGTGTATCATATCAGGTAGTGCGGGTCCCGTAAGGAAGCAAATACCTTACAGTAACTGCACCGCAATTACTATAGCTGACATGTGGACTAAAGAGGTATGGGATCTACATTTCAGTTTGGTAAACAAACATCCATGATGTCAGCCTCGTCGCTTACCAGCTGTTTGAGATGGAACCAAATTCTCTGCGACCTAGTGGCCACAAGGTTCACAAGTCGTCTAATCGACCCTAGTCGCCTAAGAGGCGATTAGGTCGACTAGGATGATTAGTCATCGATTAGGGCAACTAATCGACCCTAGTCGATGGCTAATCGATGTTCGGTCGTCCTCAAGGTTTTTACGGTAATACCAAGTCGATACAAAGTTGTAGAGAGAGGTGGCACGTAGGAGAGAAGTGGCAACATCAAATAAGACTCTAAGATCGGCGTTATAAGCAAGGATCTTTTGCGGCACTCGTACCTTGCAAGGTAATGGAGATCGGCAGCAGCGGCGACAGACAGGAGGCGTCAGCGGTGATAGGAAGGAGGCATCAGCGACGAACAGAAAGCACGACGGATGGGAGGCGGCGGCGTTGAGCGGAGTCTGGAGGAGACGGGCGACGTATTGAGGCGGAAGGAGTCGAAGGCATCGGGCGCAGCAAGCGGGGGTGAAGGATTGAAGTCGTGGGGCAAACAGGCCCACTCACATGGGCTAGGTCTGGGTGGGATCCAGTCCGTTATATCTTGACGTCGGATCCCATCCAACGATGGTAACTAAATGGGATAGTTATAAAACCATCTCCCTAGAAAGCTAACCCTAATCACTCCTTCGAAATATATGCAAGCAGGATGTACGCACACACAAGTAACATATTGAAAAGGAAAACACATAAAACTACAATTACATGTTCGGGTAAACTTCATGCATCTTATATATATGACAATATCATGTGTTGATTAAACATCATATTCATGTCACATAATAGGTACAAACTATAATAAGCTTATTACAATATAGTCCATACATCAATATCTAAAACACCAAACCTCTAAATTATTGAGTCCAAACACATATGTACACACATGCAAAGAACACAATCCATATACAAGAACACACAAAACTAAGCAGCTTATCAGCTATTTATGAAAATATACAAAGAAAAAGTAAGGAAACTACATGGGTAAGGACACTAAGAACTGATATGGAAAAATAAAGGTAGCATTGCATAGTATGAGAATTTACTAGGTACCTTGTACTCTGTGGCGCGGGGCACCAGCACGGTGGGGCGGCGATGCGGGGCTAGGTAGAGGCGTGCCTCTACGGGGATGGGTGGAGATGCGGCGGTGCCAGGCTGGGCAACGGCGCAACAGTGCGAGGTGGTAGTGCAGGCTGGGCGGCGGCACGGTGGCGCGGCGGTGTAGGGGCTGGGTGGTGGCTCAGCGGTGGAAAATTTCGGTAGCCTTGTGGCGTCGATGGAAAATCTCCAGGGTTACGTTATCTGTGGTGCCCGAGTGGTCTTTATATAGGCGTCCATTTTCACAGGCGGTTTTTAATTGCTTCTCAGGCAGTTGGTGCTTAATAACTGCACGAGAAAAAGATTATCTCAGGCGGGTATTACTTACTAACCACCTGTGATAATTGCCCGAGCCTCTTCAGTTTCCTTTTCCGTTGCTTTTTTTTTATTTATATTCCAATATAAATACTCAAACAAGTATAGATTTTGCAAATTGAGTCCAAATTCGATGATTCTTTCTTTTATATTTTTCAAAAATTAAGATCTACCACCTGAACCAAATATTTTAAAACTTGTATAGCTGACATTGTAATGTTTTGGTAAATATCAAATTAATTTATACTCACATATTATTCACATTTGTGTATCTCCTAAAAAAAGGACCCTTCACTGAAATTTGTTTGTATGAGCATATTTGTATTATTTATAAATGTTTGAATTTTGTTAATTTTTTTAAAGCATTCCAACATCTCAAAATTCAAGTTATCCATCATTCTAACGAAATGCCCATATACATATAAGACATTCATCAAATTTTGAACACACATTGATTCAAATTTTTTAAAAAAAATTTGAAAAAATTCATAGAGGTTGGTATGATGACTAAAAATGTCCATTGAAAAAATAAATGAAAAAATCATTATATTCATCAAGATAGAATAATGAAAAATAGCAATTGTTATATGTTTTTACGTTCTGGCCAATTTCAAAGGCTTTATGAAGTGAAATTTACCGGTAACCTTCACTAATCAATCATATTACAAGAAAGTGGGATTTGGGCTTTTTAAATGTCCCACATTTAATCAAGAATATTAATTAAGAAGAAGTAAAGTTCTTCTCAGGCGGTTGGTACTTAATGACCGCCTGAGAAAATGTTATTTCAGGCGGATATTACTTACCAACCGCCTGAGATAATTGCCTGAGCCTGTTCTTCAGTTTCCTTTTCTCTTGCTTCTTTTTTATTTAGATTCAAATATAAATACTCAAACATATATAGATTCTGCAAATTGAGTCCAAATTCGATGATTCTTTCTTCTATATTTTTCAAAAATTAAGATCTACCACCTGACCAAATATTTTAAAACTTGTATAGCTGACATTGTAATGTTTTGATAAATATCAAATTACTTTATACTCTCATATTATTCACATTTGTGTATCTCCTAAAAAAAAGGATCCTTCACTGAAATTTGTTTGTATGAACATATTTGTATTATTTATACATGTGTGAATTTTGTTAATTTTTTTAAAGCATTCCAACAAGTCAAAATTCAAATTATCCATCATTCTAACTAAATGCTCATATACATATGAGGCATTCATCAAATTTTGAACACACATTGATTCAAAAAAATTTAAAAAAATCTGAAAAATTCATAGAGGTTGGTATGATGACTAAAAATGTCCATTGAAAAAATAAATGAAAAATAATTATATTAATCAAGATAGAAAAATGAAAAATAGCAATTGTTATATGTTTTTTATGTTCTAACCAATTTCAAAGGCTTTATGAAGTGAAATTTAATGGTAACCTTTACTAATCAATCATATTACAAGAAAGTGGAATTTGGGCTTTTTAAAGGCCCCACATTTAATCAAGAATATTAATTAAGAAGAAGTAAAATTCTTCTCAGGCGGTTGGTACTTAATAACCATCTGAGAAAATGTTATCTCAGGCGGGTATTACTTATGAACCGCCTGATATAATTGGCCGAGCCTGTTCTCCAGTTTCCTTTTCCCTTGCTTCTTTTTTATTTAGATTCCAATATAAATACTTAAACATGTATAAATTCTGCAAATTGAGTCCAAATTTGATTATTCTTTCTTCTATAATTTTCAAAAATTAACATCTACCACCTGAACCAAATATTTTAAAACTTGTATAGCTGACATTGTAATGTTTTGGTAAATATCAAATTAATTTATACTCACATATTATTCGCATTTATGTATCTCCTAAAAAAAGGATCTTTCACTAAAATTTGTTTGTATGAACATATTTGTATTATTTATACATGTATGAATTCTGTTAATTTTTAAAGCATTCCAACATGTCAAAATTCAAATTATCCATCATTCTAACTAAATGCTCATATACATATGAGACATTCATCAAATTTTAAATACACATTGATTCAAAAGATTTTAAAAAATCTGAAAAAATTCAGAGAGGTTGGTATGATGACTAAAAATGTCCATTGAAAAAAAGAAGGAAAACATAATTATATTCATCAAGAAAGAAAAATGAAAAATAGCAATTGTTATATGTTTTTTATGTTCTGGCCAATTTCAAAGGCTTTATGAAGTGAAATTTAACGGTAACCTTCACTAATCAATCATATTATAAGAAAGTGGAATTTGTGATTTTTAAATGCCCCACATTTAATCAAGAATATTAATTAAGAAGAAGTAAAGTTCTTCTCAGGCGGTTGGTACTTAATAACTGCCTAAGAAAATGTTATCTCAGGCGGGTATTACTTACCAACCACCGGAGATAATTGCCCGAGCATGTTCTTTAGTTTCCTTTTTCTTGCTTCTTTTTTATTTAAATTCAAATATAAATACTCAAACATATATAAATTCTGCAAATTGAGTCCAAATTCGATGATTATTTCTTCTATATTTTTCGAAAATTAAGATCTACCAGCTGAACCAAATATTTCAAAACTTGTATATCTGACATTGCAATGTTTTGATAAAAATCAAATTAATTTATACTCTCATATTATTCACATTTGTGTATCTCCTAAAAAAAAGGATCCTTCACTGAAATTTGTTCGTATGAACATATTTGTATTATTTATACATGTATGAATTTTGTTAATTTTTTTAAAGCATTCCAACAGGTCAAAATTCAAATTATCAATCATTCTAACTAAATGCTCATATATATATGAGGCATTCATCAAATTTTGAACACACATTGATTCAAAAAATTTAAAAAAACTGAAAAAATTCATAGAGGTTGGTATGATGACTAAAAATGTCCATTGAAAAAATAAATGAAAAAAATCATTATATTCATCAAGATAGAAAAATGGAAAATAGCAACTATTATATGTTTTTTATGTTCTGACCAATTTCAAAGGCTTTATGAAGTGAAATTTAATGGTAACCTTTACTAATCAATCATATTACAAGAAAGTGGAATTTGGGCTTTTTAAAGGCCCCACATTTAATCAAGAATATTATTTAAGAAGAAGTAAAGATCTTCTCAGGCGGTTGGAACTTAATAACCGCCTAAAAAAAGAATATTAATATATAAAAAGAATATTAATTAAGCTTATGTAAAGATTTTCTCAGGCGGTTGGTACTAAATAACCGCCTGAGAAAAAGATTATCTCAAGCGGGTTTTACTTACTAACCGCCTGAGATAATTGAATATTTGCAGGCGGTTGGTAAGTAAAACCCGCCTGAGTTAACCATCTTCTCAGGTGGTCGGTACATAAAATCCTCCTGAGAAAATAGGCGTCTATATATACCCCTCAACTGCGTTGGAAAAACCTAACCCGGGCGAAACCACTTAGATGCCGTCAGGCTGCCGAAATTTCGTTTGCCACCAAGTCTTCGCCGCTCTCGTCGCCGAGCTTCGCCGTTGCCACCGAGCTTCCCCATTGTCCGTTTGCTTTGCCCTCGTCACTTCCAGGTACGCCGAGCGAAGCCATTGCCGCCAGCGTAGAGCTTCACGGTAAACCCTAAACCCTTCGACCTTCCCTCCTCCGTCCCCGTGTCGTCTTCCTCCTCGCCCTTGCCGCCGACCGAGTCAAGTGATGCCTTGCATAGATTTCCTTGGTTAGGGTTTGGGAATTCCAAAAGGGTAGGCATCCTGGTGGTGGTGGTGGACCACGGCGTTAACGCACAACACCTCTGACGTGTTCGTTTGGTTCCATGTACTGGACGCAGTTTGTCGATCGTGTTTTGATGCCAAATCGCGGTCGTAGTATTAGGGTTCAGACATGATAAACTTTTTTGATTAATGATCATGCCTTTTGTTTAAGTTTTCGTTATGCTAGATATATAGTTATTGTGTATTACTCATTCAAAAAGGGTCGTTGCCCATTGCCCTGGGTCTTATTGATATTTAGTACCATGCTAGATGATTCTAAAACAAAAGGCATATATATGGTAGGATGAGGCATTCTTTCTGTGAAAGAAACATGGCATATAAAGGATGCCTAGCAGTGACGGGCACTAGGCACGGTTCTTTATTTGCTTATTTGCCACAATATTTGATGTATGTAACATGGATTGTAGTTTCCATGTCTTTCTGTTCTTTCTCCATAGTAGGATAAAATGTGAATATAGCATGACATTTATAATTCTGGTCTGAACTGTAACTGCTATATGGTTTTAGACAAGCTTGCAAGGGGATTTCAGTAGTTACTAATGTAGGCGGTAATCCATTTTGGGGATAGAATGAATTTGAATACCACATCAATGCATGTTGCACTCAAGGGCGTCGTGTTTTATTTATCCTTCCAAGCAGCTAGAAATTGTTGTTTTTCTATATATGCTTCACATAACGAATTTATTTTTTAATGGTGTCTGTAGTAATTCCTTGTTCCCATTTTTGTCCTTTCAACCTTTGGAGAACAAGAGCCACCAGAATACGTGATGAATTAAAACCTTACCCTTTTTTTGCTGTTTGACTTGCGTGACATGTCTGAACTACCGGTGGTAACATGAGTGGATCATAGCATCTGTACTGAATATAGAGGGTAGCCGCCCCGCACTTCATCTCACAGGGTTGTGCTCCTTCGAGATTGGTGTCACTATTCTTCTGCCAAACAAAGCAATGTGCTCGCATACGGCTATTGAACATCGCTTGTGCTCAGAACACAGATACAAGTAACTGACTATTTAGAATAAGAAAATAAAATTGCCATTGCTGGTGGGCAACTTTAACATGCTTGTCACCCTCGCAATGTATAGGAACCTTTTGGTCAGTCGCCTTAAACCCTAGAATGCCTTATCAAATCCTAGAATGCTTCCAACTTTTTCTTCATGCAACACTTCATGTAGAGTTAATATGCCATTCACTATATTTTTTTGTCTTATTAGTTCTAGCATGGAAAGCCCTAAGAAGACAGGTGCTGGTAGTAACAATAAAGAAGACAACATGGAGTTTACTGACTCCAGCACTCCAGGCTCCTTTCACAGTCCATCGGATCCTTTTCTGAATATAAAAATTAAAAAGACTTCAGAGGATCTAGACCCGGAATATGATCCTGCCGACGAGGTATGGATCATGAATCTTAACTTCAGCAGTTCAAGTTAATGTTGGTTGTCAAGTATACAAAGTCTCAGAATTCTTTTCTACCTAAATTAATCGCAAAGACCATGAGGTGACTTTGGTTCCTAAAACCGCGGAAGGTTCTCCAATGGATGAATCGTAAAGTTCACTCAAGTGGAAATGAAGGCAACGAGGTCCCAAAAAAGGTCCATTGGACCGCATCATGTACAGAACAAGGGTCAGTCTAGGTGGGCTTCCCCAAGAACCACTAGATTCAGTTACCAAGTACCGTAATGCATGCGGTTTTCTTGTTAGAGAGCTCGTGCCGATCACATTTGAGAATTGGAGGAAATTACCCAAGGAGACCAAGAATGAGTTGTGGGAAAGGATAAAGAAACAATTCAAGTTCCCGAAAGGCATGAAAGAAGTTGTAAAGAAAGCAACATTGGTCTCTTGCGGCAAGAAGTTTCATGGCTAGAAGAGTGAAATGAATGCATATGTTAAGGCCGATAAGGTCCCTAGCCCGAGGAAGATGGGAAAAATCACACAAGCCCAGTGGCAAGAATTTGTTCGTCAAAAGACCACACCTGATGCTAAAGTCCTAAGTGCAACTAGGTCAGAGCTTGCCAAAAAGAACAAATACCATCATCGCTCGGGGTCTGCCGGATATGCCTCCAAAGTCTAGAAATGGAATAAGATATTAGACAAAATTACCAATAAGGGAAATCCTCACCCGTTAGAAGGCTGCGATGAGAGAACTCAATGGTGGGTCTTTGCTCGATCAGGTTTGACCAGCGAGGGCAAACTTGAAAAGCCTGACTCTGTGAATGAAGTAGAGGAAAAAATGAAAGAAGTAATTGAAAAGCAACAGAAGGGTCTCTTCAAGCCGAAGAGGGAGAATGACTAACTGACCGCTATCTTAGGAAACCCTGAACGCAGTGGACGGGTTCGAGCAATCTCTTCTCAAATGTCTTGGCTAGATGTTTTCCCTAAATATAAAGATACATATAGAAGACGTGAGAAGTTTAAGAAAACACTTTATGAAACGATTGCTCATAAGGTCAATGAAAATATGCAAGAAATAATGGAACAACTTAGACAATCAGGACAATTAGTGGCACCGAGTACAGCGATGGTTCTCGTGCCAAAGGAGCAATTGGTATCTCCAACTGCCTACCCTAGCAGCGTTGATTCTGTGTCAGGCTCAGGGTCAACCCATAAGTTTGATGTCGATGATATTGCTAACGACAAATCTTGTCGTCTTCTTGTCCCGATTGGCAGAGCAGGGAACAAAACCAAACAGGGTTCCACTGCTATGGCAAAGCATGATCGTGACTTCAACGGGAATCCACTTTCGTTGTATTATACTGTGGTGCAAGTTCTTCAGATCATTGATATTGATTATGAAGATTATGAAATAGACCACATCACACATGTGGGGATCGCGACTCTGGGACAGGCTGTCAACCAATTAATCCTTTGGCACCGACGTGATATCGTGTTGGACGATGAGCCAATTTCTAGCCCCGTCACATCTCGAAATACTGCAACCCTATCTTCTAAGGCGAAAGTCCAGGAAGATCCACTCCCAGTCTAGGAAGATCCACTCCTCCTATGTCTCAGCAAGGATGATAGTAACTTTGCTATTAAAGATATCTAAGAGCAACAAGTTAGACAACAACTTCAAGAAGTACTAGAGCAAGCTGTTGCTAGTAAAGAGCAACCAGTTGAGCAACAGCTTGAAGTAGTACTAGAGCCAGCTGCTGGGAGTAAAGAGCAAACAGTTGAACAACAGGTTCAACAACAAGCTAGTGTCCAACTTCCGACGACTACTCCTTGATCATCAGTGCCTATCAAAGTTAGCTCATATGAAATTAAGAAACCTTCATCAGAAGTGTCAAAGTATTTGGAAACTATGAAGGAAAATATTAGAAAATCGAGTGCATCTCGTTCTTCTCATGAGCCAGCATTAGAAGATATCGAGGAGTGGGAAGAAGACGGTGTCATGTATAATTGGCGGACAGCTTTAGTTAAACCAGGAGTTCCAATATACAAGCTTGAGGATGTTCCTCCTAACTTTGAGAATGGGAAGCCGTTCATGACATCCGTACAACCTACCCCGCTCAAAAGAATGCATGAGTGGTACATCCTTGCCAGCACAAAATATGATCTTTCTTGCGTCACATTTCGTATTCGAAAAGATGCATTCTAGAGTACTGGAGCAGATAGACGAGTCATTTTATTTGAATAGCTGCATCCCCTTTTTCATTGGGGCATGCTCGAAATCAACCTACTACTCGTATGGTGCTTGTAAGTGCCTCTAATGTTTTGCATTTGCTTTTCTTACTACACGCATATACATTTCATGAGATTATAACAATTCTGGACTTCTTCAATAGGATGCAATACATGGATAATGAAAAGATGAAATGTAAGACAGGTATCCTTGACCCTAGACGGATTGCAAAGAAGACGCTATTCAACGTCAAGGCGGATCGAGACTCAGCAAAGTTCAAGCACATGAAAAAAAAGAATTTGAAAAAGCAATCGCAAAACTTAAGAAGGATAGAAGGACAGAAGTTGCAGCTTACATAGGACATGCAATGTTTAACTTTGTCAGAGATGGCAAGGACCTCGTAAAGGCTCCGTACAACTTCGAGTAAATTCGACACATGACATTGAAATAGCAATTATTGGTAATTGTTAACACGTGTGTTTGTATGTTTGCAGTGATCACTACATAATGATCTTCATGAAGCCAACGCAGGGTTTGACAACAGTCTTGGACTCGAACGATTACCCACCAGATTGTTACAAAGATTTCCTTTCCATTTTGAAACTGTACATTTATTCAATAATTTTAATTTACAGACATTTAGGATGTGTTGACAAGTTTTATATGGCATTTCTTGTATTACAGCGCTTGGCGGTTTTACGCGGAAAAGCTTGGCGGTGAGAGACCTTTTAATACGAATGCATTGGACATTAAAATGTATTATGCTTGTCCGAAGCAGCCTGCTGGGAGTGTCTTATGCTGGTATTATGTATGCGAGCATCTTCGGACCGCCAGCGAATATATAGTGAATCGTGAGGATGTAAGTTATCCTTAATGTCGATATCTTATTTTCTTACTTTTGAGTTTCATTTTCATTGTAACTAGCATAGTTTAATAATTATATTCTCCGCTTTTCAATATTACCAGAAACATTATTTTCATATTTCGATTCCAACTTCAAAATTCAATTGCTCATAGTACAACTGCTCCAAAAATACCGAATAAATTCATGTATACTCTCACTTTGATCTATACTTTGAGATTGTTCAAACCAACACATTCTAAACCTTGTTATGTGTTTCATTGCAGCACACGAAGAATGTGAACGAATAATGGCCGGTTTGTAGAAGTATTCCTGGTGGAGGAGCCGACAAGATTGCTGCTGAACTGTGTCAATTCACGCATCGCGAAATTTTGCACAAAAGAGGGGAGTTCTTTCATGAGAATGGTGCAATAGCTGATGTGCCAGAACCTTGCGACTATGCCAACAGAAACAGTTTTTAGTAAAAACTTGTAAACTATGAGATGAATTATATGTGTAACTTGTACATATGTATATTGTTTTAGTGAAATTGACTTCTGTGAGATGACTTTTGTGATGATATTATTGACTTCTATGATAATATTATTGACTGTTGTGATTATATTGAATTGACCTGGAAATTAGAGATAACAGCAGATAGTACTGCATAGGTTATACCTTATCACAGGCGGTTATTTACCAACGACTAGACATGTCTGTGAAAAACAATTATCATAGGCGGCTAGATATAGGTAAAGAATCATCTGTGATAACCTAATTATCACAGGCGATTACTGTTATGGTAGAAACCGGCTGCGATAAACTGTCTTCACAGACGGCTCGACGAAGGTCAAGATCCGCCTGTGATAACACAATTATCACATACGGTTATATATGTTGCATGACCCGCGTGTGATAACATATCTTCATAGGCGGCTAGCCTAAGTAAAGAACCGCCAGTGATAATGTGTCTTCACAGGCGGTTTCACTTCTCCGCCTGTGAAATTGCGGATTATCACAGGCTCTTCATTTCAGGCGGTTTTAAAAACCGCGTGTGATAATAGGTTTGAACCGCCTGCGATGAGGCTTATTGTAGCAGTGGTAGATGCTAATAATTTTTTCTCTAAACTTGGTCACAGTTACTCCCTCCATCTCATTCAAAGTTCATTTATGGAAATAATCAAAGTCAAACGAATCAAACTTTGACTAAGTTTATAGAAAAATATTATTTTCTGTAACATCATATTAGTATCATCAGATAACCATGAATTATATTTTTATATCATATTTAATTTGTGTGGTAGAGACTAATATTTTCCCTACAAACTTCATCAAACTTAGATCTGTTTGACTTTGATGAACTCTAAAAATAAATTGTGGAACGGGTGTAGTAAATTAGTTTGACTTTGACCAGCTTTAAGAATAATGATTTAATGAGATGGAGAGAGTAACTAACGCTTGACGGTATAATGTACTTGCCAAGTGTCATGCGTAATTATTTGTTACGGTAAAACTGTCTATAAAATTAATTAGGCTAGCAAAGTGAAGCGCCATCCGTCCGTCGTCCTCCTGCCCCTGTCTGCCTATAAAACGGACCTCGCGCGGCTGCCAGGCTCATCAATCGTCCTCATCAGCCCTCGTCAAGACGTCTATCTAGTCTCACGCAGAACCAGTGAGAGCCAGAGAGAACCATGCGCCTCTCGGCACCATGGCCAAGCTCGGGATGGTGCTC
Organism: Tuctoria greenei; assembly: GCA_036927565.1. Classification (NCBI taxonomy): domain Eukaryota; kingdom Viridiplantae; phylum Streptophyta; class Magnoliopsida; order Poales; family Poaceae; genus Tuctoria; species Tuctoria greenei. The sequence goes on along the minus strand of JAYESD010000011.1, from coordinate 22,313,807 downwards.
TCTGTCTCGCTCCTCGTGGTCCTCCTGCTCCTCGTCCAGGTGAGCCCATGGACGTCAATTAAGCTCCTTAGCTAACACTACAGGAAAAGCGATCATTTGTGATGGCTATATTTATTTGCGACGGCCAGCCGTCGCAAATAGAATAAATTACGACGGCCCGCCTCTGGCCGTCACAAATAACATGGCCGTCGCAAATAAGAGCTTATTTGCGACGGCCAACCCCAGAGCCGTCGCAAATAAAAACTTATTTGCGACGGCCAACCCTAGTACCGTCGCAAATAAGGCAGCCGTCGCAAGTAACGTTCATTGCGACGGCCACGCGGTCGGGCCGTCGCAATTTAAGGGTCCGTTGCAAATAAGGGCCTTCATTCCGACCCGACTCTTCATTCTCGTCCACTCACGACTCATTGCCCCCGCCGCCCTCCGCGCGCCGCGCTGCCGCCCTCCGCCTCCCCGCGCCGCCGCCCGAGCGCGCCCCGTCGCCGCCGCCCGAGCGCGCTGCGCCGCCGCAGCCCTCCGCGCGCCCCGCCGCCGCCCTCCGCCTCCCCGCGCCGCCGCCCGAGCACGCCCTGCCGCCGCCGCCCGAGCGCGCTGCGCCGCCGCCGCCCGAGCGCGCCACGCCGCCGCCCTCCGCCTCCCCGCGCTGCCGCCCGAGCGCGCCCCGCCGCCGCCGCCTGAGCGCGCCACGCCGCCGCCCCGCCCGAGGCCCGGCCTCCTCGCCGCCCAAGCGCCCCGGCGGCCTCGGCCTCCCCATCATCGCCGCCCGCGTGCCCCGGCGACCTCGCCGCCCGCGCGCCCCAGCCTCCCTGCCGTCCGCGCACCCCGGCCTCCTCGTCATCGCCGATCGTCAAGTAACCCCCTTGTTTAGTTGTTAATGATGTTGATTATGCAAATTTGTTGTGGATTTCATGATATTTGATGTGAATTGTTCAATCTTCGAATGATTGTTGATCGAATGAGTAGAAATTGTTGCTCGATCTTGATGTTAATTATGCTTAGTTGTTAATGATGTTGGTTATGCAAATTTGTTGATAATGTTGTTGATTATGTAGATGTTAAGCATGCTTATGTTTTGCTTTAGTATTCTTAATGTTTATGTTCATTGCTGCTTATCGTTATTGAATTAAGTTATTAAATGTTCAAATTTTGATTAATTGTTATGTTTCTTTTAGCATGTTTAATGTTCTTTATATATATAAATATATAAATATAAATATGTATATATATATATATATATACATAAGCGGGTTAAAACTGACACAATCCGATTATAGCGCGTTAAAAGTTGATTATAGTCAAGCATTAAAAGTTGATTATTGTGGTAACGTATGCGTCAAGATGATCACTGAGGCGAACAACGATAATGTGAACGGCCCTGACTATGAAACTTTCAACTCTGACCCACTTTTCTCCTCACTCTCGTTCTCTTTCCTCATTCGTAAATGATTTATAAATGAACATGAGCAACGTAACCTATAGCAATTGATTACCCGTTTCGGATCGGCACGTCTCATATGCCATTGGCATGTGAGACGTGCAGGTTCGGAATTGTCCCTTTTTGGACAGCCTCGGAGTGACCGAGGGGGCGTGGCTTGTGACGAGATGCGGGTCCGGATTTGGACGAGATTTCTGTGGCGTAACCCTGTTGTTCTCTGCTGCACCATTTTTGGGCGTGCAGTGGAGAACAGCGGGGTTATGCTGCCGAAATTTTGTTCGAATCCGGATCACGCGTCTCGTCATGAGCACGCTCCGCTCGGTCACTCTTGGGTGGGTTTCGGATATATTTGCCTAGGTTGTAGGATAACACAACAATACATTAACGATAATTTCTTTCGTGTTAAACTGCAGAGCCAAACATGGGTGAAGACCGCAGTTGGATGTATACTGGCTGGAAGAGTAGAACTGGTGGTCACTCCGATGAGTGGTATATCAAGTTAGATCAATTTTTGGATCGAGCATTTTCGTTGTCAACGGAAGATATGGTGCGGTGCCCATGTACAAAATGCCGGAACTCCAGGTTTTTGAGAAGATTGGAGCTTTCGTTTCACTTATGTCGAAACGGTTTCACTCCACATTATGAAGTGTGGACCTTTCACGGCGAGACTAATTCTCGAGTCATAGCAGAAGTGGATGAGGATGATGATATAACAGAGGTTGATAGGATGGATGAGATGCTAGAAGCTCTGGAAGTGGAGGATGCTCTTACAAATGAGGCAGAGAAGTTCTTCGAGGAGCTGAAGAAATCACAAGAGCCGTTGCATGAACACACGGCTGTGACCGTACTTGCTTTCTTGACCAGATTTATGGCAATTAAGTCCAAGTACTTTTTTTCCATCAACTGCTACAATGATCTCATGAAATTGATCTGCGATATCCTTCCACAACCTCACAAAGCGCCACCAGATATGTATCACTCAAAGATCAAGATATCTGGTCTCGGTATAAAGTATGAGAAAATCGATGTGTGCCCAACTGCATGCTATTCTGGAAAGAGCACGCCAATGAGAAGATGTGCTTGAAATGTGGTAAATCGAGGTATGTCGAAGTTGTTAATGACGATGGCGATAATGTGATGACAGAAGTCGCACATAAGCAGCTTCGTTACTTGCCTATGACACCTCGGTTGAAGCGGATGTTTCTCTCAAAAAGAACCGCAAGACACATGAGATGGCACAAAGAAGGTAAACGTGAGAACAAAGAATTCTTGACACATCCGTCCGACGGTGATGCATGGAAGGCGCTAGACCGTTTCGATCCAGACTTCTCTCGTGATGCAAGGAATGTTCGCATCGGATTAGCGACAGACGGATTCTCACCGTTCAGTACGAACGCCACACCATACTCATGTTGGCCTGTCTTTGTCATTCCGTACAACCTGCCACCTGCTTTTTGTATGAAGAACGAGTTCATGTTTCTCAGCCTCATTGTACCTGGACCTGATCATCCCGGGTCACGTCTCAACGTGATGTTAAAACCGCTGATCGAAGAATTGAAAGTCTTGTGGACAGGAGTCGAAGCGTACGACAGTTACAAGAAGCAGAAATTCAACCTTCGAGCTGCTTATTTGTGGTCCGTCCATGATTTGCCGGCATACGGCATGTTTTCCGGATGGAGCACTCACGGTCGTCTGACGTGTCCGATATGTGCTTCAGACACGGATTGCTTTTGACTAACTCATGGAGGCAAAATATCTTACTTCGATTGTCACAGACGTTGGCTGCCCTCGAATCATATATTTAGGCAGCAGAGGCATGTCTTTCGAAAGAACATTGTTGTTACTAAAGGACCACCGAAGCGTCTCAACGGGTCAGAAATTTCTGATATGTTGGTTGGTGCCAGATGAAGGTCGTCCTGGATATTTCGTAGGTTATGGAGAGGAACACAATTGGACTCACATATGTGGACTTTGGGAGCTACCATATGTGAAGTCGTTGATTCTAATGCACAACATTGATGTCATGCATCAGGAGCGTAATATGAGCGAAAGTATCATAAGCACTTGCATGGATATGACTGGCAAAATGAAAGACAATTATAAAGCTAGACTAGATTTGGCAGACATTTGTCACCGTCCAACTCTTGAAATCTCCGAAAGTGGTGGAAAGCCACGTGCTTCTTTCTGTCTTTGATCGAAAGAAAAGAAAGAAGTTATGAAATGGATGAAAACTTTGAAATTCCCAGATGGTTACGCAGCTAGCCTGAAACGAGCGGTAAATGTTAACACAGGGAATCTCACAGGGTTGAAGAGTCATGATTATCACATTATAATGGAAAGACTCCTACCTGTTATGTTCCAAGGCTATCTAGATGATGCGGTGTGAAAGGTTTTAGCCGAGCTCAGCTATTTCTATAGACAGCTTTGTGCTAAAGAAATTAAGATTGGGATGATGGATAAGTTAGAGAAGGAGATACCCATACTTTTATGTAAGATGGAAATTTTTTTTCCACCGGGTTTCTTCAATCCAATGCAACATCTGCTTATCCATCTTCCATTCGAAGCTAAAGTTGGCGGTCCTGTGCAATATAGGTGGATGTATCACATTGAAAGAGCGCTACGATATCTGAAACCAATGGTTGGCAACAGGGCAAGGGTGGAAGGGTGCATCGCTGAAGCATATGCTCTTAAGGAAGTAGGATACTTTTCAAGTGTCTACTTTGCGGAAGAAAACAATATCAATACTTCGGCGATGCGGTACAATGTGGAAGAAACACCCCCTCTAAGCGACCTTTCCATTTTTCAAACAAGAGGCGCCACCGTTGGTAGCTACACGACCTACGTGCTATCCGAACATGAAAGGACTGTTGCTTTACTCTACATGTACGCAAATATAGAAGGCATGCAAGAATACTTCGAGTAAGTGTTTCTCCTATGTTTATGCTAATCGATATATTTTGCTACACATGTACTCTAAAAGATGTTTTTTCATGTTCAGCGAGTTCCACAGACAATATTGGCCACATAGGCATCAACCTACGGCCAAACAAGTAGAAGTGATGCGAAAGGAAGGAATAAATGGGGGGCAGAGTTTTCTATCCTGGTTTCGAGAATATGTAATATTCTCTCGTCTTCTATGTATTATAAATTACTATTATTAAAGAAGTATTATTTTAACTCACGATCATTTATGACAGTGTCGGACTCACAATGTCCATAAAGATTTGCGGCAGCTATCTTATGGATTGGTGAATGTTAGAAGCTATGGTCGATATGACGTAAATGGCTTCCGATTCCGTACAACTCATTTTGAAGCTCATCGTCCTCTCGCGGCAACATCAAATTCCGGTGTTGTGACAAGAGCAATGGACACTCAAGGGAATTTAACTGATTATTATGGGATCATTAACAAAATCCCTTGAATTTACTTTTACTGGAAATAAGACCCTTCGAGTTGTCTTCTTTGACTGTGACTGGTTTGATCGTACTCATGGAACTCGAGAAAACCAATTTGGAATGGTGGAAGTGAAACATAAGGACCGACTACGAGGTTACGATACATTTGTTCTTGCGCATCAAGTTGAACAAGTGTATTATCTACCTTATCCATGCACGAAGCTCAGTGCTTGGTGGGTGGTATATAAGGTGAATTCTCGTGAGCGGCTATATACTCCTGGGGATGATGGTTACCATGATAGCGAAGACGTTGAAGGTGTACCAAGAAGAAGAGTTGCCAGACACTTTTATCGTCGAGCTTAGTGCAGGACTCGATCAATTAGTTGGAGATGTTGAAGACGTTGAAGATGTAGAGGCAGATGATACGCGAAAAAGAAAATTAGAACAGGCCACGGTGGAAGATCGTTGGGCTGGTTTAAGGAGTAGGGCACAGACACATGATAATGATGTTGATGAATTTTGAAAGTGACGACAAGTAATGTTTGCTTGAACATAGTAACATGAATTTTATATATTTTATTTGCATATTTACTAATTATCTAATTATAATAGGATGGCATCAAAGAACGGTAAGAAGGTGCCGCCGACGAGGGGGTTCTACCCCTCTAGACCTGAGGACGCTTTTGTTGTTGCCTCGTCTACTGGCAGCAGACGCTCTCAGCTGCTGGGGCACGTTCAGATCAGCTCTAGAGCTTCGTCACAGGTAAATGTCACTCGTTTTTGAAAAATTCTTTAAATTCAATTTCACATTAAACTTACTTATGAATCATTTGAATGTTGTAGTCCTCACCGGCTGACTCAGAGGCTGCGGTGCCTTCGGTGAGCCAGCCCTCAGCGTGTCAGCCCTCGGCGAGCCAGCCCTCGGCCAGCCAGCCCCCGGCTGGCGATGAGTTTGTTCCTAAGGCCTTTGACTCGGCTGGTGAGGAGCCGTCTGGGTCACCTGACGTGGCGCCCTAGCAGACGCGGAGGACGAGGAGGACTCACTTTGTCAGTCCTCCTGCGGTCCCTTCACAGAGGATCGTGATTCGTCTAGTCGGAGACAGGTAATAAAAATTATAGTGTTCAATTTTAGTTTCTTTTGATTACTTAAGTAATGAATGCATAAATATCTTGCAGGGTTTGGGACGACATGTCTTTCACCGCTGAGAGACAACACAGACCGATGAACGGTGTCCTCGGGTCCATAGTGCGTTTGCACTATCCCGGGGTCATCGACGGGGTGTCTGCTCTTTCGTGGGAGGACTACGCACGAGTTCATCACCAGGAGAACGGCAACCTTCAGGAGCACGGCAACCTTCGTCGCGCCTCCCAGAGGGACATTGAGATGCAGTCCCTCTTCAGGCGTCAGGAGGAGTCGGAACGCCAAAGGATCATGATGGAGGCCACGATCCAAAGCCAGGCAGCAGCGTTGGCGCAGATGCGGGAAGCAATGGAGGTAACAAAATAAAAACTAAAGTTCTCATTAATTCAGCGTAAATGACTTACTAATAGATAGCATTTAATGTTTGCAATGACAGGCCATGGCTCGGGCGCAAGGTCTGGGAATCCAGCTACCGGTACTACCACTGGTCCTTCCTGGCGATCCTTCTTCAGCGGGTCAGGTAAGTTTCTATGTAATCCTTCTTCTCCAGCGTAATTAGATTGAGATAGATGAAAGAGAGAAATAGTTAAAGAGAAGAAAATGATTGAGATAGAAGAAAGAGAGAGATAGAAGAAAGAGAGACAGAAGAAAGAGTGAAAGATAGTTAGATAGAGTAAGAGGGGAATGAAGAGAGAGAGTATGATGTAGATGGAGATAGAGAGAGGGCAAGATAGAGGGAGGGAGATGTAGATGGAGATAGAGGGAGGAAGATAGAGGGAAAATGATAGCAATAGAGAGATAAAGTGAGAGAGAAAGATAGAGTGAGAGACAAAGAGAGAAATGAAAAGAGAGAGGAAGAGAGGGTGATCTAGATGAAGATAGAGGGAGAGGGAGGGAGAGAGATGTTGATGCATTTATATTCTAACTCTAAGTTTTATTAATTGCAGGGATCCGCGACGGCTGCACAAACGCCGCCGCCTTCGCTACCGCCGCCTGGAATGAGGCACGACGACGACGACTTCGACTTCGGAGGTGGCTCCGGAGGTCAGATGGGCGAGTGAGCCCTTTTATTTACTTTGTTAATGACGATGTGAGATGTATCGGAATTTTAGTTTGTGATTGTGATGATGTTTGTGTATGCTGTGTATATATTGTGTATATTGTGTTTGTTGTGATTCTGGCCATCGAGCCGGGTAGTATTTTCTGTTTTAAAAAAAAACAAAAAACCTTATTTGCGACGGCTTTTTATACAGTACCGTCGCAAATAAGGACCCACGCCTTCGCAATTAAACCACTGTTATTTGCGACGGCCTGGCCGTCGCAAATAAGCATTAATTGCGACGGCGTGGCCGTCGCAAATTTCGTCGTGGGTCCCGGAGGAGGACACGTGGGCCCTGTCCACTGAACTTATTTGCGACGGCCGGGTCGTCGCAAATAGAGGCCCTTAATTGCGACAGCCTGGCCATCGCAAATAAGCATTAATTGTGATGGCTAGGACGTCGCAAATAATTTTGTGGGGCCCACTAGCCCGCAGCAATAACTTGCGACGGCCTCTCCTAGCCGTCGCAAATAAGCTTATTTGCGACGGTGGCCATCGCAAATAAGCTTATTTGCGACGTCGTATTTGCGACGGCCAAAAGCTGTCGCAAATAAGAAAAGCCGTCGCAAATAGCTTATTTGCGACGGCATTTGGCTTATTTGCGACGGCCCCGGCCGTCGCAAATCGTCGGGATTCCTGTAGTATAAATCACTTCCATTCTCTAATGATGCACACACATATATCCAGTCCTCCCGTTCCTGCTAACTAAACTCTTGGTCGCTTTCCTGTTCGTTTTCTTTCTTCTGCAGACCACCGTGCCCCAAGGTCAAGCCCACGCCATCGGTGAGTTCCGTGCAAATATATGCGCGCGTCAGAGTTAAACACAGCTTTTATAACACGCGGTTATATATATATATATATATATATATATATATATATATATATAACGAAACGACGACGTACCGGTGTTGCAGACTGTGGGGCGAGCTGTGGCTACCGGTGCAGCAAGTGCGACCTAAAATGTGCCTGAGGGCATGCAACACCTGCTGCCAGCACTGCGCGTGCATCCTGCCGGGCACCTCCGGCAACGAGAACGTTTGCCCCTGCTACGCCAACATGACCACAAAGAACGGCAGGCACATGTGCCCTTGATCCATCCACCTCCGGCGCCATGACGAGCCATCATCGTCAGCTTACCTAGAGACGACATAACAATGACTCCTATATATAGACCTATACTACTCTACCTAGTTCTTCAGCCATCCATTCATCTCCTGTATCTGTATGCATGTATGTGTGTTGGCCACCTGCAATATCATCCGCCACTATAGATTACACCTGAAAAGTAAAAAAAAAAACTCTGTGCCTAGCTTCTCTGCGCATCTTATCTTTCTAGAACGTATATCCAACCATCTAAATGGGAATAGACCGATTCGGCGAGCGTGCTTAGTTGACAACATGTAGCGCGGCAAAATGGTTTCAGAAACTTATCGCCCCGGCAGTTATATCATATCTAATGAGAAGAAAAAAACCTGATTTTCTTCAGTCATAATTATATTCCTAGCACACACGGCCTACGAATAAGTTTATTTGTTGGTAATATGCTGCTAATAGTGACTAGTGTATCATATCGGGTACTGCGGGTCCCGTAAGGAAGCAAATACCTTACAGTAACTGCACCGCAATTACTATAGCTGACATGTGGACTAAAGAGGTATGGGATCTACATTTCAGTTTGGTAAACAAACATCCATGATGTCAGCCTCGTCGCTTACCAGCTGTTTGAGATGAAACCAAATTCTCTGCGACCTGGCCGCACGGCCGCTTCCATGCGACCACACACCGACTGATGCCAAGTATGACCGCGCACGAATCCAAAAGCAACGTTTTCGGCTCGGCTCCGCTTCCGTTTCCGCCGCCCGCTCGGCTCTTGATCGCAACCGGCATCCCGACAGCGCGAGCCTGCAGTTCTTCCAGCAAACGTGTGGTGTGGCGGTGCTGCTGCTGTAGGCGCCGAGGGTGTTCATCCACATGGGCGAGTCGTCCAAGTGCGCCGTGCCTGGTGCCACCGTCCTCCTCAGGGCCGCCAAGATGATGTCCATCATCATCCCACTCTTCCTAGCTGACCGCCCGGAGCGCTGCCCGATGCTGCTCGCGAGGGCGGGGGGGCAAGACGATGTTGCTCCTGGTGCTCCGCCGCTCAGTGAGCGCAGTGGCCATTGCGTCGTCCACTTGGTGGGCGGCGGCGTTCGCGGCGAAGTTCTTGGTTGGGTTCATGCTGGCAATCTAGATGTACGAGTTCGAGATCCTGCCGCTGCGACTGCGCACGCAGAGCATCGACTCAGAGACGATGTTGAACCGGGTGATGAGCGCGGTGGTGAGATGACGTTCATCTCCAAGTATCAGGCGGTAGGCATGGCTGGGAGCTTCTACATCTTCGCGGGATTCACATGGCCGTCACCTCCAAGTGCATCGTGCTGGAAGAACTGTAGGCTCGCGCCGACGGGATGCCGGTTCCGATCATGAGCCGAGCGGCCGGAAGAAACGGAAGCGGAGCCAAGCCGAAAACGTCGCTTTTGGATTTGTGCGCGGTCGTACATGGCACCAGTTGGTGTGGGGTCGTAAGGGAGCGGCCGTGCGGCCAGGTCGCAGAGAATTCGGTTCTGTTTGAGATAGCGCTTCAGGTGGAGTTCATTGAATGCGCTAGTACAAGTTTCACCATCAAGCCATGGAAGCTCCATTCGCGTCCTGTCACCTACCTGGTTCTATCCATCACGTCAAGGTGTACGTCGAGAACCTCTCCATGCACGCATGGTCCATGAAAAGGTGTCCGACAGCTTTTAGGTGACCACCTTGTCTTCGACCGTATGGTGGAACTGTACCGTACGCAATAAAACAGGGAGATGCTTGCATTTTGGGGTTGGATGGAGAACCTCGGTAACATGCCTTGCACCAAGATGGTCTCCTTCTCACGATAGCCGAGCTACTCCAGGGACGTGGCTATAGTGAATTCCCCGCCAGAAGGTAAGTTGGTGGAGGTCGTCATCCACATAGCCCGGGTTTATGAGTACTGTACTCCGATGGCTAGTCGCTCCCCCAGCTCTGCTTCAAGTGGCGGCCTGCCGTCCTCCACCAAGTCCAACTCCATTGAGCGGCCTTATCCTTTCTTCCAACCCTTTCGTTGGACACGTACTAGGGTTCCCGATGATAGGGCAGTCCCTTGGCCCTGTTTCCATGACGGTTGCCATTAGCCTGGATACCGGAGGCACAAGGAGCGACAATATGACGACACACCGACCGTCGCCCTAGGCATGACTGGCAGACGAACATAATCACGCTCGTGGGTGCCCGACAGATGATCGGCCTGTTAAACTAGATGGAAACTGTGCATTGGCCTAGCCGCACAGCCTATGTGTTGATTTATAGCAACGAGTACAGATAAGGGGCGGCCGTAGACAGAGGATAAAGATGTGGTGCGGCTGAACATCTCTGTTGTGATTGTAATCACAACAAACTAACCTCCTAAGATAGATTACACCGGATAGAATACAAAAGATAAGCTTACAACTTAACATCTAAGCTACTATCTGTCTAGGAGTCCTTCACGAATACGTAGAAGCTTCCTGGAAACTTGATCTTCACGTCTCTTCACGTCATGGTCATCATTGCATGCGCTGGTTCTTTATCTCTACGCCAGTGCTTCATATTAGAATATGAATGATACTGGGAAAGCTTGAACCCTTTGCCTCGGGATGCACCTCAATTCATATGTGTAGTTTGAATCATACAGGGTATGTTTGGATATGTTTACAAAACAACCTCTCAACAGAATAGGAAACAAACTATTCTAGAAGATACACCGTGATTTCTTTCCTCATCTCTAACAGCCCCCCTTAATCACAACTTGATCAAGTTGACACTACAGGAATACCGACAATTTGAGACGGCCAGGGCCGTCGCAAATAAGCCAAAAACCATCGCAAATAAGCTATTTGCGACGGCTTTACTTATTTGCGACGACTTTTGGACCCTCTGTGAATAGACCGCAGGAGGACTGATAAAGTGAGTCCTCCTCGTCCTCTGTGTCTGTTGGGGCGCCACGTTAGGTGACCCAGACGACTCATCACCACCCGAGTCAAAGGGCTGAGGAACAGAAGGCTCTCCAGTCGAGGGCTGGCTGGCCGAGGGCTGGCTCACCGAAGGGTAGCCAAGGTCAACTGGCGCCGTAGCCTCAGAGTCAGTCGGTGAGGACTACAACATTCAAATGATTCATAAGTAAGTTTAATGTGAAATTGAATTTAAATAATTTGTCAAAAACGAGTGAAATTTACCTGTGACGAAGCTCTAGAGCTGCTCAAAACATGCCCCAGCAGCTGAGAGCGTCTGCTCCCAGTTGACGAGGCACCAATGAAAGCGTCCTCAGGTCTAGAGGGGTAGAACCCCCTCATCAGCGGCACCTTCTTACCCTTCTTTGACGCCATCCTGTTTTAATAGATAATCAATAAATATGCAAATAAGATATACAAAATTCATGTTAAAATCTTCAAGAAAACATTACTTGTAATCACTTTCAAAAATTCATCAACATCATTATCATGTGCCCTACTCCTTAAACCAGCCCAACGATCTTCCATCGTGGACCGTTCTAATTTCCGTTTTCGCATATCATCTGGCTCTACACCTTCAACATCTCCAACTAATTGATCGAGTCCTGCACCAAGCTCGACGATAAAAGTGTCTGGCAACTCTTCTTCTTGGTACACTTCTTAAACGTCTTCGCTATCATGGTAACCATCATCCCCAGAAGTATATAACCGCTCACGAGGATTCACTTTATATACCACCCACCAAGCACTGAGCTTCGTGCATGGATAAGGTAGATAATACACTTGTTCCACTTGATGTGCAAGAACAAATGTATCGTAACTGTCGGTACCCTAAAAACCATATACCCCCTGAGGTTACAAAGATCTCAAGGGAAGGACGTCTACTCAAATTGAAGACCCTCGGAGGCCCACTTGTCAGACATAACCGGACCTGCTTCTCCAACATGGTTAACCCCTAGGTTGCCACGTGTACTGCCAGACCGGAGCTACTACCCACAAGGGTGAAGCTCCGGGCTAGGTACCGAAACGGCACCTCCGGACTTAACCCCTGACCGAGAGAAGCTCTGGACCTGACACGTGCCAGGCCACCCCGGAGCTTCCCGCTTCCCACAAGCAAGCTCCGAAGCTGCCACGTGTCCAAACGTCGGAGCTGGCCACCTCAAACCTCCGGAAGACATTGTAACAACCCCGAATCTTCAAAGGATAGCCGCGGACTTCAAGACCCGATTAATTGTCATTAATTCCATGTTAATGACACTTAATCGGACAATCTTAACACCTGTAACGGCACTGTCGGAGCCCGTTACAGGGTTATTAACAACAATTAATCGTGTATCAATATTAGTAACCGCTGGGGCCACATGTCGGGCCAGGCTAACTTGTAACGGTTTGTCCTTGTACTATAAAAGGACAGACCGACGATACACGGAAAGGAGGAAGAAGGCTCTTGAACGCTCTCAGGCACACACGCATTGACGTGAGCTTTCATACATAAACTAATACAACACAACACACCCGTGGAGTAGGGTATTACGCTCAGGCGGCCCGAACCACGTAAACCACTCTGTCTCTCGTGTCCAATCGTGATTCACCTTCTTGAGTCTCCGCGCGCCCATACCGAACTACAAACTCCTTCAACACTTTAGTAGTGTCAGGAGATCTGCCGACTCCAACAGTCGACAGTAACCTTGTAGTCGGTCCTTATATTTCACTTCCACCATTCCAAATTGGTTTTCTCGAGTTCCATGAGTGCGATGAAACCAGTCACAGTCAAAGAAGACAACTCGAAGGGTCTTATTTCCGGTAAAAGTAAATTCAAGGATTTTGTTAATGATCCCATAATAATCGGTTAAATTCCCTTGAGTGTCTATTTCTCTCGTCACAACACCAGTGTTTGATGTTGCCGCGAGAGGACAAAGAGCTTTAAAATGAGCTGTACAAAATTGAAAGCCATTTACGTCATATCGACCATAGCTTTTTAGATTCACCAATCCATAAGATAGCTGCCGCAAATCTTCATGGACATTGTGAGTCTGACACTGTCAAAAATGATCGTAAGTTAAAATAACACTTCTTTAATAATAGTAACTTATAATACATAGAAGAAGAGAGAGTATTACATAATCTCGAAACCAGGATAGGCAACTCGGCCCTCCATTTATTCCTTATTTTCGCATCCCTTCTACTTGTTTGGCCATAGGTTGATGCCTATGTGGCCAACATTGTCTGTGGAACTCGCTGAACGTGAAAAACATCTTTTAGAATACATGTGTAGCAAAATAAACATCTTTTAGAATACATGTGTAGCAAAATATATCGATTAGCATAAATGTAGGACAAACACTTACTCGAAGTATTCCTACATGCCTTCTATATTTGTGTACATGTAGAGTAAAGCAACAGTCCTGTCATGTTCGGATAGCACATAGTGTGGGGACCGGAGTCCACACATCCGAGGATCTCATTGGGTGGTGCCGTGCGATGCGGCACCTAACAGCACACACAAAAAGGATACCAAAACATATAAAGTTTTCATTTCATAATAAGAAGAGTTTACAAAAGAGTGTACAACAAGGGTACACACGCAGCGGAGAATACATACTCAAAATCTCACCTAACTAAGCAGGAGAGAAGACGTCCATGCCCTAGGACGATTCTCACTAGCAACACGAAGAACATACAGCAGCGGCGTGGCTCACATGAGATTTATCTCGACACCTCGAGTCTCATGTACAACCTGAACAGCAGAAATAAAACTAATACCTGCAAAAATCGTTAAAGCGCAAACGTGAGCATAAGGCTCAGCAAGACTTAACCGTCTCACTAGACATATGCAAGGGGACACTAAACATAGGTAAGGAATAGCATAAATGGACTCGCCTACAAGTGGATCCTTATAATCAAGTTTTAAGTAGCAAATGACATTCTCCGAGCACGGCACATCATGGGCTCCACAATCAAACAAGAAACGCTTTACCGATGATATGACATGCCCAAAGCACATAATGCTATTACAGCTAAAGTATGGGGAAACTGTAAACTTTTAATTGTACTATCTATAAATCATACAAGGTTGCAAAGTAATTATAATTCAATACAATATGATTTTCTGGCTTCTTTAGTATTTACTACGTCACGACTGCGACAGACAAGTGGTACTCTATTACTGCGAGGGACAGTGATTGCAATCAGGACACACCCGGACAACACGACACATACGTCGTTCGGAAGTGTCAGCGAGCACACCCGTACCTACATAACACTTCAGTACTAGGCGTATATGGCAACCTTTCGCAAGACACTCAAATGCCGAACCGGTCGATCCGTCACGGGCAGGAGGTCCCTGCGTGGGGCGTACTCTGACGTGCCCACCAGCGGATTTACACCTTGCTACCCTCAACCCACACCTATAAAACGGAACGGTATGCCTCGACACCCAAGTGACCAAGCTACGTCAGTTTATTGGATTCCATATGTCCATTATGTTGCCGGTACAATTCAAGCTTGTCCGAAGGGGCCGCATACGGACGGGCCTTAATTGACACAGGTAGGGCTATGCGACCGAGACTCAATTCTCGCCGCTTCCTATCCATCCCCTTCCCGGTCTCAGTTTCATTACATTATTTCATTTTCTATCTAACCAATCCTGTGAGATATGTCCTACATCTCTCGCGAGTAGATTCCAACTACTCGACTTCTACCGGATTTCCTATGCATTAGCAAAGCAGTTACTATAGGTCAAACTGTAACTCGTTCCAACCAATCCATGGATTTTTGGTCATGCAAGTGGAGTATCAATCACCCTATACGTAATGCACATATCAAACTTATGACGTAAGGTGATAAAGACTGTAAAAACTCTGTAAAGCTTTTAAATGTAAACCGGGGCTTGCCTTAGTTTGCGACTGAACAAATGTCAATTGTTAGGGCTTGATCTTCCTCCAGAGAACCTGCCATGGAACCTCAGTGGAAACACCTTGGCCTTCTCCTCCAAGCGAAGCTTCTCGTCGATCACCTACCATCACGTATCCTATCGACATGATATGCATATAAGTAAGTAAGTAATTAAGCAATTTAAGAAAAGACTCCACGGGGTTGTGTAAACTCTAAGAATGAGGAGTTCGACTAGGAAGGACAGATATGCCTCTGTTGTGTGAATGAACAAAGGATGAAGTCAAGTGGTCATAGTAGTATCGAGATGTGAATTGAAAGGTGCAATGTAAGCACACATTGCAACTTGGCACTCAACACTCGACGCTATGCCACTCAAGGACGATACAGCTGAATGGTGTGGGAGTGTTGGACTGGTAGGGTAAGGATGACCTAAGAGTCAAGGTGGCATAGTAGTGTCGAGATAAGCACTGAAAGGTGCAATGTAATGACACATCGCAGTTTAGCACTCGACACTTGGAGCTATGCCGCACAAAGAGTGATAAGGTAGAATGGTGAAGAAGTATTACTGGACTGTGTGATGTAAGGAAGACTAAGCGATCAAGATGGAGCATTGAAAGCTTAAGGCGTGAGTGAACTGTGCAACAAGAGTTTGTGACTTAGAAGTCGACCAAGGAAGTTACACAAACTCATTAAGGAGTAAACCTAATTACGGGACAAGTGTGGTCGCAGGGTCCTGATAAGGATGAACCAGGGTGAAACCCTAGCGACACTTGGGAGTGAAGTGAGGTCAACATTCTTTGGACTTAAGACATCATAACGAGCCTTGTTAACCTGACGTGAATACCGAGACAACGTTCAAATGACCTTTAGGTAAAGTAGTTTCTACGGCAAGCTTCTCGAGCATTGTTCAAGTGCTTACGAGACACTATTGCAGTATCCTTTGCAAGATTGTCCAGATGAGCTCGGTGAACTCCTAGAACTCGAACATGATGCGAGACCTTGTCGTGACGGTCATGCTTCGCCATCTCGAGAAGATCGTCTTAGTGGCGTCCACAACAACCCGGGCTCATCAAAGGGGTGAGCGGAATCTCGAACACCACCTTGTGAGTCTTAAGGCTAGTGATGTCGACTCGGTTGTTGATAAGCGACTCGACGAACCTGCCGTCAATGAAATGGCACACCTAGTTAACCAATCCTGTGATCGGCTACGGAACATCCTCGACACAACCAAGGAACTCTTATCCAAGGTTCCACTTGGACTAGTTCTCCTCGTCGGTCGCAACGTTCTCGCAGTATTCTACCATAGGTCATCGGTGGTCACCAATACACTCGGTTTGACCTAGAAGGCATTTCATCTAGCATCTAGGCTACACCTAGGACTCGACGAGTCTCGCCTTGACCAAACCCTAATTTGGCTAAATGATCGTTGTACGACGAGTCGTGCTGGTGTTTCAGCACCACACACATCACAAGCATCCTTCATCTCGATGCCAGGACACGATAACGACTCGGAGCGTCACGACGACGTCATATGGTCAACGACGTCGACGCGACTCATGGTGGAGCATCACGAGCACGTACGGACAGGCCGACGTGATACAAACGCCAAAGGAGGTCAACTTGGGGACTCCTATAGAAATGATATTAACGCGGAACATGGACGTACGGCTTGATGACATATGAGTAACCTTAGCGATCACGACGAACGGACGTCGGTGACATCAAGCAAGGTATTTCAGGGCAAGGCTCACCTTGTAGGCATTTCGCCGAACATCTTGGGTGTGTACATGATTTCCGTCGCTTCATCACCATTCAAAGGGTATCTTGGCACTTGGGCTTGTCGAGTTGCCACATCACCATACCCCTGCATCAAGACCAGCTCTGAACATCAACGAAGTTGGTTCTTTCCTTGTGAACATTTCATCGAATACCTAGGCTGCAGCTCTGTCCCAACTAATCTTTGCACAAATCAGAGCTAACCTTGAGCCAGTTGTCGATACCATGGTGTCAAAGGTGTGTTCCTGCATCTCCGCTGTTACGCCCATCACTTGCTTTGTTTCCAGGACATAGCCACGGCGCGGAACGCGGACATGGCGTCATGGTGAACGGTAGAGAGAGCCGGCGGACGGCGTTGACAAGAGGAACGCGGTTGCCGCGGCTTGGCGTGGCGAGGTGCTGCAGCGAGCTGCAAGGACCACGGCGAGCGGCGGCTTGGAGTGGCCATGGCCATGGCACATGGGCTGGAACGGCGCACGCAAGTGCGGCTGAGGGGCTGCACAGGAGCAGGGCGCGGCAAGGGAGGCGCTGCGGTCGAAGGCAGCAGGGGCGAGAACGGCGTCGGCGTGGGGCGGTGCCGGTGAGGAGACAGAGCCCAGGGCGAGGTGCAGCCGGGGAGACGAGGAGGCGGCCGGTGGGGGAGCTGCGCTGGCCGGCGGCAAGGCGGCTGGGCGATGCGGGCCAGCGGGGGCGCGCGGCTTGGGGACAGCACCGGAGGCAGGCGCTGGCGGCGGGAGCCGGTGGCCGGGGGACGAGGCGGCGGTGAGCGCGCCGTCGGGAGCGTCGTGGGCGACGAGCGCGGTAGGCGCGTACAGAGGCGGCGCGGCGACGGGACGGCTCGGCCTGGCGGCAAAGTGGCGCCAGGGAGGAGACGAGGAGGCGCGCGGACGGCTGTGTCGTGAGCGGCTGGCAGGGAGGCGCCGTGGGCGGACGCCGGAGCGGTGGGATGGCGGCGCGCGGGGGTGCAGGAGGCGCGCGGGCCGGGAGAGGAGTGCCGGGGGACGATGGAGTCGGCCGCGGTAGATAACGATGGATTTGCATCGCGGTGGCACTGCATGCGGCTGCGTGGAGGCAGGGGAGGAGGTGCCGACCTGACTGGTGGGGACCACCTGTGGGACCCACCTCCCTAACTCCTCTTTCCAAAATTCAAATAGGGTTAGCAAGCTTGCTTCAAAAATAGTCAAATTTGGCTCAGTGACTAAATAAAATGTGGAGAATTTTATGGTGCAATCAGATTTCAAAACTGAGCAAGTTGAATTTGAACTCAGATTTGAATTTGAATTCAAGTGGTGATACTTGACTCAAGGAAATAAATAGTAGATTAGGTTCAAAAATCCTGAAACTTTGAAGTTAACCTTTTTGAACCATAAGGGACCTCAGGAAAAATTTGGAGTGGACAAGGTTGAGCACGAAGTTTAAATTTGAAGTCGACGTTGATTAAACTCTCAGTACGTGTCCAATAAATGGGAAACGTGCTTCAAAAATTTTTGAAACTTTTCCGAGAGTCTAATTGGAATATTAGAAGGTCATGGAAAAATTTACGGCATGAGATTTGAATATTTTTGAATGTCCCATTTTAGGGTTGAAATAATTCCTATTAAGATTTTAAGTTTTAACAAGTCCATATTTGTAGTGAACATGGGTTAACGCACGTGATACATGTGAGTTTGGATTTCTATGTTCATTTTCAAAAATTTTTAAGTTCACATTTTTTTACATTTTTGTTCTTCCGAAAAGCGGGCTTTTACACATAGGTCGTGTAGCTACCAACGGTGGTGCCTCTCATTTGAAAAATGGAAAGGTCGCTTAAAGGGGGTGTTTTGTCCGCATTGTACCGCATGGCCGAAGTATTGATATTGTTTTCTTCCGCAAAGTAGACACTTGAAAAATATCCTACTTCCTTAAGAGCTTATGCTTCAGCGATGCACCCTTCCACCCTTGCCCTATTGCCAACCATTGGTTACAGATATCGTAGCGCTCTTTCAATGTGATACATCCACCTATATTGCACAAGACTGCCAACTCTAGCTTTGAATGGAAGATGGATAAGCAGATGTTGCATTGGATTGAAGAAAACCGATGAATTTTTTTCCATCTTACATAAGAGTATGTGTATCTCCTTCTCTAATTTATCCATCATCCCTATCTTTATTTCTTTAGCTCAAAGCTGTCTATAGAAATAGATGAACTCAGCTAAAACCTTCCACACCACATCATCTAGATAGCCTCAAAACATAACATGTAAGAGTCTTTCCATTATAATGTGATAATCATGACTCTTCAACCCAGTGAGGTTTCCTGTGTTCATATTTATGGCTCGTTTCAGGCTAGCTGCGTAACCATCTGGGAATTTCAAAGTTTTCATCCATTTCATAACTTCTTTCTTTTCTGTCGATCGAAGACAGAAAGAAGCATGTGGCTTTCCACCACTTTCAGAGATTTCAAGAGTTGGACGGTGACAAATGTCAGCCAAATCTAGTCTAGGTTTGTAATTGTCTTTCGTTTTGCCAGGCATATCCATGCAAATGCTTATGATACTTTCGCTCATGTTACGCTATTGATGTATGACATCAATGTTGTGCATTAGAATCAACGACTTCACATATGGTAGCTCCCAAAGTCCACATATGTGAGTCCAATTGTGTTCCTCTCCATAACCTACAAAATATCCAGGACGACCTTCATTAGGCACCAGTTTGTCCAACATATCATAAATTTCTAACCCGTTGAGACGCTTCAGTGGTCCTTTAGTGACAATAGTGTTGTTTCAAAAGACATGCCTCTGTTGCCTAAATATGTGATTCGAGGGCAACCAATGTCTGTTACAATCGAAGTAAGATATTTTGCCTCCATGAGTTAGTCGAAAGCAATTCGTGTCTGAAGCACATATCGTACATGTCAGACGACCATGAGTGCTCCATCCGGAAAACATGTCGTATGTTGGCACATCATGGACGGACCACAAATAAGCAGCTCGAAGGTTGAATTTTTGCTTCTTGTAACTGTTGTACGCTTTGACTCCTGTCCACAAGACTTTCAATTCTTCGATCAGCGGTTTCAACATCACGTTGAGACGTGACCCGGGATAATTAGGTCCAGGTACAATGAGGCTGAGAAACATGATCTCGTTGTTTGTACAAAGAGTAGGTGGCAGGTTGTACAGAATGACAAAGTCGGGCCAACAGGAGTATGACATGGCGTTCGTACTGAATGGTGAGAATCCGTCTGTCGCTAATCTGATGCAAACATTCATCCCATCACGAGAAAAGTATGGATCAAAATGGTCTAGCATCTTCCATGCATCACTGTCGAACGGATGTGTCAAGAATTCTTTGTTCTCACATTTACCTTCTTTGTGCCATCTCATGTGTCTTGCGGTTCTTTTTGAAAGAAACAACCGCTTCAACCGAGGTATCACAGGTAAGTAACGAAGCTGCTTATGTGCGGCATCTGTCATCACATTATCGCCATCGTCATTAACAACTTCGACATACCTCGGTTTACCACATTTCAAGCACATCTTGTCATTGGCGCGCTCTTTCCAGAATAGCATGCAGTTGTCTGGGCACACATTGATTTTCTCATACTTCATACTAAGACCAGATATCTTGATCTTTGACTGATACATATCTGGTGGCACTTTGTGAGGTTGTGGAATGATATCGCAGATCAATTTCATGAGATCATTGTAGCAGTTGATAGAAAAAAGTACTTGGACTTAATTGCCATAAATCTGGTCAAGAAAACAAGTACAGTCACAACCATGTGTTCATGCAAAGACTCTTGTGATTTCTTCAGCTCCTCGAAGAACTCATCTGCCTCATTTGTAAGAGGTCCTCCGCTTCCAGAGCTTCTAGCATCTCATCCATCCTATCAACCTCTGTTATATCATCATCCTCATCCACTTCTGCTATGACTCGAGAATTAGTCTTGTCGTGAAAGGTCCACACTTCATAATGTGGAGTGAAACCGTTTTGACATAAGTGAAACGAAAGCTCCCATCTTCTCAAAAACTTGGTGTTCTGGCATTTTGTACATGGGCACCGCACCATATCTTCCGTAGACAATGAAAATGCTCGATCCAAAAATTTATCTAACTTGATGTACCACTCATCCGAGTGACCACCAGTTCTGCTCTTCCAGCCAGTATACATCTAACTGCAGTCTTCACCCATGTTTGGCTCTGCAGTTTAACGCGAAAGAGATTGTCGTTAATGTATACATGATAGGTCCTAAAATTTCGACAGCATGACGAGGTGCGTCAGAGTATACCTTCAAAGCAGACAAATCATTATTAGTTTCATTGTTATGTTATGTCATGGCCCTACAACCTAGGCAGATAGATCCTAAACCCACCCAAGAGTGACCGAGCGGAGCATGCTCATGACAAGACGTGTGATCCGGATTCGAACGAAATTTCGGCATCATAACCCCGTTGTTCTCCACTGCATGCCCAAAAATGGTGCAATAGAGAACAATAGGGTTATGCCATCGAAATCTCGTCCAAATCCAGACCCGCATCTCGTCACAAGCCACGTCCCCTCGGTCACTTCCAGGCTGTCCAAAAAGGGACAATTCCGAACCTGCACGTCTCACATGTCAATGGTCTACACGGCACGATCACACTTATTGCGTGTCGTGTCCTTCCGGGTTGGTCCGAGCAGGCCCAAAACCCCTTTATTTATATATATTAAGTAGTCACTCAAAAAACATTAAATATCAATATACAATAAGCACTTAACCCTAACGATTACAGACTTTTAGGGTTAGTAATGGGCCGCCCGACCCATATACACTTAACCCTAATGATTCACCTCCTGTCACCAGTCACGGGTCACGATCGTGACCCACACTGCAGCGGTGTCGTTCTCTCTTTGCCTGACCTCGAATGAAGGTTAGGGTTGGGCCCGATGCGCCATATATACGCTACATATACGATGCCTACTTTACGTATGATGGCCTTTTGTTTAGCCATTTCTATATATAATACATAAGCATCAAATATATTAAAGAAAACATAAGCAACTGTATTTTAAACACAAAACAATAAACGAGAGCAATAATACAAATCTTAAACATTATTAAATAAAACCTAAGCATATATAGTAACATTAAGATCCAATTAACAACTAATTAACAACTAACTAATAATTAATTAGAATGGTCAACTAATTAACAACTAACTAACTAACAATTAATTGCAATTCAAACCTAATTAGCAACTACTAAAAATTAATGAGAATTAACAACAACCTAACAATTAATTCGCATAACAACTAATC
Source organism: Tuctoria greenei (assembly GCA_036927565.1). NCBI lineage: Eukaryota > Viridiplantae > Streptophyta > Magnoliopsida > Poales > Poaceae > Tuctoria > Tuctoria greenei. The sequence continues at coordinate 22,291,738 of JAYESD010000011.1, read as the reverse complement.
ATTAAGAACAATTAACAACTAAATAGCATAACAACTAATCATCAATTAACAGCTAATTATCTAGAAATTAACAATTCATGAACTATGAATCTAACTATATTAACTAGTACGTAACAATCACTTGTGCGGCATGGAGCAGTGGGCCGGCGGCGTCGGACAGACGGAGGAGGCGTTGGAGGAGGCCGGTGGCACTACTGTCAGGGGCCGGGGGCGGTGGATGCGCGGCAGGGCCGGGGGCACAGGGGCCGCGGTGGGGGCGCGGTGTGCGCCGCTATCCGGGGCAGGGACGGCGGGGGTGCGGTTGGGGCGGGGCTGGGGGCGTGGCGGCGTTAGGCGCGGGGGGTCACCGGGGCTGCGGCGGGGGGCGCGGCAGGGCGGTGGCGGCGTATTCGGGGGCGGTGGAGGAGAATTAGGTGTCGGGGTCTGATGGGGCCGATATTAGCCCTTATTTGCGACAACACTATTAATTGCGATGGCCTTATCTTATGGCCGTCACAATTTAACTTATTTGCAACGGTACTTTTTGCAGCCGTCGCAAATAAGGTTTTATCTGTGATGGCTACTTGATTTGCGATGGCCCTAGGGTTCTCCGTCGCAAATAAAGACTTATTTGCGATGGCCCTAGGGTTGGCTGTCGTAAATAAAGGCTTATTAGCGACGGCCACCTTATTTGCGATGGCTACGGTCAGGCTGTCGCAATTTATGTTATTTGCGACGGCGGGCCATCGGAAATAAACCTAGTCATCGCAGATGATCGCGTTTCTTGTAGTGTGAGATTACGCTTAGACTCTTCTAAGTTTCTTATTGGCAACGCTTTGGTGAACAAATCGGCTATCTGGTCCCCTGAATGAATGAATTGTATTTGCAGCTATCTCTTGGCCACCCTCTCTCTAACAAAGTGGTAATCAATTTTGATGTGATTTGTTCTTGCATGAAACATGGGGTTTGCTCACAAATAGGTCGCTCCAAGGTTGTCGCACCACAACTAAGGGACTTGTTCTTCTCTGATTCCCAACTCGCCGAGCAATGACTGGGTCCATATGATCTCTGCTGTCGCATTGGCAAGGGCCTTGTACTCTGCTTCGGTGCTTAATCTGGAGACTGTTGGCTGTTTCTTCACACACTAAGACACTATGTTTGACCCTGCCCAGTCGGCATTTGAATACGCACTGACATGCATCGTTGATGATCTGGTGAAGCACAAACCAGCAGTTAAAGTATTCTGTATATAATGCAAAATACGTTTTACCGCTGTCCAGTGCGTCGATGTAGGTGCATGCAGTTACTGACAAACTTTGTTCACTGAAAAACAAATATCCGGTCTAGTGAGAGTTAGGTATTGCAAGGCTCCGACAATACTCCTGAACTTGGTACTGTCTTCTCAATCTAGAGTAATCCCTTCATGTGCTGACAATTTTTCCATGCTTGAAACACTACAAGAAACAATTAAAAGGGCGTTGGCCGTATAGGCTTCGGTTGACAACTGCAGCCGATGCCCATAAATTATAAACATCGGTGCACCAACGACTTTAACCGTCGTCCTTTATTCGACGTTTTTAACTTTTGTGGTCGGTCCCAACGGCTTTACGTTGTATGTACGTCGGTTTGCCAACCCCGACGTCTTAACTGATTTAAGACTGTCAGACATGCCCCGATATCCTTTATGAAATAATACCGTCGGCGGAAGCCAGACCCAACGCCTTTAAAGCAATAAACCTGTCGGGTAGGATGTTGAAACCGATGCATTTAAGTCCCACACCTCTATAGCCAGCAGACCAGTAACATCAATCTCTCTACTTCGATCTCACTCGCACCACACAACACAACAAAGAAAAAAATGTAAACAGGTGCAAATCTGGAGAGGAATTTTGCGAGCTCCACACGTCAATCTAACAAAAACTGTCTTAGCAATCTGTATACCGTGGCAGCAGTCACAGAAACGTGTACAATGACATTATACAATAGCATGTCACAGAAAACTTCCTTAACAATTTATATCTCACAAACAATCTCAGAAAGATCTATACTAAAATCAAAAAGATTTGTACTCAAAAGCAAGACGAAGATCTATACTCGGCGGCATCACTGAGCACAAATCCAGCACAATCTCACGAACAAGCAGAAGTCGAATCCAGCACGAATCACAGCCTCGCCACCAAAACCGTTTCCCAAATCACATGTACAGCCGTTGCTAGCCAAATCAGAAGCAACATCAAATTCGTTGACCAAATCGATGAGCGATTCTAGATTTCTTCCCAGCCGATAGACCACTAGAAAGAGGCTGGGATGGAAATAGCAGATCAGCAGGCGGATGTCTCATCGCGGGGGGATCCCATGGGCTACGTCTGTGGCGCTCTTCACGATGGGGGAGGGGAGGGGAGGGGGCGGCTGGGGCAGCAGCTCATCGCGACGGGGTGAAAGGGGGGTCGCGCTGGTGCCGCGTACGTCGCCGAAGATGGTGCTTGCGTTGCTTCACTGGAGAGGTTGTTACCAGCCATAGAGAGCTTCACGAGCATGGTGAGGTTGGCAATCACGGAGAGGTCAGCAACACCAGAGCTCCCGTGCCCGTCCAGCAGCCGAAGAGAGGCATTGGAGCCTCGCGTTGCTGGAGTCCGTGCGGCCGCGCCTGCGGAGGCACCAGTGTGCTGGGCGGCGGCCGGTGGACATGCTAGTGTTGGGCAGCGGCCAGTGGACTTGCTAGGGTTGCGTGGCGGCGCGAGGGTCGCAAGTGGGCCAGGTAGGTTTGCAAGTGGGCAATGGGACATATTAAAAGAAAGAGTGAGGTACTGGGGAAATAAAGATGTTGGCCTGTCTGCCCGACGCATTTAACTTTCGCTGTACAGCCGTCGGTGTATGAGTCTAGCCGACGGTTATAATGGTACAGCCGTCGGTATATTTGACTATCCCTACATTTTTATTTAAAACTGTCGGTTTGTTTTGGAAGGCCAACATATTTAACTATTGCCGTCGGTTACACCAATACCGACGTTTTAGTGAATTTATATATGATGGCCCCGATATTTATAAAATGCCCGATGCCCTATTGCACGTCTTTTTGTAGTGAAAGGGGTGTAGGTGAAGGTTTGCACCCTTTTATACCTACTTTAGTCAGGAGCTCGGTTGCATACTTTTCCTGGGTAAGAGCTATTCCGTCTCTTATCTTTTTTACCTCAATCCCTAGAAAATGTAGGTCACCCAGATCCTTGATAGCAAAGTGAGAATTCAACTCTCTTACTAGTTCCGAAATAATATCTTGCGATGGGCCAGTTAGTCTGATATCATCAACATATATTATTAACATGTACATGGTGATACCTTGTTTGTTGTGGATGAAAAGAGAGGTGTCAGCCTTGGATGGCTTAAAGCCGAAAGCCATGAACTTGGCACTTAGCCGAGAATACCAGGCCCTCGAAGCCTGTTTGAGCCCCTATAGTGCCTTATCAAGCTTTCATATGTATGTTGGTGCATTATTGTCTTCAAAACCAGGGGGGTGCCTCATATAGACCTCTTCTTCCAGAATGCCATGTAAGAAAGCATTATGTACGTCTAGTTGCCTCAAAGACAACACAAATAGTTGCAGATTTGACCACCATACCAAATGTGTCATCGTATTCAATCCCGTACCGTTGCTTGAACCCCTTGGCTAATAACCGAGCCTTCTATCTTTCTATAGTGCCATCTGATCTTTTCTTAATTTTATACACCCATTTGCAATCTATTATATTCTTGCCCTTGCTTGGATGAACGAGGTTCCATGTTTTGTTTCTCATGAGCGCTGAATATTCATCTTTCATGGCCTTCCTCCAATTTTTATTTTTCAAGTGCTTCCTTTGTGTGTTGTGGCTCTCCTGTAGAGGTTAGGAAGCCATACTGAATAATGTTGGGAAATAATTTTTGGATTACTTATACCTCTTTGTAGAAGAGTAACAGGACGACGTTGCTCTGGGCGATGAGCCACAGAAGATCCAGACGATTTGACACTTTGATTATTTTTGAACCTGGCAGGGATGCGACAAGCGATGATTGGAAACCAGAATCATTGTCAGGCTGATGTTGATTGGACAGAGGAGACATGGAATTAATGCTCCCTTGTGATTGATTTCCTGCTCTGCCACGCCTGGCATTCGGGTTGATTGTTGTGCCGGATCACCTCGGGACCGTGCAGCCTGATCACCTACCATGGACGGTTGTGCTGAATGTCCATGGGATCAAGTGCCCTGATCACCTGCCCATGCAGTCGTATCAGCATGATTTTCAGCGCCTATTTGTCCATCATTCCATGTATAATCACCATTCTGGCCTGATTCTTCATCATTTTGTCCCGGATATTCTTCCATGTTTTCTGCATCCTTACCCTCAGACACGAGATCAGTAGCATACAGATTAGGCGATGGGAAAATCAATTAATCATTATCTGATTCACCCCCCTTGATCAAAGAGTATAGACCGAGTATTTTGCGGTAGAAGGGGAATCTCCTTGTGGACAAGAGATCCAGCGTTCCTGTGGAGATTTTTAAAAGGAAAGGATGCTTCATCGAGTACTACGTCTCTGGACACGTAGACTTGGCCAGTTTTCCAGTCTAGACATTTGACTCCTTTATGCCATGTGCTATAGCCTAGAAACACACATTGAATCGATCGAAAGGCTAGTTTATGTGAATTTTAGGGCCGGAAATTGGGCCAGCACGCACATCCGAAGACACGAAGAGAAGAGTAGGACGGTTTAATGCCAAAGAGTCGTTCAAGAGGAGTGTCAAAGTTTAGAACCTTACTGGGTAGTCTATTGATCAAGTATGTGGCTGTGAGGAATGCCTCGTCCCAGAACTTGAGGGGCATGCCGACATTTGAAAGAAGTGTAAGTCCCATCTCCATGATGTGACAGTGCTTAGCTTTGCTGAGCCGTTTGTGTGCATGCGGGCAAGAGACAATGTGAGAAATCCCTTTCTTTTGTAGAAGAGCATCAAGCCTCTCCTACTCACCACCCCAGTCCGACTGGAGACCAAGGATTTTTTGTCCAAACCTCCTTTCAACAAGAGCTTAAAATTTTTGAAAAACATCAAGAACATCAGATTTCTTTTTGATTAAGCAGATCCATGTATATTTACTATAATTGTCAATAAAACTTACATAATACTCAAAACAACCAACGGACATTGGAGCACGACCCCAAACATCGAAAAAAACAAGCTCAAGAGGAAATTTGGACACACTGTTTAAAATAGCATAGGGTAACTTGTGGCTCTTGCCACGTTGACAAGAATCACAAACTAACTCGACTCAAACTTTATTTGAGGTAACAATCTTATTGACGCTAAGAACTTTTTGAACTATGGCAGATGCAGGATGTCCTAATCTACTATGCCACCACAACAAAGGTACTTTGGTAGCACTAAGGAAATTTTTATTTTCTCTGTAGTCTTGAGGTATGAGAGGGTAGAGGCCATGTCTACACTTGTCGCAGAAAAGCACCTTCCTCTTGTCCTGATCCTTGATCAAGAAGAACCAGGGATGGAATTCAACGAAAATATGATTATCAAGTGAGAAGCGATGAACAGACAAGAGATTCTTAGATGTGTTAGGGACATGCAAAATATTATCAAGTTTAAAACTCTTTGTTGGAGTGCGAAGCATAGAATGACCAATGTGATTTATACCCATACCTGAACTGTTAGCATTGTGAACTTGATCTTGGCCATGGTATTTTTCTTTTACAGCCATCTTCTCTAATTCTCTAGTGATATGGTCTGTCACACCACTATCCATATAGACTGCTACAATAAGCCTCATCGTAGGCGGTTCTAAATCTATTACCACACGCGGTTTCTAAAACCGCCTAAAACAAAGAGCATGTGATAATCCGCAATTTCACAGGCGGGGAAGTGAAACTGCCTGTGAAGACACATTATCACAGGCGGTTCTTTACATAGGCTAGCCGCCCGTGAAGACATATTATCGCAGGCGGGTCGTGCAGCACATATAACCGCCTGTGATAATTGTGTTATCATAGGCAGATCTTGACCTACGTCAAGCCGCCTGTGAAGACAGTTTATCGCAGCAAGTTTGTACCATAACAGTAACCGCATGTGATAATTAGGTTATCACAGATGGTTCTTTACCTATATCTAGCGCTCTGTGATAATTGTTTTTCATAGGCAGGTCTAGCCATTGGTAAATAACCGCATGTGATAAGGTATAACCTATGCAGTACTAGCTGTTGTTATTTCTAATTTCCAGGTCAATTCAATATAATCACCGAAGTCAACAATATCATCACATAAGTCAACAATATCATCACAGAAGTCATCTCGCAGAAGTCAATTTCACTAAAACAATATACATATGTACAAGTTACACATACAATTCATCTCATAGTTTACAAGTTTTCATTAAAAAACTGTTTCTATTAGCATACTCGCAAAGTTCTGGCACATCAGCTGTCGGTACCCTGCATACCGGATACCCCTTGGAACTGCGAAGAGTGCAAAGGAACTCCACCTATCAGAGTTGAAGACCTCTGAAGCCCCCACGTGTCAATCAGAACCGGACCTGCCTCCCTTCTATGGTTGGTCCCAGTGCCGCCACGTGTATCATAAAACCGGAGCTACACTCCATACATGGGAAAGCTCCGGACTAGATAGTTGCGTGGCATCCCCGGACCTAACCCCCAACAGATGGAAACTCCGGTACCAACACGTGTATAACAGCACTGGATCTACTCGTCCAATACTATAAGCTACGAAGCTGCCACGCGTCCAACCGCCAGACATTCAACCGCAACATGCAGACTGGTGGACCTCCAATGGCTCGGACCTTCAAGGAATAATTAAAGCTTCAAGACCCGATTATGTGTCATTAATGGTATCTTAATGACACATAATCGGAGGACCCCTAATACATGTAACGCCACTATCAAGGTGCGTTACCACGCTGTTAAGGAGAATTAAGTACATTAACTGTGTATTAAGCATCAATAACCGCCAGGGCAAAATGTCGGGCCAGGCTGATGATGTAACGGCCTGTCCTAGTACTATAAAAGGACTGGTCGAGCGATACACGAGACACACGCGCTCAGGTCTAGAGGATACACGCTAGTCTTTCGCACTCAAGCGCTCAGTTGCTCAATACAACAACAATACACACCCGTGGAGTAGGGTATTACGCTCTGGCGGCCCAAACCACGTAAATCCTCATGTCAAATTGCCATCTTGTTCTGAATCTCTGCGTGCCCACAACCGAACTAAGAAACTCTGCGGGCTTCCAATGGTAGTATGGAGTGAATTGTTGGAATAACACTCTGACAGTTGGCATGCCAGGAAGGGGTGTGCCCGAGATTCAAAGATGGTGAATTCTGCTACTAGATCATCCAACGGTAACAATGTTGAGCAACCTGCTGGAGGCAATCCCTCCAACATGCAGCAGCCAGCAGGTGCTGTGGCTCCAGTAGGAGTCATGCCACCGCCGCCATCATCCGCTCCAGCGAATCAAGCTGGACGTCGAGATGGGGCGTCCGCGTCGGTCACTGCATCGGCGAACCACAACCCTGAACACACGATTACTGCTGCGTGTGCTCTTCATCAACGTCCACCGCCTCCAGGAGCATCCCAGGGTGCGATGGAGCAGTGGAGAGCTGATGTGGAACATCTGGTTGCAGCAGCAGCCGCTGGCATCAGCAATCAAGGTCCTCCTGCCTCGGGGCGGGCCCCTTCACAGCATCGGACCTTGTCGGGCAGACTTGGTGCGCACGCTTCGCAGCACAGGAGGTGTGCTGCATCCCAATAGGCGACGTCGCTGCCTTCCGGGGCGTGACGTACTCACACGATAATGAGGCTTTCAATTCATGACCTTCGGGCGGAGCTCAATCATCGTTACCGTCAACAGGACGGCCGTGTCCACATCGAGTGTGCTCGCGAGAGACGAGAGGCTCGGGACAGCCCTGCTCCTGAGGGAGTAGGAGGAGGCTATTCTGCCTTGGCCATGCACCTACACATGGTCAGATGGCCGCAGAAGTTCCGTCCTCATTTGCCGGAGAAATTTGACGGGACTGTTAACCCCGCTAAATTTCTCCAATTCTACTCCACTGCTATCCTTGCGGCTTGGGGCAATGAGGCTGTAATGGCCAATTATTTTCCTGTGGCTTTGACTGGGATCTCCAGGTCTTGGTTCATGAGCCTTCCGCCTGACTCCATCAACAGTTGGACGGAGTTGTGCCAACAATTCACCACCAATTTTGGGAGTTCATACACCCGACCAGGCACTGAACTAGATCTTTTTGCTGTCAAGAAAAAGGGGGGGAGAATCCTTACGATCTTTCATCCAGAGGTTCTCCCAAGTATAAAACACCATCCCTTCTATCTCAAGCGCTTCTGTTATAGCATTCAGATAGGGCGTTCGAGACAAGAAGATGCTGGAGAAGCTGGCGACCAATGAAGTCACCAGCGTCACGGAACTCTTCAGCTTGGTAGACAAGTGTGCCAAAGCTGCGGAGGGCCGTGAAATGCACTCCCAACCACCTCCGGAGGCCAACAAAAAATCCTCCAAGGGTGAAGCCACTACCTCCGGGAGTGGCAAGAAGAAGAAAAAGTCCAACGACAAGAAGAAGCTGTTGGCCGGCACACCTACTGTTGCCGCTGCAGCAGCTCCGGGTGGCCGGGGGCCACGCCGCGAGAAACGACCTCGGCCGTCATCTGAAGACGGTGGCAACTCCAAGATGTGGTGTCCCATACACAAGACGAACAGGCACAACATGGAAAACTGTCGAGAGGTCCAGAACCTCGCCGAGCGCTACAATAAGCGTCGGGAAGAAGCTCCTTTCCGTCAAAGGGAAGGGAAAAAAAGTCAACGAAGCTCCAGCTGAAGAGGAGTTAGGATTCCAGGACCTTAAAAAGGTCTTGAAGGCTATTTACACCTCCATTGATGACGACTCCGACGTCTCCGACAATGAGTGCCAGGAGACCATGAACACCATCTTTGGTGGTTCGTGGGACATCACCTCCCGCCATGTCCTCAAGACAATGCGGCGGGACATGGCCTCAGTAGCTCCTACCGCCAGGGCGGAGCCTCATCGGAAGTGGATGGATACTGCCATCACCTGCGATGCTTCAGACTGCCCTCGGAACATGATCAGAGCTGGTCAACTTTCGCTGATGGTATCTCCGACCATCAATAACATCTAGCTCCACCACGTAATGGTGGACGGAGGTTCGGGGTTGAACCTCATAAGCTTTGAAGCCTTTGTCAAGCTTCAGCTCTGACCTTCATATCTTCGCCCCTCCCGGCCTTTCTCAGGAGTAGGTCCGGGGGCCATAACCCCACTCGATGCCATTACTCTCCCGGTGACCTTCGGCACTCGGGAGAATTACAGGACCGAGAAGTTGGTCTTCGACGTGGCGCAGATCAACTTGCCATTCAACGCCATCTTGGGCAGGCTAGCTTTGTACAAATTCATGGCTGCTGCTCATTATGGCTACTTGGTGTTAAATATGTCAACACCCTCAGGCGTTCTCCGGATACGCGGAGATCGCACCGCCGGAGTTACTACTCTAGAAGAACTCCACGCGCTTGCTACAACGCATGAGGAAGAATCTGGAAAGGAGCAAGCTCCGAAGCCCCCGAGCATTTGTCATCGAGGCTCAACCTCCGCACCTCGTGTGCAACCAAGCGGCAACACTGACATTCCCGTCAAAGTCATCCAAATTGGTTCTGACGCTGCTCAGACCACCCGTATGTCGGTAGTTCTGAACGACAAATAGGAACTCGCGCTCATCACTTTCCTCCAGGCTAATGTCGACGTGTTTGCCTGGCAACCGTCACAAATTCATGGGATCCCTAGGGAAGTGAATGAGCACACTGAAGATTTATCCCGAAGCTCTGCCTGTACATTAGAAGCCTCGGAAGCAATCAGTAGAGCGACAGAACTTCATGCGTCAAGAAGTGAAGAAGTTGCTCGAAGCTGGATTCATCCGGGAAGTCTTCCACCCAAAATGGCTGGCGAACCCAATCGTTGTACCCAAGACCGGCGGGAAGCATCGGATGTGTATCGACTACACAACACTGAATAAGGCATGCCCAAAAGATCCATTTTCACTACCTAGAATAGATCAGATAGTGGATTACACCTCCGATTGTGAATTACTGTGTTTCCTAGACGCATATTATGGGTATCATCAAATCAGAATGTCTAGGGAAGATGGAGATCATACTGCCTTCATCACAGTAGATGGATTGTACTGTTACACTGCCATGCCATTCGGTCTCAAAAACGCTGCTTCAACGTTTATGCGAGCTATGTACAAAACTTTTGGAGAGCTCATTAGAGATGTAGTGGAAGTGTACGTCGATGACATCATCCTCAAGATCAAGAACAAGGAGTCTTTTCTTGACACCTTGCAAGCTTTCTTCAACAAGTTGTGAATCACACGCACATATTTAAACCCAAACAAGTGTGTCTTTGGGGTTAGCTCCAAAAAGCTTCTTGGATTCTTGGTGAACCATCGAGGAATAGAGGCAAATTCGGCGAAGATTAAAGCTATTGAAGACATGCGATCACCAGCTCGCGTCAAGGATGTCCAGAAGCTGACTGGATGTCTAGCTGCCCTCAGTCGGTTTATTTCAAGATTGGCGGAATGGGTGCTGCCCTTCTTTAAATTGTTGAGGATGTCCGGACCATTCCAATTGTCTGAAGAAGCAGAAAAGGCATTCCAAGAGCTAAAGTAGCTCCTCACCACTCTACCAGCTTTGGTAGCTCCAAACCCTGGTGAGCCACTCCTGCTTTACATTTCAGCAACTGACGAAGTTGTTAGCATGGTCATGGTTGACGAAAGACCAGAACCATCGCCAGTTCAGGAATCCAGACCCCTCCAGGAAGGTCCAGAGCTACCTGAAGGCGAGTCTGGGTCCCAGCCCCCAGACCCAGATCCTCGAGGTGAGATGCTAGAAGATCAACCTCCTTCAAATGAAGGAGTTACTGTTGCTGAACAAGAAGATTCGGACCCCTCCGGGAAGGTCTGGGTAACTTCAGAAGAAGCTCCGGGTTCCTCTAGCAAGAACCTGGAGGTCCCCAAAGAAGGTCCGGACCCCTCTGGGAGGGTTCGAGTTGATGAGGAGGAAGCTCCGGGCCCCTCTGGGAGGGTCCGGACAGTCCAGCGCTGTTGGAGTGTTGTTCTGGCAATTCTCCCGATACTACTGTTGGTAGCTCGCAGAGTTTGTAGTTAGGTATTGGGCGCGCAGAGATTCAGAACACGATGGCAAGTAGACACAAGGATTTATGTGGTTCGGGCCGGCTGAGCGTAATACCCTACTCCACGGGGTGTGTAGTTGTTGTATTGAGCGTCTAGGCACTTGTGAACGTGTGTCAGAGCCTAGTATGAGAGTGACTAAGAGTCTAGGGTTCCTAGAGAGACTTTTCGTGTATCGCTTGACCATTCCTTTTATAGCACAAGGATTGGTCGTTACATCACTAGCCTGGCCCCACATGTGGCCCTGGCGGTTACTGATGCTTAATATACAATTAATGAGGTTAATTACCCTAAATAGTGTGGTAACATGCCTTGACAGTGCCGTTACTGGAATTAAGGTCCATCCGATCATGTGTCATAATGTGGTATTAATGACACTTCATCGGGTCTTGAAGTCTTTGATTGTCCCTCGTAGGTCCGAGCCGTTGGAGGTACACCAGTCTGATTGTTGAGGCTTAAGGTCTGGCGGTTGGACACGTGACAGATCCGGAGCTTCCCTCTGTCGGGGGTTAGGTCCGGGGATGCTGCACAGGTGTTTGGCCTGGAGCTTTCCCATGTGTGGGATGTAGCTCCAGTTGCAGTATACACGTGGCAGCACCGGGGACTTACCATAGAAGGGAGGCAGGTCCGGTCCCGTACGACACGTGGGGCCTTCAAATGCCTTCAACTCAGACAGGTGAAGTTCCTTTGGTCTTCTTGTAGTCCTAAGGGGTATACGGTACAAAGGGTACCGACAGTGGCCCCCTGGGCCCACCTCTAAGAGAGACTTTTTGGATGAAGTCGTTCTGCCGGAGGTGGGTCCATTCTTTGGTTTTTGAGCCGTGTCTTCAAGGGTCTTCGGATGTGTCGTTGGTAGTAATTCGCAGTTAAACCAACGCCGCATGGCACATCCAGGATGCGGCAGGTGAGATCTGAGTGCGCGTATCTCACGCAATTGAAGGTCGCCGGTTCCCGATATGAAAACTGTATCGGTTCGGCGCGCCCTGTCAGGCCGCTGCCCTCGGGCTTCCCGCCTTTCATGATGACAACTGTTCGCCTGGGGTAAGGACCTCGACTTGATTGTCGGGGTGGCCCCGGGCCCCCTTGTCATTGGCAGGGTGAAGTTTTTGAATTGTATCGTCGGATCCTCTACGATTTCCATCCAAGCGTTGCGGGGGCTTACTCAAGAAGGAAAGTGCGCACCATTTGGGGATTCTTTACGCCTTAATTTGAACATGCGCTCGAATCCTCCAAACTTTAGCCTGCTTTTCATCTCTCGCCCCGCTGTGCTGCGATGGAGTTGGGTCTTCGCAAGAGCCGACTTAAGACCGACGGTGATTTGAAGAAGGTTCGGGCCCTCATGGGGTGGTCCAGTGACTTCTTCAACCACCAGGTCCGTGCCGGCAAGCTTCCATTTGAGAAGAAGCATGCTGGCGACATGGTGTACTTCTCCGCGTACACCATGGTGGGACTGATCCCACCCTTCTCCACTTTTCTCTTGATGCTGCTAGACTTCTATGGTCTACAGCTGTACCACCTTGGCTCCCACTCCATTCTTCTGGTGTCGATCTTTGTCCACTTCTGCGAGATGTGGGTGGGTATTCCTCCCTGCGTCGAGCTCTTCTGCACCTTCTTCACCATCACACCACCAGCAAAAGTGACGAGTACCTTGTCTTCTATTATTTTGTGAAGCGCAAGAAGTGCCCGTACAAGTACTTGCAGTCGTTCCCTTCTGGCAAGTGGGACGACTGGAAGAAGGATTGGATTGTCATCAGGATAGAGGAGAATGAGATGCTGCAGCTGCGCGGAGGCCTCCCCAATGTCGACACTGAAGCTTGGAGCGAAGTTCCGGTGTTATCGGATGCCTTCAACCCTGCTCTGACTAGGATCCACCAATGTGTGGAAGGAGGGGTGACTCCCCAGTCGGTATTCTGCAACTTTCTGGCAAACAGGTGGGCTCCGCTGAAGAAGAGGGAGAAGCTCGCTTGGGCCCTCAACAGTGTGATGGACGACGACCGGATCGAGACTGGTTTGAAGTCCAACCTGGAAGGCGCAGCTTCGGAGTTTCACCTCAAGAAGTTCCAACAAGGCATCGACGTTGAGGGTGACGACTTGTCTCCGCCGGTGGCTTTCCTCCCTCTGAACATGGAGGCGGAGTTCAGTAGTGAGCTCCGGTGGAAGATGCCGGTGCTTGACGACCTCGGTGAAGTTGAGAGGCATTCGACCATCGGGTTGGTGATCCCCGGAGCTTCTGAGGGTGGTCCCCCTTCTGCCCCAAGACAGAGAGTTGAAGTCGTCGGCATGGGCAAAGAGTTGGTCGAGCCCTCGAGCCGTAAAAGGAAGCTGAAGCACTCTGACGGGAGGTCCGTCAGACCTGCTCCTTCCTCAGCGGCTCCTTCTCCCTGGAGGGGAAGGTCTTCAACAGCGGCAACCACTCCAGCATCAGCATCTCCCCGGGGTGCTAGCTCCGGCCATGTGGCTCCAGTACCAGGGCCAACTGAAGGCTCTGGGTCCGGAGGTCCTTCCCGGTCGAGGGGGGCCTCAACCAAAGTGACGCCGACGGCAGCAGCAAGCTCCGGGGAACCTTTCGGAGCTGACACGCCAGTGGCGATAGGGTCCGGCCCTGAGCGTCTGGGGAAGAGGTTCCGCTCTAGCTGGAGCGGAAGCCTTCCGAGGTAAATTTTGTTTTTTACCTCAGTTGGTTGTTTTTTGTTGTAACTATGTTTTGAGTGTCTTTGTCCTTCATCCACATGGTACCCAAGGAAGGGGCTGAAGCTTCGGTTCCTGTAGCAGCAGCTGAGGCTGTGCAGGCGGAGGCTCTGGCTCCAATCCTAATGCCGCCTCAAGAGGTGGCTGAGGTTGCGACAGCTCCGGCGCCGCCTGTCGTGGTCCTAGACCTCGACTCATCCCCAGAAGCTCCCGTGGTAGCACCGGACCACAGGAATGAAGAGGTACCAGTGGCACCTGCCCCGGAGGTTGAAGCTCCGGTTTTGGATGCTAAAATGATGGACACTCCGACCTTAGAGCCAGAGGTAGCTACGATTTCGGCCCTAGAGCCGGTTGTTGTTGAAGCCCCGGCGGTGGGGTCGGGTGTTGATGAAGCCCCGGCAGTTGAGCCGGTGGTTGATTAAGCCTCGGCGATTGTGCTGATCGTCGAAGAAGTTCTAGCGCCTGAGCCGGTTGCTGCAGAAGTGTCGGTGCCCGAGCCCATGACGGTCAAAGCACCAGCGCCTGAGCCGGTGGTGGAGGAGGCGCCAGCGTCAGAGCCGAAAGTGGCTTCAGCTCCGACCGGACCTTCAACGCCTGCCCCAGAGGTGATGGTCCCGGAGGTGCCCGCGCCTGAGCCAGGGAGCCGAGATGAAGCGGACACCCCCCCCAACCCGAGGGACCAGTTGTTGATGACCTGGCGGCGGGACCTTCATAGCCAACTCCGGAGGTCGAAACTTCTGTTGCAGGACCTTCCATGGCGGCGGCCGAGGCTATCCCGGAGGGCGGCCCTTGTGCCGTGGAAGCTCAGGGGACCGCTCTTGTAGAGTGGGACCCAATTTTTGTCACAGAGAACTCGCTGGAGCCAGCGGAGAAGACCCCGGCAGGCCCAGAGCCAGTCCCTTTGTCGCCGTTTATCGACAACGCCTGCTCCAGTCTCGTCAGGTGTAGCTGGCTTTTTACCACGACAGCAAGGCCCTCGAGGAGGAGCACCAAAATCTTAGGAGGTGGCGCAACCGGCTCCATTTCAAGACCAAGCTGGCACAGTCGAGGCTGGCTGACGACAAGGAGTGGGTAAAGAAGTAGAAGGTCCGGTTGGAGTACTGGGGTAAGCTGCTGGACGAGAGGGAAAGCATGGTGCGATCCCAAGAAAACCAGTGTCGGGCCATCCACGAACACGTCGTAGCTGCTAATAACGCAGCGAATGATCGCGGGGAGAAGCTCAGCGCCATCCACGACAGCCTCGTTAAGCACCGGGAGGCCCTTGAGGAGCGGGAGAAAAAGCTCGAAGATGAAGAGCAAAAACTCCTGGAGCTGCGGGATGACCTCGTGAAGAGGGAGGAAGAGCTTACTCAGAGGCTAACTCTGGGTGACAAGAGTCTCGCGGAGCACACCAAGAAGTTGGAGGAGCGCTGCGAGACAGAGGAGAAGAAGGCCTGGCAGCGAGGGCAGGACCTCCACAGGAGGGAGAATGACATTGCTGCCAGGGAGAAGGACCTGGTCGACCGCCGGAACAAGATCCACCTCCGAGAGGAAGAGCTCGGCAAACTCAAAAGTTAGGTTGCTGAAAAGATTCAGCAAAACACCAAAGAGGTAGAGCGTCTTGCCCGGGAGAATTCGGAGCTTGCGGCGACCAGAAGATCCTTGGAGGAGATGCGAGACTCAAGGGTTGTGGATTCCCAACAAGTTTGGGACTTCTTGGGCAAAGCAAATGACGCGCTGACGCCAATAGGTTTTAGTCCCGTGCGTTCGGATGATCCAGAGCCAAAGCTGGACCAGACGTTGAGTTCGGCGGGCAACAAGCTCACCAAGATGGGCGATGTCATCGCGGACCAGCTGGAAATCGAGGGACAATCCCTGGCGAAGAACGTCGCAGAATACGTGCCGACGTGCTACACAAGTGGGGACCCTCAATTCCCACTAGACCCGGTGCTTGAAAGCCCCATTGAAGGAGAGGGAGAAGCCGCCCAAGCCAGCGTGTCGGAGGTTGCCCAGAAGGTCACCTCATTCCTCCATAGGGTCTAGGACTCTCTCTTTGTAGCTCCCGCTTGTATTATCTCTTCTTTTTCTCCAATTTTGTAATCTCTTCTCTCCAGATGAATGAAATCCAAGTTTTTTGTGAATTTCATTTTTTGTCTTCAACACCTTTGTCCCACTTGGCCCCCTGGTAGATGTACACAATTTGATTATGAACATGTACCAAGAGGATGTAGCACTTTTTTGAAGACTTGCGTGCTTCGAACTTGTAGAACGTAGGTCCAAAGTCTTCGATAGTGAAGGCCCCCTGGCGTTGTTGGAGCTTAGTAGCTCTGGCAGCGACCACTGTCAACACGCAGTGCGTCAATAGTAGACCCCACTATGGAGTCTTCCCACCATGTTTTCTTCATGTTGACGGCTGGCCCCCTGGCTTTACCGGAACTTAGTAGCTCCAGTGACGCTTGCTATCAATGTTAAAACATCAACAACAAGCCACCTTAGGGGATGTCGGAGTTTTAATAGCTCCACCTTAATTCACCATCACCGTGAGATCTTTATTTTTCCTGTGCACTGAAGTCAAGAAAAATAGTAAATCCATTTCCTATCTATAACTCAATTGCAACTTACTATTCCAGAGAAAGTTTTAGGTCGAACACAATTCTAAATACAATTAAGTGCACTGGCTTGTTTCTCTAGGTCCGATCATTTCTGGACTTGCCTTACTTCGGTCTGCCGAGGTGTAGGTAGAGTGGCGTACATAGGGTGCATGACCAGGCAAAGTTAATAGCACACTCCGGCCCTAGATTGGCTTGGCGACATTCAGACAAGTAGACCATTAACAATGTTTAGACCCGGAAAAGTTGACAATGCGACTTGAATTATATGTGAACTGGTCGAGCTAAAGTTTCTTAAGAATTGCACAGCTTTGTTATAGACAAGAATGAGAAAAATAAAAAATATTGAGCCTGTACAAAATAAATGCACGTGGAGTCTGTTTTCACACAATGATGTCTTTCATTATAGGTCCGGGGTACAGGGAAAACAAGTACACTCTTAGGGTACAGAACCAGGCTAAGTGTGTTTCGTTTCTCGTTTGACTCAAGGTAGCTAGCTACACTTTTAGTTCTGAGACCATGACAAGTGTTGCCTAAACTTTGCGAACCTTCCGAGGAAGGTCTGGCTGTTCTCCCAGAGGAGCTACCCAACTCTGTACAATGACTCTATAACATACATCACATGTAACTACAGACTCACCTCCGTGATATTAAGCGTAGAACTTACGGAGGTGCTCAATGTTCCAAGGATTAGGGAGAGTGAATGTGTCCTAGAGGGGGGGGGGGTGAATAGGCCTTTTTGTTATTTGTCGGAACCTGCAACACTTAACAACCAGTTTAAAACCAGAGATACCTGACTAATCCGGTAAAGTGCGGACTAGTTCGGTGTGTACCGACTAGGTTGATTAAGTTTGATCTATTAATTTGATTCTTCGATGTATACAGCGGAAATATACAGTCAAATGAAGTGTTGCCAGATAATGGACTAGGGTGTATCATAATTCAATCTTATATTTAATGATTCAACGTAAAGTATGCAATGATGATTGAAACCCTAGATTGTTGTGATGAATAAGAACGATGAACACCAAGCAAGACACAAGGATTTATCCTGTGGTTCGGCTCCCACAGAGGCAACCTACGTCCACGTTGAGGAGTCCACAAAAGGACCGGGTCTTCTCCAACCCTACCCTCGTCGGATCGCCACGAAGGCCAATCCTCTCTTTCACTTATCACAAAGGGGTGAATAACCGAATTCAAAGGGGACTTCTCACACGTTGAGGGCTCCCCTAGATTACAACACGAAATACCACCAAGAACACACTCAAAAGATTACCATGAAATCACAGGAGTGTGTTAAAGAATCAAACCAAGAGCTCAATGACTGTTGAACGTGTGTCTCCAATGATCTAGAGTGTATCCTCAAAGGATTGATCTTTGTTGCACTTAATTTCGTGGAGAGATGTGTTTTTGAGGCTCTTGGGAGGTGTGACGGCGCTGGGGTTCGAGAGTGGTTCAAGTTTGGCCGTGCACCTCTATTTATATGGGGTTTCTAAAAGTGACCGTTAGGGTTCAGAAAGATCGGACTAGTCCGTGGTGGACACCAGACTAGTCCGGTGTGCTGTGTGTAGCAAACCCTAAGTGTCTCGAAATATCGAACTAGTCCGGCTATGAGCGGACTTGTCCGATTTCACTTCTGGAAATCTTCGGACTAGTCCGATGGACATCGGACTTGTCCGCATAGTGAAACCCTAGGTGGTTATGGGGACAAGTCCGCACTTGGAGGACTTGTCCGATTTAGGTCACAGAGTTTTTCGGACTAGTCTGTGCTAATATCGGACTTGTCCGATTTAGATCAGAATGAATATCGGACTAGTCTGATGGTGATCAGACTTGTCCAATTTTTTGTGACTTGTGAAGTGTTTTGAGGACTAGTCCGCACTGGGGAGGACTAGTACGATTCTAGTCAGAGAGATATCGGATTAGTCCGATGGGTATCAGACTTGTCCGATTTTGTGCAGAGAGGATATCAGACTAATCTGGTGACATTCGGACTAGTCCGGTCCTGTATAACTTTGTGCAATGTGTGTGTTTAATTGTGATTGAGCTCTTGGGGTGTATTTCCTTAACACACTCCATAACAATGATCTACTATTCTTCTTCCTTGAGCTCATTTCCACTTTGCTCCTCATTCTCCCTTTTTTTGGTACTTTGCTTATTTTGCTATTAAAACATGTGCTCATCTCAACAAATAGGTTAGGATCTCATTTGCTTGTCATAAATCATTCAAAACCCACAAGGGATTCCTAGATGCACTTTCAATCTCCCCCTTTTTTTGTGATTCATGACAACCAATTGAGATTTCACAAAATATGATAAAAATTGAGATTTTCATAAAGTATGCACATATGAGTCTAAAATACATCATGAAGTGAAAACATAATCCATATGTGCATTCTTTATGGTGGGATGCATAACTAAGTACATTTAAACAGTGGGAATGACATAATTGACATTATTTAACCAAAAGCAAGCATATATGACATTCTAGGAGCAAAATCACAGATTTCAACAAATACTTCTCAAATTGATCAAGCATTGCATCACAGAACCATAATTAACTTAAGAACATAGTTAAAGCTTTACAAGCCACAAAATAGTCAAAAAGCATACAAGAGAGTTGTCTCCTCGCATCCTACAGCTAAGGCTAAAACTCCCCCTTAATCTCTCCCCCTTTGGCATCAAGACACCAAAAAGAAGGAGAGGAGGGTCCTAAGGTCTTCACTCTTCGCTGTCAGTCCTCTCATCATCGTCTTTGTCATCTTCATCTTCAGCCTGATGATGAGGAGGAGGAGGTGCGGG
This sequence comes from Tuctoria greenei, assembly GCA_036927565.1. Classification (NCBI taxonomy): domain Eukaryota; kingdom Viridiplantae; phylum Streptophyta; class Magnoliopsida; order Poales; family Poaceae; genus Tuctoria; species Tuctoria greenei. The sequence goes on along the minus strand of JAYESD010000011.1, from coordinate 22,272,426 downwards.
GCCACTCGAGCCCCCAATGCCAAAGTAGGCAAGATCGGAGGGGGTCAAGGGCCCGAGCTTGGTGAAGTCTGAATCGGAATCTTCAGAGATTACCAGAGACCCAATGGGCTCAATCTCCAGTTTCTGGCATATTTGCTTCACATTGGCCTTCACATACTTCATATCTTCCTTTCTTTTCTTGTTGAGCTTATGGGCCTTCACTTCGGCCTTTTTGCAGGAAGCGAAGATGGCAGCCAAGTATTTGAAGATCCCACTAGTAGATCCCCTTTGAGGGGCTGCCCTACTGGCAGTTGCAGCTCTGGCATCTTTAGTTCTTCTTGCCGGTGCCCCAGGACTGGAGGCTGGCGAGGGAGCAGCCTGGATGCTTGGCTTCTGAGGCATCTGAGGCCTCAAGGGTAGATGCTCCACATCCTTGACGAATTCAATCCCGATAACCTTCTCGATCACAAACATCAGATATGGGGCATACCCACAAGACCTGTTGGGTGTGCATGATATGTTGACCATGTCATTCCAGATGTAGTCTGCCACATCAAACTGGCGATCCTTGCTTATCACTCTCATCAATGTCCGGAGATAACCCTGCACACTCCCGACATCTCCATCCTTGGGAGCGATGGTCTTCCTCAAGACTCTATTGAGCACCACAAAGAACGGCTTCATGTTCTTTGTGGATGGAGGTTTGAACTTGGAGTTTTGTTCATATAGGAACTTCATCCTATCCTTCTCAATGACACCTCGGAGCATGCAGCTTCAACGGGCCAACTGGACCCGTTGCTATCCCTTTGCCCTTGCCTTTGGCTGGGTGGGCACTTGCCGAGCTAGGGCCACTGCAGGTGGTAGCCCTAGAAACTGGCACCTTGGAGGCCAGCTTCTTCGCTAGCACTTTCCTCCGAGCCTGTGGAGGAGATGGAGCTGGCTCGGAAGGTCTCTTTTGGCGCTTCCTGCCAAGACTCGTCGAGGTTCGAGGTGCCACCTCGTGGTCCATCTCGGCCTCAAAGTCGGAAACTTTGTTGTTTGAGCTCGACATACCCTGAGAATGAGTTGAGTGAGGCATGAATGAGAATTAAAGATACAAGGCATAGGTGTGAAATGGATAGCAAGGAATTGCATTGAGGAATTGAAAAGTTAGGTTTTGAGTTCAGAAAAATTGGACCTGTCCGGTGTACAGGCACGGACTAGTCCGGGGGACCGGACTTGTCCGTGCATGGACCGGACTAGTCCAATATTCATCCTCAAAAACCTAAGTAACTAGAGAAATGGTGATTCCTAATGCAGAACAAGCGTAGCATAAACATAATACATCAAGGAGGCATGTACATAGTGAAATATGCTAGGCTATTCGATCAACAATGAAGAAATTTGGGATTTCTAGGGTTAGGGTGAAAATTACCGAAGAAATCGATTGATTCCCGAAGAGGGAGGTGTTGAAGTCTGGACTTGTCTGAGAACTTCAACCTTCGAGCAAGGAAGCTTGATCTCCACCCAAATGCGGAGCTTTTTGGTGGAGGGGATGCAAAATTGCCTTGGAGCTCGAGTGGAAGAGAGAGAACACGTGAGGCAAGAGTGAGGATGAAGGGATTAGGGTTTGGCGGCGGCTAGGGTTAAGGACATGAAAAATAAGACGAGTCCGGAGGTGACCGGACTAGTCCGAACTTTTCCAGAGGCTATATCGGACTAGTCCGTAGTCTACCGGACTAGTCCGGCCTAACCAGCACTCCGCGGACTAGTCTGCATGGGCGGACTAGTCCGGATAACCACAGACTAGTCCATGGTCACCAGGCAAGAATTTCTTAGCCCATTCATATATATTTGAAGGTACATATTTAGAAAATAGGGAGGCAAATCAAGTCAAATAATCTTGATGAATATGATCAATAAGCATACAACAATCAAGCAATGATCATAATTCACCAAGATCTAATAATTAACATAGTTTTCGGAAGAAAATTGAGAGAGATGATTTTCACAATCCAATCAACATATTTTGAAGAATTCATATAGTTATGCAACATTTTAAGCCACGCTCCGAGCATCAAGGATATTTAGTTCATTTTGGAGTTCACAAAAGCATTTTTAATCAAGTGGCTTGGTGAATATGTCGGCCAATTTCTTTTGGGTGTTGACATGGGAAATGGCTATATCTCCTTTCATGGAGTGGTCTCTCAATAAGTGATGCCTTATGTCTATGTGTTTGGTTCTAGAGTGCTCAACGGGATTATGGGAAATTTTAATGGCACTCTCATTGTCACAAAGGAGTGGAATATGGTTCATATTGTAACCGTAATCCCTTAGAGTTTGTCGCATCTGAAGGAGTTGTGCACAACAACTCCCGGCTGCAACATACTCCGCTTCGGCTGTGGATAAGGCAATGGAATTTTGTTTCTTGGAGGACCAAGAAACTAGGGATCTACCTAGGAATTGGCATGTACCGGAGGTACTCTTTCTATCTACCTTGCATCCGGCATAATCTGCATCAGAGTAACCAATGAGATTGAATTTCGAGCCTTTTGGGTACCAAAGACCAAGGTTGGGTGTATGAACTAAATATCTCAAGATTCTTTTTACGGCTGTCAAATGACACCCCTTAGGATTGGCTTGAAACCTTGCACACAAACATACACTCAACATAATGTCTGGCCTAGATGCACATAAATAGAGTAGAGATCCAATCATGGAATGATATACCTTTTGGTCGACGCTAGGTACATCTTCATTGAGATCCAAGTGGCCATTTGTTGCCATGGGAGTCTTTATAGGCTTCGCCTTGTCCATACCAAACTTCTTGAGTATGTCTTGCGTGTACTTGGTTTGGCTTATGATGTCCCTTCCTTTTGTTGCTGCACTTGGAATCCCAAGAAGTACTTTAGTTCTCCCATCATTGACATTTCAAACCTAGCGGTCATGATTTTACTAAATTCCTCACAAAAAGATTGATTAGTTGACCCAAATATTATATCATCAACATAAATTTGACAAATAAAAAGATCATTGTCAAAATTCTTTGTAAATAGTGTATAATCTACTTTGCCAATCTTAAAGCCATTTTCAATTAAGAAATCTCTAAGACACTCATACCAAGCTCTAGGAGCTTGTTTGAGGCCGTAGAGAGCCTTACGCAATTTAAATATGTGGTCGGGGAACTCTTCGTCTTCAAACCCGGGGGGTTGCTCCACACACACCTCCTCCTTGATTGGTCCATTGAGGAAGGCGCTTTTCACATCCATTTGATACAGCTTGAAATCATGGTGGGTAGCATATTCAAGTAATATTCTAATGGATTCAAGTCTAGCTACAGGAGCAAAGGTCTCATCGAAATCCAAACCTTCGACTTGTGAGTACCCTTTGGCCACAAGTCGTGCCTTGTTTCTTGTCACCACCCCGTGTTCATCTTGTTTGTTGCGGAAGACTCACTTGGTGCTGACAATGTTTGCATTGAGTCTTGCCACGAGTTCCCACACCTTGTTCCGCTTGAAGTTGTTCAATTCTTCTTGCATTGCCACCACCCAGTCCGGATCATTCAATGCATCCTCAACCCTGCGTGGTTCCAAAAAGGATACAAACGAATAGTTCTCACAAAAGTTAGCTATGCGAGATCTAGTGGTTACTCCCTTTTGGATGTCACCGATGATATTGTCGATTGGGTGATCCCTTTGGACGCATTGGTGTACTCTTGGGTGTGGCACTTCAGGCGTTGTATCTTCATGATCATCTTCTTCTCCCCCTGAATGGTTGTCCTCATTGATTCGTTGGTCATCTTCGTATTCTTGTGGTTGATCTTGTGTGGAAGCTCCCCCTTGATCGTTGACCTCCTCTTGTGGTTCATCTTCCTCGTGCACGTGTAGAGGTGACTCTTGTGGTCGAACTTCACCTAAGGCCATTCTTTTCAATGCTTGACAAGGAGCTTCTTCTTTACCTAGAACACATGGATCAACTTGCTCCTTTTGGGAGCCATTAGTTTCATCGAACACTACGTCACGTGCTATTTCAACAAGTCCGGAGGTCTTGTTGAAAACACGATAGGCGTAGGTGTTCGAATCATAACCAAGCAAGAAATCTTCATCGGACTTCGAAGCGATCTTTGAAGTTCTAGGCTTCTTGTTCAGGATATAACATGGAGAACCGAAAACTCGAAAATATGAAATATTAGGCTTCTTACCGGTGAGTAGCTCATAGGATGTCTTCTTGAGTAGTCGATGAAGATAAATTCAATTTACAGCATTGCAAGCGATGTTAATCGCTTCCGCCCAAAATTGATCTGAGGTCTTGTACTCATCGAGCATTGTTCTTGCCATCTCTATGAGAGTTCGGTTCTTTCTTTCGGCAACTCCGTTTTGTTGTGGGGAGTACAGAGCTGAAAACTCGTGCTTTATGCCTTCTCCATCGAGGTACTCCTCCACTTGTGTGTTCTTGAACTCCGTGCCGTTGTCACTTCGAATGTTCTTGATTGTCAATGAGAATTTGTTTTGAGCTCGCTTGAAGAACTTCTTGAGTATTCCTTGTGTTTCTGACTTGTCATGCAAAAAGAAAACCCAAGTGAAGTGAGAAAAGTCATCAACAACTACTAAACTATATTTTTTACCGCCGATGCTTATGTAGGCAATTGGACCAAATAAGTCCATGTGAAGTAGCTCGAGCGGTCTTGTTGTAGTCATGACGTTCTTGGCGGGGTGAGGTGCTCCAATTGTTTCCCGGCTTGGCACGCGCTACAAGGCCTGTATTTCTCAAACACAACATCCTTTAAACCTCGGATGTGATCGCCCTTAAGGAGTTTTTGAAGGTTCCTCATACCAACATGCACAAGACGTCTATGCCACAGCCAACCCATGTTGGTTTTTGCAATCAAGCATGTGTCAAGTTCAGCTTTATCCTTGTTGAAGTCAACAAGATAGAGCTTTCCCTTTAACATACCCTTTAATGCAATGGAACCATCACTCCTCCTAGAAACGGTCACACCCTGGTTAGTGAACAAGCAAGTATAACCTTTATCACATAATTGAGATATGGACAGCAGGTTATAATCAAAGGATTCAACATGTAATACATGAGAAAGTGTGTGTTTAGATGATATGGCAATTTTACCGGTACCGAGCACCTTTCCTTGGCTATTATCTCCAAAATATATGCCCTCGTTTGGATCCTCATTTTCTTCATATTCCACGAACATTCTTCTTTCTCCGGTCATATGGTTGGTGCAGCCACTGTTTAGCACCCATTTAGATCCACCGGAGGAATAAGCCTGCAAAAACAAATTATGCTTTGGTTTTAGGTACCCAAGCTTGCTTCGGTCCTTGGAGGTTAGTTACAAGACATTTGGGCACCCACACATGAGATTGGTGTTCTCATGGTGTGGCCCGACATAATAAGCATAAACTTTGCCAAAATTATTTCTCATTAAGACATACGAGGCATCAAAAGTTCTACACAATAACTGTTGTTGTTTATGTACAGGAGTAGTCTGGGAGGCCGGACTTGTCTGGAGGACCGGACTTGTCCGGACACCGATCGGACTAGTCCGGTGTTCATGTGTGATTACTGTTTTAATCTTTGACTTTCCAGTTTGAGAGGGTCTTCCCTTAACAAAGGTAATCCTCTCCTTGTTATTCTTATGGCTTCTAGCATGTTGCTTTTCACCATAAGAGTAACCAATGCCATATTTTACATTTGGAGGTCTTTTGACCAAGTATGCACTACGTGCATATTTGATCTTCTCCTTGTCAAATATGCCACTTTGGGCAGGACGTTTATCATTTGTAGAGGTTGGCTCGTCCTTCAAACTGGTGTCAACTTTCTTACATGTACAAGCATAAGCAACCTCAGTTTTAGTGGGTTGAGAAGGTGAACTTGAAGAGGAAGAAGGTTCACCTTGCTTGAGTGACTCAACCTGCACTTCAAGGATCTTGTTAACCTTGATTAGGTCAGCAAGTTGGTCCTTGATTGTAGCATTTGAGTCGGTTAACTCCAAGCAAGTTTCCTTGCTTGAAGCTAACTCAAGCTCTAGTGAATTGCTTCGTTCCTTTTCAAGTTCTAGAAGCTTGTCAAGTTTGACATATTCTTCCTTTCGGGAGATGATCATGTCCTCTTGACGATGTATCAACCTCTCCTTCTCAACAAGTTGATCAAGTAAAAATTTCATTTTTATGGAAGTTTTCTTATCTAGTCCAACATGCATATCCTCATTATCACTATTGATTTCATCATCAATAGAATAGGAATGCACAGAAGGGGGTTTAATGGTTACCTTGCGTTTACCTTCCTTTGCCATAAGGCAAGTGCCATCTCCCTTCCATGCACCGAGTTTAGGGAAGAGAGTAGACTTCTTGGATGTCTTCTCGATGGCTATGCTAGCCATCTCTTCTTCTTCGGATGATGAGGACTCATCATTTGAGTCCCACTCTTTCCCTATGTGAGCTTGTTCGGCTTGTTTCTTCTTCTTGAAGAATTTCTTGGGTTGAGGCTTGGCTTCTTTGGTCTTCTTCTTGTTTTCTTCATATGGACAATCAACTGTAAAGTGGCTATACTCACCACAATTATAGCATGCCCGCCTCAACTTTGACTTTGTTCTTTCCTTGTACTTCCCTTCGCTTGATTTAGTGCCTTGTCTTTTCTTCATTATTCTTTTGAACTTCTTCATGAACAATATCATGTCTTCTTCATCTAATTCACTGCTCTCATCATCACTCCTTCTTCTAGCTGAGCTTCTCGAGCTTCTTTAGATAAGGGCTTGAGGGTGGACTTCAAAGCAACCCCTTTCGTCTTTGCCGAGGTGAGGTCTGCAATTTCCTTGACATGCTTTGCTTGTTTTTCCATCATCTTGAAATTAATGATTTTTCCAAGTAATTCATCCGGAGTCATTTTCTTGTATCCGGGGCTTTCTCTTATCATTGAGCATAGGGTGACGTTGCGAGGCATGAAAGCCCTAAGGATGAGCTTCACCACCTCGTGGTCATTCCACTTCTTTCTTCCATATGATCGAACCTTGTTGACGAGCATCTTTAACCAATTATACATATCTTGAGGTGACTCATCTTCTTCAATTGTGAATTTTCCTAATTCGCCTTCGATCATTTCAGTCTTTGCTTCATGCACATGTTGGTCACCTTCATGTGCAGTTTGTAGTGTGTCCCATATATCCTTAGCAATCTCGAGTCCATCCACCTTGGTGAACTCGTCCCGACTGAGTGAAGAGGTGATTACTGCCGCGGCTTGAGCATTTCGGTGAATTGCCTGCTCTTGGCTTGGTGTGAGCTTTTCGTCATCGTCCGAGATATCTATCCCTGTGCACACAATATGCCATAAACTTGGATTGAGGGAAATTAGATGCATTTTCATATTTTGCCTCCACATTGAGTAATCACTTCCATCGAAGTGTGGGGGCTTTTTCAAGTGGGATAGACAAATAATGATTATTGTTGGAATTGAGACGATCATAGTTAAAAGGATATCGGGAGTAGTCGGTGTGACTACTCCCCTTCTTCTTTTCTTCAATCTTCACTTTCCCTTTGGAAAGTGTCTTCTTTCTTAGGAGCACCTTTAGTTCTAGCATCTCCTCATCGTCGTCCTCAAAGTCTTGAATGGCTTCGAGGAGCTTCTCCACCTTTAGGTTCTTGTCATCATCAACCTTTTCTTGGTTGTTGCTCTTGTGGATGTCCTTCATGTTCGACATGATCTTCTTTGAGCGATTAGTCTCTTTCTTGAAGAACTTGCTCTGATACCAAATTAATGTGGCCTAGAGGGGGTTAATAGGCCTTTTTGATATTTGTCGGAACCTACAACACTTAACAACCAGTTGAAAACCAGAGATATCGGACTAGTCCGGTGTGTATGTGGCTAGGTTGATTAAGTTTGATAGATTAATTTGATTCTTCGATGTATACAGCGGAAATATACAGTCAAATGAAGTGTTGCAAGATAATGGACTAGGGTGTATCATAATTCAATCTTATATTTAACGATTCAACGTAAAGTATGCAATGATGATTGAAACCCTAGATTGTTGTGATGAATAAGAACGATGAACACCAAGGAAGACACAAGGATTTATCTTGTGGTTCGGCTCCCACAGAGGCAACCTACGTCCACGTTGAGGAGTCCACAAAAGGACCGGGTCTTCTCCAACCCTACCCTCGTCGAATCGCCACGAAGGCCAATCCTCTCTTTCACTTATCACAAAGGGGTGAATAATCGAATTCAAAGGGGCCTTCTCACACGTTGAGGGCTCCCCTAGATTACAACACAAAATACCACCAAGAACACACTCAAAAGATTACAATGAAATCACAGGAGTGTGTTAGAGAATCAAACCAAGAGCTCAATGAGTGTCGAACGTGTCTTTCCAATGATCTAGAGTGTATCCTCAAAGGATTGATCTTTGTTGCACTTAATTTCGTGGAGAGATGTGTTTTTGAGGCTCTTGGGAGGTGTGACGGCGCTGGGGTTCGAGAGTGGTTCAAGTTGGGTCATGCACCTATATTTATATGGGGTTTCTAAAAGTGACTGTTAGGGTTCAGAAAGATCAGAGTAGTCCGGTGTGCTGTGTATAGCAAACCCTAAGTGTCCCGAAATATCAGACTAGTCCGGCTATGAGCGGACTTGTCCGATTTTGCTTCTGGAAATCTTTGGACTAGTCCGATGGACATCGGACTTGTCCGCACAGTGAAACCCTAAGTGGTTATGGGGACAAGTCCGCACTTGGAGGACTTGTCCGATTTAGGTCAGAGAGTTTTTCAGACTAGTCCGTGCTAATATCGGACTTGTCCGATTTATATCAGAATGAATATCAGACTAGTCCGGTGGTGATCGGACTTGTCCGATTTTGTGTGACTTGTGAAGTGTTTTGAGAACTAGTCCGCACTGGGGAGGACTAGTTCGATTCTAGTCAGAGAGATATCGGACTAGTCCGATGGGTGTCGGACTTGTCCGATTTTGTACAGAGACTAGTCCAGTCCTGTATAACTTTGTGCAATGTGTGTGTTTAATTGTGATTGAGCTCTTGGGGTGTGTTTCCTTAACACACTCCATACACAATGATCTACTATTCTTCTTCCTTGAGCTCATTTCCACTTTGCTCCTCATTGTCCCTTCTTTTTTGGCACTTCGTTTATTTTGCTATTAAAACCTGTGCTCATCTCAACAAACAGGTTAGAATCTCATTTGCTTGTCATATATCATCCAAAACCCACAAGGGATTCCTAGATGCAAATTCAGAGAGGTGTCCCATCCTCGATTGCCAAGCGAACGCATCCAGGACGAGATACTTTGATCAATCGGAAAGGTCCTTCCCAGCTGGGGGAGAGTTTGTTTAACCCTTCGCAAGTTTGTATTCTCCGTAGCACCAGATTGCCTTCCTCGAGCTGTCGGCTGTGAACATGCCTTTGGTGATAGCGCTGAAGAGCCTGGCAGTATCGGGTATTCCGAACAGCTGCTCGGCACCTTCCCTCTTCAAGGAGGTCAAGGTCTTCGCGCTGGAGCTGGTCCTGCACGGTATCGTCGAAGGTCCGGACCCGGAGCGACCCCAAGGTGATTTCCAGAGGAAGGACTGCTTCAGCTGCGTACACCAGGAAGAAGGGTGTCTCTCTAGTTGACCGGTTTGGAGTTGTCCTGTTGGCCCATAGAGTGGGCGGAAGATCTTCGATCTAGTTGGCTCCATGTTTTTTCAAGCGCTCATATGTGCGCATCTTGAGTCCTTTTAGGATTTCTGCATTTGCTCTCTCGGCTTGGCCATTGCTTGCCAGGTGAGCTACGGAAGCGTAGCTGACTTGGATGCCGAGGTCTTTGCAATATCCTTGGAATGCAGAGCTTGTGAACTGGGTCCCATTATTAGTTATGATCTTGTTTGGGACTCCAAATCTGCATACGATGGACTGCAAGAAGTTGATAGTTGATTTCTTGTTTATTGTCACAACTGGAGTTGCTTCTGGCCATTTGGTGAACTTGTCAATGGCAATGTACAGGAACTTATAACCTCCGACAGCTCTTGGGAAAGGTCCCAAGATATCCATCCCCCACACAACGAAAGTCCATGTAAGAGGTATCATTTATAGAGGCTGAGCCAGTGTGTGAATTTGTTTCGCATGGAACTGGCATGCTTCGCATTTCTTCACTAGCTCAGTTGCATCTTGGAGCGCTGTAGGCCAGTAAAAGCCATGCCGAAAGGCTTTACCGACCAACATGCAGGAGGACGCGTGGTTCCCACACTCGCCTCCATGGATTTCTACGAGGAGCTCGTAGCCTTCTTCCCTTGTAATGCATCACATTAAGACGCCGTTGGCACCACGCCGGTAGAGATCCGCTTCTACTAGTGGGTATCTTTTAGCCAATCTGACTATCCGGTCAGCGGATACATTATCTTTAGTAAGGAAATTGTCTTTCAAGTAGCTCTGGATCTCCGAGATCCATGCATCGGAGCTAGATTGAGGATTTGAGTCTTGCGTGTTGGGTTGCTCGGAGCTTCCTGCAGCACCTACGACCCTTGATGGATGCCATGGTAACAGAGCCATCGAGACCGCCAGCTTCGAGGTGCCGATCTTGCCCCCTTCGCTTAGTTCGGCAGACTGAGCTGTAGGTTTAGACAACCTCCGGATGAAGGTTCTGTCGGGAGCCGGAGCCCCGGTTCAAGCTTTCATCGAGAGGTCGTCGGCTTCAGCATTGTTGAGACGCTGGACATGGCAAAGCTCCAGGACACCAAAGTCCTTCTGAAGCTTCTGGACTTCAAGTAGGTATGCAGCTAGTTGAGGGTTGTTGCAGCAACATTCACCTTTGACTTGTTTTACAACAAGCTGTGAATCACCCTTTACCAACAGCTGCTTGACACCATACGATAGTGCCACCTTGAGTCCATAAATTAGTGCTTCATACTCCGCCATGTTGTTGGTCGCCTTGAAGTCAAGGTGCACCATGTATTTAACCTTCTCCCCGGTCGGAGCAGGGAGAAGGATTCCAGCTCTGGCACCCTGCTTCTGCATGGAGCCGTCGAAGTAGAGAGTCCAGCGAGGCTCAGTGAAGACCAGAACCTTGGTTCCAACTTCTGCTCACTGGGGCCCCCAGGATTTGATGGAGAGGTGGTCCATTCCGCCACGAAGTCCGCCAATGCTTGACTATTGATCGCTTGTCTTGGAATGAATTCAATGTCAAACTCGGCTAATTCTGCTGCCCACTTTGTAATGTTCCCAGTGGAATTGGGGTTATGCAAGATTGCACGTTGTGGATAAGAGGTTACCACTGAAATCTTGTGAGCTTGGAAGTAGTGTCGCAGCTTCCTAGAGGCAATAAGAATTGCGTATAGCAGCTTATGCACCTCCAGGTACCGAGTCTTGGCGTCATGGAGTACTTCGCTGATGAAGTACACTGGGCGCTGGACCGTCCGGACCCTCCCGAAAGGGACCTAGCTTCCTTCTCATCTACCCGGACCCTCCCAGAGGGGTCCAGACCTTGTTCAGGAACCTCTGAGTTCCGGCTGGAGAAACTTGGAGTTTCTCCTGAAGTGATCCGGACCCTTCCGGAGGGGTCCGAACCTTCTTGTTCAGCAGTAGTGACTCCTTCATTTGAAGGAGATGGATCCTTTGGAATCTCGCCTTGAGGATCAGGGTCTGGGAGCTGGGACCCATACTCGACTTCAGGTAGCTCCGAATCCTCCCGAAGTGGTCTGGATTCCTGAACTGGAGATGGTTCTAGTCTTTCTGCAACCAGGACCATGCTGACATCTTCGTCAGTTGCCGAAATGTAAAGCAGGAGTGGCTCACCAGGGTTCGGGGCTACCAAGTTCGGTAGGGTGGTGAGGAGCTGCTTCAGCTCTTGGAATGCCTTTTCTGCTTCTTTAGACCATTGGAATGGTCCGGACTTCCTCAATAGATTGAAGAAGGGTAGCGCCCATTCTGCCAATCTTGAGATGAACCGGCTGAGGGCAGATAGACATCCAGTCAGCTTCTGGATGTCCTTGATGCTGGCTGGTGGCCGCATGTTTTCTATAGCTTTTATCATCGCCAGATTTGCTTCTATTCCTCGGTGGTTCACCAAGAAACCTAGAAGTTTTCCGGAGCTAACCCCAAAGACACACTTGTCTGAGTTCAGCTTCGTGAGAGTGACTTGCAACTTGTCAAAGACAGCTTGCAAGGTTTCGAGGAATGACTCCATGTTCTTGATCTTGACGACGATGTAATCAACATACACTTGCACTACGCCTCTGATGAGCTCTCTAGAAGTTTTGTGCATAGCTCGTACAAATGTTGAAGCAGCATTCTTGAGACCAAATAACATGGTAGTATAACAATATAATCCATCTACTGTGATGAAGGAGGTATGCTCGTCATCTTCCCTAAACATTCTGATTTGATGGTACCCAGAATATGCGTCTAGGAAACACAGTAATTCACACCCGGAGGTGGAATCCACAATCTGATCTATTCTAGGTAGTGCGAATGGATCTTTTGGACATGCCTTATTTAGTGTAGTGTAGTCGATACACATCTGAAGCTTCCCGACGGCCTTGGGTACAACGACTGGGTTTGCCAGCCATCTTGTGTGGAACACTTCTCGGATGAATCCATCTTCGATCAACTTCTTCACTTCTTGACGTATGAAGTTATGTGCTCTACTGATTGCTTCCGAGGCTTATGATGTACAGGCCGAGCGTCAGGATAGATCTTTAGATTATGCTCGATCACTTCCCTAGGGATCCCAGGCATTTGTGACGGTTGCCAGGCAAACACGTCGACGTTAGCCCGAAGGAAAGTGATGAGCGCGAGTTCCTATTTGTCATTCATACCGCCCGATATACGGGTGGTTTGAGCGGCGTCAGAACCGATTTGAACGACTTTGATGGGAATGTCGGTGTCGCTGCTTGGTTGCACACGAGGTGCAAAGGTTGAGGCTCGATGAAGAATGCTCGGGGGTTTCGAAGCTTGCTCCTTTCCGGATTCTTCCTCTTGCGCTGTAGCAAGCGCGTGGAGTTCTTCCAGAGCTGTCACTCCGGCAGTGCAATCTCCACGGATCTGGAGAACACTGGCCGGTGTTGGCATCTTCAACACCAAGTAGCCATAATGAGCAGCAGCCATGAACTTATATAAGGCTGGCCTGCCAAAAATGGCATTGAAGGGTAAGTTGATCTACGCCACGTCGAAGACCAACTTCTCAGTGCGGTAATTCTCTCGGGTCCCGAAGGTCACCGTAAGAGTAATTGCATCGAGTGGGGTTATGGCCCCCGGACCTACTCCGGAGAAAGGTCGAGAGGGGCGAAGGTCTGAAGGTCGGAGCTGAAGCTTGACGAAAGCTTCAAAGCTTATGAGCTTTAGCCCCGAACCTCCGTCTGCCATTACATGGTGGAGTTGGATGTTGTTGATAGTCGGAGATACCATCAATGGGAGTTGGCCAGCTCCGATCATATTCCAAGGACAGTCTGATGCATCGAAAGTGATGGCAGTGTCCATCCACTTCTGGTGCGGCTCTGCCCTGGCGGTGGGAGCTATTGAGGCCATGTCCCGCCGCATAGTATTGAGGACACGGCGGGAGGTGATGTCCCACGAACCACCAAAGATGGTGTTCATGGTTTTCCGACCTTCATTGTCGGAGATGTCGGAGTCGTCATCGATGGAGGTATAAACAACCTTCAAGACCTTTTTAGATTCTTGAAAGCCTAACTCCTCTTTAGCTGGAGCTTTGTTGACTTTGTGTTTTCCTTCCCTTTGACAGAAAGGAACTTCTTCTCGGCGCTTGTTGTAGTGCTCGACAAGGTTCTGGACCTCCTAGCAGTCTTCCAGGTTGTGGCTGTTCGACTTGTGTATACAACACCACATCTTGGAGCTGCCATCGTCTTCAGATGACGGCCGAGGTTGTTTCTCGGGGCGTGGCCCCCGACCACCTGGAGCTGCGGCAGCTACAACAGTTGGTGTGCCGGCCGATAACTTTTTTCTTGCCGTTGGACTTTTTCTTCTTTTTGCCACTCCCTAGGGTAGTGGCTTCACCCTTGGAGGATTTTTTGTTGTCCTCCGGAGGTGGTTGGGAGTGCATTTCACGGCCCTCCACAGCTTTGGCGCATTTGTCTGCCAAGCTGAAGAGTTCCGTGACGCTGGTTATCTCCTTGCTCGCCAGCTTCTCCAGCATCTTCTTGCCTCGTACGCCCTGTCTAAATGCCACAATAACAGAGGCGCTGGAGATAGTAGGAATAGTGTTTCGTACCTGGGAGAACCTCTGGATGAAGGATCGCAGGGACTCTCCCCCCTTCCGCTTGACAGCAAAAAGGTCCAGTTCGGTGCCTGGTCGGGTGTATGAACTCCTGAAATTGGCGGTGAACTGTTGGCACAGTTCCGCCCAACTGTTGATGGAGTTAGGCGGAAGGCTCATGAACCAGGACCAGGTGGTCCCAGTCAAAGCCACGGGGAAATAGTTGGCCATTACGACCTCGTTGCCTCCGGCCGCAAGGATTGCGGTGGAGTAGATTTGGAGAAACTCAGCGGGATTGACAGTCCCGTCAAATTTCTTTGGCAGGTGAGGCCGGAACTTTTGTGGCCATATGACCATGTGTAGGTGCATGGCCAGGGCAGAACAACCTCCTCCTACTCCCTCAGGAGCAGGACTGTCTCGAGCCTCTCGCCTTTTGCGAGCGCGCTCAATATGGACGTGGCCATCATGTTGATGGTAACGGCGATCAAGCTCCGCCCGGAGGTCGTGAGTTGAAAGCCTGGTTACCGTATGGGTGTGTCGCGCCCCGGAATGCAGCGACGTTGCTTGTTGAAACACAGCACGCCTCCTATGTTAGGAAGCGTGCGGACCAAGTCTGCCCGACACGGTCCGACGCTGCGATGGGGCCCGCCCCGAGGGGGGAGGACCTTGGTTGCTGATGCGATCGGCTGTTGCTATAACCAAATGTTCCACATCAACCCTCCACTGCTCCATTGCACCCTGGGATGCACCTGGAGGTGGTGGGCGTTGGAGAAGAGCACGCGCGGCATGGAGCGTGTGTTCAGGGTTGTTGTTAGCTGATGACATGACCGACACAGACGCCCCATCCCGCTGTCCAGCTTGATTTGCCGGTGTGGACGGTGGCGGCGGAGGCACGAGTCCTGCTGGAGCCACAACATCTGCTAGCTGCTACACATTGCAGGGATTGCCTCCAATAGGTTGCGCTACAGGGTTGTCATTGGACGATCCGGCAGCAGATTTCACCATCTTTGAATCTCGGGCGCGCCCCTACCTGGCGCGCCAACTGTCGGAGTGTTGTTCCAGCAATTCTCCCGATACTACTGTTGGTAGCTCACAGAGTTTGTAGTTAGGTATTGGGCGCGCAGAGATTCAGAACACGATGGCAAGTAGACACAAGGATTTACGTGGTTCGGGCCGCCTGAGCGTAATACCCTACTCCAGGGGGTGTGTAGTTGTTGCATTGAGTGTCTAGGCCCTTGTGAACGTGTGTCAGATCCTAGTATGAGAGTGACTAAGAGTCGAGAGTTCACATAGAGACTTTCCGTGTATCACTTGACCAGTCACTACAAGGATTCCGACCTGTTGCAACGATTGTACTGCAACGAATACTAAATCATTGCAGTAAGCTTGGCTTTTTGGCATGATTCACTAGTTCGTGGCACTAGGATCTATTGCCACGGAACAAAATCATTGCATTAGGATCTGTTTCCACGAATTATTGGTTCGTGGCGTTACAGGATCTATCGCCACAGACCACAATCGTTGCATTAGGATCTGTTGCCACGAATTACTGGTTCATGGCGTTACAACTTTATTGCCACGGAACACAATCGTTGCATTAGGATCTGTTGCCACGAATTACAGGTTCATGGCGTTTCAGCTTTATTGCCACGGAACACAGTCGTTGCATTAGGATCTGTTGCCACGAATCAGCAAACAGTTGCATTTGGACCGTAATGCAACGAAACAGAATCGTTGCATTAGGATGTGTTGCCACGATATTCTGGTTCGTGGTGTTAGTATCAATGGCCATGGACCCCAATCGTAGCAATTAGGATGTGTGGCCTCGATTAAATTTTTCGTGGCGTCAGGATGCTAATGCAACAAAACACAATCGCTGCATTAGGATCTGTTGCCACGAATCACTATTTCGTGGCGTCAAGATGCTAATGCAATGGACCACAATCGTTGCATTAGGATTTGTTGCCACGAATTACTTGTTCGTGGCGTTACAGGATCTATCGCCACGGACCACAATCGTTGCATTAGGATCTGTTGCCACGAATTACTGGTTTGTGGCGTTACAGCTTTATTGCCACGGAACACAATCGTTGCATTAGGATCTGTTGCCACGAATTACTGGTTCATGGCGTTACAGCTTTATTGCCACGGAACACAGTCGTTGCATTAGGATCTGTTGCCACGAATCAGCAAACAGTTGCATTTGGACTGTAATGCAACGAAACAGAATCATTGCATTAGGATGTGTTGCCACGATACTCTGGTTTGTGGCGTTAGTATCATTGGCCACAGACCCCAATCGTAGCAATTAGGATGTGTGGCCACGATTCAATTTTTCGTGGCGTCAGTATGCTAATGCAATGAAACACAATCATTGCATTAGGATTTGTTGCCACAAATCACTAGTTCGTGGCATCAGGATGCTAATGCAATGGACCACAATCGTTGCATTAGGATTTGTTGCCACGAATTACTTGTTCTTGGTGTTACAGGATCTATCGCCACAGACCACAATCGTTGCATTAGGATCTGTTGCCACGAATTACTGTTTCGTGGCATTACAACTTTATTGCCACGGAACACAATCGTTGCATTAGGATCTGTTGCCACGAATTACTGGTTCGTGGCATTACAGCTTTATTGCCACGGAACACAGTCGTTGCATTAGAATCTGTTGCCACGAATCAGCAAATAGTTGCATTTGGACCGTAATGCAACGAAACAGAATCGTTGCATTAGGATGTGTTGCCACGATACTCTGGTTCATTGCGTTAGTATCAATGGCCACGGACCCCAATCGTAGCAATTAGGATGTGTGGCCACGATCCACTTTTTCGTGGCGTCAGGATGCTAATGCAACGAAACACAATCGTTGCATTAGGATGTCTTGCCACGATTCACTGGTTCGTGGCGTCAGGATGCTAATGCAACAGACCACAATTGTTGCATTAGGATCTGTTGCCACGAATTACTGGTTCGTGGTGTTACAGGATCTATCGCCACAGAACACAATCGTTGCATTAGGATGTGTTGCCACAATACTCTGGTTCGTGGCATTAGTATCAATGGCCACAGACCCCAATCGTAGCAATTAGGATGTGTGGCCATGATTCACGTTTTCGTGGCATCAGGATACTAATGCAACGAAACACAATCGTTGCATTAGGATGTCTTGCCACGATTCACTTGTTCGTGGCGTTAGGATCTATCGTGATGGGACTACAATCGTTGCATTAGGATGGAGCTACATGAAGTTGCATCCGAGGACACAGCTTGTATACTCCCATTCAGTGCTTCCATGCGTACTCCTACTTAAGTGTCATGATGTTATTGTCCTTTTCATTTACCTAACATAATGTCTGATTTAACTTCAACCAATTAGATGATGACACATAAGCGCAGAGTACGCATGGAAGCACAAACAGGAGCACCAAAGTTGCATCCCCAGATGGTTGCCACGTACGTTCACGCTCCAAATCTTACAGCCAAGGGTGCACTGCACGGTTCTCGCGACTGTACCACCCTGCCCTGATGATTGCTATGTACGCGAGCTCACCGAATCTTGCAGGGCGCATGGGCACACACGAACTCCATGTACGAACTTTGCCTAGCGATTCGAATAACTCGGTGCTCGGCGTGCACGATCGATCATCATGCGCACGAATAATATTATGAAATTATCAACTTTGATGATTCAATAATCTCAATCAAGTTTCATCCAACCTACCAACAAAAAATTGGATTGTCCAGTCCATCCAACAAAACTTTAATTTGGATGATCCAAGAGATAAAGAAATGGATGATCTATCTCCAATCGAACATCGACGTCAAACCAAATGCAATTGATGACTGAGCACTTTGTCACATGTCACTAGAGTGTACGCACAAATGACAAATACACGGCCTCAACACCGGGTTTAGGGTGCATCGTGGACTAACCACATGACCCGACCAAACACTCACGTAATTACCATACACCTGCAAGAGCAACCATCTGGCCACATCCACCAACGCATCTCGAACCTGCGAAAGGATGACAAGCAGCGGCAGGTGAACATGTTGCAGCGGCAGCACAATGGAAAATGGTGGCAGCGGACAATGACGTATATGGATGTTGGCGTAGTCGACCTCGCACATCTTCCGCGAGTCATTCACCTTCCGTGGCGAGCTGAACAACACTGGCAGGAACTCCTCTGGCGATGTGATGTTGACAAAGCAGTAGCCCTTGTTGGCCTCGAACCTTGGCAAATGCAACAAACAAGGTTAAGTATCAATCAGTAAAAGACCGGAGCTTGATTAGTATAATCATATATTTCAAAGCTTAGGCGTGGTACTTGAAGTCAAATGGAACATGAATAAAGTCGTAAAACCGACTTGACGCGGCCAACTGCAATTTTTGCGTTCTCCTCGACACAGTGCTGATCAATGATGTTCATTACTTTTTGCCTCCTGATGACTCAGTGCTTGACTAACGACGCTGATGATCCACAACATACTCAACGATGTAAAACATCAGGTATTAACACATCAACAAATATGAGGGGGAGAATACCAACGCGCAGATTTAAAAGTATGTTGCGGATCATCAGCGTCCTCAGTCCAGAAGCAGGGTAGAAGCGGCGCCGTGGGCGCCGTGAACTCAAGAACGGATGACGAGAAGGCTCATCGCCAACGGATCGAGGGGACGGAAGCTACACGACCGCTATGGGCGATGAGCCTTCCCCTCGATCCGTCCTTGAGTCAGGGGTGGGCCGGCGGCGGAGCCAGGGGCATGGCGGCGGGAGCGCAGCAGGCAACGTTGTGCGGTAGGGCCGCAGAAAATTTATTTCCGCCCGCCTAGGCCCAGAGCCAGGCCTGCCTTTAAGACCATATGCAGTGGTTCACGGTAAAGCGGTGATGGGACATGGAGCGGTTCCAATTGAATTCAAAGATGCGCATGCGGGATGCATAACCTCTGCAGTACTACAGGTGCAGTAACAGTCACTGACATGTGGGCCCCACGGCTAGCCGAACCCTCATGTCAGTGACTGTTACTGCACCTGCAGTACCGCAGGTGATTTCAATGCATGCGCTGCGCGCGTCTAAGGCGCCTCGGTGACTGGCGCTCATGTAAGCTCGGTGCGCCCGGTCGCATCAGCTGCCAGTACAAGTGGCTACGGCTTGAACGAAGGACGAAACCTTATGCGGCAAACAGCAATGTATAATACTTCCTCCGCCCCAACTCAACTCTATTACTGTTTTGGTCAAACTAATTACCTTTGACAATTGATTTATATGGAATCTATTAACTTCAATAACATGTAATACTAGATTGTATATTATGGAAATATTTTCATGGTGAATCTAAAAGTACAATTCTTATATTGTTAAAACAGATCAAAATTGCGTAAATCTGAAAGATAGATTTGACGAAATCTAAGACTTCCCTTTGAAAAAGTTTTATACTTTACATTAGTTTTACATATGTAATATTCACATAGGATATATCACTAAGTAGTTTTGCAAAAAAAAAAAACTTGCAGGAGAAATATGTATATCCCATATATATGCTACTACTACGTAAATTAGGGATGGGCAAATAAACCGAGACCGAAAAACCGAAACCGATAAAACCGACACCGGAACTGAAAAGACCGAAATATTGGGTATCGGGTACTTTTCGGGTAGCAAATATAAATAACTGAAAAATAAATGTCGGGTTCGGATGGATGAATTCATTGTGGAGCTACATGTCACATACTTAATTATACTAAAAATCATCATCTTCGCTGTCGTCCCCCCACAATGGAGCTACATGACCATCATTGGTATATGTATCGTCGTCATCCTCTTCATTTTCTGATGCAACTCCATCTACCTCAAACCGATCACCTGACGTTGTCATTATAAGAGTGGAAGCATCGCCACTGGCTCCCTCAATGTCATTCCTAGCCCATGCGGTCGTATCCTCATTATTGATATCATCAGTAAGCAGATCATCATGAAATGTCTTAGCCTCCATCGTCTCAGTCACATTATTTTCACTGTCTCCAGGGGGCATGGCAAAAAGGTTTCGTGGCTTCGTTTTAACAACTGTAGCCCATTTAGGATGCTTCACACTTGGAACATAAAAAACTTGTTCTGCATGGGTGGCTAGAATGTAAGGCTCATACTGGAATCGAAACAGAGTAGTGTCAACATCTATCATTCCGTATTGATCCTTTTTGTAGCCTCTGCTTTGGTTCTGACTGCTTCCGAAAGGCCGATCAAACCATCCACACTGAAATAACAGAACCTCTTGATTTTTTTTTTCAAAATCAACAGCAATGATTTTCTTGATTACTCCAAACCAATCATGATCAGTGCCCCGAACAACAATACCACTATTTTGGGTCCGTAAATATTTTTCCACATCTGCAGCTCGAAAGAAGAAGCCATTGATGAATAACCGACTAAACAAACGTGCCCGACGATCAGGTCCTCTAGATAATGCATACAGATAATAGGTTGCTTTGCCTTCTCTGTGTAATGTCGTAATCTGTACACATTAGTGTAACAGGGGTTATCGACGACAAACCAATTTTAGAACACATATTTGTTCAATATTTCATCAAAGTGCAAACTTGCATGTACTTACTCGTTTCTGAAACTAATCAACAAACTCATCTCTATGGCGTTTATCAACATCACGGGAATGAATCTTTTTCAGTTCTTCAATATGCTCACTGAAAAGGGTACAAAATTAAATTAGCCATCTACAATAAGCAATATATATAGTATACAACATCTGAGTTATACATTATTACTTGATCCATGAAGCGGCCTCTTCAACGTTAGTAATAAGATAATGCCTGATGTTATGTAGTTCCACCATAGTAAGTTGGTCCCATTTATACCCTTTTTTAGAATTATAAACTTCTGTAAATATGTTAGAATTATCAACAGAAGGTTCATTTGTAGCTGCAGCTTCATGACGTTCTGGCCTATTACGCTTGGTGCTGATGTTATCCAAAAACTGACTACAAAAAGTCATACACTCTTCGACAATATATCCCTCAGCTATAGAACCCTCTGGGTGAGCTTTGTTACGTACATACCTCTTCAATGTACCAAGGTACCTCTCAATTGGATACATCCATCTGTAAGAAACAGGTCCACCCAACCGTGCTTCTTCGGCAAGATGGGTCGGAAGATGTACCATGATATCAAAGAAAGCGGGAG
Source organism: Tuctoria greenei (assembly GCA_036927565.1). NCBI lineage: Eukaryota > Viridiplantae > Streptophyta > Magnoliopsida > Poales > Poaceae > Tuctoria > Tuctoria greenei. The sequence continues at coordinate 22,251,069 of JAYESD010000011.1, read as the reverse complement.
GAAACCACATCTCAAGCTGACAAATTGTTTCAGGAATTTGTTTGCTCATCTTGTCCAAATCTGGTTCCGCCAATTCTTTAGAACAAATTCCAGAAAAGAATGTGCTAAACTCAATTAAAGGTGCAACAACCTTTTCAGGCAATATGTTACGTATTGCAATAGGAAGGAGCTTCTGAAAGTATGAAATGTGGATGATTCAAATGACGACAATAATAATGGCAAAGTGCTAAAAAGTACATTAAAACATTTGAAAAGCAATATATTACATATATGTGAAATAAACCCATCATAATTATAAGTAATATCATAATATCAGTCTGAATTCACTACCATCATCAATAATTCCAGATTTCACCATTGCCAAAAACCATATTCAATACCAGAAATTTATCCATAACCATAATACTGACCATAACCATCCCAAATACCATCCCAATACTGAGTTCCCTCTAATCATGGAAGTTGTCCAGGTGCTCATAACCAGGAGCACGGCTATCATGAAAGTTTTAATACTCTGCATAGTTTTTACCACTTTACCCACGTGTTCGTGATTTCATCACCTTTCGGTGACTAAGAATCTCCCTTATGCCCATGACCCGTCGGTCATATTACACACTTTCGTTGGTGTGTGGCCAAGAGATCACAAAATAGCCTTTATAAAGGGATTACTAGCCTATTTAGACCCCACTGAGGCTTCACCGGGGGCGATGTCTCCCGCAGAGCACATCTTCAACCAAGGGCCCCCTCTTGAGCCATTCGAATCCCAGGGTAGTCCCACCAATCATCAACAAACCCAATCCGACTACCCCTTCCCTGAGCATCCACAATGGTCCAAACAGCACTAGCAAAGCCCTAATTAATCAGCTATGTCGCACCCATACTTGGCCTCGTGGTGGCACTGTAGTCCTGGCTTATTCTTGCATGAACCGGTCCTTAGATCTAAAGCAAGCAAAACCACCATAACATCCAACCCATCCACAAACCAGGCTTGCTTAGATCACCCATTACCATATCATGTTATCCAGTTCATGTTAATCATAATCTCATCCATGCATAATTAAATTGAGTGGTATAGTTCGTTTCCCATCCCAGTTGATTAAGCGAAGCAAAAGGTAAAAACCCTTCCCGACTCTCTACCATAAATTCCAGGTGACAAGGGTGGTTTAACAAATCTAGTAAACTTCCTACCATAGGATTCCAAATCGGACAAGTCCGCTGGAACACCGGACTAGTCTGGAAAAGTCCAAGGACTTAGCAATTTTTCAAGGATTCTTGGAATATCGGACTAGTCCGCACAAAATCGGACTAGTCCGAAAGTTTCCAGATCCAAAATCGGACTAGTCCGCAGCAAAAACGGACCAGTCCGTTTTTAGTCAGAGAGAAATCGGACTAGTCCTCAGCAAAATCGGTCTAGTCCGCACTTTCCTGCATTTTAAGTGCAGTTTTGTTCCAAATCAATTTTAAATGCTCCGAATCAATTTTAAACTTGTTCCTCTTTATGTGGATCAATGTTAAACATGTATATGAATGTATGCAAGGCATGATGCATGAAAATGAGGGTGTTACAAGGGTTGTCCTGAGCTTCTCGCCTTTCGCAAGCACGCTCAATGTGACTCAGCCGTCCTGTTGCCAGTAATGGCGATCCAGTTCTGACTGCAGGTCATGGGTCGGTATCCTGGTTATGGTATGAGTGCGTCGTGCCCCTGGGGGCAGCGAGGTCACCTGCTGGGAGGCGGCATGCCTCCTTTGTGGAGAGGCTTGTGGACCACGCTGGTCGGACAGGGTCCGTCGTTGTGAAGGTGCTCGCCCCGAAGGAGGAGGACCTTGATGCTGATGCCTGCAGCCGCAACTGCAACCAAATGGTCAACATGAGACCTTGTGATCTTGAAACAAACGCGCTTCCCCGTACCTGGCGGCGCCAAATGTCGAAGTGTGGAACACGACTCTTCCCCCGGACCCATTGAGAAACAGCCTGCGTAGGTTCTTTTGTGGTTAGGGGACACAAGATAAATATCAAGATGGTGACCTCAGGGATTTACGTGGTTCAGGCCGCCTGAGCGTAACACCCTACTCCACGGGGTTTGTGCAATTGTATTCAGCGAGTCAGTTTAATAAGGTCAGGTCGCAATCGCCTTGATTTGCCTCCTCAGTGTTCGTGTGGTACAGTCCTTTTATAGTTCTAAGGACTGACCATTACAAAGTTGGCCTGGCCCGACATGTGGTCCTGGCGTGCTTAATGACCTAATACACTATCTAAAGAGTATTAAGTGCAGTTAATAGCATGGTAACATGCCTTCATGGCAGCGTTATCACTATTAACAGTACACTAATCGTGTGTCACTAATATGGCATTAATGACACGTTATCAGACCTTGTAACTGCCACCTTAACCATCCTTGAATGTCTGTAATGGTCATGATCGACTTGTATTTCCGTTAGTGACGAAGGTCCAGACGCTCCGCACGTGTCAGACCCGGAGCTTTCCCTTGCGGGAGAGTAGGTCCGGGGTTGCTGTACACATGTCAGTATCACAGCTCCTCTCTAATGGGGGCTACGTCCGGGGCTGTCGTACATGTGTAGTCGCTGGAGCTTCCCTTGGTTCGGAGTTTTGTTCTGGGCTTATTTTACACGTGTTAACCCGAGAGCCAGCCATGTGAGGGGAGTTGGTCCGGCGCAACAAGACACGTGGGACCAGCAAGGGCCTTCAACTCTGATGGGTGTAACTCCCTTGCACTTGTTGCGGTATCGTGGGGTACCCAGTACGTAGGGTACCGACAGGAGGAGATCACTAAGATTGATGGATTAGAAAGTGCAAAAGAAATCTGGGACACACTGAAAATAGCTCATGAGGGAAATAGGTCAGTCCGAGAAGCCAAGATTGAGATGCTTGAGGGAGAGTTGGGGAGATTTTCCATCGAAGAAGGCGAATCACCTCAACACATGTACAACTGGATGAAGGCGCTTATCAATAAGATCCGCGTCTATGGAAGCAAGAAGTGGACTGACCATGAGGTGGTCAAAAGAATGATTAGAGCCTTTATGCCAAGAAACATCACCTTATGCTCAATGACCCGAGAAAGTCCTGGGTTTCACAAAATGACCCCGGATGAACTATTAGGAAAAATCATAAACCATGAGATGATGGAGAAGGAATCCCAATACGTCAAGGACCTAGCTGAGCTCACCTCCTCCAAAAAGAACGATGTTGCTCTCAAAGGAACTTGCAAACCTAAAGGAAAGGAAGCCCATGAAGCTCAAGATGAGGGAGATAGAAGTGATGTGAGCAAAGACTTGGATGATGAAGAGATGGTACTCTTTATCAAGAAATTCAAGTGCATGACGAAAAGATGAAACGACACCAACTCAAATGAAGGGAAGATCAAAGAAAAGGAAAATCCAAGGCTCAACGTACCTGCTATAACTATGGCGAGTACAGTCATTTCATGGTTGACTGCACTTATGAAGAGAATAAGAGGAAGAAGGAAATGAAGCCTCGAGAAAAGAAGATCTTTCGAAAAAGGAGGCAAGCTCATCAAGCGCATATTGACAAGGAGTGGGACTCAAACAACGAGTCTGTGACACCCGGTTTCGAAAATGAACCAAGTGAATGCATATGTGTGCCCAGGATGTTCAACACACATACACGAGTGATCACAAAAGAGTATACAGAAAATTACCACAGAACAAGATTAATTATCAAATTTTATTACACAAACCATATTATCCTCGAATACAGGCACTAATGAATATTAATGACAAGTTCAACTAATGCAGTGGAAATAAACTAAATAAGCAAACTAAACAGCTAGGCAGCATAAGCAATAGGGTATAGCCAAGCTCCAATCAACACCACAGGTAAAGCTGACGGTAGACACGGCCTAGAACTCCGCATTATCGCCATTAAACTCACAATCCTTACCTGCAACTGTTGGGGGGATTGCAAGAGTGAGTACATGTCGTACTCAGCAAATGTGGAAAGTATGAAGACGAATACAATAATGGCTAAGTGCTGAAAAGTACAGTAAAACCATTTGGAAAAACAATGTATTACATGTATGTGAAGTAATCCCATCAGAAACCATAATTAATAACATAGCACCAATCCATATTCCATATCCATCACCATCATACCATTAACCATATCCAATGCCATAGTTAATCCATAACCATCCATAACCATAATACCAACCATAACCATCACAAATACCATCCCAATATCGAGTACCCTCTAATCATGGAAGTTGTCCAGGTGCTCATAACAGGGAGCACGGATATCATGATTGTTTTATTAGACTCTGCAGAGTTTGTACCACTTTACCCATGTGTTCATGATTTCATCACCTTTTGGTGACTAAGAACCTCCCTTATGCCCGTGACCCGTCGGTCACATTACACACTTCCATCGGTGTGTGGCCAAGAGATCACAAAATAGCCTTTACAAAGGGGTTACTAGCCTATTTAGACCCCACTGAGGTTTCACCGGTGGCGATGCCTCCAACTGAGCACATCTTCAACCAAGGGCCCCCTCTTGAGCCATTCGGATCCCAGGGTAGTCCCACCAATCATCAACAAACCCAATCCGACTACCCCTTCCCCGAGCATCCTTAATGGTCCAAATAGCACTGGCAAAGCCCTAATTAATCAGGTACGCTGCACCCATACTTGGCCTCGTGGTGGCACTGTAGTCCTGGCTTATTCTCGCATGAACCGGTCCTTAGATCTAAAGCAAGCAAACCACCATGACATCCAACCCATCCACATACCGGTCTTGCTTAGATCACCCATTACCATATCATATTGACTAGTTCATGTTAATCATAATCTCAAAAATACATCATTAATGTGTAGTATTGTTTTCCCATCCCAATTAATTAAGCGAAGCAAAAAGGTAAAAAGTCCTTCCCGACTCTCTATCATAATTCCAGGTGACAAGGGTGGTCAACCAAAGCTAGTAAACTTCCTATCATAGGGTTTCCATCAAATTGACATAAGCATGCAATTTTGCAAACAAAACATTTACTTTAAAAACATGATCAATATGCTTCAAGGACACTTGCCTTGCTCTTAGGATTGCTTCGGGTCAAAGCCTTCAAACTCTTGGTGCTGTAGATCCTCTGGGGCACCCTCTAGAGCAAATCCGTCTAATCCGCACAATAGCATACAAGACAAGAAACACAATCGAAGAGTGCACACATATTACTCAATATGACATGACATGCATGATTGATGCAAATGCAAGGTAGAACCTGTTAATAGATTGCTTTTAATGATCACTAACTAGTTCTAATAGTTTTTAACAAGTTTATACAGGTTTGGAGTTGATTCAAATCAATTTTAGAATTAATTTGATGCAATTTAACTAGGAAAATCGGACTAGTCTGTAGAAGGTCGGACTAGTTTGCACTTCGCAGAACTAGCGAACTAGGGTTTTCTAGATCGACGTAAATATGGAGATTAGGTGTCAGATTAACGTAAGGAAAAGAGAATAGAAGGTATACCAGGTGTTTAGAACTCCAATGAATCAAGAAACTTGGAGGTAACACTTGGATCTTGATGATCTAGGGTTGATGATGAACTTGGAGATGAATTGGTGATGAAGGACGAAACTTGATGGAGATCTTGATCCTCTTTTGTTTCCTCCTCTTCTTCATCTTGCTTGAGATCTTCTCCTCCCTCCTTGATGGTGGCTCTCCACAAACTAGGGTTTGGGTGGGGTGGAAAAGTGGCAAATAGAGGTCAAGCCAAGGTGTGGGGTTGTTTATATAGAGGTGGAGGCTAGGGTTAGATGGATTTCAAGTTTGGGATGAGTAGATGCCAGTTTAGGGTCCCACATGGCCTCTAAAAGAATTAGGCACGACATCCCTAGGCCCACTTAATTTGAAACCCAAGAAACAAGTCGTAAAGCAAAAGATCAACTTGGAGTCACGAAATATCGGACAAGTCCGAAAAGGAACGGACTAGTTCGAAGTTGTCCAGAGAGAAAATCGGACAAGTTTGGCCTAAAATCCGACAAGTCCGACTTTAGTCAGAGAGGAAATCGGACAAGTCCGCTGGGACACCAGACTAGTCAAAAAAAGTCCAGGGACTTAGCAAATTTTCAAGGATTCATGGAATCTCGGACTAGTCTGCACAAAATCGGACAAGTCTGAAGGTTTCCAGAGGCAAAATCGGACTAGCCCGCAACAAAAATGGACAAGTCCGTTTTTAGTCAGAGAGAAATCGGACTAGTCCTTAGTAAAATCAGACTAGTCCGCACTTTCCTGCATTTTAAGTGCGGTTTTGCTCCAAATCAATTTTTAAACTCATTCCTCTTGTTGTGGGTTAATGTAACACATGTATATGAGTGTATGCAAGGCATGATGCATGAAAATGAGGGTGCTACAGAGTCCTCCTCTAATGAAGAAGAGGAAATGGCCACCATTTCCATCAAGAAGCGTACCAAGAGGTCTACGCTCTTCCCGAACATGAGAGGACGGGCTAAATAAGGCAAGAAAAAGGTTCGACTTACCCCCCCCCCTGCTAAATTCATCTATTGATTATTTTGACAGCTCTAGTGAAAATGAAGAGATGTTTAGGGGATTAAGTAAAACTTCATTGAAGAAAATGAAAATTTTGTCGGATGAAATCTTTGAGAAGGACGATCTTGTCAACCGACAAGAAGATATGCTCACCCGTGAATGGAAGAGGTATCAAGAGGTTGAGAAACTCTTTGAGCTTGAAAGAGAGAAGAGCAAGTCACTTGAGCATGAGCTAGCCTTGAGTAAGGAAACTTACTCAAAGCTAGAAGACTCACACGTTGCAATCAAGGATGACTTGCTAACTTGTCAAATGTTAACAAGATTCTTGAAGTGCAAGTTGAGTCGCTCAAGCAAAGTGACTCCTCCTCCTCCAAATGCTTACCTTCCAAAGGTGCAAGTCCGACAACTATTGCAACTTGCACATGTTCCACTAAGAAAAATGTTATCAAACCTGATTCTTCAATTTCTCACGCTTCCCAAAGTGGCATCTTTGACAAGGAGAAGATCAAATATGCACATAGTGCATATATGGTCACTAGACCTCCTAACATCAAAGATTGTCTTGGGTTTAACAAGAACAAACACATGACAACCAATGTTCATGCTAAGAAGAAAATTACTTTTGTTAAGGAAAAATTGCATGAATCTAACTTGCAAATACTATTTTGTACTTTTGATGCTTACTATGTACTTATGAAAGAAAAATTTGGAAATGTATTTTCTAAATATGCAGGGCCACGCCACAAGAACTCAGAAACTTGTGTGTGGGTGCCCAAGACACTTGTGACTAACCTGAGAGGACCCAAGCAAGCTTGGGTATCTAAAACCAAGGAATGATTATGTTTTGCAGGCCTACTCCTCCGGTGGATCAAAATGGGTGCTAGACAGCGGATCCACCAATCACATGACCAGCAAGAGGAATATGTTTGTGGAGTATGAGCACAACGCAGAACCAAGTGAAGGGATATACTTTGGAGACAACAGCCAAAGAAAGATCCTTGGTAGCAGTAAAATTGAAATCTCTTCTCAACATACTCTCTCGAATGTTTTACATGTAGATTCTTTGGATTATAAACTTTTGTCCATATCTCAGCTATGCGACAAAGGTTATAACTGTTTATTCACTAATGAGGGTGTGACCGTTTTTAGAAGAAGCAATGACTCAATTGCATCAAAGGAATGTTGAAGGGAAAGCTTTATCTTGTTGACTTCAACAAAGATAAAGCTGAACTCAACACTTGCTTGGTTGCTAAAACTAACATGGGATGGTTGTGGCATAGACGGCTAGCTCATGTTGGGATGAGAAATCTGCAGAAACTTCTAAAAGGTGGTCACATCCGATGTTTAAAGGATGTCGATTTTGAGAAAGATGGGTAGTGCAGCGCTTGCCAGGCGGGAAAATAAGTTGGAGCACCACACCCCGCCAAGAATGTGATGACTACCACAAGACCGCTGGAACTTCTTCACATGGACCTTTTCGGTCCAATTGCTTATATAAGCATCGGCGGTGAACATCAGAAGTCGTCAACAACTCGTCAAACCAGTCAGCTACCAGAATAGCGGTATGGCTCCAGTTTACTAGATGCAGGCGCGGTTCCGTAACCGACTCACTAACCTTAGACCATACTTGTCGTGTAAATGCACACTTACAGAACAAGTGCAAGGCAGTCTCCAGATTACGGTAACAAAGAGGAAAAAAATAATTATTTGGCCATCTTCTTCTCTGTAAATGATCCGCTGTCCACACCCGGTTCTGCAAGAGGAGCAAAAGAAAAACCTTTCATTTAGGAGGTGCCCATACTTTCCAAATTTTTACCCTGAATGAGGAAAGAACAGTGCCTTCAAATTGCAGCTTGTGTGCCGACCTAGCAGTGTATTCTCCCGTGGATGTGTGCACCCAAATGATCTCATCACTGCCCTCCTGGTTTGGTACAATCTGCATCTCCTAGATTAAGCTCCATAGTCTGATCAAATCCACAAGCGTGTCAGGCGTAAGCCCTACCATCAAATCCTTTATCCAGTTACCATTCTAAAGTGCATCAGCGACTGTTCTTCTTTTCTTTTTGGTGAGAGAGTATAGGGAGGGGAAGAGACCTGCTGGTGTCTGACCGGGGAGCCAGCTCGATAGCCAAAAACGAGCTAGCCTTCCGTTCTGCAATGTGACCTTGGTGGCTGCAGCAAAAAGGGCATGATCCGAAGCATCCACCGGGAGTTCCATATCCTGCCTGATGCAGTGCGGTTGATTCCAGGACAACCACAACCATTGGATGCATAATGCCCTGCTAAAACGTTCTAAGTCAACAATCCCTAGTGCACCTCGGTCGCAGGGTCGACAAACCCGCTGCCAATTAACTTTACACTTGTCACCGTGCAATTGATTTGAGCCTGTCTAGAGAAAATGACGCCTAACTTTGTCCATCATCCTGAAAAAATTCTTTGGCGGCTTCAAGCCTGATAGAAGGTACATTGACAGAGAACTTAAGACTGAGTGTACTAGCTCATGCCGGCCGGCAAAAGTCAGCAAACTTTGCTGCCAGCCTGCTTGTTTATTATGTGCCCGATCCTGAATTTCCTGCAGCTGAGTTAGCCTGAGACGCCCTAGGGTGAGCGGTAAGCCCAAATATTTGACTGGCCAAGAAGTTCTGGTTCCGTGGAAAACATATAACACTTCCTCAAGGTCCACATTCTCACATCTGATCGGCGCAACTGCACACTTGTTGATATTGATCTTCAACCCTGTGGACTGACCAAACTGGTGCAGGAGATCAATGGTTGCGGCAACATCTGAATACACAGGATTAAGAAAAAAAGCAACATCATCTGCGTACATTGAAACTCTAAGATTTGCTTGTCCCCCTGTGAGTGGGGTGATGATCCTTGCATCTGTTGCCAAAGTGAAGAGATGGTCTAGTGGTTCAATGGCCAGAATAAACAAGTAAGGTGACAGAGATCACCTTGCCTCAGTCCGCGCACATGTTGAATTTTTGGCCCAGGAACTCCATTTAGCCTGACAGAGGAGGAGGATGTAGAGAGAATGAGGGCGATCCAGTTGCACCAGTGCCTCGGAAAACCATGTTGAGAAATGAGTTCAATCAAATACTCCCAGGATACCGAGTCAAAGGCCTTCGAAATATCAAGCTTCAAGAACAGGGCAATTTTTTGTGTGGTGGAAGGAACGGGCCTTGTTCCGGACATGGAGGAAATTTTCTTGAATGCACCTCTTTTTGATGAACGCTGTCTGGGATCCTGAAATTAACTCATTAATTCTTTTAGACAAGCGTAGAGCTAACACCTTTGAGATTATCTTGGCAAAAGAGTGTACTAAGCTAATAGGTCTGAAATCTCCAGGACAGTCTGCTGCAAGTTGCTTTGGCAAGAGGGTTATTGTTGCATTGTTAAGCTTTGGGAGTGGCGCAGTATTAAGATTGTAGAAACTTTGGAAGACTGCAAGGATATCATCCTTGATAACCGGTCAACAGTGTTTGTAGAAAGCTCCACTGAACCCGTCCGTGCCGGGTGCCTTTTCTGCCGGTAGTAATTTAGAACTATTTAGAGGTATATTTGAGAGATGTTATAGAAGTAATCGAAGACTATGATAGGATGTGTTCAACAAAGTTACCTTTGTTTCTGCTTATAAGCAGCTTATCAATGAAAAAAAGCAATAACTCCATCCAATCACATTAATTAAATTGTGACTAATTTCTATCCTGTTGAGCCCGAAATGAATTGGTCCCTTGCATTTTCGGCTCGCAGTCCAACTGTCATGACTCTATAACGGGGCAGACAATTTCCCCCGGTACGGCGGTACACCAAGTCCCTTGGATACCCACCGCCTCTCCCGTCCCTTCGGTCGCGCGTGGTGCTCGACCTCGGCGGTGCCCGGTGCTCGCCCTCGCCGGCAACCGGTGCTCGCCCTCGACCGCCGCTCGGCCCAGTCCACTACTACAATAAGCCTTATCGCAGGCGGCTCCAAACCTATTATCACACGCGGTTTTTAAAACCGCCTGAAACGAAGAGCCTGTGATAATCCGTAATTTCACAGGCGGAGAAGTGATACCGCCTGTAAAGAAACATTATCACAGGTGGTTTTTACTTATGCTAGCCGCCTGTGAAGATAAGTTATCACAGGCGGGTGGTGCAACATATATATCTGTCTGTGATAATTGTCTTATCACAAGCAGGTCTTGCAGCATAACTAACGGCCTGTGATAATAGTGTTATCAGAGGCGGATGTTGACCTACATCAAGCCGCATGTGAAGACCTTTTACCGCAGCCGGTTTCTACCATAACAGTAACCGCCTGTGATAATTAGGTTATCACAGATGGTTCTTTACCTGTATCTAGCCACTTGTGATAATTGTTTTTCACAGGCATGCCTAGCCGTTGGTTAATAACCGCCTGTGATAAGGTATAACCTATGCAGTACTACTGCTGTTATTTCTAATTTCCAGGTCAATTCAATATAATCACAGAACAAAAATCAACAATATCATCACAGAACAAAAGTCAACAATATTATCATTACAAAAGTCAATTTTACTAAAACAATATACATATTTACAAGTTACACATACATTTCATCTCATAGTTTACAAGTTTTCACTAAAAACTGTTTCTATTGGCATAGTCGCAAAGTTCTGGCACATTAGCTGCTGCACCATTCTCATCAAAGAACTTCCCTTTTTTGTGCAAAATTTCGCGACGAAAGAATTGTCAGAGTTCAGAAGCAATCCCGTCGGCTCCTCCATCAGGAATCCTTCTACAAACCGGCCATTCTTCATTCAGATTCTTCGTGTGCTGCAATATAACACATAACAAGATTTAGAATGTGTTGGTTTGAACAATCTCAAAGTATAGATCAAAGTGCGAGTATACAGGAATTTAGTTGGTATTTTTGGAGCAGTTGTACTATGAGCAATTGAATTTTGAAGTTGGAATGAAAATATGAAAATAATGTTTCTAGTAATATTGAACAGCAGATAATATAAGTATTAAACTATGCTAGTTACAATGAAAATGAAACTCAAAAGTAAGAAAATAAGGTATCGACATTAAGGATAACTTACATCCTCATGATTCACTCTATATACGCCAGCGGTCTGAAGATGCTCGCATACATAATACCCACATAAGACACTCCCAGTAGGCTACTTTGGACAAGCATAATACATTTTAATGTCCAATGCATTCGTATTGGAAGGTCTCTCACCGCCAAGCTGTTTCGCGTAAAACTGCCAAGCGCTGTAATACAAGAAATGTCATATAAAACTTGTCAACACATTCTAAATGTGTGTAAATTAAAATTTTTGAATAAACGTATAGTTTCAAAATGGAAAGGAAATCTTTGTAACGATCTGGTGGGACATCGGCCAAGTCCAAGACTGTTGCCTTTCCCTGCGTTGGCTTGATGAAGATCATTATGTAGTGATCACTGCAAACGCACAAACACACGTGTTAACAATTACCAATAACTTCTATTTCAATGTCATGTGTCGAACTTACTCTAAGTTGTACGGAGCCTTTACGAGGTCCTTGCCGTCTCTGACAAAGTTAAACATCGCATGTCCTATGTAAGCTACAACTTCTGTCCTTTTATCCTTCTTAAGTTTTGCGATTGCTTTTCAAAATTTTTTTTCATGTGCTTGAACTGGGCTGAGTCTCGATCCACCTGGATGTCGAATAGTGCCTTTGCAATCCTAGTAGGGTCAAGGATACCTGTCTTGCGCGCCAACTTTTCATTATCCATGTATTGCATCCTATTGAAGAAGTCCAAAATTGTTATAATATCATGAAATGCGTATGCGTGTAGTAAGAAAAGCAAATACAAAATATTAGAGCACTTACAAGCACCAGACGAGCAGCAGGTTGATTTCGAGCATGCCCCGATGCAAAAGGGGACGCAACTCTTCAAATAAAATGACTCATCTATCTTCTCCAGTGCTCCGGAATGCTTATTTTGGAACGAAATATGACGCAATTAAGACCATATCTTGTGCTGGCAAGGATGTACCACTCATGCATTCTTCTGAGCGGGATGGGTTGTTTGCTAAGTTGTACGGATGTCATGAACGGCTTCCCATTCTCAAATTTAGGAAGAACATCCTCAAGCTTGTATATTGGAACTCCTGGTTTAACTAAAGCCGTCCACCGATTATACATGACACCGTCTTCTTCCCACTCCTCGATATTTCCTAATTCTGGCTCATGAGAAGAACAAGATGCACTCAATTTTATAATATTTTCTTTCATAGTTTCCAAATACTTTGACACTTCTAATGAAGGTTTCTTATTTTTGTATGGGCTAACTTTGATAGGCACTAATGATCGAGGAGTAGTCGTCGGAAGTTGGACACTGGCTTGTTGAACCTGTTGTTCAACTGATTGCTCTTTACTCCTATTGAAGAAATGGCATATTAACTCTACATGAATGGCATATTAACTCTACATGAAGTGTTGCATGAAGAAAAAGATGGAAGCATTCTAGGATTTGATAAGGCATTCTAGGGTTTAAGGCGACTGACCAAAAGGCTCCTATACATTGCGAGGGTGACAAGCATGTTAAAGTTGCTCACCAGCAATGGCAATTTTATCTTCTTATTCTAAATGGGCTAGCTTCGTTCAGAGTGGCGACCACATTCTTGAGGTTTACTAGGCGGCGCCTAGCTCCGGACCTATAACTGATCAAGCAAGGGACAAAAAGCAAATCCTCCAGCCTTATTCTAGTATCAAGAATCGAAAAGTGTGGCACTTGGATTTGGATGGTGAGGTGATGCGAGGCGAGGCGAGGTAGCTGTAGGCGAGAAGAGACACTCTTTTTCAGCGATCATCTCTACAAATGTGGGATTTGCACGGTAAAAAGAGATAAAAGACCCACATTCTCAATCGAATCAGGAATTCGGAAACATTCGGCAAAATCTAATCCCGATGTGCCCGGCTGCACCAAATGGGCTCATCATGGCAGCAGGTTCAGCCATCATGAAAGGCATTACGTACCCCACATATGATGGCTCCAAGGATTTTGGGATGGTCAATTGTCTTGGTTGTTCAGAAAACAGGAAGTCGGCGCCTCCTATAGTGATAAACTTGGTGAGTTCTAGAGGTTCACGAGGTTTAGGTGACTTGATCAAGTCTGGGCATATGAAACCTTTGGTGGAATACTTCTGATAGGATGGAATTAACTAGGTCGAGGGGTTGGGGGCTTATTTTTGAAATCCCCCTTCATGTGACTCCAAATCCTATATGGATTGTAACTCAATTCGTACAAGGACTAGGACTTGTTCCTATACTGAATCTGACTCCTAACTCTATTCATAGTAGGACTCTACTAATATCGTTAAGGACGAAATCTGCTTTATCTAGAACAATCATATACCCCTAAACTGGTGTTTTCGCACCTTTGTCCAAAGTCCAAGTTCGACTCCTCTACTGGGTGCACCAGATACCCAGACCATCCAACAAAAATGAAGTCCCAATATATCTAGTTTGATACAAATGGTGCTAACAAATCATAAATGGGTACATAAACTTTTTTCCTGTGAAATGCAATATTAAGTTGAGTTCAATAATGGGATACATAATTGTTTTAACTCATGCAATCCTTCTGTAATTCTTCACATCATCATGATTGAATAAGCTATTCAATAAACAAACTCATAGTCATATAACAGCTACACTATCAGTAAGAATGATTCAACATAGTAATATATCATTCTCCAAAGGATAAGATACATATATGTTTATTGTATGTGTTCATGTATTTCAATTTGACCATTGTACTAAAAAATGCATATTGTAGCCACTAATTTCGTTCAATTGTGCCAATATGGCCATTATCATCACAATCCTACGTATTTGAGTGACACATCATATGTTTGGCATCCAGCACCGCTAGAAGATGGACACACCTACTTCCAATAGAGTTCTCATTGCAGTTACCCCCTCAACCAAACTCATTTTGTGTATCGAGTGTGAGTCACCATGAATATTCCAGTTCATTACGTATTCAAATTCCAGCCAGGTGAGGACATTGGGTTGCTGGAACTGCTGCTGCGTAGAATTGATTGATGTACATAGACAACCCAAGGATGCCTACCCACCGAACCCTAACCAAAGATGCCACTAAACTTTATAGTTTTTCGAATTCCATCGAACCCTAACCAAGGATGCCTACCTTTTCCAATTCCCGAACCCTAACCAAGGATATGCAAGTCGGCGGCGAGGGCGGGGAGGGAGGCGGCACAGCGAAGGAGGATGGAAGGTCGAAGGGTTTAGGGTTTACCTTGATGCTCGGCGGCGACGGCAATGGCTTCGCTCGGCGTACCTGGAAGTGACGAGGGCGAAGCTCGGCGGCGATGGCGGCGAACACTTGGCGGCAAACAAAATTTTGGCAGCCTGACGGCGTCTAAGTGTTTCACCCGGGTTAGATTTTTCCAACACTGCCGAGGGGTATATATAGACTCCCATTTTCTCAGGCGGATTTTAAGTACCGACCGCCTGAGAAGATGGTTACCTCAGGTAGGTTTTACTTACCAACCGCCTGAGAAGATACAATTATCCCAGGCGGATGGTAAGTAATACCCGTCTGAGATAAACATCTTCTCAGGCAGTTATTAAGTAACAACCGCCTGTGAAGATGTTTACTTCTTCTTAATTAATATTCTTGATTAAATGTGGGTCCTTTAAGAAGGCAAAATTCCACTTTCTTGTAATATTATTGATAAGTAAAGGTTAACATTAAATTTCACTTCATAAATCCTTTGAAATTGGTCAGAACATAAAAAACATACAACAAATGCTATTTTTCATTTTTCTATCTTGATGAATATAATGCCTTTTTCATTTATTTTTTGAGTGGACATTTTTACTCATCATACCAACCACTGTCAATTTTTTCAGATTTTTTTAATTTTTTTTGAATCAATGTGTGTTCATAATTTGATGAATGCCTCATATGTATATGAGCATTTAGTTAGAATGATGGATAATTTGAAGTTTGACATGTTGGAATGCTTTTAAAAAAATTAACAAAATTCATACATGTATAAATGATACAATTATGTTCATACAAACAAAATTAAGTGAAGGATCTTTTTTTATGAGATACACAAATGTGAATAATATGTGAGTAGAAATTAATTTGATATTTACCAAAACATTACAATGTCAGCTATACAAATTTTAAAATATTTTGTTCAGGTGGTAGATGTTAATTTTATACAAATTTAGAAGAAATAATCATCGAATTTGGACACAATTTGCAGAATCTAAACATGTTTGAGTATTTATATTGGGATCTAAATAAAAAAGAAGCAAGGGATAAGGAAACTGAAGAACAGTATCGGGCATTATCTCAAGCGGTTGGTAAGTAATACCCGCCTGAGATAAACATCTTCTCAGGCGGTTATTAAGTATTAACCGCCTTACTTCTTCTTAATTAGTATTCTTTATTAAATGTGGGTCCTTTAACAAGGCAAAATTCCACTTTCTTGTAATATTATTGATAAGTAAAGGTTACCATTAAATTTCACTTCATAAATCCTTTGAAATTGGTCAAAACATAAAAAACATACAACAAATGCTATTTTTCATTTTTCTATCTTGATGAATATGTTGACATTTTTACTCATCATACCAACCTCTGTGAATTTTTTCAGATTTTTTTAAATTTTTTGAATCATTGTGTGTTCATAATTTGATAAATGCCTCATATGTATATGAGGATTTAGTTAGAATGATGGAGAATTTGAAGTTTGACATGTTAGAATGCTTTTAAAAAATAACAAAAATCATACATGTATAAATGATACAATTATGTTCATTAAAACAAAATTAAGTGAATGATCTTTTTTTATGAGATACACAAATGTGAATAATATGTGAGTATAAATTAATTTGATATTTACCAAAACATTACAATGTTAGCTATACAAGTTTTAAAATATTTTGTTCAGGTGGTAGATGTTAATTTTATACAAATGCAGAAGAAAGAATCATCGAATTTGGACACAATTTGCAGAATCTAAACATGTTTGAGTATTTATATTGGAATCTAAATAAAAAGAAGCAAGGGATAAGGAAACTGAAGAACAGTATCGGGCATTATCTCAGGCGGTTGGTATGTAATACCCGCCTGAGATAAACATCTTCTCAGGTGGTTATTAAGTACCAACCGCCTGTGAAGATATTTACTTCTTCTTAATTAATATTCTTCTTAATTAAATATCTTCTCAGGCGGTTGGTAAGTAAAACCCGCCTGAGATAATCATTTTCTTAGGCAGTTATTATGCACCAACCGCCCGAGAAAAAGTTAAAAACCGTCTGTGAAAAACCGACGCCTATATAAGGACCCCTCACCACAGTCAAAACGTAACCCTGAAGAATTTATATCGACGTCGCAAGGCTGCCGAATTTCCCCTGCGCTGCTCCGTCACTCCGCCGCTCCGCCCATACTGCTGCGCCGCCGCTCAACCCCGCACCCCACTTCTCCACCCAGCTGGCCCGCCGTGCTGATGCCTCCCCGCCATGCTGACGCCTCTGCAAGGTAAATGTAGTTTCCTTACTTTTTCTTTGTATATTTTCATTGGCTGATAAGCTGTTAGTTTTGTGTGTTCTAGTATATGGATTCTGTCCTTTTGCATGTGTAAGGACTGTATGGATTGTGTTATGGTATATTGATGTATGGACTATATGGATTGTTTCCCTTTTGTTTGTTCTGCTAGTTTGGTCTTTTATATATTGATTGTAAGGATCGAATGCCCAAGAGGGGGGGTGAATTGGGCTTCTTTTTAAAAATTAAAGCAATAAAAACTTAATTACTAAAAGCTCAATTCCCTATGCAAACAACCTATGCATTCAAGTGAATAGTAACTTTGCTGTATATGAAATGCATAAGTGTAAGGGGAGAGGAAGAAAGCGCAAACTCCCGAGGAGACACGAAGACACGTAGATTTATATTGTGGTTCGGCAAGATCGTCAAGATCTTCCTATATCCACGTTGTGGCACCCACCAAAGGGTATAGCCATTCCCAAGTCACCGAGACCATGGATCTTCACTTTACTTCTCCGTTCGCCAACCTCGGCAAGGTGGAGCTCAAGCCTTGTACAAGATGGATCCTCCGGGCTTCCACAACCGTCTTGGCAAGCTCCGGAAGGCTCTCTCCAATACAATCACCAAGGGACACTCCCTTACATCTCTCACTACACTAGAGACTCCAATCACCAAGAATGGAAGCACACAAGCACTATCTCTAGCAGGTTCTAGCCTATCTCTTGATGTGTAAGTGGTGTAAATGATGTAGAAGTTGTAGCTCAACATCTTGAATGCTTCGGAATGTGTAGAGTAGCTCTGGTTGTCAAGACTTGTCGAATAGACTGGTTGAAGGGGTATAAATAGCCAGCCTCCACGAAATAGCCGTTGGAAAACTAGGCTGACATCACTGTTCAGCGAACACCGTATGATCCGAACTGGTCGCCGTTGGGGGTGCTGTCGTCAGAGCTGCTGCCTGCTGCTGCCGAAGCTAGAGTGGAAGTGACGGGAGTTGCGAGAGCTGCTGTCGATGCCTACTGAGTCTGGACTGCTGGCAATGGAGCACTTACAACGGACGCTGGAGTCTGCTAGAAAAGTGTCGTAGTCGGTAGAGGAGAGTGGATAGGAGCGCCTGGAGCAAGTAGTGGGGACATGCTGATCGTCGGGATCGGCGTAGTCGGCACTGGTGCTGAAGCTGGTGCTAGGACAGGCGGACCTGGAGCTAGGCCTGGAAGTTGTGACGGTAGGGCAATCCCGGTCTGCGTGTAGAGGTTGGTGATCAACCCAAGGATGCCCATCATAGCCTGTTGCGTCTGCTGCTACTGGTCGAGAACGCTGGTGCATCTGATCAATCAGCCCAGTGAGCCTGTCAGTGTCCTCTCGCCTCTCGCGGGCAATCTATCACTGCATCTCCTGCTGCTGCTGCTGCTGGAGCTTCAAGAGATGCGCAGCCTGCTCAGCTCGGGCCTGCTCAGCTGCAAGCCTATCCAGTCGCTGCTGCTCAACCATCTGCTGGAGTAGAGAAGTGAGCTCAGATGGCTGAGAGACCTGTGCCTCTGACACCGGAGGTGGAGTAGGTGATGGCACAGTCGATCCTCCACCTTCCGCGTCGTGCTGCCTAGGTGAGGGAGGAGGTGGAAAGTACTCCTCGACACTGTCACTATTGTCACTCTCGGACCAAATGTGCTGCAAACACCCACCCTGAGTCTCAGCCTGTGCTAGTATCTCATCTTCCTTCTCCAGGTCTGACCAATCTTCCTCTGAGAGACGGGCACAAACCTGACGCTCAACTGGACAGCCAAGGTGGCTGTCTCCAGGAGCTGGAGCACGGTAGTGCCCGAATAGTGTGACGCTCTCATCGGTGAGACTGTTACGCATGGCGGACCCCTCTGGAGCTATCAAGTAGAGCAAGTGATTGATCCAGTGACCAAACACAAGCTGCCTCATCATTCCAACTCCATCATTGATGACATCCTCCATCTCACAAATCAGGATATCCACAATGTCGAACTCCATCCTGTTCATAACATAGAACGTGAGAGTCTGTTTCAAGCTGGTGAACCCCTCAAGGTATCCGGACCTCGGCAGAAGTGTGCGGCGCAAGGCAAGGTGCACAGTGCGTGCAGCTAGAGTGAGTAGAGCCGGTACCCTCGGCTTGTCTGGAGAGAAGGGTTGAGCGAACAGTGAGCGTATCTCCTCAAGCGGTGGTGCCACACCTCTAGTGAGTGGCCTCCTCGGTGGGTCAGCCTGTCTATACACTCTCTCGTGTAGGCATGTGTTGTGAAGATCCACTCCTAGCAGCTGTCCCAAAGTCTACTTGGTCAGATGGTGATGCTGGCCCATAAACATGGAGTCAATGGATCTGCGGCCCTCAGAGACGTAAAGTGTGGCATAGAACACCCGGATCCAGTCCTCCATGAAGGCACCCCTCTCGTAAGACATCAGCTGCACTAGCCATCTTTACCTCTCAAAGTGAGGACATATCTCTGTCCCAACTGCAAGTGCAAGCTGATCCCAGTCAAGAAAGTTATGCTGGAAGAGCTTATGGGCGCGACGTCTGTAAGTCTCGTACAGCAACGCATGTGTCAGGTTCCAAAAGCGGCTATCCACAAGTGACTCTCTGGGCTGCGGGAACCACTCCTCAAGTAAAATGCTCCACCTGAGCTTCCTGAGCTGCTTGTCCTTCAACTTCCTGTAATCTGTCAAGCGGACACCCTCACCAACACGGATGTTGGTGTCCATCTCATAGACGGCTCTCTGGGCCGCCCTGTCCTCTCGAAGGTCAGCTGTTGACGGTCTCGGTCTCGGGGCTGCACCTGGATGACCCCACGGGTCCTGACTGAGCGCCGGTGAACAAGTGGCACCTCGGGCTCCTCTTCCTCCTCTAGCTCCTAAGGCACCTGAGGCTGCCTCTGTCGGGCCTCACAGATCCTCAACGATCCTCCTCGGCCACAATCTCGCTCCTCAGCGGCGCGAGCGGCCATCAGTGCTTTCTTTGCCTCCTTCGACATCTTCTGCTTTTTGGCGGCCGACTCTTCAATAGCCTTGCCCTTTCCCTTCTTGTCACGGCCCATGACGACAACGAAGGTGAGCACGCAGGACAACGAGCTCGGGCGCACGAGACGGCGCCGCAAATATCGTTGCGGACGGGGAACCCTAACGGCGAAGAGGTGCGACAGAGAGCACGGCGACCGAAAGGGGGGCACCACAGCGGCGCAGAGGGCGGTGGTGCGGTGTGGGCGGCGTCAGTGGTGCAGCGGCGGTGAGGCGTGGGGAGGCGGCGGCCGGAGGTGGCAGCAGCCGGAGGGCGGCGGCTGGAGGGCGGCGGCGGCGGAGAGAGGCGTCGGGGCGTCAGTGGCAGAGAGAAAAGTCGGGGAGAGAGAAAGACGAAGGCGAAGAGGCGCTAAATAGGTGGGGCCCAAACCCAAGCTCAAATTTTAACATCGGATGAACTGACGTTAGATGATAGCTGCATCGGTCGAATAGTACAGTAAGGGTATTCTAGAGGCACCATTGACACCGGATGATCCGACGTGGAAAAGATTTGCATCGGTTGATTTTGACACAACTTCAGAAATGTGAACACGGATGCTCCGATGTTTCTCAGAATGAAGTCATCGGTTGATTTGACTTTCTGACTGAGCTGACCCTTAGCCCTTGAGCACAAACTAATCCGATGATGCTTCTGGCCTAAGCATCGGATAATCCAATGACTACAAAATAGCAACATCCCATATATGTCCTTTGACTCAAACAAACAAACAAGGAGAAACACATGTCTTAGGTCTTTTTGGGCAACCCCTTACCCCTCAAAAAGACTAGTTGCCAATAACTTGGCTAAGACCAAAAGAAAATAGAACACGAAAGAAATTTAGGAAGAAATCCAAATAAAATGTAATGCCCATGCTTTGTGAGCTAGAGGATGAAGACTTCTATCTCTTTAAAGCAGGTTCCTTTAGGCATTAATGCACCTAACATTTTGTTCTTTCCACATCATATGAGTTGAGATATTGCATTTCAAACAAGTCTCTTTCTCATGAAGTGGGTTCCCCTTTGTGACAATCTACCGTATGCAATGCCAAACAATTTATAATGCAAGAAATTAAACGTGAGTGCAAGTCTATATGGCAGGCATCATGCAAGACATAAAGTAAATATATCTTGCCAAATTTGAACCTTTCAAAGGCTTCTTCAGGGAGAGCCACTCTCCAAGCCTTGGGGAAACCCAAAGGAACCTCCATCCCAAGCTAACCCTTGCTCACCCCTATCCTTTGAAAGTTAGACAAGACCTATATGAGATGCATTCTTACATGACCATGGCAACTTACATGACGTTCAATGCATCTAGCACATTTAATTCACTTCTTAGTCTAGAAAAAGTTTTCTCATCAAGTGGCTTAGTGAAGATATCCGCCAATTGTTCTTCGGACCTAACACCTCGCAAGGAGATGTCTCCCTTAGCTTCATGGTCCCTCAAGAAATGATGGCGAATATCAATGTGCTTAGTGCGGGAGTGTTGAACGGGGTTCTTAGCAATCTTAACCGCACTTTCATTGTCACAAAGGAGAGGCACACAACCAAGTTTAATACCAAAGTCCAGAAGGATTTGCTTCATATAAAGAATTTGGGCACAACATGCACCAGCCGCTATATATTTCGCTTCCGCCGTGGAAAAAGCAACGGAATTTTGCTTCTTGCGAGACCAAGATACTAGGGAACGCCCAAGCAAGTGGCACCCACCGGAGGTATTCTTGCGATCCACACGACATCCGGCAAAGTCCGAATCCGAGTAACCCAAGAGATGGAATTTTGCACCTTTAGGGTACCACAGGCCTACACTTGGGGTATGCTTGAGATACCGAAGTATCCTAAAGACCGCCTTTTGATGCGATTCTTTAGGTGCCACTTGAAAGCGAGCACACAAGCATACACTAAACATGATAACGGGCCTAGATGCGGTAAGATAAAGCAATGAACCAACCATAGAACGGTAATTAGATTGGTCAATAGGTTTACCGTCCTAATCCGCGTCAAGATGACAATTTGTTACCATTGGAGTACTTCTTGAGCTACAATATCCCATGTCAAATTTCTTCAAGAGGTCCTTGGTATACTTTTCTTGATAGATGAAGGTCCCCTCTCGAAGTTGCTTGATTTGAAATCCAAGGAAGAAGTTGAGCTCTCCAATCATCGACATCTCGAATTCCCTAGACATCACTTTGCCAAACTCATGGCTAAGAGCTTCGTTAGTTGAACCAAAAATAATATCATCGACATAAATTTGACAAATAAATAATTCTCCGTCGATGTCTTTGGTGAAGAGTGTAGTGTCCACCCTCCCGATCTTGAATCCTTGCATGATCAAGAAATCTCGTAGTCGTTCATACTACGCCCTAGGTGCTTGCTTGAGCCCGTAGAGCGCCTTGTTCAACCTAAACACATGATTAGGATTCCTCGGATCTTCAAACCCGGGAGGTTGTTCAACATAGACAAGCTCGTTAATATAACCATTAAGAAAGGCACTTTTCACATCCATTTGATAAAGCTTTATGTTATGATGTGATGCAAAAGCAAGAAGTATACGGATGGCTTCTAGTCGGGTGACCAGAGCAAATGTCTCCCCAAAGTCTAGTCCTTCAACTTGCGAGAAACCCTTGGCCACAAGTCTTGCCTTGTTGTGGACCACAACACCATTCTCGTCTTGTTTGTTGCGGTACACCCACTTTGTTCCGATGACGTTCTTGTCCTTGGGTCGCTCCTCCAACACCCAAACTTCATTGCAGATGAAGTTGTTAAGTTCTTCTTGCATGGCCATCACCCAATATGGATCTTGGAGTGCTTCCTCAATGTGAGTGGGTTCTACACATGAAACAAACGAGTAGTGCTCACAAAACATAGTGAAATGGCGAGAACGTGTACTTACTCCCCTTGACGGACTTCCGATGATTTGGTTAATTGGATGCGCCTTGGAGATGCGTCCATGCCTCATAAGTGGTTGTGAAGCACTTGGCGGTGGTGATGCGTGTTGCTCTTCTTGTGGTTGGACTTGATCATGGACGTTTTCTTCTTCTTGATGTTGTGTGGCTTGTGAATCTTGTGTCGGCAATGGATCATCCTTTTCTTCTTCATCAACTTGAGGTGCCATAGATGTGTTGATATTGGAACTTGAAGCTCCCCCTTCATCATGGCTCTTCTCAAATTTAGGCTTGATGTCTCCAATGGTCATGTTCTTCATAGCTTCTCGTAGAGGCTCATCATTTATTTCATCATGACCAAAACTCTCCTCTTGGGAGCCATTAGTTTCATCAAACTCAACATCACAACTTTCCTCAACTAAACCGGATATTTGGTTGAATACTCGATATGCTTTTGGGTTTGATGCATAACCAATAAATATACCAACATCACATCTTCTTTCAAACTTACCGAGCCTTTTCTTGCGGTAGATGTAGCACTTGCACCCGAAGACTCGGAAATAGGAGATGTTTGGCTTTCTCCCAATGAGAAGTTCGTACGGGGTCTTTTGAAGTAGTCGATGTAGATAGACCCGATTTGCGGCATGGCACGCCGTGTTAATTGCTTCGGCCCAAAACTTCTCGGACGTGCCATAGTCATCAAGCATTGCTTGCGTGAGAGTGATGAGAGTCTTTTTCTTCCTTTCAACGACACCATTTTGTTGAGGAGTGTATGTGGCCGAAAACTCATGCTTCACGCCTTCACGATCACACCACTCCCCAATGTTGTATTTCTTGAATTCGGTGTCGTTGTCACTCCGGACCTTGATGATGGGAAGTTGAAATTCCCTTTGAGCACGGTTAGCGAAGGTCCTGAACACTTCCGGAGTTTCACTCTTGTCACCTAGAAACAAAGTCCAAGCATAGCGAGAGTAGTCATCAACTATAACAAGACAATAGAGGTTACCGCCAAGACTTTGATATGTGGACGGTCTGAAGAGGTCCATGTGAAGCAACTCAAGTGGCTTGGAGGTTGACATCATTGTCTTCATCAACGTGGTGAGAAGCAACTTGCTTCCCGACTTGACAAGCGCTACAAAGCTTGTTCTTCTCAAATGTGACATCCTTCACGCCGGTCACCATCCCGAGCTTGAATGACTTCTTGAGCTTGCTCATTCCAATGTGAGCTATGCGTCGATGCCATAGCCAACCCAAACTCGTCTTGGTGAAAAGACAAGTGGTCAAGCTAGCATCCTTGTTGGAGAAGTCTACTAGGTAGAGATGTCCATGCCAAAACCCTTTGAAGATTAGTTCTTGGCTTGTTTCACTAGTCACAACAACATCATTCTTGCTAAAGGTGCACGTTAGTCCAAGATCACATAATTGTGCAATAGAAAGCAAATTGAAACTAAGTGACTTAACATACAATTCATCGGAAATAGATAAATCATTTGAAATTGCAATCTTACCTAACCCAATTACCTTCCCCTTAGAGTTATCACCAAAGGTGACTTGTTCATGATTGACGGGGTTTTCTATGCTGGTGAACATACCATCGCTGTCGGTCATATGTTGAGTGCACCCGCTATCGAGTACCCAATGCTTTCCTCCGGCTTTGTAGTTCACCTACGCACATGAATTCAATTTTTGACTGTAGGCACCCAAGCCAACTTAGGTCCTTGTATGTGTGATACAAGTGTTTTTGGGACCCAAAGTTGCTTGGGGAGCTTCCCCTTCATGCCCTTTATGTCCTTTCCAATGAACCTTGCCTTCACCTTGCCATCTACTTTACTCAAGAGATAATAATGATCATTGGAAGTAGACTTGTAGTTAGTAGGCAATTTTGGAGAAGGCCGGTTAGGAAGAGGACACTCCCTTGTATGGTGACCGGTGACCTCACAATGTTGGCAATAGGAACCAACTTCCTTGATGAAGCTTGTTCTAAGCTCTAGTGACGGCACCTTTCCTTTGTTAGGCACCGGGAAGGATCCCAAGTCCTCTCTTGTTGAAGGCTTTTGCTTGTTGGAAGAGTATTTCCTTGTGCTTGACTTCTCCTTTAGATAGTCTTTCCACACTAGTGCGGAGACTTTCAATTTCTTCCAACAAGTCCTTCTCCCTAGCATTCTCTTTCAAAGGCAAAGACTTATGCAAGACATTAGCGGTATGAGAAGTAATAGATACCGTATCATTAAGGGTTTGTTTCTTTATATTTTTCAATTCTTGATCAAGAACTTCATAAGAAAGGTTAAGTACTTGACGCTCTTGGTTTAACTCATTGTGCTTTCCCAAGAGTGCTTGGTGTGCTATGTCAAGCTCATGATGATCTAGCTTGATTTGAGCCTTATCCTCCTCAACTCGCTTGACACGAGATTTGAGCGTGTCATGCTCCTTAAGTATGCTTTCATACTTGTCAAGCAAATCGAGGTTAGCACTCTCAAGCTTAGCATGAGTTTCTTCAAGAGCCTTGACGTTACTCTTTTCCCTCTTAATAATAGTGTGGTATTCATTTATCAATGAAGTTAAGTCATCGGGGGAAAGCTCATCATCGCTAGAGTAATCACATACCTTGGTGTTACCTTTAGCCACGAGACACATGGGAGGTGGATGAAGAGAGGAATCATCATTGTTGGCAATGGCAAGGCCGGCCAAACTTTCTTCTTCCGCTTCACTCTCTTCATCACTTGATTCTTCGTCGGTGATCCATTCATTTTCCTCAGACATGAACACCTTTTGTGGACCTTTCCTCTTCTTTGGTAAGAGTTTTGCCTTCTTGCCTTTGTCATGTTTCTTCTTCCCAAAGGATCTTAGTTTGGTCTTGACCTCTTCTTCATCATCTTCACTATCTTCAAGCTTGTGATGCTTGCCCTTGTGGTTCTCTCTTCTTTTGTCCGGTTTTGGACAATCATAGGAGATGTGGCCTTGATGACCATGATTCTAGCAAGTCTTGTTGTCATCTCTCCTTGGTAGAAAAGCTTTCTTCTTGGGATCAAAGGTGTATCCATTCTTGGTAATCTTGGAGTTCAAGCGAGAGAACTTTCTCATCATCAATGCAAGCTCATCATCGTCATCTTCACTTGATGCTTGCTCTTCTTCACTTGAGCTAGGCTCAACCACTTTCTTTTTCTTGACACTTGTTTTCTTGGTGGAAGCCTTTAGAGCAATTGTCTTTGAAGATGATTCCTCCATCATCCCAAGTACACTCATCTCATGAGCGTGAATCTCTCCAATAAGTTCCGAAACTTCAATGTGATCAAGAGATTCTTTTTGAAGCATGGAGTTGATGATGTTGTACTTTGGCTTAGGAAGGAGCATAAGAATCTTGTGGTTGATGAGTCCCTTGCCAAGAGAAGCAATATCAAGAGCATTAATTTCCTCAATAAGCACATTTAAGCGAGAAAACATGTCATTGACATTTTCATGAGGTAGCATTTTTAACTCATCATATTTGGCCTTAAGCATATGATATTTTAGTTCTTTAACACGAGAAGAACCCTCATGAATTTCAATCAAGCAAGCCCAAATTTCACATGCTTTTTCTTTGCTAGCAATCCTAGCAAACACATCTTGACTAATGCATTCATAAATATCATTTCTAGCTTTAGCATCCCACTTGACTTGATCACCAACATAATTATGCTCACCAAACACCGCATAGGTCGCTTCCCATACCTCGGGAGCAATAGCCCCTAGATAAGCACGCATGCGTGCCTTCCAATAGGCAAAGTTCTTGCCCTCGAAGATAGGAACTGAACCCCCATTCTTGGCCATTTTAGCTCTCTAGCGGCGAAGCTAGAATGATCCAATGAGCAACCTTGCTCTAATACCAATTGTAAGGATCGAATACCCAAGAGGGGGGTGAATTGGGCTTCTTTTCAAAAATTAAAGCAATAAAAACTTAATTACTAAAAGCCCAATTCCCTATGCAAACAACCTATGCATTCAAGTGAATAGTAACTTTGCTGTATATGAAATGCATAAGTGTAAGGGGAGAGGAAGAAAGCGCAAACTCCCGAGGAGACACGAAGACATGGAGATTTATACTGTGGTTCAGCAAGATCGTCAAGATCTTCCTACATCCACGTTGTGGCACCCACCAAAGGGTATAGCCATACCCAAGTCACCGAGACCATGGATCTTCACTATACTTCTCTGTTCGCCAACCTCGGTAAGGTGGAGCTCAAGCCTTGTACAAGTTGGATCCTCCGGGCTTCCACAACCATCTTGGCAAGCTCCGGAAGGCCCTCTCCAGTACAATCACCAAGGGACACTCCCTTATAGCTCTCACTACACTAGAGACTCCAATCACCAAGAATGGAAGCACACAAGCACTATCTCTAGCAAGTTCTAGCCTATCTCTTGATGTGTAAGTGGTGTAAATGATGTAGAAGTTGTAGCTCAACGTCTTGAATGCTTTAGAATGTGTAGAGTAGCTCTGGTTGTCAAGACTTGTCGAATAGACTCGTTGAAGGGGTATAAATAGCCAACCTCCACGAAATAGCCGTTCGAAAAGTAGGCTGACATCACTGTTCTACGAACACTGGATGATCTGATGTTCCCCCTTCAATTGTCATCGGTCGAATCCAAATTAGCTGATGTCATTGTGTCAGATATGATCGTTCATAGACCGATGTTACACTTGCCTTCTCATCGGATGATCCGGTGGCACTTCATCCAAAATTGGTTCAGAATTAATGCTTACTGGAGTGATTGACCGATGTGTTATCAATTATACATCGGATGGTCCGGTGTTACACTTGGTCTACGGAGATTGCTTACTGTACTGATGGACCGATTTAACATTCCCTTCATCATCGGATGATCCGGTGAGTACTTAGTTCTGAGGTCTTCTTCTTCTGCTAAACCAACTCGACCGATGTATTGTTTTCTGGAAACATCGGTTGATCCGGTGAGTTGATTTTGTTTGCTTCGAGTTGTTCTAAGTGATTCTTTTGGAATTTTCTCGAGTGACCTCTTTTACATTGGTTTGAAATGTTCTTTTGATGATTACCAAATCTTGAGTGTTGTTAATTTTTGTTGAATAATTTTGACATATGAGATTTTTCTTCTAATCTTCGTAAAAATCGATTGACCTCATAGAATGATTTGTTAAGGGGTCTCCAATCATATCCAATGAGTAGTAGATGATATTCATATAGATTTCATTAAGTGGAATAACTAATATGAGAGACCTTGCATCAATAAATTCATTAGTAATATCCAACGGTTGTCATTAATCACCGAAACCATACCTCATGGGGGCCTAGATGCTTTCAATCTCCCCCTTTTTGGTGATTGATGACAACACAACAAGTAAAACATAATAGTAATGAATTTAAGAATATGATACTCAAGAGGATATAAAATAAGTACAAGATTTAGCACACTTAAACTTGAAGGCTCAAAAACGATCAATAACTCGAAAGCTCAACGATCAATAACTCAAGAGAATTAAGTGGCACACGAATACTCAATGAATAGCAAAAGAGTAGCAAATCTCCAAATTACAAAAGACTCCCAATAAGATAAACTCCCCCTACAACTAGGACTCCCCCTAGGACAAAGCTATCCCTCCCCCTGACTCTTCTCCACTTTGGCATCAAGACACCAAAAAGGAAGCCGAGTGCCTAAGGATCCTGAGCGCTCAGGGCGATGACGAACTGGTCGCCGTCGGGGGTGCTATCCTCGGAGCTGCTGCCTGCTGCTGCCGAAGCTAGAGTGGAAGTGACAGGAGCTGCGAGAGCTGCTGTCGGTGCCTGCTGAGTCTGGACTGCTGGCAATGGGGCACTTACAACGGACGCCGGAGTCTGCTAGAAAAGTGTGTAGCCGGTAGAGGAGAGTGGATAGGAGTGCCTGGAGCAAGCAGTGAGGACATGCTGATCGTCGGGATCGGCGTAGTCGGCACTGGTGCTGAAGCTGGTGCCACGACAGGCGGACCTGGAGCTAGGCCTGGAAGTTGTGACGGTAGGGCAATCCCGGTCTGCGTGTAGAGGTTGGTGATCAACCCAAGGATGCCCATCATAGCCTGCTGCGTCTGCTGTTGCTGGTCGAGAACGCTGGTGCATCTGATCAATCAGCCCAGTGAGCCTGTCAGTGTCATCTCGCCTCTCGCGGGCAATCTGTCACTGCATCTCCTACTGCTGCTACTGGAGCTCCAAGAGATGCGCATCCTGCTCAGCTTGGGCCTGCTCAGCTGCAAGCCTATCCAGTCGCTGCTGCTCAACCATCTGCTGGAGTAGAGAAGTGAGCTCAGATGGCTGAGAGACCTGTGCCTCTGACACCGGAGGTGGAGTAGGTGATGGCACAGTCGATCCTCCAGCTTCCGCGTCGTGCTGCCTAGGTGAGGGAGGAGGTGGAAAGTACTCCTCGACACTGTCACTAGTGTCACTCTCGGACCAAATGTGCTGCAAACCCCCACCCTGAGTCTCAGCCTGTGCTAGTATCTCATCTTCCTTCTCCAGGTCTGACCAATCTTCCTCTGAGAGACGGGCACGGACCTGACGCTCAACTCGACGGCCAAGGCAGCTGTCTCCAGGAGCTGGAGCACGGTAGTGCTCGAACAGTGTGACGCTCTCGTCGGTGAGACTGTTACGCATGGCGGACCCCTCTGGAGCTATCAAGTAGAGCAAGTGATTGATCCAGTGACCAAACACAAGCTGCCTCATCATCCCAACTCCATCATCCATGACATCCTCCATCTCACAAATCAGGATATCCACAATGTCGAACTCCATCCTGTTCATAACATAGAACGGGAGAGTCTGCTGCAAGATGGTGAACCCCTCAAGGTATCCGGACCTCGGCAGAAGTGTGCAGCGCAAGGCAAGGTGCACAGTGCGTGCAGCTAGAGTGAGTAGAGCTGGTACCCTCGGCTTGTCTGGAGAGAAGGGTTGAGCAAATAGTGAGCGTATCTCCTCAAGCGGTGGTGTCACACCTCTAGTGAGTGGCCTCCTCGGTGGGTCAGCCTGTCTATACACTCTCTCGTGTAGGCATGTGTTGTGAAGATCGACTCCTAGCAGCTGTCCCAAAGTCTACCTGGTCAGATGGTGATGTTGGCCCATAAACATGGAGTCAATGGATCTGCGGCCCTCAGAGACGTAAAGTGTGGCATAGAACACTCGGACCCAGTCCTCCATGAATGCACCCCTCTCATAAGACATCAGCTCCACTAGCCCTCTGTACCTCTCAAAGTAAGGACGTATCTCTGTCCCGGCTGCAAGTGCAAGCTGATCCCAGTCAAGAAAGTTATGTTAGAAGAGCTTATGGGCGCGACGTCTGTAAGTCTCGTACAGCGACGCATGTGTCAGGTTCCAAAAGCGGCTATCCACAAGTGACTTTTTGGACTGCAAGAACCACTCCTCAAGTAAAATGCTCCACCTGAGCTTCCTGAGCTGCTTGGCCTTCAACTTCCTGTAATCTGTCAGGCGGACACTCTCACCAACACGAACGTTGGTGTCCATCTCATAGACGGCTCTCTGGGCCGCCCTGTCCTCTCGAAGGTCAGCTGTTGACGGTCTCAGTCTCGGGGCTGCACCTGGATGACGCCCACGAGTCCTGACTGAGCGCCGGCGAACAAGTGGCACCTCGGGCTCCTCTTCCTCCTCTGGCTCCTAAGGCACCGAAGGCTGCCTCTATCGGGCCTCACAGATCCTCAACGATCCTCCTCGGCCACGATCTCGCTCCTCAGCGGCGCGAGCAGCCATCAGGGCTTTCTTTGCCTCCTTCGACATCTTCTGCTTTTTGGCGGCCGACTCCTCAATAGCCTTGCCCTTTCCCTTCTTGTCATGGCCCATGATGACGACGAAGGTGAGCACGTAGGACAACGACCTCGGGCGCACGAGACGGCGACGCAAATATCGTTGCGGCCGGGGAACCCTAACGGCGAAGCGGTGCGACGGAGAGCACGGCGACCAAAAGGGGGGCACCACAGTGGCGCAGAGGGCGGTGGTGCGGTGTGGGCGGCGGTAGTGGTGCGGCGGCAGTGAGGCGTGGGGAGGCGGCGGCCGGAGGTGGTGGCGGCCGGAGGGCGGCGGCTGGAGGGCGGCGGCTGGCGAAGCACGGAGCGGCGGCGGCGGAGAGAGGCGTTGAGGCGTTGGTGGCAGAGAGAAAAGTCGGGGAGAGAGAAAGACGAAGGCAAAGAGGTGCTAAATAGGTGGGGCCCAAACCCAAGCTCAAATTTTAACATCGAATGAACTGACGTTAGATGATAGCTGCATCGGTCGAATAGTACAGTAAGGGTATTCCAGAGGCACCATTGACACCGGATGATCCGACGTGGAAAAGATTTGCATCGGTTGATTTTGACACAACTCCAGAAATGTGAACACGGATGCTCCGATGTTTCTCAGAATGAAGTCATCGGTTGATTTGACTTTCTGACTGAGCTGACCCTTAGCCCTTGAGCACAAACTAATCCGATGATGCTTCTGGCCTAAGCATCGGATAATCCAATGACTACAAAATAGCAACATCCCATATATGTCCTTTGACTCAAACAAACAAACAAGGAGAAACACATGTCTTAGGTCTTTTTGGGCAACCCCTTACCCCTCAAAAAGACTAGTTGCCAATAACTTGGCTAAGACCAAAAGAAAATAGAACACGAAAGAAATTTAGGAAGAAATCCAAATAAAATGTAATGCCCATGCTTTGTGAGCTAGAGGATGAAGACTTCTATCTCTTTAAAGCAGGTTCCTTTAGGCATTAATGCACCTAACATTTTGTTCTTTCCACATCATATGAGTTGAGATATTGCATTTCAAACAAGTCTCTTTCTCATGAAGTGGGTTCCCCTTTGTGACAATCTACCGTATGCAATGCCAAACAATTTATAATGCAAGAAATTAAACGTGAGTGCAAGTCTATATGGCAGGCATCATGCAAGACATAAAGTAAATATATCTTGCCAAATTTGAACCTTTCAAAGGCTTCTTCAGGGAGAGCCACTCTCCAAGCCTTGGGGAAACCCAAAGGAACCTCCATCCCAAGCTAACCCTTGCTCACCCCTATCCTTTGAAAGTTAGACAAGACCTATATGAGATGCATTCTTACATGACCATGGCAACTTACATGACGTTCAATGCATCTAGCACATTTAATTCACTTCTTAGTCTAGAAAAAGTTTTCTCATCAAGTGGCTTAGTGAAGATATCTGCCAATTGTTCTTCGGACCTAACACCTCGCAAGGAGATGTCTCCCTTAGCTTCATGGTCCCTCAAGAAATGATGGTGAATATCAATGTGCTTAGTGCGGGTGTGTTGAACGGGGTTCTTAGCAATCTTAACCGCACTTTCATTGTCACAAAGGAGAGGCACACAACCAAATTTAATACCAAAGTCCAGAAGGATTTGCTTCATATAAAGAATTTGGGCACAACATGCACCAGCCGCTATATATTCTGCTTCCGCCGTGGAAAAAGCAACGGAATTTTGCTTCTTGCGAGACCAAGATACTAGGGAACGCCCAAGCAAGTGGCACCCACCGGAGGTACTCTTGCGATCCACACGACATCCGGCAAAGTCCGAATCCGAGTAACCCAAGAGACGGAATTTTGCACCTTTAGGGTACCACAGGCCTACACTTGGGGTATGCTTGAGATACCGAAGTATCCTAAAGACCGCCTTCTGATGCGATTCTTTAGGTGCCACTTGAAAGCGAGCACACAAGCATACACTAAACATGATATCGATCCTAGATGCGGTAAGATAAAGCAATGAACCAATCATAGAACGGTAATTAGATTGGTCAATAGGTTTACCGTCCTTATCCGCGTCAAGATGACAATTTGTTACCATTGGAGTACTTCTTGAGCTACAATATCCCATGTCAAATTTCTTCAAGAGGTCCTTGGTATACTTTTCTTGATAGATGAAGGTCCCCTCTCGAAGTTGCTTGATTTGAAATCCAAGGAAGAAGTTGAGCTCTCCAATCATCGACATCTCGAATTCCCTAGACATCACTTTGCCAAACTCATGGCTAAGAGCTTCGTTAGTTGAACCAAAAATAATATCATCGACATAAATTTGACAAATAAATAATTCTCCGTCGATGTCTTTGGTGAAGAGTGTAGTGTCCACCCTCCCGATCTTGAATCCTTGCATGATCAAGAAATCTCGTAGTCGTTCATACTACGCCCTAGGTGCTTGCTTGAGCCCATAGAGCGCCTTGTGCAACCTAAACACATGATTAGGATTCCTCGGATCTTCAAACCGGGGAGGTTGTTCAACATATACAAGCTCGTTAATATAACCATTAAGAAAGGCACTTTTCACATCCATTTGATAAAGCTTTATGTTATGATGTGATGCAAAAGCAAGAACTATACGGATGGCTTATAATCGGGTGACCGGAGCAAATGTCTCCCCAAATTCTAGTCCTTCAACTTGCGAGAAACCCTTGGCCACAAGTCTTGCCTTGTTGTGGACCACAACACCATTCTCGTCTTGTTTGTTGCGGTACACCCACTTTGTTCCGATGACGTTCTTGTCCTTGGGTCGCTCCTCCAACACCCAAACTTCATTGCGGATGAAGTTTTTAAGTTCTTCTTGCATGGCCATCACCCAATTTGGATCTTGGAGTGCTTCCTCAATGTGAGTGGGTTCTACACATGAAACAAACGAGTAGTGCTCACAAAACATAGTGAAATGGCGAGAACGTGTACTTACTCCCCTTGACGGACTTCCGATGATTTGGTCAATTGGATGCGCCTTGGAGATGCATCCATGCCTCATAAGTGGTTGTGAAGCACTTGGCGGTGGTGATGCGTGTTGCTCTTCTTGTGGTTGGACTTGATCATGGACTTGTTCTTCTTCTTGATGTTGTGTGGCTTGTGAATCTTGTGTCGGCAATGGATCATCCTTTTCTTCTTCATCAACTTGAGGTGCCATAGATGTGTTGATATTGGAACTTGAAGCTCCCCCTTGATCATGGCTCTTATCAACTTTAGGCTTGATGTCTCCAATGGTCATGTTCTTCATAGCTTCTCGTAGAGGCTCATCATTTATTTCATCATGACCAAAACTCTCCTCTCGGGAGCCATTAGTTTCATCAAACTCAACATCACAACTTTCCTCAACTAAACCGGAGGTTTGGTTGAATACTCGATATGCTTTTGAGTTTGATGCATAACCAATAAATATACCAACATCACATCTTCTTTCAAACTTACCGAGCCTTTTCTTGCGGTAGATGTAGCACTTGCACCCGAAGACTCGGAAATAGGAGATGTTGGGCTTTCTCCCAATGAGAAGTTCGTACGGGGTCTTTTGAAGTAGTCGATGTAGGTAGACCCAATTTGCGGCATGGCACGCCGTGTTGATTGCTTTGGCCCAAATCTTCTCGGACGTGCCATAGTCATCAAGCATTGCTCGCGCGAGAGTGATGAGAGTCTTTTTCTTCCTTTCAACGACACCATTTTGTTGAGGAGTGTATGTGGCCGAAAACTCATGCTTCACGCCTTCACGATCACACCACTCCCCAATGTTGTATTTCTTGAATTCGGTGTCGTTGTCACTCCGGACCTTGATGATGGGAAGTTGAAATTCCCTTTGAGCACGGTTAGCGAAGGTCCTGAACACTTCCGGAGTTTCACTCTTGTCACCTAGAAACAAAGTCCAAGCATAGCGAGAGTAGTCATCAACTATAACAAGACAATAGAGGTTACCGCCAAGACTTTGATATGTGGACGGTCCGAAGAGGTCCATGTGAAGCAACTCAAGTGGCTTGGAGGTTGACATCATTGTCTTCATCACGTGGTGAGAAGCAACTTGCTTCCCGACTTGACAAGCGCTACAAAGCTTGTTCTTCTCAAATGTGACATCCTTCACGCCGGTCACCATCCCGAGCTTGAATGACTTCTTGAGCTTGCTCATTCCAATGTGAGCTATGCGTCGATGCCATAGCCAACCCAAACTCGTCTTGGTGAAAAGACAAGTGGTCAAGCTAGCATCCTTGTTGGAGAAGTCTACTAGGTAGAGATGTCCATGCCGAAACCCTTTGAAGATTAGTTCTTGGCTTGTTTCACTAGTCACAACAACATCATTCCTGCTAAAGGTGCACGTTAGTCCAAGATCACATAATTGTGCAATAGAAAGCAAATTTAAACTAAGTGACTTAACATACAATTCATTGGAAATAGATAAATCATTTGAAATTGCAATCTTACCTAACCCAATTACCTTCCCCTTAGAGTTATCACCAAAGGTGACTTGTTCATGATTGACGGGGTTTTCTATGGTGGTGAACATACCATCGATGTCGGTCATATGTTGAGTGCACCCGCTATCGAGTACCCAATGCTTTCCTCCGGCTTTGTAGTTCACCTACGCACATGAATTCAATTTTTGACTGTAGGCACCCAAGCCAACTTAGGTCCTTGTATGTGTGATACAAGTGTTTTTGGGACCCAAAGTTGCTTGGGGAGCTTCCCCTTCATGCCCTTTATGTCCTTTCCAATGAACCTTGCCTTCACCTTGCCATCTACTTTACTCAAGAGATAATAATGATCATTGGAAGTAGACTTGTAGTTAGTAGGCAATTTTGGAGAAGGCCGGTTAGGAAGAGGACACTCCCTTGTATGGTGACCGGTGACCTCACAATGTTGGCAATAGGAACCAACTTCCTTGATGAAGCTTGTTCTAAGCTCCAGTGACGGCACCTTTCCTTTGTTAGGCACCGGGAAGGATCCCAAGTCCTCTCTTGTTGAAGGCCTTTGCTTGTTGGAAGAGTATTTCCTTGTGCTTGACTTCTCCTTTAGATAGTCTTTCCACACTAGTGCGGATACTTTCAATTTCTTCCAACAAGTCCTTCTGCCTAGCATTCTCTTTCAAAGGCAAAGACTTATGCAAGACATTAGCGGCATGAGAAGTAATAGATACCGTATCAGTAAGGGTTTGTTTCTTTATATTTTTCAATTCTTGATCAAGAACTTCATAAGAAAGGTTAAGTACTTGACGCTCTCGGTTTAACTCATTGTGCTTTCCCAAGAGTGCTTGGTGTGCTATGTCAAGCTCATGATGATCTAGCTTGATTTGAGATGATGATAATGTTCATATGATGTGGATAAAGATGTGGATAAAGATGATGAGAGAGGTTCAGATGATGATAATGTTCATATCGATGATGGTAGTGACAATCAAGCTGGTGATGATGATGATGAGTTCGATTGTGAGGAGATGTTGCATCACATTGAACCATATGTACTGACTTCTATGGGAGCAAGCAAAGGTTTAAGTAAAATGGAGACATTGCAGAATGCAGCGATGGAGCTTTTATATGATGAATCAAATGGTTGTGATAAAGAGTTTACTACATTGCGTGCAATCTTAGAACTACTAAAGTTGAAAGCTACGCACGAATGGTCCGATTGTAGTTTCTCTGATCTTTTGAATCTTCTGGCAGAAATTCTTCCAAACCCAAATAAACTGCCCAGAAGCATTTATAAAGCAAAGAAACTTCTTTGCCCGATGGCACTAGGTGTGACAAAAATACACGCTTGTGTGAACCATTGTATTCTGTATCGCAAAGAGCATGAGCTCGCAACTAGATGCCCCATTTGTGGTGTCAGTACATGTAAGAAGGACTACAATCACCAATATGTTACCAACATGAAAAAGACTCAGAAGAATAAGAAGTTTATTATTGGTCCTGAAGGTGATGATGACGATACTTCTGGCAGTGCAGACTGGAAGAATAAGAGAAAAATTCCTGCCTTGGTGATCTGGTACCTTCCGGTAATTGATCGCTTGAAGCGTTTGTTCTCAAACCCTAGGGAGGCTGAACTTATGCGTTGGGATTCTGAGCATCGCAAGAAAGATGAAAAACATATACGACACCCTGGTGATGCAACGTAGTGGAAAAATTTTGATATTAAGTATCCAGAATTTGTGAAGGAAATCAGAAATGTGAGGTTTGCCTTGGGTACAGACGGAATGAATCCGTTTGGTGAAAAAAGGAGCATACATAGCACATGGCCCGTGGTCTTAACAATGTACAACCTACCGACGTGGTTGTGTCACAAAAAGAAATATATCTTGTTATCTGTTCTTATCCCAGGTCCGAAACAACCCGGCATCGAAATTGATGTGTTCTTGGAACCTTTAATGGAAGATATGGCAAAATTGTGGAATGAAGGGTACGTACATGGGATGAGTACAAGCGGGATTATTTCATGCTAAGAGAAATGATATTCGTTACTGTGCATGATTATCTCGGACTGTTTACATTATCGGGACAAATGAAAGGGAAGAAAGGTTGTGTTAGGTGCGTGGATAGAACTGGATTTCTATACCTCACTTCATCCAGAAAGACGGTGTACATGAGACACCGACGGTTCTTGACAGATACACACAAGTATAGGAAGATGAAAGAACAATTTGATAACAAAATCGAAAAAGATACTTCACCAAAATCTTATAGTGGAAAACTTGTGTTTGAAATGGTCAAGAACATTCATATTGCTTTCGGTAAAGGCAAAAATAGTAAAGGAATTAAGAGAAAGAAAAGTACATCTTCGGATGATACAACAGACATGGCTTTCAAGAAATAATCAATTTTTTTCAAGTATCTTCTGTATTGGAAGAATCTGGAATTTTTCCATAGTATTGATTTGATGCACGTTACAAAGAATGTATTTGACAGCATCATTGGGACGTTGCTGGACATGCCGAGGAAAACAAAGGACGGATTAAATTCACGTATGGACCTAGTAAATCTTGATTTGAGACCAAAGCTTCATCCAGTAGAAAAGGCGAACGGAAAGCATTACCTTCCCCCCAGCCAGCTACAACTTGACGCTAGAAGAGAAAAGAGCAATTTGCGAATGCTTGCATGGGATCAAAGTGCCCACGACTTTCTCATCCAATATACGCAAACTAGTATCGATGAAAGACTTGTCTTTATTCGGTTATAATTCTCACGACTGTCACATGATGATGACAATTTTCCTTGCCATTGCAATAAGAGTCATAAAACCTGAGCATATAAAACTTGTCATCACACGTTTGTGTTACTTCTTCATTGCAGTATCGCAAAAGGCGATAGCACGTGAAGATTTATACTATCTGAAAACATACATCGTCAAGACAATGTGCAAGCTTGAGATGTGTTTCCCACCATCCTTCTTCGATATGCAAGTACACCTAATCATACATCTTGTTGATCAGATAAAAGCATTGGGGCCACTATATTTACATCATATGTTTTTGTTGGAGAGATATTTAGGAGAATTAAAAGGTTATATGTGGAACCATGCTCACCCAGAGGGTTCAATTATGAAAGTATACACCACTAAAAAAGTGATTGAGGGTTGCGCTGATTACATCAAAGATGGAAAATCGATAGATGTGCCTATACTGGTACATGAGGGTAGACTACGTGGCAGAGGCAAAGTGGGTAAGAAAACTTTTATCGTTCAAGATTACAAGAATGTACACCGTGCACATTTTGGTGTACTACAACAGCTCGCAATAGCTGAGTCTTACATCGAGGAACACCAACTTGAGCTTCGTGATAGAAACCAAGACCGCACAGAGGACTGGATCATGAAAGAGCACAAAAGATGTTTCACTGAATGGTTAATGGACAAAAATATACCATACGGAAACACTATAGAAGAGGCAACAATGAAGAAGTTAGCTTCTGGCCCATATGCTTTGGTGACATCATGGCAAGTATATGACATCAATGGTTACACATTTTACACTAAAGAAAAAGACGGTAAGAGTGTTGCACAAAATAGTGGTGTTCGTATTGAGGCTTATGATTCACAAGGGCAGAAGACCACATACTTCGGGTTCATAGAGGAAATATGGGAACTCGATTATGGCAAAAGAACGGTAATGCCCGTATTTAAGTGCCAATGGGTCAAACATCCTGATGTTGTGAAAGTGGACAATTACGGGCTGACACTGGTAGACATGAATAAAGTGGGTTATAAAGATGACCTTTGGGTTCTCACCGATAATGTTGCACAAGTTTTTTATGTTCAAGATCCAGAAACTGAGAAGATGCACGTAGTTGTTTCTGGAAAGCAAAATATTGTTAGGGCTGAGAATGTGGGAGATAATGAAGAGGAATATAATCAGTATGAAGAGATGTACCTTTTCACCGAACCAGAAAACATCAAGCGCGTAGAAAGAAGCATTAAAAAGAATTTGAAACCCTATATGCAAGAAGATGTCAATGCTGGAAAAAATGTATATAGCAATGCGAGATGATATATATTGTATATATTTGTATCTTCTGAAATCAACTTAGAACAATGTTCTATTTCAGCTTTAGATAGCATGTTTCGAACATTATTAAATTCAGCTTCTGTTTCGAGCTCCTATCAAGCTAATCTCTTCACAGCAAGCTCTTGTAGATGCAAGTAACACCCGCGAGACTCATCATTTGGATTGTTAAAAGCTTCAATTGAAGTCTGACGATACTTCCCGTCCATTTGAGGGCTTGTTTGGATAGGAGTACACCCAAACAAGCCCTGCAAGATTTCTTTCTCTTCTTTCCATTTTGATAACTTACGAAGATGCTACTTTATCAGTTCTAATGGCTGAATATATTGACTACAAATCAGTACCATCTCTCTTAGTGCTTTACACAAGCGACGAAACGTACAACTTCAATCACAAATCTTATTTTTACCATTTTCATAGGAATTTGACCTTAATCTTTCAAGCATAGATTTATCAATAATTGAAGCTTCCTCTTCATACATGTTAATGGCAGTTACAAGGGAAGGGTGTGTCGAAGCTAACGAAATATCAATGGGACTGAAGACAAAGAGATGCTGCATATGATTGACAATGTCCAGGTTGGACAACATGAAGCTATGATGATAGCCTTCACGCTGTTTAACCTGGACATTTCCACTCATATGCAGGATCTCTTTATCTTCAGTCCGATTCAGATTTTGTTAGCTTCGACACATCCTTCACTTATAACTGCCATTAACATGTGAGATAAGGAAGCTTCACTTATTTGATAAATCTATGCTTGAAAGATTAAGGTTAAATCCCTATGAAAGTGTAAAAACAAGATTTTTGATTGAAGTTGTCCACTTACTCGCTTGTGTGAAGCACTAAGAAAGTGGGTACTGATTTTTAGCCAATATATTTAGGCATTAAAACTGAGAAAGGAGCATCTTCCTAAGTTTTCAAATGGACGGGAGGGAAAGAAATCGTTCAAATGGATGGGAAAATCCTTCCAAGGATCGTCAGGCTTCAAATTGATGCTTTCAACAATTCAAATGATAAGCCACGGGTGTTACTTGCATCTACAATAGCTTGCTGTGCAGGGATTAGCTTGACAGGAGCTTAGAAGCATCAGAGGCGGTTGATAAGTAAACCCGCCTGAGATAAACATCTTCTCAGACGGTTATTAAGTACCAACCGCCTGTGAAAAATTTAAAAACCGCCTATGAAAAACTGACGCCTGTATAAAGACCCCGTGGAGGCACGCCTCTGCCCAGTCCCACATCGCGGCACGAGGTACCTAAGTAAATTCTCATAGTTTCCTTACTATACATTGCATGCTACCTTTTTCTTTGTATATTTTCATAAGCTGCAAGTTTTGTGTGTTGGTATATGGATTGTGTCCTTTTGCATTTGTGTACATATGCGTTTGGACTCAATAATATGGAAGTTTGGTCTTTTAGATATTGATGTCTCGGGCGTGTAGCCGATTGAAGGAGGAGCGCTTGGCGTGGCACAAGAACCATCCCCATGTATGTACATATGGCACACCGATCACATAGTTGTATATACATATATATTTGTAATGGACTGATGAACTTAACTGTAGTTTGTTTTTTCGTCTTGTTTTTTTTTTTTGGTATTTTCAATTTCTCTGTGTAGGGTTTCTCTGCGAAGCCTGAATCGGGAGATTTATTGAAGTGGCACTGCATCGTCCCCAGTAAAGAAGGGGTAAGTCATGAAGAACAAGCACAATATGAGTTTAACCATCGTCCTCCTATTAATAAATTTCTTTTGCAGACTGAATGGGAAGATTGTTACTGAGGACTATCCCTTGGTGCCTCCAAGATGCGCCTTTCCAAGTGGGTTCTTCCACTTAAATGTCCATCGTTCGGGAGCACTCTACATCGGGATTCTTAACCAAGAGACTGTAAGATAGACCTATTTTGCTCATGTAATTAATACTTAATTGTTGTCGAACTTATATGAACTGGTTTCTTATATTGCTTAAATTATATTTCATAGGGGTGGTGCAGTGCTTTTACAATCAAAACTATACTACTTGAAGTTCAGTGTTTGCTGCATCAGCCAAATATGCCCGATGTTGAAAATGATTGCTATAATCTGCTTATCAAGGTTAGATGACACATTGACTTAGTGACCAATGTAGGTTATTCATTCCTCCTTTGACATTTGTTAATTTAAATAATGTCAATATTTTCAAGATCCAGCGGAATATAAGAGACGTGTTCGAGAGCAAGCAGGACGGTACAATTTACATTGATCGATGGGAGCTTCATCGTCGATCTACAATGAATGTAGCATGCTTTTTTGTTTTCTACTTGACAGGGCGCTTCATCGTCGTTGTTTGCAGCTGTTACAGAGAGAGGCTCACTTAAACTTGTGCTCAGTGTGTAAAGATGTTATCTTTGAACAATTGTAAAGCCTCTAATGGTGTATTATCACAATTAAGCCAGCCTCATTGGTGATCGAGCATTTTCTATAATGCATTACTATACTAGTATCCGCTCATCTGTATTTTTTCCTGATACAATTTTCCCTGCAACGACTACATACGGTTGTGATAATTGCAACGACTACATCCCTGTAATTTCAATGAAAACCGCTTGTGATAATTGAACAACTACATACGGTTCTTAAACAATGACCGCCGGTGAAAATACATGATCTTCTCAGGCCGTCACTACTACAAAAAACATTTTTATAGGCACCTCAAATTTTCAAACACAGGTGGTCCTTAAAAACATGCGACTGTGATGACGAATGATATAATAACCGCCTGTGATGACAGAACAACACAGACGGATTTTAAAGAACAACCATCTGGGTAAATACATGATCTTCATAGACGGTTCTTAATTAAGAACCGTCTGTAAAACAATAAACTTCACAGACGGATTTTAAGAAACAACCGCCTGTGTCGGTGGTTTGGAACCGGCAGATCTCCCGACACTACTAAAGTGTTAGAGGAGTTTGATGTTCGGTGTGGGCGCGCGGAGATTCAAGAAGGTAAATTGTAAATGGCGCAGGAGACACAAGAGTTTACGTGGTTCGGGCCGCCCGAGCGTAATACCCTACTCCACGGGGTGTGTTGATGTTGTATTGGATGTAGCGCGTGTGTCAGTGTGTCTGAACGTCTATGGAGCGTGTGTGTAAACGTCGTCGGCCTGTCCTTTTATAGTACAAGGGCAGGCCGTTACAAATTAGCGTGGCCTGACATGTGGCCTC
Source organism: Tuctoria greenei (assembly GCA_036927565.1). Classification (NCBI taxonomy): domain Eukaryota; kingdom Viridiplantae; phylum Streptophyta; class Magnoliopsida; order Poales; family Poaceae; genus Tuctoria; species Tuctoria greenei. The sequence continues at coordinate 22,208,638 of JAYESD010000011.1, read as the reverse complement.
GGCGGTTACTAGTGTTGATACTTGTTCAACACGTTTAATTGCCCTTAATGACCGTATAATGGGCTTTGACAGCACCATTACTGGTAATTAAGGTCGTCCGATCATGTGCCATTAATATGGTATTAATGACACTTAATCGGGTCTTGAAGTCCTTGATTCCCCTTGGATGATCCGGAGCCGTTGCGGGGTCTTCCGGAGGTTAGAGGGTGAAGATCCGATGGTTGGACATGTGGCAGCACAGGAGTACGCTGTGGAGAACAGATAGTTCCGGTGTTAGCCGACACGTGTCAGCACTGGAGCTTCCCTCGGTCTGGGGTTAGGTCCGGGAGTGCCATTTCGGTACATAGTCCGGAGCTTCCTCCCTTGCGGGCGGTAGTTCCGGTTTGATAGTACATGTGGCGACCCTGGGGCTAACCATGTTGGAGAAGCGGGTCCGGACATGTCTGACATGTGGGCCTCCGAAGGTCTTCAAATCAAGTGGGTGACTTTCCCTTGCTATCTTTGCAATCCCAAGGGGTATACGGTACCCAGGGTACCGACAGTGGCCCCCTGGGCCCACCTCCAGGGAAGACCCCTTGGATGAACTTGTTCCACTGGAGGTGGGTCCATCCTTCGACTTTTGAACGGAGTCTTCAAAGGCCTTCGGATGTGCTGTTGGCGATGGTACGGAGTTAAATCTTCGCCGCATGGCATATCCTGTGTGCGGCAGGTGAGTTCTTTGGCGTGCGGATCTCACGCAATTGAAGGTCGCCAGTTCCCGATACGAAAATCGTATCAGTTCCGTGCGCCTTGTCAGGCTGCCGCCTTCGGGCTTCCCGCCTCATGATGGCAATCGTTCGCCTGGGTAAGAACCTCGACTTGATCGTCGGGTTAGTCCTGGGCCCTCTTGTCATCGGCTGGGTGGAATTTTTGAGTGGTATCTTCGACTTCTCTGCGGTTTCCATCCAAGCATCGCGAGGGCTTACTTAAGAAGGAAAGCGTGCACCATTTGGGACTCTTTACGCCTCCCATCTGATCTTGTGCTCAAACACCCAACTTGTGCTTCGCTTTTCTTCTCTTGCCTAGCCGTGCTGCGATGGAGTTGGGTCTCCGTGAGAGTCGTTTGAAGACCGACGGCGACCTGAAGAAGGTCCGGGCCCTCATGGTATGGTCCTCAGACTTCTTCAACCGCTCAGTCCGCGCCGGTGGGGAGCTCCCGTTTGAGAAGGAGCACACCGGCGAAATGGTGTACTTCTCCTCGTACACCATGGTGGGGTTGATCCCACCTTTTTCCTCCTTTTTCTTGATGCTGCTAGACTTCTATGGTCTGCAGCTGTATCACCTTGGCCCCCACTCCATTCTTCTTGTGTCCATCTTCGTCCACTTCTGTGAGATGTGGGTGGGCATCCCCCCTGCATTGAACTCTTCCGGACCTTCTTCACTGCCCATACTACCGGCAGGAGAAATGAGTACCTTGGCTTCTATTACTTCGTGAAGCGCAAGAAGTGCCCATTCAAGTACCTCCGGTCGTTTCCCTCTGGGAAGTGGGATGACTGGAAGAAGGACTGGATAGTCGTCCGGGTGGAGGAGCATGAGAAGCTGGAGCTGCCCGAAGGCCTCCCCAGCATTGACACGACAATCTGGAGTGAAGCTCCGGTGCTGGCAGAAGCCTTCAACCCTGCTTTAACCAGGATCCGCCAATGTGTGGAGGGAGGATTGACTCCTCAGGTGGTGTTTTGCAACATCCTGTTCAACAGGTGGGCACCGCTAAAGAGGAGAGAGAAACTCGTATGGGCCCTCAACAGCGTGATGGACGACGACCGGGTCGAGACCGGGCTGAAGTCCAACATGGTGGGGAAAACCTTGGAGTTCCACCTCAAGAAGTTCCAGCACGGCATCGACGTCGATGGTGACGACTTGACTCCCCCATCAGCTTTTCTGCCTCTGAACGTGGAAGTGGAGTTTAGTAGGGAGCTCCGGCGAAAGATGCCCGTGCTTGACGACCTTGGTGTCGTCGAGAGAAGATCAACCACCAGGGTGGAGATCCCCAGAATGCCCGAGGATGGCTCCGACCCTGCCCCGAAGCCGAGGGTCGAGGTCGTCGGCAAGCGCAAGGAGCTGGCGGACGAGCCTGTGAGCCGGAAGAGGAAGCTGCAGTACGCCGACGGAAGGTCCGTCAGGCCCACTACCTCTGCGTCGGCTCCTTCTCCCCGGAGGGGGAGGTCTTCTACAACTGCGGTGACTGTTCCCGTAGTGGGGTCCTCCCGGGGTGCGACTGTTCCCGCAGTGGGGTCCTCCCGGGGTGCTACTGTTCCCGCAGTGGGGTCCTCCCGGGGTGCTAGCTCCGGGCATGCGACTCCAGCACCTGGGCCGGTGGAGGCCTCTAGGTCCGGGGGTTCTTCCCGATCGAGGGGGGCCTCGACTAGGGAAACACCCGTGGCCGTAATGAGTTCCGGGGGGCCTTTCGGAGCTTCCACGTCGGTTATGACCAGCCCAGAACGCCCGAGAAAAAGGTTCCGCGCAAGCTGGTGCGGAAGCCTCCCAAGGTAATTTTTAATCTTTACCTTGAATAGTTGTTTTATTGTAGTAACTATTTTTTAAGTTTCTTTGTTCATCATCTGCAGCGTCCCCAAGAAGGGGAGTGAGGCTCCACACTCAGCCACAGCAGCTGAAGCCATGAGGGTGGAAGCTTCTGCTCCTGTCCCGGTGCCGCCCCAAGTGGTGGCTGAAGCTACGACAGCTCCAGCGCCTGCTGTCGTGGTCATGGACCTTGACTCATCCCCAGAGGCTCCCGTGGTAGCGCCGGACCGCGGGAGTGAAGATGCGCCAGCAGCACCTGTCCCGGAGGTTGAAGCTCTGGGTCCTGGTGCTGAAATAATGGAAGCTCCGGCCGTTGAGCCGGAAGAAGCTGTGATTCTGGCCCCAGAGCCGGAAATTGTCGAAGCTACGGCGGTCGAGCCAGAGGTGATTGAAGTCCCGACGTGCGCGCTGGATGTTGAGGAAGTCCCGGTGGTTGGGCCGGCTACCTCAGAAGCACCGGCCATAGAGTCGGTAGTTGTTGGAGCTCTGGCTGCAGGGCTGATTGAAGATGAAGATCTTCCGGCTCCCGAGTCGGTTGATACAGAAGCGTCGGAGCTCGAGCCCCCATCGGAGGAGGTGCCAAGGTCGGAGCCAGAAGCGGCCCCTGCTCCGGAAGTGACGATGTCGGAGGTACCCACAGCTGAGCCAGAGTGCCCTGGTGAAGTCGCTGGCCCCCTGTCTGAAGGGGTGAATGAAGACTTGGCGGCGGGGCCTTCCTCGATGGCGACTGAGGCCATCTCGGAGGACGGCCCTAGTGCCATGGAGACCCAGGGGACCACTCTTGTGGAGTGGGACTCAATTTTTGTATCTGAGAACCCGCTGGAACCAGCAGAGGTGACCCCAGCAGGTCCGGAACCTATCCCGTTGTCGCTGTCTATTGACAACGCATGTTCCACTCTGCGTCAAGTTCAACTGGCCTTCTTCCACGACAGCAAGGCTCTTAAAGAGGAGCGCCAAACCCTTAGGAGGTGGCGTAACAGGCTCTACTTCGAGACCAAGCTGGCGCAGTCGAGGCTAGCGGATGACAAGGAGTGGATCAAGCGGGAGAAGGTCCGCCTGGAATATTGGGGTAAATTATTGGATGACAGGGAGAGTATGACTCGCGCTCTCGACGCTCAGTCCCGGGAGATCTACGATCAGGCCAAAGCAGCTAATAGTGCGGCCGATGAACGCCACGAAAGGCTTGAGGCCATTAACACTACACTCATCAAGCGCCGAGAGGCACTTGAAGAGAGGGAGAAACGGCTCGAAGATGAAGAGCAGAAACTCCTAGAGCTGCGGGATGACGTCCTGAGGAGGGAGGAGGAGCTCTCCGAGAAGGTGTCTCTGGCTGACAAGGGCCTTGAGGAGCGCGCCAAGAAATTGGAAGAGCGCTGCGTAGAGGAGGAGAAGAAGGTCTAGGTGCGAGGGCAGGAGCTCCATGAATGGGAGTGTGCCCTTGTTGCTAGGGAAAATAAAGTGAGGGGCAGGGAGAAGGACCTGGTCGACCGCTGGAACAAGATCCACCTCCGGGAGGAGGAGCTCGGAAAACTCGAGAAGCAGGTTGCTAAGAAGATTCAGCAAAACGCCAAAGAAGTTGAGCGCCTCGCCTGTGAGAATTCCGAACTGGTGGCGGCCAGAAGATCCTTGGAAGAATTGAAAGGCTTGAGGACTACGGACTCCCTACAAATCTGGGAGTTCTTGGGCAAGGCCAAAGACGCGCTGACACCGATGGGCTTCAGTCCTGTGTGCCCGGATGATCTGAAGCCAGAGCCGGACCTAGCGTTGCAGGCGTTGAGCTCGGCAGGTAGCAAGCTTTCCAAGGTGGGTGATGTCATCGCGGACTAATTGGAGGTTGAGGGGCAATCCCTGGCGAAGAACGTCGTAGAGTATGTGCTGACGTGCTACACCAGCCGGTACTCCCAATTTCCTCTGGACCCGGTGCTTGAAGGTCCTGTTGAAGGAGAAGGGGAAGCTGCCCGAGCCAACGTGTCGGAGGTTGCCCAGAAGGTCGCTCAATTCTTCCATAGGGTCTAGGACCATCTTCGTATTTCCCACTTGTATCCTCTCTTCTTCTTCCTCAATTTTGTAATCCCTTGTCTCCAGATGAATGAAATCCCCTAATTTTGTGAATTTCACTTTTTGTCTTCAACACTTTTGTCTTCACTTGGCCCCCTGGTAGATGTACACAATTGGATTGTGAACATGTACCAAGAGGATATTGTGTGTTGTTGAAGACTCGTTTGCTTCGAACTTGTAGAGTGTAGGTCCGAAGTCTTCGATAGTGAAGGCCCCCTGATGTCAAACTGACTACTGCCGGAGCTTAGTAGCTCCCGCATCAGTCCCTATCAACGCATAGAGCATCGATAGTTAGCCCTCTGGGGTGTCGGAGCTTAGTAGCTCCGACACTGACCTTTGCCAACACGTAGCTTGTCGGCAGCAGGCTCTGTTTGTGGGGTCCTACCACCATCTTTTGTTTTACGTCGACGGCTGGCCCCCCTAGCTTTACCGGAGCTTGGTTGCTCCGGTGATGCTCGTTTTCAATGCTTAGTCATCGATTACAAGCTATCTAGAGGAGTCGGAGCTTTGTTAGCTCTGGCTTTTCTCCATCAACATGGATTTTATTTTTCCTGCACACTGAAGTCAAGAAAAATAGTAAAATTCGTTTCTTGCCTATAACTTTGCCACGGCTTACGATTCTTGAGAAAATTTTAGGTCAAACGCGATTCTAAACACAACCAAATGTGTTGCCTTTTCTTCCAGATTCGATTGTCCTTGGTCCCGCCTTACTTTGGCCTGCCGGGGTGTAGGTAGAGTGGCATACTTAGGGTGCTTGACCAGGCTAAGTCGATAGCACACTCCAGCCCTAGATTGGATTGGCGACATTCAGGCGAGTGGGCCATGAACAATATTTGAATCCCAAAGAACCGACAATACAACTCGAATCATATATGAACCGGTCAAACTAAAATTTCTTAAGAATTGCACGTCTTTGTTATAGACAAGAAAGAGAAAAATAAAAAAATATTGAGCCTGTACGAAATTAATGCACGTGGAGTCTGTTTCACCTGAAGATGTCTTTCATTATAGGCCCGGGGTACAGGGGAAACAAGTACACTCTTAGGGTACGGAACCAGGCTAAGCGTGTTTATTTTCTCGTTTGACCCAGGGTAGCTAGCCACACTTTTAGTTCTGGGACTGTGACAAGTGTTGCATGAACTTTGTGGACCTTCCGGGGAAGGTCCGGCTGTTCTCCCGGAGGAACTACCCGACTCTGTACAATGACTCTATAACATACACCCCAAGTTACTACAGACTCACCCCCGTGGTATTCAGTGTAGAACTTACGGAGGTGCTCGATGTTCCAAGGATTTGGGAGAGGTGTCCCATCCTCGGTAGCCAAGCGAACACTTCCGGGACGGGATACTTTAATCACTCGGAAAGGTCCCTCCCAGCCGAGGGAGAGTTTGTTTAACCCTTCTCTGGATTGTATTCTCCGTAGCACCAGATCGCCTTCCTCGAGCTGTCGGTTGTGTACATGCCGTTGATGATAACGCCGTAGGGCTTGGCGATATCGGGCATTCCAAACAGCTGCTTGGCACCTTCCCTCCTCAAGGAGGTCTAGGTCTTCACGCCGGAGCTGGTCCTGCGTGGCTTCGTCGAAGGTCCGGACCCGGAGTGAACCCCAGGTGATTTCCGGAGGAAGGATTGCTTCAGCTCCGTACACCAGGAAGAAGGATGTCTCTCCAGTTGACCGGTTTGGAGATGTCCTGTTGGCCCATAAAGTGGGCGGAAGCTCTTCAATCCAGTTGGCTCCATGTTTTTTCAAGCGCTCATATGTGCGCGTCTTGAGTCCTTTAAGGATTTCAGCATTTGCTCTCTCGGCTTGGCCATTGCTTGCTGGGTGAGCTACGGAGGCGTAGAAAACTTGTATGCCGAGGTCTTCGCAATATCCTTGAAATGCAGAGCTTGTGAATTGGGTCCCATTATCAGTGATGATTTTGTTTGGGACTCCAAATCTGCAAACAATGGACTGCAAAAAGTTGATAGCAGATTGCTTGTTGATTGTCACAACTGGAGTTGCTTCCATCCACTTGGTGAACTTGTCAATGGCGACGTACAGGAACTTGTAACCTCCGACGGCTCTTGGGAAAGGTCCCAAGATGTCCATCCCCCACACAGCGAAGGGCCATGTAGGAGGTATCATTTGTAGGGGCTGAGCCGGTGTATGAATTTGCTTTGCATGAAATTGACATGCTTCACATTTCTTCACCAGCTCAGTTGCATCCTGGAGTGCTGTAGGCCAGTAGAAGCCATGCCGAAAGGCTTTACCAACCAGCGTGTGGGAAGACGCTGGTTCCCACACATGCCTCCATGGATTTCTATGAGGAGTTTGCAGCCTTCTTCCCTTGTGATGCACCGCATTAGGATGCCATTGGCACCATGTCAGTAGAGATCCCCTTCTACCAACGTGTATCTTTTAGCCAATCTGACTACCCGGTCAGCGGATACATCATCGTCAGGAAGGATGTTGTCTTTCAAGTAGCTACGGATCTCCGAGATCCATGTATCGGAACTAGCTTGAGCTTTTGAGTCTTGCGTGCTGGGTTGCTCGGAACTTCCGGCAGCACCTACGACCCTTGATGGCTGCCATGGTAACAGGGCCATCGGGACCGTCAGCTGCGGGATGCTGATCTCGCCCCCTTCGGTCAGTTCGGCAGGCTGAGCTGTTGGTTTTGACAACCTCCGGACAAAAATTCCGTCAGGAGCCAGAGCTCCGGTTGACGCTTTTGTCGAGAGTTCGTCAGCTTTAGCATTATGGGCACGCTGAACATGGTTGAGATCTAGGACTTTGAAGTCCTTCTGAAGCCTCTGGACTTCAAGGAGGTAAGCAGCTAGCTGGAGATTATTGCAGGAACATTCACCCTTCACTTGCTTAATGATGAGCTGTGAATCTCCCTTGACCAGCAGTTGCTTGACACCATACGATAGTGCCACCTTTAGTCCGTAGATGAGCGCTTCGTACTCCGTCATGTTGTTGGTCGCCTTGAAGTCAAGGTGTACCATGTATTTCACCTTCTCCCCGGTTGGTGCAAGGAGAAGGATTCCAGCTCCGGCCCCCTGCTTCTGCATGGAGCCGTCGAAGTAGAGTGTTCAGTGAGGCTCGGTGAAGGCTGGAGCTTGATGTTCTGGCTTCTGCTCACTGGGGCCCCCAGGGTTTGACGGAGAGGGAGTCCATTCCACCATGAAGTCTGCCAATGCTTGACTCTTGACTGCTTGTCTTGAAATGAATTCAAGATCAAATTCGGCTAATTCCGCTGCCCACTTTGCAATATTCCCAGTTGAATTGGGATTATGCAAGATTGCTAGAAGTGGGTAAGAGGTCACCACTGAGACTTTGTGAGCTTGGAAGTAATGGCGAACCTTCTTGGAGGCAATAAGAACTGCATAGAGCAGCTTATACACCTCTAGGTATCGAGTCTTGGCATCATGTAGTACCTCACTGATGAAGTACACCGGGTGTTGAATGGTCCGGACATGCCTTATTTAGTGTGGTGTAGTCGATGCACATCCGAAGCTTCCCGACGGCCTTGGGCACAACGACCGGGTTTGCCAGCCATTTTGGATGGAAGACTTCTCGGATGAATCCAGCTTCGAGCAACTTCTTCACTTCTTGTCGGATGAAGTTCTGTCGCTCTACAGATTACGTCTGAGGCTTCTGATGCACAGGTCGGGCGTCAGGGTAGATCTTCAGATTGTGCTCAATCACTTCCCTGGGGACCCCAGGAATTTGTGACGGTTGCCAGGCAAACACGTCATCGTTAGCCTGGAGGAAAGTGATGAGCGCGAATTCCTATTTTTCGTTCAATCCCCCCGATATACAGGTGGTCTGAGCGGCATCGGAACCAATTTGGACGACTTTGACGGGAATGTCGGTGTCGTCGCTTGGCTGCACACGAGGTGCAGAAGTCGAGCCTCGTTGATGAATGCTCGGGGGTTTTGGAGCTTGCTCCTGCCTGGAGTCCTCCTCTTGCTCTGTGGTGAGTGCATGGAGTTCTTCCAGAGCAGTTACTCTGGCAGTACAATCTCCGCGGATCCAGAGAACGCCTACTGGTGTTGGCATCTTCAACACCAGATAACCATAATGAGCAGCTGCCATGAATTTGTACAGGGCAGACCTACCCAAGATGGCATTGAAGGGTAAGTTGATCTGAGTGACGTCGAAGACCAACTTCTTGGTGCGGTACTTCTCCCGTGTCCCGAATGTAATGGGGAGAGTAATAGCTCCGAGTGGGGTAATGGCCCCCGGACCTACTCCGGAGAAAGGTCGAGAGGGGTGGAGATCCGAAGGTCGGAGCTGAAGCTTAGTAAAAGCTTCGAAGCTTATGAGGTTAAGCCCCGAACCTGCGTCTACCATGACGTGGTGGAGATGGATGTTATTGATGGTAGGAGATACCATCAAAGGTAACTGACCTGCTCCAACCATGCTCCGAGGGCAGTCCGAAGCATCAAAAGTGATGGCTGTGTCCATCCACTTCCGATGAGGTTCCAGCCTGACTGTAGGAGCTACAGCAGCCATATCCCGACGCATAGTCTTGATGACGCGGAGGGAGGTGATGTCCCATGATCCACCAAAAATGGTGTTCATGGTCTTCCGACGCTCGTTGTCAGAGACGTCAGAATCATCATCGACGGAGGTGTAGATGACCTTCAGGACCTTTTTAGGATCCTGAAAACCTAACTCCTCTTCAGCCGAAGCTTCATCGACTTTTTTCTTTCCTTCCCTTTGTCGGAAAGGAGATTCTTCCCGGCGCTTGTTGTAGCGCTCGGCAAGGTTTTGGACCTCTGGGCAGTCCTCCAAACTGTGGCTGCCCGTTTTGTGAATTGGGCACCACACCTTGGGCTTGCTACCATCTTCAGAAGACGGTCGAGGTCGCTTTTCGGGGCGTGGCCCCCAGCCACCCAGAGCTGCAGCAGCTGCAATATTGGATGTACCGGCCGACGGCTTCTTCTTGCCGTTGGTCTTTTTCTTCTTCTTGCCATTCCCGGAGGTAGCGGCTTCTTCTTTGGAGGATTTCTTGTGACCCTCCGGAGTTGGTTTGGAGTGCATCTCACGGCCCTCCGCAGCTCTAGCACATTTGTCAGCCAAGTTGAAGAGTTCTGTGACGCTGGTGATCTCCTTGATCGCCAGTTTCTCCACCATCTTCTTGTCCCGTACACCTTGTCTAAATGCCACAATGACAGAGGCGCTAGAGATAGAAGGGATAGTGTTTCGTACCTGAGAGAACCTCTGGATGAATGATCACAGGGATTCTCCCCCTTTTTGCACGACTGCAAAAAGGTCCAGTTCAGTGCCTGGTCGAGTGTATGAACTCCCGAAGTTGGCGGTGAATTGCCGGCACAGCTCCTCCCAACTGTTGATAGAGTTGGGTGGAAGGCTCATAAATCAGGACCTGGCGGTCCCAGTTAAGGCCACTGGAAAATAATTGGCCATCACGTACTCGTTTCCTCCAGCTGCCAAGATTGCAGTGGAGTAGATCTGAAGAAATTCGGCGGGATTGACAGTCCCGTCGAATTTTTCTGGCAGGTGAGGCCGGAACTTCTGTGGCCACCTAACCATACGCAGATGTATGGACAGGGCTGAACAGCCTCCTCCTACTCCTTCAGGAGCATAAAGGTCCTGAGCTTCCTGTCTTTCACGAGCACACTCAATATGGACTCGGCCGTCTTGTTGGCGGTATCGGCGATCAAGCTCCGCCCGGAGGTCATGAGTTGAGAGCCTAGATACCGTGTGTGTGCGTCGTGCCCCGGAGGGCAATGACGTCACTTGCTGTGATGCAGCATGTCTCCTGCTATTGGAAACGTGCGGACCAAGTCTACCAGACAAAGTCCGCCACTGCGATGGGGCTCGTCCTGAAGGAGGAGGACCCTGGTTGCTGATGCGTTCGGCTGCTGCTGCAACCAAATGTCCACATCGGCCCTCCACTGCTCCAGTGCATCCCGGGATGCATCCGGAGGTGGTGGGCGTTGGAGAAGAGCACGCGCTGCATGGAGCGCATGTTCCGGGTTGTCATGATTTGCCGACGCAGTGATTGACGCCGGTGCACCATCGCGTTGCCCAGCTTGATTTGCTGGTGGAGGCGGTGGTGGTGGGAGTGTGACTCCTGCTGGTGCTGAGGCTCCTGCTGGTGGCTGCATATTGGAGGGATTGCCCCCAACAGACTGAGCAGCAGGTTAACCGTTGGATGATCCAGCAGCTGAGTTCACCATTCTCAAAATCTCAGGCGCCCCCCTACCTGGCGCGCCAACTGTCGGTGGTTTGGAACCGGCAGATCTCCCGACACTACTAAAGTGTTAGAGGAGTTTGATGTTTGGTGTGGGCGCGCGGAGATTCAAGAAGGTAAATTGTAAATGGCGCAGGAGACACAAGAGTTTACGTGGTTCGGGCCGCCTGAGCGTAATACCCTACTCCACGGGGTGTGTTGATGTTGTATTGGATGTAGCGCGTGTGTCAGTGTGTCTGAACGTCTATGGAGCGTGTGTGTAAACGTCGTCGGCCTGTCCTTTTATAGTACAAGGGCAGGCCGTTACAAATTAGCCTGGCCCGACATGTGGTCCCGGTGGTTACTAGTGTTGATACTTGTTCAACACGTTTAATTGCCCTTAATGACCGTATAATGGGCTTTGACAGCACCGTTACTGGTAATTAAGGTCGTCCGATCATGTGTCATTAATATGGTATTAATGACACTTAATCGGGTCTTGAAGTCCTTGATTCCCCTTGGATGATCCAGAGCCTTTGCGGGGTCTTCCGGAGGTTAGAGGGTGAAGATCCAACGATTGGACACGTGGCAGCACAGGAGTACGCTGTGGAGAACAGATAGTTCCGGTGTTAGCCGACACGTGTCAGCACCGGAGCTTCCCTCGGTCTAGGGTTAGGTCCGGGAGTGCCACTTCAGTACATAGTCCGGAGCTTCCTCCCTTGCGGGCGGTAGTTCCGGTTTGATAGTACACGTGGCGACCCTGGGGCTAACCATGTTGGAGAAGCGGGTCCGGACATGTCTGACATGTGGGCCTCCGAAGGTCTTCAAGTCAAGTGGGTGACTTTCCCTTGCTATCTTTGCAATCCCAAGGGGTATATGGTACCCAGGGTACCGACAGCCTGGGTAAATACATGATCTCCATAGACGGTTCTTAATTAAGAACCGTCTGTAATGCAATGAACTTCACAGACGGATTTTAAATAACAACCGCCTGGGTAAATACATGATCTTCGTTGACGATTCTTAATTAATAAGCGCCTGTAATGCAGTGAACTTCATAGACAGTTCTTGGTTAACAACGGCCTGAGAAGATCATGTATTTTCAGTGGCGGTCATTGTTTAAGAACCGTATGTAGTTGTTCAATTATCACAAGCGGTTTTCATTGAAATTACAGGGATGTAGTCGTTGCAATTATCACAACCATATGTAGTCGTTGCAGGGAAAATTGTATCAGGAAAAAACACAGATGAGCGGATACTAGTACAGTAATGCATTATAGGAAATGCTCGATCACTAGTTCGGCTGGCTTAATTGTGATAATACACCATTAGAGGCTTTACAATTGTTCAAAGATAATTTCTTCACACTGAACAAAAATCATGCTACATTCATTGTAGATCGACGATGAAGCTCCCATCGATCAATCTAAATTGTACCGTCCTGCTTGCTCCCGAACACGTCTCTTATATTCCGCTGGATCCTGAAAATATTGACATTATTTAAATTAACAAATGTCGAAGGAGGAATGAATAACCTACATTGGTCACTAAGTCAAAGTGTCATCTAACCTTGATAAGTAGATTATAGCAATCATTTTCAACATTAGGCACATTTGGCTGATTCAGCAAACGCTGAACTTCAAGTAGTATAGTTTTGATTGTAAAAGCACTGCACCACCCCTACGAAATATAATTTAAGCAATATAGGAAACCAGTTCAAATAAGTTCGACAACAATTATAAGTAATAATTACATGAACAAAATAGGTCTATCTTACAGTCTCTTGATCGAGAATCCTGATGCAGAGTGCTCCCGAACAATGGACATTTGGGTGGAAGAACCCAATTGGAAAGGTGCATCTTGGAGGCACCAAGGGATAGTCCTCAGAGAAGGAGATTGTCAGGGGGTAGTAACCATCTTCCCATTCAGTCTGCAAAAGAAATTTATTAATAGGAGGACGATGGTTAAACTCATATTGTGCTTGTTCTTCATGACTTACCCCTTCTTTACCTTGGACGATGCACTGCCACTTCAATAAATCTCCCGATTCAAGCTTCGCAGAGAAACCCTACGCATAGAAATTGAAAATACCAAAAACAAAAAAAGACGGAAAAATAAACTACAGTTAAGTTCATCAGTCCATTACAGATACATATGTATATACAACCATGCGACCGGTGTGCCATATGTACATACATGGGGATGGTTCTTGCGCCACGCCAAGCGCTCCTCCTTCAATCGGCTACACGCCCGAGACATCATTATCTGAAAGACCAAACTTCCAAATTATTGAGTCCAAACGCATATGTACACAAATGCAAAAGGACACAATCCATATACCAACATTGTTCTAAGTTGATTTCAGAAGATACAAATATATACAATATATATCAACTCGCATTGCTATATACATTTTTTCCAACATTGACATCTTCTCGCATATAGGGTTTCAAATTCTTTTTAATGCTTCTCTCTACGCGCTTGATGTTTTCTGGTTCGGTGAAAAGGTACATCTCTTCATACTGATTATATTCCTCTTTATTATCTCCCACATTCTCAACCCCAATAATATTTTGCTTCCAGAAACAACTACGTGCAACTTCTCAGTTTCTGGATCTTGAACATAAAAAATTGTGCAACATTATCAGCGAGAACCCACAGGTCATCTTTGTAACGCACTTTATTCAAGTCTACCAGTGTCTTCCCGTAATTGTCCACTTTCAAACCATCAGGATATTTGACCCATTGGCACTTAAATACGGGCATTACCATTCTTTCACCATAATCGAGTTCCCATATTTCCTCTATGAACTCAAAGTATGTGGTCTTCTGCCCTTGTGAATCATAAGCCTCAATACGAACACCACTATTTTGTGCAACACTCTTAACGTATTTTTCTTTAGTGTAAAATGTGTAACCATTGATGTCATATGCTTGCCATGATGTTACCAAAGCAGATGGGCCATAAGCTAACTTCTTCATTGTTGCCTCTTCTATAGTGTTTCCGTATGATATGTTTTTGTCCATTAACCATTCAGTGAAACATCTTCTGTGCTCTTTCATGATCCAATCCTCCGTGCGGTCTTGGTTTTTATCACGAAGCTCAATTTGGTGTTCCTCGATGTACGGCTCAGCTATTGCGAGCTGTTGTAGTACACCAAAATGTGCACGGTGTACATTCTTGTAATCTTGAACAATAAAAGTTTTCTTACCCACTTTGCCTCTCCCACGTAGTCTACCCTCATGTATCGGTATAGGCACACCTATCGATTTTCCATCTTTGATGTAATCAGCGCAACCCTCAATCACTTTTTCAGTGGTGTATCCTTCCATAATTGTACCCTCTGGGTGAGCACGGTTCCGCACATAACCTTCTAATACTCCAAAATATCTCTCCAACGAAAACATATGATGTAAATATAGTGGCCCCAATGCTTTTATCTGATCAACAAGATGTATGATTAGGTGTACTTGCATATCAGAAAAGGATGGTGGGAAACACATCTCAAGCTTGCACATTGTCTCGACGATGTATGTTTTTAGATAGTCTAAATCTTCACGTGCTATCACCTTTTGTGATACTGCATTGAAGAAGTAACACAAACGTGTGATGACAACTTTTATATGCTCAGGTTTGATTACTCTTATTGCAATGGCAAGGAAAACTGTCATCATCATGTGACAGTCGTGAGAATTATAACCGAATAAAGACAAGTCTTTAATTGAGACTAGTTTGCGGATATTGGATGAGAAACTTGTGGGCACTTTGATCCCATGCAAGCATTCACAAATTGCTTTTTTCTCTTCTAGCGTCAAGTTGTAGCTGGCTGGAGGAAGGTAATGCTTCCTGTTCGCCTTTTCTACTAGATGAAGCTCTGGTCTCAAATCAAGATTTACTAGGTCCATACGTGAATTTAATCCGTCCTTTGTTTTCCTCGGCATGTCCAGCAAGGTCCCAATGATGCTGTCAAATACATTCTTTGTAACGTGCATCAAATCAATACTATGGCAAAATTCCAGATTCTTCCAATACGGAAGATACTTGAAAAAAATTGATTGTTTCTTGAAAGCCATGTCAGTTGTATCATCCGAAGATGTACTTTTCTTTCTCTTAATTCCTTTACTATTTTTCCCTTACCGAAAGCAATATGAATGTTCTTGACCATTTCAAACACAAGTTTTCCACTGTAAGGTTTCGGTGCAGTATCTTTTCCGATTTTGTTATCAAATTGTTCTTTCATCTTCCTATACTTGTGTGTATCTGTCAAAAATCGTCGATGTCTCATGTACACCGTCTTTCTGGATGAAGTGAGGTATAGAAATCCAGTTCTATCCACGCACCTAACGCAACCTTTCTTCCCTTTCATTTGTCCCGATAATGTAAACAGTCCGGGATAATCATGTACGGTAATGAATATCATTGCTCTTAGCGTGAAATACTCCCGCTTGTACTCATCCCATGTACGTACCCCTTCATTCCACAATTTCGCCATATCTTCCATTAAAGGTTCCAAGAACACATCAATTTCGATGCCGGGTTGTTTCGGACCTTGGATAAGAACAGATAATAAGATATATTTCCTTTTGTGACACAACAACGTCGGTAGGTTGTACATAGTTAAGACCACGGGCCATGTGCTGTGTATGCTCCTTTTTTCACCAAACGGATTCATTCCATCTGTACCCAAGGCAAACCTCACATTTCTGATTTCCTTCGCAAATTCTGGATACTGAATATCAAAATTATTCCACTGTGTTGGATCACCAGAGTGTCGTATATGTTTTTCATTCTTCTTGCGTTGCTCGGAATGCCAACGCATAAGTTCAGCCTCCCTAGGGTTTGAGAACAGACGCTTCAAGCGATCAATTATCGGAAGGTACCACATCACCAATGCAAGAATTTTTCTCTTATTCTTCCCGTCTGCATCGCCAGAAGTATCGTCATCGTCACCTTTAGGACCAATAATAATCTTCTTATTCTTCTGAGTCTTTTTCATATTGGTAACATACTAGTGATTGTAGTCCTTCTTGTATCTACTGACACCACAATTGGGGCATCTAGTTGCGAGCTCATGCTCTTTGCGATATAGAATACAATGGTTCACACAAGCGTGTATTTTTGTCACACCTAGTGCCATCGGGCAAAGAAGTTTCTTCGCTTTATAAGTGCTTCTGGGCAATTTATTTGGATTTGGAAGAATTTCTGCCAGAAGATTCAAAAGATCAGAGAAACTACAATCGGACCATCCGTGCATAGCTTTCAACTATAGTAGTTCTAAGACTGCACGCAATGTAGTAAACTCTTTATCACAACCGTTTGATTCATCATATAAAAGCTCTGTCGCCGCATTCTGCAATGTCTCCATTTTACTTAAACCTTTGCTTGCTCCCATAGAAGTCAGTACATATGGTTCAATGTGACGCCACATCTCCTCACAATCAAACTCATCATCATCATCATCACCAGCTTGATTGTCACTACCATCATCGATATGAACATTATCATCATCTGATCCTCTCTCATCATCTTTATCCACATCATGTGTATCTAACTCACCATGCTCTTTCCATATTGTGTAGTTATTTTTAAAACCTCTTTTCACCAAATGAGATTGGATTACTATAGTATCCGTCCAAGCAATCTTATTTTCGCAGTCGATACATGGACATAATATGTCATCTATCTTTTGCAACTTTGCATGTCTCTTGGATGCTTCAATAAATTTTGCAACATTATGAATGTACATAGGATCGGGTCTTGGCATGTTATACATCCACGCTCGACGGTCCATGCTTCAATAATAGAATTTTTGTCAGATTTACAAAATTTGGCCACAAATATTCTCTAAAGGTATTCTATAAAATGAATTTACAGAGACATAAAAAGTATGATTATAGGGCAACTAATGTAGGAGACGGGCGATGTCTTGCAGGCAGACGGAGTCAAAGGGGGAAACAGGCCCAGCAGCATGGGCTAGGTCTGGGTGGGATCCGGTCCGTTATATCGGGAAACAGGCCCAGATGCATCTTATATATTACAATAGCATCTGTTAATTAAACATCATATTCATGTCACATAATAGGTACAAAAGAAACAATCCATATAGTCGATACATCAATATACCAGAACACAATCCATACAGTCCTTACACATGCAAAAGGACGGAATCCATATACCAGAACACACAAAACTAACAGCTTATCAGCTAATGAAAATATACAAAGAAAAAGTAAGGAAACTAAATTTACCTTGCAGAGGCGTCAGCACGGTGGGGAGGCGTCAGCACGGTGGGTCGGCTGGGTGGAGAAGTGGCAGTGCGGGGTTGAGCGGCGGCGCGGCAGTATGGGCTGGGCGGCGGAGCGGCGGCGCGGCGCGGGGGAAATTCAACAGCCTTGCAGCGTCGATATAAATTCTCCAGGGTTGCGTTTTGACTGCGGTGAGGGGTCCTTATATAGACGTCGGTTTTTCACAGGCGGTTTTTAACTTTATCTTAGGCGGGTTTTACTTACCAACCGCCTGAAAAGATATTTAATCAAGAATATTAATTAAGAAGTAAATATCTTCACAGACTGTTGGTACTTCATAACCGTCTGAGAAGATGATTATCCCAGGCGGGTATTACTTACCAACCGCCTAAGATAATGCCACCTGAACAAAATATCTTTAAAACCTGTATAGCTGACATTGTAATTTTTTGGTAAATATCAAATTAATTTCTACTCACATATTATTCACATTTGTGTATCTCATAAAAAGAAAGTTCCTTCACTCAAAATTGTTGGTATGAACATATTTGTATAATTTATACATGTATGAATTTTTTTAATTTTTTTTAAAAGCATTCCAACATGTCAAACTTCAAATTATCCACATTTAGAGCACATTCACTTCATTCTAACACACCAGTATTCATTGACTTCATGAACTAAAGAAATATGTACATTCACTTCATGAACACAAATATATTACAAAACACAAGAACTCCTAAAACTACAAAAGAAATATGTACAAGAACTAAAACTACACTACGGCCCCGCCTAATCCCTCATCTCCGCCAACTTCTCAAACCACGCCAAGCGGTCCTCCTCTGACTCGTCGTCGTCGTCGTAGTCGTCACCATGGTGGTGGTCGCCGACATCGTCGCCGTCGTCGGAGGACGACTCGTCGTCATCATCATCGTCGTCGTCGTCGTCCTCCTCCTCCTCCTCCTCCTCCTCCTCCTCCGGCGACGATGCAGCAGGAGAGTGGGTCGGCTGCTCCGGCTGAGCCGATTGCTCCGGCTGTACCGGTGGCTCCGACTGCACCGGCGGTGGAACGCGCTGGTCGTCATTCACCCTCTCGGGGGAGCTGCAGCGTATCCGCTTGCAGTTTGGCTGCCTCGGCGGGCTAGGAGGCGGAAGGTTGGCCATGGCTGGTGTGGTTCGTCGGCGCCGGGCTAGGAGGTGGAACGATAGAAGAAGAAGAAAAAAGTGCAAAAGTTCTGTGCTTGTACATAACCGACGACGCGCCTTATATATGGTCTGTGCGGAGTAGACGAGGGAGTGGTTCGTTTCCCGCGCATTGAACTCTTTGCAGACCTCGTGTGGCGCACAATTAAACCACTATGGAAGACGATCTTCAGAGATCCTTCTGTCTCATCCATGTGGAACATCGCGTCCCTGCACCATGGCTTCTCAACTTCTCCGCAGACCTCGTGCGGCGCGTCAGTTGATTAACATCTTCTCAAGCCGTTAATTAACATCTTGTAGTTTCAAAAAAGTTTATCTCAGGCGGTTATTACTTACCAACCGCCTGAGATAATCCCGATACTGTTCTTCAGTTTCCTTATCCCTTGCTTCTTTTTTATTTAGATTCCAATATAAATACTCAAACATGTTTAGATTCTGCAAATTGTGTTCAAATTCGATGATTCTTTCTTCTACATTTGTATAAAATTAACATCTACCACCTGAACAAAATATTCTGTTCATTGTGCATTGAACTCTTTGCAGACCTCGTGCGGCGCACAATTAAACCACTGTGGAAGACGATCTTCAGAGATCCTTCCGTCTCTCTGGTATCCATGTGGAACGTCACGTCCCTGCACCACGGCCTCTCAACTTCTCTGCAAACCTCGTGCGCGCGTCAGTTAATTAACATCTTCTCAGACCGTTAATTAATATCTTGTAGTTTCAAACATATTTATCTCAGGCGGGTATTACTTACCAACCGCCTGAGATAATTCCCAATACTGTTCTTCAGTTTCCTTATCCCTTGCTTCTTTTTTATTTAGATTCCAATATAAATACTCAAACATGTTTAGATTCTGCAAATTGTGTTCAAATTCGATGATTCTTTCTTTGACATTTGTATAAAATTAACATCTACCACCTGAACAAAATATTCTATTCATTGATTTCGGTACCCTAAAAACTGTACACCCCCTGAGGTTACAAAGATCTCGAGGGAAGGACGTATACTTGAATTGAAGACCCTCGGAGGCCCACTTGTCAGACATGACCGGACCTGCTTCTCCAACATGGTTAATCCCTAGGTCGCCACGTGTACTGCCGAACCAGAGCTACCGCCCACAAGGGGGAAGCTCCGGACCAAGTACCGAAATGGCACCTCCGGACTTAACCCCTGACCGAGAGAAGCTCCGGACCTGACACGTGTTAGATAGCTCCGGAGCTTCCTGCTTCCCACAGCAAGCTCCGGAGTTGCCACGTGTCCAAACGTCGGAGCTGGCAGCCTCTAACCTCCGGAAGACCTTGTAACGGCTCCGGATCTTCAAAGGAGAGCCAAGGACTTCAAGACCCGATTAAATGTCATTAATGCCATATTAATGACACTTAAACGGACAATCTTAACACCCGTAACGGCACTGTCGGAGCCCGTTACAGGATTATTAACAACAATTAATTGTGTATCAATACTAGTAACCGCTGGGGCCACATGTCGGGCCAGGCCAGTTTTGTAACGGCCTGTCCTTGTACTATAGAAGGACAGGCCGACAATACACAAGACGAGGGACAGAGGGGGACATCATACGTGACAAACTAATACGACACCAACACACCTGTGGAGTAGGGTATTACGCTCAGGCGGCCCGAACCACGTAAATCCTAGTGTCTCCTGTGTTAAACCGCAATTCACCTTCTTGATTCTCCGCGCGCCCACACCGAACCACAAACTCCTTCAACACTTCAGCGGTGTCAGGAGATCTGCCGACTCCAACAGTTGACAGTTGGCGCGCCAGGTAGGGGCGCCTGAGATTTTCGAGAATGGTGAACTCCGCGACTGGATCATCCAACGGTCAACCTGCTGCTCAGGCTGTTGGGGGCAACCCCTCCAACAGGCAGCCACCAGCAGGAGCCTCAGCACCAGCAGGAGCCACACTCCCACCACCACCATCTTCTCCGGCAAATCGTGCTGGGCAACGTGATGGTGCGCTGGCGTCACTTACTACGTCGGCAAGTCATGACAACCCGGAACACACGCTCCATGCAGCGCGTGCTCTTCTCCAACGACCACCACCTCCGGACGCATCTCGGGATGCAATGGAGCAGTGGAGGGCCGATGTGGAGCATTTGGTCGCAGCAGCGGCCGAACGCCTCAACAACCAGGGTCCTCCTCCTTCGGGACGAGCCCCGTCGTAGCGACGGACTTTGTCTGGAAGACTTGGTCCGCACGTCTCCAACAACAGGAGACGATCTGCGTCACAGCAGGCGACGTCGTTGCCCTCTGGGGCACGACGCACCCATACAGTATCCAGGCTTTCGACTCATGACCTCCGGGCAGAGCTTGATCGCCGATACCGCCAACAGGATGGCCGTGTCCATATCGAGCGTGTTCGTGAAAGACGGGAAGCTCAGGACCTTTCTACTCTGGAAGGAGTAGGAGGAGGCTGTTCAGCCCTAGCCATGCACCTGCGCATGGTTAGATGGCCACAGAAGTTCCGGCCACACCTGCCGGAAAAATTCGACGGGACTGTCAACCCCGCCAAATTCCTTCAGATATACTCCACTGCAATCTTGGCAGCTGGAGGAAACGAGGCTGTAATGGCCAATTACTTTCCAGTGGCCTTGACCGGGACCGCCAGGTCCTGGTTTATGAGCCTTCCACCCAACTCTATCAACAGTTGGGAGGAGCTGTGCCGTCAGTTCACTGCCAACTTCGGGAGTTCATACACCCGACCATGCACTGAACTAGACCTTTTTGCGGTCGTGCAAAAAGGGGGAGAATCTTTGCGGTCATTCATCCAGAGGTTCTCTCAGGTACGCAACACAATCCCTTCTATCTCAAGCGCTTCTGTCATTGTGGCATTCAGACAGGGCGTACGGGACAAGAAGATGTTGGAGAAGCTGGCGATCAAAGAAATCACCAGCGTCACGGAGCTCTTCAGCCTGGCAGACAAATGTGCCAGAGCTGCGGAGGGCCGTGAAATGCACTCCAAACCAGCCTCGGAGGATCACAAGAAATCCTCCAAAGAAGAAGCCGCTACCTCCGGGGGTGGCAAGAAGGAAAAGAGGACCCACGGCAAGAAGAAGCCGTCGACCGGCACATCCAACGTTGCAGCTGCTGCAACTCCTGGTGGCCGGGGGCCACGCCCCGAGAAACGACCTCGACCGTCTTCCGAAGACGGTGGCAAACCCAAAGTGTGGTGTCCCATTCACAAAACGGGCAGCCACGGTTTGGAAGACTACCGGGAGGTCCAAAACCTTGCCGAGCGCTACAGCAAGCGCCGGGAAGGGTCTCCTTTCCGATAGAGGGAAGGAAAACAGAAGGTCGACGAAGCTCCGGCTGAAGAGGAGTTAGGGTTTCAGGACCCCAAAAAGGTCTTGAAGGCCGTCTACACCTCCGTCGACGATGACTCTGACGTCTCTGACAACGAGCGTCGGAAAACTATGAACACCATTTTTGGTGGATCATGGGACATCACCTCCCGTCGCGTCATCAAGACTATGCGGCGGGATATGGCCGCTGTAGCTCCTACAGCTAGACCGGAGCCACATCGAAAGTGGATGGACACATCCATCACTTTTGATGCTTCGGACTGTCCTCGAAGCATGGTCGGAGCTGGACAGTTACCTTTGATGGTATCTCCCACCATCAATAACATCCAGCTCCATCATGTTATGGTGGACGGAGGTTCGGGGCTGAACCTCATAAGCTTTGAAGCTTTTACCAAACTTCAGCTTCGACCTTCGGATCTCCAGCCCTCACGACCTTTCTCCGGAGTAGGTCCGGGAGCCATTACCCCACTCGGAGCTATAACTCTCCCCGTTACCTTCGGGACACGGTAGAAGTATCGCACCGAGAAGTTGGTCTTCGATGTCGCTCAGATCAACTTACCATTCAACGCCATCTTGGGTAGACCTGCCCTATACAAATTTATGGCAGCTGCTCATTATGGATACCTGGTGTTGAAGATGCCAACACTAGTAGGCGTTCTCCGGATCCGCAGAGATCGCACCACCGGAGTAACTGCTCTGAAGGAGCTCCATGCACTCACCACCGCGCAAGAGGAGGACTCCAGACAGGAGCAAGCTCCGAAACCCCCGAGCATTCGTCAACGAGGCTCAACCTCTGCACCCCGTGTGCAGCCAAGCGGCGACACCGACATTCCCGTCAAAGTCGTCCAAATTGGTTCCGATGCCGCTCAAACCACCCGTATATCGGGAGGGTTGAATGACAAATAGGAACTCGCGCTCATCACTTTCCTCCGGGCTAATGTTGACGTATTTGCCTGGCAACCGTCACAAATGTCTGGGATCCCCAGGGAAGTGATTGAGCACAATCTGAAGATTTACCCCGATGCTCGGCCTGTGCATCAGAAGCCTCGGAAGCAATCTGTAGAGCGGCAGAACTTCATCCGACAAGAAGTGCAGAAGTTGCTCGAAGCTGGATTCATCCGAGAAGTCTTCCATCCAAAATGGCTGGCGAACCCAGTCGTTGTGCCCAAGGCCGGCGGGAAGCTCTGGATGTGCATCTACTACACCACACTGAATAAGGCATGTCCAAAAGATCCATTCCCACTACCTAGAATAGATCAGATAGTGGATTCCACCTCCGGGTGCGAGTTACTGTGTTTCCTAGACGCATATTCTGGGTATCATCAAATCAGGATGTCTAGGGAGGATGAAGAGCATACTTCATTCATCACAGTGGATGGATTGTATTGTTACACAGCCATGCCATTTGGTCTCAAGAATGCAGCTTCAACTTTTGTACGAGCTATGTACAAAACTTTTGAAGAACTCATCAGAGACATAGTGGAAGTGTACGTCGATGACATCGTGGTCAAGGTCAAGAACAAGGAGTCCCTCTTGGACACCTTGCAGGCTGTCTTCGACAAGCTGCGGGCCACCCGCACGAAGCTAAACCCAGACAAGTGTGTCTTCGGGGTTAGCTCCAGAAAACTTCTTGCTTTCCTGGTAAGTCACTGGGGCATAGAGGCTAATCCGGCAAAGATAAAAGCCATTGAAGACATGCGGCCACCAACCCGCATCAAAGACGTCCAAAAGTTAACTGGGTGTCTAGCAGCCCTCAGTCGGTTCATATTAAGACTGGCGGAACGGGCACTTCCCTTCTTCAAGATGTTGAGGAAGTCCAGACCATTCCAATGGTCCGAAGAAGCAGAGAAGGCATTCCAGGAGCTGAAACAGTTCCTCACCACCCTACCAATTCTGGTAGCTCCAAACCCTGGTGAGCCTTTGTTGCTTTACATTTCAGCTACTGACGAAGTTGTCAGTATGGTTCTGGTTGCGGAGAGACCAGAACTACCCCATACTCAGGAATCCAGACCCCTTCAGGAGGGTCCGGAGGTCCCTGAAAGTGAGTCTGGGTCCCAGTTCCCAGACTCAAATCCACAAGAAGTCACTTCAGAAGACCCAGACCCCTCTGAGAGGATCCAGGTCATTTCTGAAGAAGTTTCGGGTTCCTCCAGCCAGAACCCGGAGGTCCCCGAAGAGAATCTGGACTCCTCCGACAGGGTCCGGATCAATAGAGAGGAAGCTCTGGACCCCATCGGGAGGGTCTGGACCATTCAACGCCCGGTATACTTCATCAGTGAAGTATTACATGATGCCAAGACTCGATACCTAGAGGTGCATAAGCTGCTTTATGCAGTTCTTATTGCCTCCAGGAAACTCCGACATTACTTCCAAGCTCACAAAGTCTCGGTGGTAACCTCCTATCCACTTCGAGCGATCTTGCATAATTCCAATTCAACTGGGAATATTGCAAAATGGGCAGCGGAATTGGCTGAATTTGATCTTGAATTCATTCTGAGGCAAGCAATCAAGAGTCAAGCGTTGGCAGATTTCGTGGCGGAATGGACTCCCTCTCCATCAAACCCTGGGGGCCCAGCGAGCAGAAGACGGAACATCAAGTTCCAACCTTCACCAAGCCTCACTGGACCCTTTACTTCGATGGCTCCATGCAGAAGCAGGTGGCCGGAGCTGGAATCCTTCTCCTTGCACCGACTGGGGAGAAGGTAAAATACATGGTACACCTTGACTTCAAGGCAACTAACAACATGGCGGAGTATGAAGCACTCATCTACGGACTAAAGGTGGCACTATCATACGGTGTCAAGCAACTGTTGGTCAAAGGAGATTCACAACTCGTCATCAAGCAGGTGAAGGGTGAATGCTCCTGCAATAATCTCCAGCTAGCTGCTTACCTCCTTGAAGTCCAGAGGCTTCAGAAGGACTTTGAAGTCCTAGACCTCCACCATGTTCAGCGTGCCCACAACGCTGAAGCTGACGAACTCTTGACCAAAGCGTCAACCGGAGCTCCGGCTCCTGACGGAATCTTTGTCCGGAGGTTGTCAAAACCCACAGTTCAGCCTGCCGAACTGAACGAAGGGGGCGAGATCAGCATCCCGAAGCTGACGGTCCCGATGGCCCTGTTACCATGGCAGCCATCAAGGGTCGTAGGTGCTGTCGGAAGCTCCGAGCAACCCAGCACGCAAGACTCAAATGCTCAAGTCAGTTCCGATGCATGGATCTCGGAGATCCGGAACTACTTGAAAGACAACATCCTTCCTCACGATGATGTATCCGCTGACCGGGTAGTCAGATTGGCTAAAAGATACACGCTGGTAGAAGGGGATCTCTACCGGCGCGATGCCAACAGCATCCTAATGCGGTGCATCACAAGGGAAGAAGGCTGCGAGCTCCTCGCAGAAATCCATGGAGGCGAGTGTGGGAACCACGCATCTTCCCGCACGCTGGTCGGAAAAGCCTTTCGGCATGGCTTCTACTGGCCTACAGCGCTCCAGGATGCCACTGAGCTGGTGAAGAAATGCGAAGCATGCCAATTTCATGCAAAGCAAATTCATACACCTGCTCAGCCCTTACAAATGATACCTCCTACATGGCCCTTCGCTGTGTGGGGGATGGACATCTTGGGACCCTTCCCAAGAGCCGTCGGAGGTTACAAGTTCCTGTACGTCGCCATTGACAAGTTCACCAAGTGGCCGGAAGCAACTCCAATTATGACGATCAACAAGCAATCTGCTATCAATTTTCTGCAATCCATTGTAAGCAGATTCGGAGTCCCAAACAAGATCATTACTGATAATGGGACTCAATTCACAAGCTCCGCATTCCAAGGGTATTGCGAAGACCTCGGCACACAGGTTTGCTACGCTTCCGTAGCTCATCCCGCCAGCAATGGCCAAGACGAGAGAGCAAATGCAGAAATCCTTAAAGGACTCAAAACGCGCACTTATGAGCGCTTGAAAAAGCACGGAGCCAATTGGATCGAAGAGCTTCCGCCCACTCTATGGGCCAACAGGACTTCTCCAAACCGGTCAACCGGAGAAACACCCTTCTTTCTGGTGTACGGAGCTGAAGCAATCCTTCCTCCAGAAATCACCTTGGGTTTGCTCCGGGTCCGGACCTTCGACGAAGCCGCGCAGGACCAGCTCCGACGCGAAGACCTAGACCTCCTCGAGGAGGGAAGGTGCCAAGCAGCTGTTCGGAATGCCCGATATCGCCAAGCTCTACGGCGTTATCACCAGCGGCATGTACACAACCGACAGCTCAAGGAAGGCGATCTGGTGCTACGGAGAATACTATCCAGAGAAGAGCTAAACAAACTCTCCCCCGGCTGGGAGGGGCCTTTTCGAGTGATCAAAGTATCCCGTCCCGGAAGCGTTCGCTTGGCTACCGAGGATGGGACACCTCTCCCAAATCCTTGGAACATCGAGCACCTCCGTAAGTTCTACACTTAATTCCACGGAGGTGAGTCTTAAGTAACTTGAAATGTATGTTATAGAGTCATTGTACAGAGTCGGGTAGTTCCTCCGGGAGAGCAGCCGGGCCTTTCCCGAAAGGTTTGAAAAGCTCATGCAGCACTTGGCACAGTCTCCGAACTAAAAGTGTGGCTAACTACCCTGGGTCAAACGAGAAACCAAACACACTTAGCCTGGTTCCGTACCCTAAGAGTGTACTTGTTTCCCCTGTACCCCGGACCTATAATGAAAGACATCTTCATGTGAAATAGACTCCACGTGCATTCATTTTGCGTAGGCTCGACATTTTTATTTTTTTCTTTCTTGTCTATAACAGAGACGTGCAATTCTTAAGAAATTTTAGTTTGACCGGTTTACATACAATTCGAGTTGAATTGTCAGATCTTTTGGATTTAAATATCGTTTATGGCCAACTCGCCTGAAAGCCGCCAAGCCAATCTAGGGCCAGAGTGCGCTATCGACTTAGCCTGGTCAAGCACCCTAAGTACGCCACTCTACCTACACCCCGGCAGGCCAAAGTAAGGCGGGTCCATGGACAATTGGATCTAAGAGAAAAGACAACGCATCCAGTTGTATTTAAAATCGTGTTCAACTTAAAATTTTCTTGAGAATCGTAAGCCGCGACGAAGTTATAGACAAGGAACGAATTTTACTATTTTTCTTGGCTTAAGTGTGCAGGAAAAATAAACTCTACGATGATGGAGAAAAGCCGGAGCTAACCAAGCTCCGACTCCCCCAAGGGGGTCAACCGTCGGCGTTGAGTAAAAGATGGTGAGAAGACCCTGTAAATGGAGTCTGTTGCCAACAAACCAAGTGTTGGCAAAGGTCATTGCCGGAGCTACTAAGCTCCGACACCTTGGAGTACTAACTATCGATGCTCTACGTGTTGATAGAGGCTATTGCCGGAGCTACTAAGCTCCAGCGATGGACAGTGTCGGAGCTTCTAAGCTCCGACAACTTCAGGGGACCTTCACTATCAAAGACCTCGGACCTAAATTCTACAAGTTCGAAGCAAATTCGTCCTCAACAAAACTCAATATCCTTTTGGTACATGTTCACAATCAAATTGTGTACATCTACCAGAGGGCCAAGTGAAGATAAAGATGTTGAAGACAAAAAATGAAATTCGCAAAAATTTGGGGATTTCATTCATCTGGAGACAGGAAGATTACATCTGGAGACGAGGGATTACAAAATTGAGGAAGAAGAGAAAATACAAGTGAGAGATAAAAGAGATGGTCCTAGACCCTATGGAAGAACTCAGCGACCTTCTGGGCGACCTCCGATACGCTGGCTCGGGTAGCTTCGCCTTCTCCTTCGACGGGGCCTTCAAGCACCGGGTCCAGAAGAAATTGAGGGTTCCGGCTGGTGTAGCACGTCAACACATATTCTGTGATGTTCCTCGCCAGGGATTGCCCCTCGACCTCCAGTTGGTCCGCGATGACGTCGCCCACCTTGGAGAGCTTGCTACCCGCTGTGCTCAACGCTTGCAGCGCAAGGTCCGGCTCCGGCTCCGGATCATCCGGGCGCATGGGGCTGAAACCCATCGGCGTCAGCGCGTCGTTGGCCTTGCCCAGGAACTCCCAAATCTGCAGGGAGTCCGCCGTCCTCAAGCTCTTCATCTCTTCCAGGGATCTCCTGGCCGCCGTCAGTTCCGAATTCTCGCGGGCAAGGCGCTCAACTTCTTTGGCGTTTTGCTGGATCTTTGCAGCAACCCGCCTCTCGAGTCTTCCGAGCTCCTCCTCCCGGAGGTGGATCTTGTTCCGGCGATCGACCAGGTCCTTCTCCCTGCCTCCACTTTTTTCTCCCGGGCAACAAGGGCACACTCGTATTCGTAGAGTTCCTGCCCTCGTACCCAGGTCTTCTCCTCCTCCTCTTGGCAGCGTTCGTCCAATTTCTTGGTGCGCTCCTCGAGGCCCTTGTCCGCCAGAGCTACCTTCTCGGAAAACTCCTCTTCCCTCCTCAGGACATCATCCCGCAGCTCAAGGAGTCTTTGCTCTTCATTCTCGAGCCGTTTCTCCCTCCCTTCAAGTGCCTCCCGGCGCTTGATGAGTGCAGGGTTAATGGCCTCCAGCCTTTCATGGCGTTCCTCGGCCGCACTGTTGGCTGCTTTGGCTTGATTGTATATCTCCTGAGATTGGGCATCCAGGGCATGAGTCATGCTCTCCCTGTCATCCAGAAGTTTACCCCAGTACTCCAGGCGGATCTTCTCCTGCTTGATCCACTCCTTGTCGTCCGCTAGCCTCGACTGCGCCAGCTTAGTCTCGAAGTGGAACCGATTGCGCCACCGCCTAAGGGTTTGGCGCTCCTCTTCAAGAGCCTTGCTGTCGTGGAAGAAGGCTAGTTGGACCTGACGTAGACTGGAGCAGGCGTTGTCGATAGACATCGACAGCGGGATGGGCTCCGTACCTGCTGGGGTCTCCTCCGCTGGTTCCAGCGGGTCTTCACATACAAAAATTGGGTCCCACTCTACGAGAGCGGAACCCTGAGCTTCTAAGGCGCTAGGGCCGTCCTCCAGGATGACCTCAGTCGCCAACGAAGAAGGCCCCGCCGCCAAGTCTTCATTCGCCCCCTCAGGTAGGGGGCCGGCGACTTCGCTTAGGCACTCCGGCTCGGCCACAGGTACCATCGACGTCGTCGTCTCCAGAGCAGGAGCTACTACTGGCTCCGACCGGGACACCTCTTCCGAGGGAGGCTCGAGCTCCCTCGCCTCTTCAACCGCCGGCTCTGTGACCGGCGCTCCAACAACAACCGGCTCAGCGACCGGTACTTCGGAGGTAACCGGCTCAACTGCCGGAACTACCTCGATTTCCGTCTCGCATGCCGGAGCTTCAGTCACCTCCGGTTCAATCGCCGGGGCTTCGACAAGTTCCGGCTCCGAGGCCGGGACTATTACTTCTTCCGGCTCTACAGCCGGAACTTCCACTACTACATCACCAGGACCCGAAGCTTCAACCTCCGAGACAAGTGCCGCTGGCATGTCTTCACTCCCAGGGTCCAGCGCTACCACGGGAAGTTCTGGGGACGATTCGAGGTTCATGACCACAACAGCCGGCGCCGGAGCTGTCGCAACCTCAGCCACCACCTCGGGCGGCACCGGGACAGGAGCAGAAGCACCCACGGCCTCAGACGTCATGGCCGAGGGTGGAGCTTCACTCCCCTTCTTGGGGACGCTGCAGAGGATGGATAAAGAAAATTAAAAAACAATCGCTACAATTAAAAAGTTAATCAAGGTAAAGATAAAAAATTACCTTGGAAGGCTTCCGCACCAGCTTGCGCGGAACCTTTTTCCCGGACGTTCTGGGCTAGCCATGGTCGGCGTAGGAGCTTCGGGAGGCTCCCCAGAACTTGTCGCAGCCACGGGCGTTTCCCGGGTCGAGGCTCTCCTCGATCGGGAGGAACCCCTGGACCTGGAGGCTCCCACCGTCCCAGGTGCCGGAGTCGTGCGCCCGGAGCTAGCACCCCAGGAGGGCTCCACCACGGGGACAGACGCGCTCCGGGAGGATCCCACTGCAGGAACAGTATCGTTCCGGAAGGACCCCACTACGGGGACAGTCGCCCCGGCGACAGAAGATCTTCCCTCCTGGGGAGAAGGAACTTAGGCGGAAGTAGCGGGCCTGACGGACCTTCCGTCGGCATGTCACAGCTTCCTCTTCCGGCTCTCTGGCTCATCTGCCTGCTCCTTGCCCATGCCGACGACCTCAACCCTCGGCTGTGGGACAGGGGCGGAG
This sequence comes from Tuctoria greenei, assembly GCA_036927565.1. NCBI lineage: Eukaryota > Viridiplantae > Streptophyta > Magnoliopsida > Poales > Poaceae > Tuctoria > Tuctoria greenei. The sequence goes on along the minus strand of JAYESD010000011.1, from coordinate 22,178,860 downwards.
CCGTCTTCGGGCACCCCGGGGATCGCCACCCGGGTGGTTGATCTTCTCTCGACGACACCAAGGTCGTCAAGCGCGGGCATCGTCCGCCGGAGCTCCCTGCTGAACTCCACTTCCACGTTCAGAGGGAGAAAGGCTGACGGCGGAGTCAAGTAATCTCCGTCGACGTCGATGCCGTGCTGGAATTTCTTGAGGTGGAACTCCAAGGTCTTCCCCACCATGTTGGACTTCAACCCGGTCTCAACCCGGTCCTCGTCCATCACGCTGTTGAGGGCCCAGGCGAGCTTCTCCCTCCTCTTCAGCGGCGCCCACCTGTTGGTCAGGAAGTTGCAGAACACCGCCTGGGGAGTCAATCCTCCCTCCACACATTGGCGGATCCTGGTCAGGATAGGGTCGAAAGCTTCCGCCATCATCGGAACTTCACTCCATATCGACGTGTCGATGCCGGGCAGACCGTCTGGCAACTCCAACCGCTCATGCTCCTCCACCCTGACGACTATCCAATCTTTCTTCTAGTCATCCCACTTCCCGGAAGGGAACGACCGGAGGTACTTGAATGGGCACTTCTTGCGCTTCACGAAGTAGTAGAAGCCAAGGTACTCATTGCTCCGGCCGGTGGTGTGAACAGTGAAGAAGGTCCGGAAGAGCTCGATGCAGGGGGGGATGCCCACCCACATCTCGCAGAAGTGGACAAAGATGGACACGAGGAGAATGGAGTGAGGGTCAAGGTGGCATAGCTGCAGACCATAGAAGTCTAGCAGCATCAAGAAGAAAGAAGAAAATGGTGGGATCAGCCCCACCATGGCGTACGAAGAAAAGTACACCATCTCGCCAGCGCGCTACTTTTCAAAAGGGAGCTCTCCGCTGGCACGGACTAAGCGGCTGAAGAAGTCCGAGGACCACCCCATGAGGGCCCGGACCTTCTTCAAATCGTTGTCGGTCTTTAGGCGACTCTCGCGCAGACCCAACTCCATCGCGGCACAGCTAGGCAAGAGACGAGGAGCAAAGTACGAGTCGGGAGTTTGAGCGCAAGATCAGATGGAAGGCGTAAAGAACTCCCGACGGTGCGCGCTTTCCTTCTTAAGTAAGCCCTCGCAACGCTTGGATGGAAACTGCTGGGGAGTCGAAGATACTACTCAAGAATTCAACCCAGCCGATGACAAGAGGGCCCGGGACCACCCCGACGATCAAGTCGAGGCTCTTACCCAGGCGAACGGTTGTCATCACGAGGCGGGAAACCCAAGGGCGGTGGCCTGACAAGGCGCGCGGAACCGATACGATTTTCGTATCGGGAACCGGCGACCTTCAATTGCGTGAGATCCACATGTCAAAGATCTTATCTGCCGCCTGAGGTGCGCCACGCATCGGGATTTAACCGTAAAACCCTGCCAACGGCACCTCCGAAGACCCTTGAAGACCCAGTTCAAGAGTCGCAAGGATGGACCCACCTCCGACGGAATGACTTCACCCCAGTGACCTTCCTCGGAGGTAGGTCCAGGGGGCCACTGTCGGTACCCTAAAAACCGTACACCCCCTGAGGTTACAAAGATCTCGAGGGAAGGACGTATACTTGAATTGAAGACCCTCGGAGGCCCACTTGTCAGACATGACCGGACCTGCTTCTCCAACATGGTTAATCCCTAGGTCGCCACGTGTACTGCCGAACCGGAGCTACCGCCCACAAGGGGGAAGCTCCGGACCAAGTACCGAAATGGCACCTCCGGACTTAACCCCTGACCGAGAGAAGCTCCGGACCTGACACGTGTCAGATAGCTCCGGAGCTTCCTGCTTCCCACAGCAAGCTCCAGAGTTGCCACGTGTCCAAACGTCGGAGCTGGCAGCCTCTAACCTCCGGAAGACCTTGTAACGGCTCTGGATCTTCAAAGGAGAGCCAAGGACTTCAAGACCCGATTAAATGTCATTAATGCCATATTAATGACACTTAAACGGACAATCTTAACACCCGTAACGGCACTGTCGGAGCCCGTTACAGGATTATTAACAACAATTAATTGTGTATCAATACTAGTAACCGATGGGGCCACATGTCGGGCCAGGCCAGTTTTGTAACGGCCTGTCCTTGTACTATAAAAGGACAGGCCGACGATACACAAGACGAGGGACAGAGGGGGACATCATACGTGACAATCTAATACAACACCAACACACCCGTGGAGTAGGGTATTACGCTCAGGCGGCCCGAACCACGTAAATCCTAGTGTCTCCTATGTTAAACCGCAATTCACCTTCTTGATTCACCGCGCGCCCACCCACGTAAATCCTAGTGTTCAACACTTCAACAGTGTCAGGAGATCTGCCGACTCCAACAGTCGACAATTGCGCATTGAACTCTTTGCAGACCTCGTGCGGCGCACAATTAAACCACTGTGGAAGACGATCTTCAGAGATCCTTCCGTCTCTCTGGTATCCATGTGGAACGTCGCGTCCCTGCACCACGGCTTCTCAACCACTCCGCAGACCTCGTGCGGCTCGTCAGTTAATTAACATCTTCTCAGACCGTTAATTAACATCTTGTAGTTTCAAAAATGTTTATCTCAGGCGGGTATTACTTACTAACCGCCTGAGAATATATTTATCTCAGGCGGGTATTACTTACCAACCGTCTGAGATAAGCCCATGGAGTTCCCCTTGCCGCACGATATTGCGGTCCTGATTGCGGGGTGGGTCGCCGCAACCTCCACCCAGCCCATGGACGACTTCTCCAGTCTGCGCGCCACCTGCAAGGCCATGCACGCGGCGTGCCGTGATCCCACCGTGAGCAGGCGCGTGGTGCTGGAGCAGGAGAGCAGCTGGGAGTGGTTCCAATGGCACGGGAACGGGAGCTACGACGCCCTCGTGGAGCGCCTGGCTAACGTGGGCAACCCTCATGCGTGCTACGTCACCGGGTTCGACCTCGTCTTCAACTACGGCCGCGCGCAGGTGCAGCGGGGCACCCTGTTCCTTGGCCAGGCGGTCACGAGCGGCCACAAGGTGGCGGCCTACATCCTCGCCATGCTCCGCTACGACGCCGACCGCGGGGACCGCGACGCCCTCGAGTATATCTGGCAGGTAGAAGGCGAGGCCCACGTCGGCGACAACGCGGTCGGGTCCGTCGCGATGAAGAGGACCAACAAGGAGTGTTGCCGGTGTCGGAATCAAGCCATGCAGAGGCTCGACGTTTTCGTGAGCTGGAGGTTACTGCGTAGGCATCCTCCCGGACCGCCGCCGGTGGCGCTGCCCGACATTGACGATGGCGTTTGCCACTGCCCAACAGGGGGAACCAGGGGCCTACCCGCTGCGGCAGGCGAGGGTGGTCCGAGTGGACCGTCTTCTGTACTGAGAACTGTAGGATTGAGCGCGAGTATGACCTGTTCTCCCATAACGTGTTGTACTCTATGGGTTATATTCCCTCCATTCCCTTTTGGATGCGCTACCCCTAGTTCTCCCAACGCCAATGAAAAAGTATTCATTTATACATGTATGAATTTTGTTAATTTTTTTTAAAAGCATTCCAACATGTCAAACTTCAAATTATCCATCATTCTAACTAAATGCTCATATACATATGAGGCATTCATCAAATTATGAACACACATTGATTCAAAAAAATTTAAAAAAAATCTGAAAAAATTCATAGAGGTTGGTATGATGAGTAAAAATGTCCACTGAAAAAATAAATGAAAAAGGCATTATATTCATCAAGATAGAAAAATGGAAAACAGCATTTGTTATATGTTTTTTATGTTCTGACCAATTTCAAAGGATTTATGAAGTGAAATTTAATGGTAACCTTTACTTATCAATAATATTACAAGAAAGTGGATTTTTGCCTTTTTAAAGGACCACATTTAATCAAGAATATTAATTAAGAAGAAGTAAATATTTTCACAGGCGGTTGGTACTTAACAACCGCCTGAGAATAAATTTATCTCTGGCCTATATTACTTACCAACCGCCTGAGATAATGCCCGATACTGTTCTTCAGTTTCCTTATCCCTTGCTTCTTTTTTATTTAGATTCCAATATAAATACTCAAACATGTTTATATTCTGCAAATTGTGTCCAAATTCGATGATTCTTTCTTCTACATTTGTATTAAATTAACATCTACCAACTGAACAAAATATTTTTAAAACTTGTATAGCTGACATTGTAATGTTTTTGTAAATATCAAATTAATTTCTACTCACATATTATTCACATTTGTGTATCTCATAAAAAAAGTTCCTTCACTCAAAATTGTTGGTATGAACATATTTGTATAATTTATACATGTATGAATTTTTTTTAATTTTTTTAAAAGCATTCCAACATGTCAAACTTCAAATTATCCACCATTCTAACTAAATGCTCATATACATATGAGGCATTCATCAAATTATGAACACACATTGATTCAAAAAAATTTAAAAAAATCTGAAAAAATTCATAGAGGTTGTTATGATGATTAAAAATGTCCACTAAAAAAATAAATGAAAAAAGCTTTGTATTCATCAAGATAGAAAAATGAAAAATAGCATTTGTTGTATGTTTTTTATGTTCTAACCAATATCAAAGGATCTATGAAGTGAAATTTAATGGTAACCTTTACTTATCAATAATATTACAAGAAATTGGATTTTTGCCTTTTTAAAGGACCACATTTAATCAAGAATATTAATTAAGAAGAAGTAAATATTTTCATAGGCGGTTGGTACTTAACAACCGCCTGAGAATAAATTTATCTCTGGCGGATATTACTTACCAACCGCCTGAGATAATTACCGATACTGTTCTTCAGTTTCCTTATCCCTTGCTTCTTTTTTATTTAGATTCCAATATAAATACTCAAACATGTTTATATTCTGCAAATTGTGTCCAAATTCGATGATTCTTTCTTCTACATTTGTATAAAATTAACATCTACCACCTGAACAAAATATTTTTAAAACTTGTATAGCTGACATTATAATGTTTTGGTAAATATCAAATTAATTTCTACTCACATATTATTCACATTTGTGTATCTCATAAAAAAAAAGTTCCTTCACTCAAAATTGTTGGTATGAACATATTTGTATAATTTATACATGTATGAATTTTTTTAATTTTTTTAAAAGCATTCCAACATGTCAAACTTCAAATTATCCACCATTCTAACTAAATGCTCATATACATATGAGGCATTCATCAAATTATGAACACACATTGATTTAAAAAAATTTAAAAAAATCTAAAAAAATTCATAGAGGTTGTTATGATGATTAAAAATGTCCACTGAAAAAAATAAATGAAAAAAAGCATTATATTCATCAAGATAGAAAAATGAAAAATAGCATTTATTGTATGTTTTTTATGTTCCGACCAATATCAAAGGATTTATGAAGTGAAATTTAATGGTAACCTTTACTTATCAATAATATTACAAGAAAGTGGATTTTTGCCTTTTTAAAGGACCACATTTAATCAAGAATATTAATTAAGAAGAAGTAAATATCTTCACAGGCGGTTGGTACTTACCAACCGCCTGAGAATATACTTACCAACCGCCTGAGATAATCTTCTTCTCAGACGTGAAATTTTAATTAACGATGAACACACTACACATTCATTCATTCACACAGTTGAAGAACACACAAGATACTCATGCATTAACAATATTCAATCACACATCTCACAAAAGAACACACAAGATGCACAATATTTACACAAGAACACACAAGATACACAAGTAATATTCAATCACATAGATGAAAAAAGATAGATTTCATTCATTAACAATATTTACAAAACACAAGCAACTAAAAACAACAAAAAGAAAAACTATTTAAATCCTACTCCTACTCCTCTTCCTCCTCCTCCTCCTCGTCCTCCGGCGGCGACTCCGGCACTGGTGCAACAGGAGACAGGGCCGGCTGCACCGGCTGCACCGGCGGTGCGACCCCGAGGTTGCTAGCCGTTGCCTCCACCAGCGTTCTACGGCCCTCGGGGCCAAGAACCTGGGCCATCATCGTGAACAGAATGTCGAGACGATTAGCCACCCCCGTGAGGGCGTAGAGGTAGTGGCCCATGGTACCCATTCCAGTATACTCTGGAAGGGTACCCAGCCCCAAGGCACTCATGGCGCGAGACGTATTGTTGTACGCCTCTCACGCCATGAGGAGGCGCTGCTCGGTGTTGATCTTCTCGGGGGAGCTGCAACATAGTTTCTTGCAAGGTGGCTCCCTCGGAGGGCTTGGCGGCGGAAGGTCGACCATAGCGGTGTTGGGTCGTCGGAGCGGAGGAAGACGAAGAAAACAAGGGGATTCAAAGTTAGCGATGCGCTTGTGAGCGATAGCGCGTCTTTAAGGCCGCGTGGAGTGGAAGATGGAGCAGTTGGTTTACCGCGCATTAAAGGTCACGCCTCGGGGAAAAGAAAGGTCGCGCACGGTCGTCGACACGTCTTCATAGGCGGTTGGTGTGGGGTCTTTATGTAGGCGTTCATCAAATTATAATGAACACATATTAATTAAGAAGAAGCCATTGTATCCCATGCCCATGTTTATCTCAGGCGGGTGTTACTAACCAACCGTCTGAGATAATTGTATCTTCTCAGATGGTTGATACGTAAAACCCGCCTGAGGTAACAATCTTCTTAGGCGGTCGGTACTTAAAATCTGCCTGAGAAAATGTGAGTCTATATATACCCCTCGGTAGCATTGGAAAAACCTAACCCGGGTGAAACACTAAGACGCCATTAGGCTGCTAAAATTTCGTTTGCCGCCAAGTGTTTGCTCTCGTCACTTCCAGGTACGCCGCCGAGCTTCGCGGTCGCCGAGCTTCGCCCTCGTCACTTCCAGGTATGCCGAGCGAAGCCATTGTCGTCGCCGCCGAACTTCAAGGTAAACCCTAAACCCTTCGACCATCCATCCTCCTTCGCCGTGCCGCCTCCCTCCCCGCCCTCGCTCCGCCTTGCCTTTGTTAGGGTTCGGGAATTGGAAAATGGTAGGCATCCTTGGTTAGGGTTCGGTGGAATTCGAAAAATTGTCAAGTTCTGTGGCATCTTTGGTTAGGGTTCGGTGGGGCAAGATTTATGTGGATGGTCATATCACGATAAATTGGTAGTTGGTTTTGTGTGTCTGAAACTGTGAAATCAGTAGCATTTCATCTTCTGGTAGTTTGCAGAGATAAAACTGTCAAGTTCGAATGAATAGGTTTACCAAATATATGCTGAAGAAGTTCCACTTCGTTATATTCATTGGAGCAAAGCATGTAGGATCATGTAGCAAAACTGTCAGTCTGCGTGTTCTGTCATTGCATTGTGCATGATCCTATTCTGTTCTAACACATTAGTGGTAAACATGATTCTAGACTCTAGTAACAGCAGTATATTCCCTATTTCTGTCATCGGCCTTGCATATGCCATATAATTCTCTATTAGGGGCAAGATTTAGCTATATTTGGTTAAGTTGAGCAAATTTGGCTAATTTTGGCTAAGTTACATTAGATATAGTTATACTTGACTAATTTTGACTAAGTTATGCTATATTTAGCTATATTTGGTTACTTTTGCTTAGAGTTAGCTATGCTAGACTATGTTTGGCTAAGTTTGCTTTTATTTCTCTAAGTTAGCTTCATTTGAGCAATTGTAGCTAATTTGTGCTACCAAAGATGTCTGCACTTGTGGCTCCATCAGCTTCATTTGAGCAATTGTACCTAATCTGAGCTACCAAAGTTATGCTATATTTAGCTCTAAAGCCACACAAGTTGCTGGCCAACTCATTTGTGATGCCAGGAGCATCCTCACGCCCATATCTAGGTACCACTAGGTTTGGTGATGGAGTCTGAGCATATGCTGCCGATCTCTATGATACAAGAATTTAGTTAGACCTATATAACTTCAAAAATGTGTTTTGGATAAATTTACTTAATTGAGGTTTTTTCTTTTTGTCCCTTGCTTGATCAGTTATAGGTCCGGAGCATATGCTGTGCGGGGATTTGCTTTTTGTCCCTTGCTTGATCAGTTATAGGTCCGGAGCATATGCTGTGCGGGGATTTGCTTTTTGTCCCTTGCTTGATAAGTTATAGGTCCGGAGCTAGGCGCCGCCTAGTAAACCTCAAGAACATGGTCGCCACTCTGAACGAAGCTAGCCTATTTAGAATAAAAAGATAAAATTGCCATTGCTGGTGAGCAACTTTAACATGCTTGTCACCCTCGCAATGTATAGGAACCTTTTGGTCAGTCGCCTTAAACCCTAGAATGCCTTATCAAATCCTAGAATGCTTCCATATTTTTCTTCATGTAACACTTCATGTAGAGTTAATATGCCATTTATTAGATTTTTTTCTTATTATATCTAGCATGGAAAGCCCTAAGAAGACTGGTCCTGATAGTAACAACAAAGAAGACAATATGGAGTTTACTGACTCCAGCAGTTCAGGCTCCTATCACAGTCCTTCGGATCCTTTTCCGAATATAAAAATTGAAAAGACTTCAGTGGATCTAGACCCGGAATATGATCCTGCCGACGAGGTATGGATCGAATCTTAACTTCAGCAGTTCAAGTTAATGTTGGTTGTCAAGTATACGAAATCTTATAATTTATTTCTACCTAGATTAATCGCGAAGACAATGAGGTGACATCGGCTCCTAAAACCACAGAAGGTTCTCCAATGGATGAATCCTAAGCTTCACTCAAGCGGAAACGAGGGCAACGAGGTCCCAATAAGGGTCCATTGGACCGCATCATGTACATAACAAGGGTCGGTCTAGGTGGGCTTCCCCAAGAACCACTGGATTCAGTTACCAAGTACCATAATGCATGTGGTTTTCTTGTTAGGGAGGTTGTGCCGATCACAACCGAGAATTGGAGGAAATTACCCGAGCAGACCAAGAATGAGTTGTGGGAAAAGATAAAGAAACAATTCAAGTTCCCGAAAGGCACAGTAGAAGCTGTAAAGAAAGCAACATTGGTCTCTTGTGGCAAGAAGTTTCGATGCTGGAAGAGTGAAATGAATGCTTATGTTAAGGCCGATAAGGTCCCTAGCCCGAGGAAGATGGGAAAAATCACACAAGCTCAGTGGCAAGAGTTTGTTCGTCAAAAGAGCACACCTGATGCTAAAGCTCTAAGTGCAACTAGGTCAGAGCTTGCAAAAAAGAACAAATACCATCATCGCTTGGGGTCTGCCGGATATGGCCCCAAAGTCCAGAAATGGAATATGATATTAGACGAAATTACCAGTAAGGGCATTCCTCACCCATTAGAAGGGTGCGATGAGCGAACTCAACGATGGGTCTTTGCTCGGTCAGGTTTGACCAGCGAGGGCAAACTTGAAAAGCCCGACTCTCTGAATGAAGTAGAGGATAAAATGAAAGAAGTAATTGAAAAGCAACAGAAGGGTCTCTTCAAGCCGAAGAGGGAGAATGACCAACTTACCGCTATCTTAGGAAACCCTGAACACAGCGGACGGGTTCGAGCGGTCTCTTCTCAAATGTCTTGGCTAGATGGTTTACCTAAAGATAAAGACACATATAGAAGAAATGAGAAGTTTAAGAAAACACTTGATGAAATGATTGCTCAAAAGGTCAAAGAAAATATGCAAGAAATAATGGAACAACTTAGACAATCAGGACAATTAGTGGCACCGAATACAATGATGGTTCCGGTGCAAAAGGAGCAATTAGTATCTCCAACTGCCTACCCTAGCAGTGTCGGTTCCGTGCCAGGCTCAGGGTCAGCCCATAAGTTCCCCGTCGATGATATTGCTAACGACAAATCTTGTCGTCTTCTTGTCCTGATAGGCAGAGCAGGGAACAAAACCAAACAGGTTGCCACTGCTATGGCAAAGCCTGATCGTGACTTCAACGGGAATTCACTTCCGTTGTATTATGCTGTGGTGCAAGTTATTCAGATCATTGATAATGATTATGAAGATTATGAAATAGACCACGTCACACATGAGGGGATCGCGACTTTGGGGCAGGCTATCAACCAATTAATCCTTTGGCACCGACGCGATATCTTGTTGGACGATGAGCCAATTTCTAGCCCCGTCGCATCTCCAAATACTGCAACCCCATCTTCTAGGGCAAAAGTGCATGAAGATCCACTCCCAGTCCAGGAAGATCCACTCCCCCTATGTCTCAGCAAGGATGATATCTAAGAGCAACAAGTTGGACAACAGCTTCAAGCAGTACCAGAGCAAGCTGTTGCGAGTAAAGAGCAACCAGTTGAGCAACAGCTTGAAGTAGTACTAGAGCCAACTGCTGGGAGTAAAGAGCAATCAGTTGAACAACAGGTTCAACAACAAGCCAGTGTCCAACTTTCGACGACTACTCCTCGATCATCAGTGCCTATCAAAGTTAGCTCATACGAAATTAATAAACCTTCATCAGAAGTGTCAAAGTATTTGGAAGCTACGAAGGAAAATATTAGAAAATCGAGTGCATCTCGTTCTTCTCATGAGCCAGCATTAGAAGATATCGAGGAGTGGGAAGAAGACGGTGTCATGTATAATCGACGGACGGCTTTAGTTAAACCAGGAGTTCCAATATACAAGCTTGAGGATGTTCCTCCTGAATTTAAGAACGGAAATCCGTTCATGACATCCGTACAACTTAGCAAACAACCCGTCCAGCTCAGAAGAATGCATGAGTGGTACATCACTGCCATCACAAAATATGGTCTTGATTGCATCACATTTCGTATTCCAAAAGAAGCATTCTGGAGCACTGGAGTAGATAGACGAGTAATTTTATTTGAAGAGTTGCATTCCCTTTTCCATCGGGGCATGCTCGATATCAACCTACTGCTCGTCTGGTGCTTGTAAGTGCTCTAATATTTTGTATTTGCTTTTCTTACTACACGCATACGCATTTCATGAGATTATAACAATTCTGGACTTCTTCAATAGGATGCAATACATGGATAATGTAAAGTTGGAGCGCAAGACAGGTATCCTTGACCCTACTTGGATTGCAAAGTCGCTATTCAACGTCCAGGCGAATCGAGAATCAGGACGGTACAAACACATGAAAAAAAGGGATTTTGAAAAAGAAATTGCAAAACTTAAGAAGGATAGAAAGACAGAAGTTGTAGCTTACATAGGACAGGCGATGTTTAACTTTGTCAGAGACGGCAATGACCTCGTAAAGGCTCTGCACCACTTCGAGTAAGTTCGAAACATGACATTGAAATAGCAATTATTGGTAATTGTTAACACGCGTGTTTGTATGTTTGAAGTAATCACTACATAATGATCTTCATCAAGCCAACGCAGGGAATGACAACAGTCTTGGACTCGGCCGATTACCCACCAGATCGTTACAAAGATTTCCTTTCCATTTTGAAATCGTACGTTTATTCAATAATTTTTATTTACGCACATTTAGAATGTGTTGACAAGTTTTATTTGACATTTCTTGTATTGCAGCGCTTGGCGGTTTTACGCGGAACATCTTGGCGGTCAGAGACCTCCTAATACGAATGCATTGGACATTAAAACGTATTATGCTTGTCCGAAGTAGCCTGCTGGGAGTGTCTTATGCGGGTATTATGTATGCGAGCATCTTCTGACCACCGGCGTATATAGAGTGAATCGCGAGGATGTAAGTTATCCTTAATGTCGATACCTTATTTTCTTACTTTTGTGTTTCATTTTCATTGTAACTAGCATAGTTTAATGCTTATATTCTCTGCTGTTCAATATTACCAGAAACATTATTTTCATATTTTGATTCCAACTTCAAAATTCAATTGCTTAGAGTACAACTGCTCCAAAAATACCAACTAAATTCCTGTATACTCTCACTTTGATCTATACTTTGAGATTGTTCAAACCAACACATTCTAAACCTTGTTATGTGTTATATTGCAGCACACGAAGAATCTGAACGAAGAATGGCCGGTTTGTAGAAGTATTCCTAGTGGAGGAGTCGACAGGATTGCTGTTGAACTTTGTCAGTTCATGCGTCGCGAAATTTTGCACAAAAAAGGGAAGTTCTTTGATGAGAACTGTGCAGCAGCTGATGTGCCAGAACTTTGCGACTATGCCAATAGAAACAGTTTTTAGTGAAAACTTGTAAACTTTGAGATGAATTGTATCTGTAACTTGTACATATATCTATTGTTTTAGTAAAATTGACTTCTGTGATGATAATATTATTGACTTTTTTTTGTGATGATATTGTTGTTTCTTGTTCTGTGATTATATTGAATTGACCTGGAAATTAGAAATAACAGCAGTAGTATTGCATAGGTTATACCTTATCACAGGCGGTTATTAACCAACGGCTAGGCATGACTGTGAAAAACAATTATCACAGGCGGCTAGATACAAGTAAAGAAACATCTGTGATAACCTAATTTTCACAGGCGGTACTGTTATGGTAGAAACTGGCTGCGTTAAACGGTCTTCACAGACAGCTGATGTAGGTAAACGTCCGTCTTTGATAACAGCATTATAATAGACGGTTAGTTATGCATCAATACCCGTCTGTGAAGACAAATTATCATAGGCGGTTAGTTATGCTTCAATACCCATCTGTGAAGAAACGTTATCATTGGCGGTTAGTTACGCCTCAGTACACGTCTGTGAAGAAACGTTATCATAGGCGGTTAGTTACGCCTCAGTACCCGTCTGTGAAGACACATTATCATAGACGATTATTTATGCTTCAATACCCGCATGTGAAGACACATTATCATAAACGGTTAGTTATGCTTCAATACCCGTCTGTGACAAGACATTTATCACAGGCGGTTATATATGCTGCACGACCCGCCTATGATAATATATCTTCACAGGCGGCTAGCCTAAGTAAAGAACCGCCTATGATAATATGTCTTCACAGGCGGTATCACTTCTCCGCCTGTGAAATTGCGGATTATCACAGACTCTTCGTTTCAGGCGGTTTTAAAAGCCGTTTGTGATAATAGGTTTGCAGCCGCTTGTGATGAGGCTTATTGTAGCAGTGCGTTGTTAATGAAGAACCGCCTGTGATGTTCGTTACATTATAGATGGTTATTAATTAAGAACCACTTGTGAAGATCATGTATATACACACGCGGTTGTTTCTTAAAATCCGTCTGCGATGTTATTTTATTGCAGGCGGTTCTTAAGTAATAACTGCCTGAGAAGATCGAGTATTTACCCAGGCGGTTGTGTCACGCCCGGTCATCTTAAAGATGAACAGACGCTAATCACATGTACGCCAGGATCAGTTGCGTCGATGAAAGTGAAATATCATTACATTGCCATGTTCGAATACATAAATAGTCTCACAGTATGACCCGAAGGTCTACAAATACACACCACAACTATTTACATCAACTACAAGGTTAACATAATCCAAACTACAGCAGAAGACTAATAGATGAGGGTAGCTCCATCTCCACAGGCAGCCGTTGCGCGTGAGGTCGCCAGCCTAGACCAAGTCCTCCGGATTGACGTAGAAGTCCTCCGGTGCCGCTTCTTCTTCTTCATATTCTAATGGAAAATTAAACGCTTGAGTACATAGAGTACTCAGTAAGTGCGGGAAGAGATGACATGAATGGCTAAAGCAAAGGGAAGGCCAATTATTGCTTAGCACTATGCTTAAAACCTAATCCTTAGCTTTCAAATTACCAATATCATAATTCAAGAAGTAATCAACTCATAAGTAGTGATAATGAATGTACTTGAATCATAATTAACCACCATTTCCCAACCATAGACTAATTATGAACCGGTCCCCAAGCCGCTCTTGTCCGTGAGCACGGCTGTCATGACAGTTTTACCAAATCTCTGCAGAGAGTGTACCCTTTTCCCACAAGCAGTGATTCCATCCCCTGTTTCCAGGTGGACTTGAGTAAACCTCCATGTAGCCCGTGGTGATCAACCACATTTCACACTTCCGTAGGTGTGTGGCCCGGAGATCACTACATGGTCTTTACAAAGGTGCTCCCGACTAGTGCTAGCCCTCTAAGGTTTCCACCACTGGGGATTCTCGGAGTAACCCTCCGCCCCAGAGCCCCCTCTTGAGCCTTGCGGATCTCAGAGCAGATCACCCGCATCATTCCCCGCACCATCCAACCACTAGCATTTCATCGGGAGAAACCTAATTAATTGACCATGCTGCCCCATCTCAGTCTCGTGGTGGTACTATAAAGCTTAGTGGCTTCCTCCATAAACCGGTCCTTAGAATCCGGTGGTAACAAACCCCAATCCCGGGTCTCGTGCCAACTGCACCATACCAATACTAACCAACCACCAGATTCCTATCCACTACAATTTGTGATATCACCACAAGTTCAAGTTTCCATAAAGTTTAACATAGCACAATTGTATGAAATCCCAATCCCAATATTTAAGCATGGCTCAGCATAACTATGACCTATCTACTTCCCAACCCATTTCAGGTAACAAGGAATTATATGGAACAGGGCATGTAAACATGAAGTAGGGCATCAATTTAATTAGCATGCATCTATCTAAATCCCTAGAACTGGAACAAAATGGTCAAGGGCACTTGCCTTCGTTGAAGACTTGAGTGTTGGAGAAGTCCTAAGATTAGGGTCGTAGTACGACTCTAGATATATATCCAAGCATGGCAAGAATAGAATAAAGCTAAATAAGTAAAGGGGCACGCAAAACAATGCATCACAACACATACATAAGCATAAAATCCTATACTAATGCGTCCCTACGAAGTATTTATTACATAACATGGCCAAAGTATGCATTTCATATTTATCCTACATTTTTGGGATTTAATTATAGCCTAAAACCATTTTTATTGAATTTTCTATGGCCAAAATGTATTTTTAAACATTTATAATAAACATTCCATGGAAAAAATATATTTCAAATGAACTCTACAATTTATTCACAGCATAAAATAATTTATACCAATTTTTCCTCACATTTCTACACTTAATTACCATTTTATCTATTTTCTACACCTCAAATATACCTAAAAACCATATTCAGCAAATAAATAAAAGTCCAGGGGCTAAATCCATGATTCTACCAATTTACAGGGGTTAAATTGACTATTTAAATGATTAAATCCAATTTTCAGGGGTCCAGGGGCTAGTCTGTAATTTCCAGGGGCTAGACTTCAATTCCAGAGAAGTGCAGGGGGTAGCTCGCTAGTTTCCAGGGACTGCGGTGTAAAACTGAAGGCGGGAAAACTAAGTTGAATATGGGCTGTTGGATTTGAATTGGACGCGTGGGATTTTAATGGCCGAACCGTTACGGGGATATAATCTCTACCGTAGGGGTTCAACCGATGGCCCAGATTGGGCCACATCGCCCCTAACCGGCGCACGCGCGCGGCGCGGCGGCGCCCGACGGTTGCCGGCGGCGATATCGCCGGAGATCAACCAAACGGTGATTCCTACGTCAATTCTACGCGCCAAGGACATGAACCGAGAGAGGAGGAGTAGGGGAACTCACCTAGGAGGTTCTCGGAGTGCGAAATCGGGTGGAAGACGGTCGGCGACGAGAGGGGGCGGCGGTTGGCGTCGGTGCACGTCGACTCCGGCGAAACCTCGGCGATCTCCCCGCGCAGACTTGCCCGGCGTGCTCCTGGCAACACGGCGATGAGGTTAGAGAAGGAAGGAGCGAGGATTAGGCGATGGATCATCGGGAACGCACGGAACATACCAAGAGTGGCGGTTTGCTAGGGTTTGGGCGCGGAGGAGCGAGAACAGAGGGGGAAGGGGGAAATTTATGGAGGGGACGGGCGCGGCGGTTGCTGGCGCGCGCGAGGGAGGTTTTCCCCGGGTTGATTCAACATGGAATGGCGGTTGCGAGGGGGGGTGGCGCGGTGTGGCGCGGGAGGGAAAAGGGTGGCAGTTGCTGGGGGTAGGGGATGACAGGTGGGGTCCGCGGCGCAAAGAGAGAGAGAGGGGAGAAGAGGTTGGGGGGAGGATTCGGCTAGGCCGCAGGGGGGGAAAGGGAATTGGGCCAGGGGGGGAGATTTGGCCCAACTGGGGTTTTATTCTTTTTTCTTTTTCTTTTTCCTTTTCTTTTCTTTTGATTGGAATTCAAATTCAAACTTCAACGTTTACTACTCGTTTAAACTTCAAAATTCAAACAAAAATGCAGGCTACAATGCACAATGTTTTGTTCAAATTTTTACACATGAAATAATGGGTGTTACAACTCTACCCCCCTTAAAAGGAATCTCGCCCTCGAGATTCGGACGTCCTAAGAGAATAGATGAGGGAAATCCGCCTTAAGAGTTTCTTCTCTTTCACATGTTCCTTCTGCCTCCGAATGATGCTTCCATTGTACTTTACACATGCGAATGACTTTGTTTCTTGTGACCTTTTCTAGTGTCTCAAGTATCTTGACAGGCTGCTCCACATAGGACAAGTCTTCCTGTACATCCACTGCTTCCATAGGCAATTGCTCTTCAGGCACTCTTAAGCACTTCTTAAGCTGTGATACATGGAACACATTATGCACATCTGACAAGTGCGGTGGAAGCTCAAGCTGATATGCCACTTCACCTCGTCTTTTGAGTATCTTGAACGGACCAATGTAGCGGGGTGACAACTTGCCTCTTACTTTAAATCTTCTCAATCCTCTCATAGGTGACACCTTCAAGTACACGTAGTCACCAACTTCAAATGTGAGATCACGTCTTCGAGTATCCGCATAACTCTTCTGTCTTGTTTGCGCTGCCTTTAGATTTTTCCGAATTTCTTGTACTTGTCTTTCAGCCTCTTGTAACACGTCAGGCCCAAAGACTTGATTTTCCCCAGTTTGATTCCGAAACAACGGTGTCCTACATTTTCGCCCATACAATGCTTCAAAAGGAGACATCTTCAAACTGGCTTGATAACTGTTGTTGTAAGAGAATTCAGCATATGGCAGATTATTGTCCCAACTTTTGCTATTCTTTAAAGCACATGCTCTCAACATGTCTTCTAATATCTGGTTGGTGCGTTCTGTCTGACCATCAGTTTGAGGATGATACGCCGAACTAAAATTTAGACGGGTATCCATTAATTCATGCAACTTCTGCCAGAATCTTGAGGTGAATTGGGTGCCTCTGTCTGAGATGATCTTCTTAGGAACTCCATGTAAGCATACAATCCTGGAGATGTACAGTTCTGCCAGCTTGGGACCATTGTAGGTCTCTTTCACAGGAATAAAGTGAGCAACTTTAGTTAGACGGTCCACAATAACCCATATAGAATCATATCCAGACTGTGTTCTTGGTAGTCCCACAATGAAATCCATACTAATTTCTTCCCATTTCCATTCTGACACTTTGATTGGTTGCAGCAACCCTGCTGGTCTTTGATGTTCCGCCTTAATCAACTGACATGTATCACATATGGCCACATATTCTGCTACGTCCCGTTTCATTCCATGCCACCAATATCGATCTTTAAGGTCTTGATACATCTTTGTGCTTCCGGGATGAATGGAGTATGATGAGTTATGGGCTTCCCTTAGTATCAACTCTTTAATCTCCTTGATATCTGGAACACAAATCCTCTTCCCAAGCCATAAGGTTCCTTGTTCATCCTCTCTAAAGTTCGGAGCTTTCCCTTTCTTCATCAAGTGCTTGATCTCCTTGACCTTCTCATCATTCTTTTGTCCTTCTCGTATTTCACGTTCAAGGGTTGAGTCCACTTCCATAGCAACTGCTTCAGTGCTAGACACTAGACATAGGTTTAACCTTGCAAACTCTTCACATAACTGTGGTTGAAGAGCTTGTACTGACAAGTTATTGCTTTGTCCCTTCCTGCTTAGAGCATCAGCGACCATATTAGCCTTGCCTGGATGGTAGTTGATTCCCACATCAAAATCATTTATTAACTCCAACCAATGATGTTGCCTGAGATTAAGATCCAGTTGTGTGAATATGTATTTCAAGCTCTTGTGATCTGTGTATATCTCAGTCCTTTTTCCCATTAAGTAGTGTCTCCATATCTTCAAAGCATGAACAACAGCTGCCAATTCTAAATCATGTGTTGGATAGTTCCTCTCATGTTTACGAAGCTGTCTTGAAGCATAGGCTACCACATGTCCTCCTTGCATTAAGACACATCCTAACCCATGACCAGATGCATCACAATAAACCACAAACTCCTTCTGCATATTAGGCATCACCAATATCGGTGCACTAGTTAACCTCTTCTTCAATTCGGCGAAGCTTACTTCACATTCAGGGGTCCACTTGAAGGCAACTCCTTTCTCAAGCAACTTGGTTAGTGGTCGAGAGATCTTTGAAAATCCCTCGATGAATCGCCGATAGTAACCAGCCATACCTAAGAATCTTCGTATATCATGCACACTCTCGGGTGTTTCCCACTTAAGAACATCTGCCACTTTGCCTGGATCCACTGTTATACCACCTTCGGATATGACATGTCCCAAAAATGATACCTCCTTTAGCCAAAACTCACACTTACTAAGTTTGGCATACAATTGATGTTGGCGAAGCTTCTGTAGAGCCATCCTGAGGTGCTCCTCATGCTCTTCTTCAGTCTTGGAGTAGATAAGTATGTCATCGATGAATACCACTACGAACTTGTCCAAGTACTCCATGAATACCTTGTTCATAAGATACATAAAATATGCCAGAGCATTGGTCAATCCAAACGACATAACTGTATACTCATATAATCCATATCGAGAGACAAATGCCGTCTTGGGAATATCTGACGGTCTAATCTTCAGTTGGTGGTATCCCGAATGAAGATCAATCTTGGAAAACACACATGCTCCTCTCAAGTGATCAAACAAATCTTCAATCGTTGGTAGTGGATATTTATTCTTGATTGTTACCTCATTTAAGGCACGGTAATCCACACACAACCTTTGAGTTCCATCCTTCTTAGGTACAAATATAACTGGTGCTCCCCAAGGCGATGAGCTAGGACGAATATATCCTTTTGCCAATAACTCCTCAATATGATCCTTTAGTTCATCTAATTGTTTAGCATCCATTCTATATGGCCTCTTATATATTGGGGCCGTTCCAGGTACTAACTCAATGATAAATTCAATCTCTCGATCAGGGGGCATACCTTGTAAGTCATCTGGGAATACATCCGGAAATTCCTTCACAATCCTGATGTCTTTGGTACTCTCAAGATGATTGAGTTGTACTACTGCCTCTTGTGTCTGATCTGGTGTGAACTCCACTGTAGTGCCATTCGGGTGTGTTAAGCAGACTCTTCTAGTTGCACAATGAATTACTCCTTGATTCTTCGTCAACCAGTCCATTCCCAGAATGATATCTAATCCTTGTGAGTTGTAGGATCGAAGAGCACGTGAAAAGCTACCAGAGGGGGGGTGAATGGTAGATTTAAAAATCTTACGCAGCGGAAACAATTAAAACCCCAAACCCTTTCGGCAGAAAAACGATCTGTTAAAGAAATCGTGTATGAGACTAATCTAAACGTGTTTCACCATGACAATAGTGATAAATATCAGAGAGAATCAAGTCACGAAGGCAACACAAAAAGAATCACTCGAATCCGTCGAGAAAAACTCAAGTTATGATCAAAAGATCAGACTATGGTCAACCTGACTTACCCGAGAAAAACAGTTTCTGGAATGCTGCAAAGAAACTCGTGTATCTCAGAAACCACAAATCCAATGACTGTGAAATTTTGACAGATGATATATAATAAAGTTGTGAAGACAACCCAAGAAGAATCAAGTCAATTGGATCTGTAAAACTCGAGTTATGATAAAACCACCGACGAAAGGTAGTGCTGTCTAGAAACTCGACGAGTAAAACTTGTCTGGAACAAGTCGGACGAACAAGGCACAAAAGTTCCTTCAAACTATGAATTTTATTCAATAGAACACAAGAGGAACACCCCCCAAAGTCGTCTACCTCGAACTTTGGCCTTCCCTTGCTTATATAACCAGCCCTTAGGCCATCCCAATCTCAACTAGGACTCCAATCCTTATCCGATCACAATCGGAACTTTCCATAACTGCTCAAGATTCTTCTATACGCAGATAGAAGCAATCTTAAGACTTCCAAACACCTTAGGAACGTATCCCACATTTCCTAAACAACTCAAATTCGTGACACACACGAAATCCTAACATAACCAACTCGATATTTCCATACCGAGCCATAACCGACTCAGCTAGCAGCCTAAGTCTTCAACCGATACGATCCGATCCTTCCGATCAGATCTTCCTTCCATAATCCGTCT
The DNA here is from genome assembly GCA_036927565.1 of Tuctoria greenei. Lineage (NCBI taxonomy): Eukaryota > Viridiplantae > Streptophyta > Magnoliopsida > Poales > Poaceae > Tuctoria > Tuctoria greenei. Next base: position 22,158,722 of record JAYESD010000011.1, on the reverse strand, counting down.
CTAGAAGCATATTGCCACGTCATGCACCTCATGCATACGTGCGAACACCTTCCTTCGACCTTCATATGCACTGTCCTTGATTCAATCATCCTGCGCGACCTCCTGACCCGCTCGACCACAGTTCCTCCCGAACTTGGTTGTTGGAACCTCATCTCCTCCTGAGACTAGTCCAATGGATCCCGTCACCAGCCATGACTTGAACTCAAGCAACACCTGCACATGAACAAACAAACAATCCATACGAGCCCAAGTCCTCGACTTGACTCACATTAGTTCCGAACACAACACCTTTCGTGAGAACCTCACATAAGCATGTTGCAAAACCACAGTAGAAACGATATCAACCTTATTCAACCAAAACGCACCAAAAACTTAGCAAATGAATACTAAGCAATCTTTCCAATCATGTAAAGCAAGTACGAAACATTGCAAATGAAAAGCAGAAGCACTTCGGTCAAGTTCCGGACCTTGCCAGAGCAACCCGGAGCTTGAGCCGGATCTAAGCAGAAACACTGCGGTCAAGTTCCGGACCTTGCCAGAGAAACCCGGAGCTTGAACCGGAGCTAACAAGAGCTAGTAGAATAAAGCACCCGCCGGAGCTTACCAAAACTAGTAGATCCTAGATCTGGAGCTTACCAAAACTAGTCGGAGCTAGTCAACCCAAAAACCGGAGCTAGACAAAGTACGTCGGAGCTTAGCATGCCGGAGCTAACGAAAATATGCCGGAGCTATCAAATATATGCCGGAGCTAAAGATAAAGCTCACCGGAGCTAACCAAAGCTAGTCGGACCTTACCAAGAAGTCGGACCTAGCATCAAACGTAACCGGAGCTACCCAAAGCAAGCCGGACCTATCGTCGGACCTTGCTGTAGCTCGGAGCTAGAGTCGGACCTTGATAAAAAGGTGTTTTGGTGATATTAAAAACTTTTATCATCAAAGCCAAGTGTATTCACTACAAGCCAATGTATTCAGCACACATAGGTCTTACAATCTCCCCCTTGATGAATGCATTGGCAACACCATTTAAAATTCGAACATTGGCTTATTCTCAATAAAAGTTTTGAAAAAAATCTCCCCCTTTGTAAATCAAAAGTAAAAAGAGAAGAAAATGAAAATCTCTCCAAAAATCTCTCCAAAAATCTCTCCCCCTTATTATCTCTCCTTATACACATATTTTCTTTCTCTTCATGCATATCTCTCCCTTTTTGAATATGTGATTAATATCTCCCCCTTTGACAATGTATTCAGCAAGGTAAAAGAGAAATTTTAATTGTTATGAGATATAAACAAATTTTCTCTCCAACTTGAGTTGTTATGAGCATATTATAACATATACATATAAACAAAGCTCACCCAAGTCATACTATCAAGTAACTCACACTATCACATCAATGAGATACATAAAGTAGTGTAAGCCATGCTAGAGATCAAGTATGATTTTCTATTTTAGCAGGTCATGATCTCACAAACTCAACTATTTCAAAACCTGAAAACATGACACTTGTTGCTGCATTTTATTATTTTTCAAAGCATAAATATAGATCATATGATATTTGCAAGAGATTATATGCACATCTGCCTTATTCTAACCAACCAAGCCAAGCCTATGTCATTTGACAATCAGAAGCTTAAGGACATGGTTTTAGTCATACACAACTTCTTCCAAGTTCATATCTAAGTGCAATGACAAGCCATCTCAAAAGAAGAAGTGCGATGCATGCATATTCTCTTGATCTTTTCTCAATTTATATTTGTTCATAAAAACTCAACATGTGAGTTGATTACTTGATAAATTCTTAATGATTAAAAGCATTTGTGAGCATGCAACAAGTTCAAAATAGCAAGAAAGTTCGACCATGACCAGATTTAGTGTAAGTAATTATTCCAATTACTAGACATGGCAAAAACTACAAAATGTATAACACAAGTAATGTAGTAAGAACTTTCAGCATGTAAAAGGAATCACAAAGTCATATATGTATGAAATACTATGCTCATATTATTTTAATTTCAGATTCACACATAGACTTCCCAAGTTTCAAAAACTCCCCCTCAATTTAAGCCATGAGGATGTATAACCCCTATTTCACTACGAATGTAACAAAAACGAGTGAAATCCAAAGGTTTTGTAAAAATGTTAGCCAATTGATGTTCGGTATCTACATGCTGAAGCACAATGTTTCCTTTTTCAACGTTATCTCGGAGAAAATGATACCTAATATCAATGTGCTTAGTTCTAGAATGTTGCACGGGGTTTTTGGCAATGCAAATAGCACTAGTGTTATCACAAAATAGTGGAACACTATCTAGATCAACCCCATAGTCCTTAAGTGTTTGAACAATCCAAAGAATTTGTGAGCAAGCACTAGCAGCAGCTACATATTCAGATTCGGCTGTGGATTGTGCAACTGAACTTTGTTTTCTAGAGGACCAAGCAACAAGAGAATTACCAAGAAAATGACAAGCACCGGAAGTACTTTTCCTATCAATCCTACAACCCCCAAAATCAGCATCCAAAAAAGCTTTCAAAGTAACGGTTGAGGAAGAAGAAAGAAAAATGCCAAATTCTTGAGTTCCATGTAAGTACCTGAGAATCCTTTTCACGGCTTGACGATGTGAAACACGTGGGGAAGCTTGAAACCGTGCACAAAGACATACGCTGAATTGTATGTCCGGCCTTGATGCCGTGAGGTACAAAAGTGATCCGATCATGCTTCTATATTCTTTTTGATCCACGGGTTCACCATCTTCATCAAGTTCAAGTGTTGTTGCTGTTCCCATTGGTGTCCGAAGAGGCTTGCTTTTGTCCATGTTGAAGCGCCTTAGGAGGTCTTTGGTATACTTCGTTTGATGCACAAAGGTACCCTCCTTGGTTTGCTTGATTTGCAGCCCCAAAAAGTAAGTGAGTTCACCCATCATACTCATTTGAAATTCAGAACTCATCATTGCTGAAAACTTGGACACAAGATCATTAGAGGCACAACCAAAGATAATATCATCCACATACACTTGAACGAATAATGAGTCATTGCCATGCTTAAGCACAAAAAGAGTTTTATCAACCTTGCCCATGGTAAACCCCTTTTCAAGTAAGAATGTTTTTAACCTATCATACCATGCTCTAGGGGCTTGTTTGAGACCATATAAGTCTTTGGACAGTTTGTAAACATGATTAGGAAAATCTGGATTTTCAAAACCTGGTGGTTGTTTGACATAAACCTCCTCATCTATGTAGCCATTAAGAAAAGCACTTTTAACATCCATTTGATATAGCTTAAAACCTTTAGATGCTGCAAAAGCTAACAAAATTCTTATGGCTTCTAATCTAGCGACAGGAGCAAAAGTTTCATCAAAATCTAGACCTTCAACTTGAGTGAAACCTTGAGCAACCAACCTAGCCTTATTCCTAATCACAACCCCATCCTCACTTTGTTTATTTTTATATACCCATTTAGTTCCAATTAAAGTGTGGCCTTGAGGTGGAGGTACAAGTTTCCAAACATTATTTCTTTCAAAATTTTCTAACTCTTCTTGCATGGCAATAATCCAAGATTCATTAGTGAGTGCGTGTGATATATCTTTGGGTTCAAAAGAAGCAACAAAAGCAGAATGAGCATGAGAGTTTGGATCGCAAAACCTGGACCGTGTGACTCGTTCGTGCAAGCTTCCAATCATCTGTTGTGGGGGATGATCTTTGTAAAATCGTAGGGGAACAGATGTCTCACAAGCTTCTTCTTCATTAGGTTCATTGTAGATTGATGAGCTTGTGACTTGTGGTTGATCTGGATCAGCAGAGGTGATAGCCAGAGCTTGTTCAATGTCCGGAGCTGGACACGTGTCAACTTCGGAACTACCAGGCAGTATCACCGGCTCTTCTTCATCTTCGAAAATACCCTCCCCCTGAGGATACGGATCTGGTCCTGCAACACCGGAGCTAGCACCTGGGCTAGCTTCATCAAAAGACACTTCACAAGTCTCCACAATTTTGTTAGTGTCAAGTAAAAGCACACGGTAGCCTCTAGTATGAGATGGATAACCAAGAAACATGCCATCATTGGTTCTAGGTTCAAATTTATCAAGATTACCATGTTTCTTAACAAAGCATTTGCAACCAAAGACCCGAAAGTGTGTAACACTAGGCCTATGTCCAAACCGGAGCTCATATGGTGTTTTACCTAGCTTAGCACGTAAGAAAACACGATTTGAGACATAACAAGCGGTTGCTAACACATCAGCCCAAAATTTCCTAGGAGTTTGATATTCATCAAGCATAGTCCTAGCCATCTCAACTAGGGTTCTGTTCTTTCTTTCTACAACACCGTTTTGTTGAGGTACATATGGTGAAGAAAATTGATGATCTATTCCATTTTAAGCACAAAAGTGATCAAAAGATTGATTTCTAAATTCAGTTCCATTATCACTTCTAATTGCTTTTAATGATCCTGGGTGATCAATTGATAATCTAAGAAATAAAGTTCTAAAGTGACTAAAAACTTCATTCTTAGACGCCATAAAATACACCCAAGAATATCTAGAATAATCATCAACAATAACAAGAGCATACCATTTACCTCCGAAGGATTGAACACGTGAAGGTCCTACGGTGTCAAGGTGCAAAAGTTGACATGGTTCAGTTGTCATGATCATTGTGAGAGGAGTATGTGAACCTGCAACCATCTTAGCATGTCTACAAGAAGAGCATACAATTTCTTTGTCCCCTTTAAGCTTAGGCAGCCCACGTATGCGATCAAGAGCACTAACACGCGTTAGGTGATCAAACCCTACGTGACCAAGTCTATGATGCCAAAAATATAAGTCCTTTGAATCATTAGCAACTAGACACCTATGCTTAGAGGAAGACATATCAAAATCAGCTTTAAAAATTCTTCCAAACCGAGACATGTTGAAAATAAGCTCACTGTTTGAACCTACAACTTTGCAGTAGTTTTTATTGAAAACAATTTCTAGATTTTCATCTAGCAATTGTGAAATAGAAAGCAAGTTGTATTTCAAATTTTTGACAAGTGCCACATCCTTCAAAATGTAGTGATCATTTACTCTAACCGAACCCTTAGCAATTATAGGAGTTGAAGAATTATCGGCAAAAGTAACATTCTCTACACGTGACACAAAGGAGAGAGAGGAGAACCAATCTTTGTTACCGGTCATGTGGCGTGAGCAACCTGAATCCACAATCCAAATATTCTCCTTCCTCAAGCGTGTAACCTACATAGAAGCACAATTCATCGATGACTCAGTACTGGGGTTAGTCAAAAGGCATTTAGGAATCCAGTACTGAGTCACGCGACGTGCAGCAGGAAAACACGCGAAAGTTGAGACAAAACAGCAGGTTTATGAGTCAAAGATTGAGGTTTTCTATTCTTAACAGTTGATTTAGAAGTTGTTACTTGTTTAGAGTGAAAACCGGTAGCTCCGGTAGGTAAAAGCAGAAGGTCCGGAGGCAAAAACTGAAGCTCCGGAGGGAACAACAGAAGATCCGGTAGCTCTCTTAGCTATCGGAACTATCAGAGCTGCTTTTGCGGATTTCTTACCAGAAGGTCCGGAAGCTACCTTTTCAAATATCTGACTCACTAAAGCAGGTTGTGTTTTTCTAATTGCATGAAAGTTATAAGATCTAGCAATTTCTCTTTCCTTTTTCTGTTGTTTAGCTAGTCTATAACAAAAATCTATGACATGACCATCTCTACCACAGAAGGTACATTGAAATTTAACTTTGTGTTCATGTCTAGATGAGCAAGCAATATTTTTATTTGAAACGGAATGAGGCATCACTCCTGCAGATTTGAAAACCACTCTATTTTGTTTAGGAACTGTTTGAATCAAACCAATTCCTAATGACTTTACAATTTTAGGTGGATGTGCCTTAGCATGAGCATGAGAATCAAAACCTAAACCAGTTTTATCTTTGCAAGACTTGGAAGAATTCAGCAACAAGTTTAGATTCTTATTCCCATTATAAAACCGACTTAGTGTCCTTTTCATGTCATTAAGTTTCTTAGACAAGTCTAGGCAGTTTGCACATGAAGTTATTTCTTTTAGTTTGCAGTTGGAACAATTTTTAACTTCATGAGATCGTAAAGCATTGTTCAATATAGAAATTTCATTTATAGCATCTTGTAGTTTCTTATCAAGATCATCACAAGTAGAACAATGCAAGTCAATTGTAGAACAGCTAGCATCTTTCAAGTTTTTATCATTAAGTGCAGCAAGCTCTTTGTTCTTTTTAATTTCTTCATCAAGTCTATCTAGAGTGGAGGAGTGTGCATTTCTTAATGTGGACAGTTGTTCATAGATTAAGTCACATAAGGAACAAGAATCATCACTAGGGATTAAGGATTTCAACCGGTTAATTTCAGATTCTAGTGACTCAATTTTAGCAGCATTGTCCCTAAGCTTTTTGTCCTTTTTCTTGACAATAACAGTGGCATGGGAAATAGCATCACACATTTCATTACATGTTGAACATACCTCATCATCATCACTGTTGTGTTCTGCTTCCTCCTGACTTGATCTTGATTTTGCTTTGCCCGCCATGAAACATATGTTGGCCAGGTCATCATTCTCTTCATCACTTTCAAAGTCTATGTCACTTGAACCGAGCTCTTGAAGTGCGGTGATGAAGTTGTTGATCGTCTTGCGTCCTATGGTACCTTTCTTCTTCTTGTTGTTGGAATTTCCAGAGAAGGTCCGGACCTTGCTTTGTTTTTCTTCCCGGGTGGTCGGACCTGAAAGGTTAGGGCATTCTGTACGAAAGTGTCCTGTTTTACCACATTCAAAATAGCGTTGAGGTCCGGAGCTTCCTCTCCTTCTATTTCTCACATTTTGCAATGCTTTTGAGAATCTAGTAGAGATGAGTGCCAACTCCTCTTCTGGAAATTCTTCGATCTGCTCCAGGGTTAGTGAGGACAACAAAGCAAGAGTATTGCAAGATGATGATTGGCCGGAGCTAGACATATCACGTTGTGAGACAAATGCAATAGACTTGTTTGGGTTCTTACGTGCTAGGATGTCAATTTCATGAGTTTTTAGTTTAGAATAGAGTACATCTAATGTAAGAGAACTCATGACAGTTGATTCACGAATGGATGTTACTTTCATCTCCCAAACTGACATGTCTAATGCACTAAGAAGTTGTCTAGCATTCTCAGCATCAGAAAAATTTACATTGACACTACGTAAGTTGCTGAGAATTTTATTGAAACGAGCAAAAAGGTCATCGATAGACTCACCTGGTTGCATCTCAAAACGCATATATTCCTTTTTGAACATATCTTGTTTTACCTCCTTGATTGTGTTGGAGCCTTCATGATAATCACAGAGAGCTCTCCAAACATCGTATGCTGACCGGAGGTGTGCGACACGATCAAAGTCGCTCTGAGTGAGTCCTTGGATGATCAAGTTTCGGGCTTTGTTGTTGTTGTCGACGTCCCGGAGGTTCGTAGCCGTAACTTGATCGTTAGGCGGGACTTCATAAGGTTCGTATACCTTTTCCCATATTGCGAAGCCTTGCTCCTGGATGAAGGCCTCCATGCATGCCTTCCAAACCTGGAAATCAATGCCAGAAAACACACAAGGTTTGGCGGAGTACTTCTCCATAATGATTAGTCAAAAACACGTGCAAATCTCAAAGATTAGAGCACCGTGGCTCTGATACCAATTGTAGGATCGAAGAGCACGTGAAAAGCTACCAGAGGGGGGTGAATGGTAGATTTAAAAATCTTACGCAGCGGAAACAATTAAAACCCCAAACCCTTTCGGCAGAAAAACGATCTGTTAAAGAAATCGTGTATGAGACTAATCTAAACGTGTTTCACCGTGACAATAGTGATAAATATCAGAGATAATCAAGTCACGAAGGCAACACAAAAAGAATCACTCGAATCCGTCGAGAAAAACTCAAGTTATGATCAAAAGATCAGACTATGGTCAACCTGACTTACCCGAGAAAAACGGTTTCTGGAATGCTGCAAAGAAACTCGTGTATCTCAGAAACCACAAATCCAATGACTGTGAAATTTTGACAGATGATAGATAATAAAGTTGTGAAGACAACCCAACAAGAATCAAGTCAATTGGATCTGTAAAACTCGATTTATGATAAAACCACCGACAAAAGGTAGTGCTGTCTAGAAACTCGACGAGTAAAACTTGTCTGGAACAAGTCGGACGAACAAGGCACAAAAGTTCCTTCAAACTATGAATTTTATTCAATAGAACACAAGAGGAACACCCCCCAAAGTCGTATACCTCTAGCTTTGGCCTTCCCTTGCTTATATAACCAGCCCTTAGGCCATCCCAATCTCAACTAGGACTCCAATCCTTATCCAATCACAATCGGAACTTTCCATAACTGCTCAAGATTCTTCTATACGCAGATAGAAGCAATCTTAAGACTTCCAAACACCTTAGGAACGTATCCCACATTTACTAAACAACTCAAATTCGTGACACACATGAAATCCTAACATAACCAACTCGATATTTCCATACCGAGCCATAACCGACTCAGCTAGCAGCCTAAGTCTTCAACCGATACGATCCGATCCTTCCGATCAGATCTTCCTTCCATAATCCGTCTCTAGAAGCATATTGCCACGCCATGCACCTCATGCATACGTGCGAACACCTTCCTTCGACCTTCATATGCACTGTCCTTGATTCAATCATCCTGCGCGACCTCCTGACCCGCTCAACCACAGTTCCTCCCGAACTTGGTTGTTGGAACCTCATCTCCTCCTGAGACTAGTCCAATGGATCCCGTCACCAGCCATGACTTGAACTCAAGCAACACCTGCACATGAACAAACAAACAATCCATACGAGCCCAAGTCCTCGACTTGACTCACGTTAGTTCCGAACACAACACCTTTCGTGAGAACCTCACATAAGCATGTTGCAAAACCACAGTAGAAATGATATCAACCTTATTCAACCAAAACTCACCAAAAACTTAGCAAATGAATACTAAGCAATCTTTCCAATCATGTAAAGCAAGTATGAAACATTGCAAATGAAAAGCAGAAGCACTTCGGTCAAGTTCCGGACCTTGCCAGAGCAACCCGGAGCTTGAGCCGGAGCTAAGCAGAAACACTGCGGTCAAGTTCTGGACCTTGCCAGAGCAACCCGGAGCTTGAACCGGAGCTAACAAGAGCTAGTAGAATAAAGCACCCGCCGGAGCTTACCAAAACTAGTAGATCCTAGATCCGGAGCTTACCAAAACTAGTCGGAGCTAGTCAACCCAAAAACCGGAGCTAGACAAAGTACGTCGGAGCTTAGCATGCCGGAGCTAACGAAAATATGCCGGAGCTATCAAATATATGCCGGAGCTAACAAATATATGCCGGAGCTAAAGATAAAGCTCACCGGAGCTAACCAAAGCTAGTCGGACCTTACCAAAAAGTCGGACCTAGCATCAAACGTAACCGGAGCTACCCAAATAAAGCCGGACCTATCGTCGGACCTTGCTGTAGCTCGGAGCTAGAGTCGGACCTTGATAAAAAGGTGTTTTGGTGATATTAAAAACTTTTATCATCAAAGCCAAGTGTATTCACTACAAGCCAATGTATTCAGCACACATAGGTTTCCCAGAATGATATCTAATCCTTGTGAGTCCAACACTATTAGGTTGGCCCAAAAGACTACCCCCCTTATGTTTATACTCACTTTTCGGCATAGATGCCTTGCCACCATCTCTCCTCCACGAGAGTTTATCAATAATGGCCCATTCAAGAATGTAACTACCATGTCATGCTTCTTTATGAAATCCTTGGATATAAATGAATGTGTAGCACCCGAATCAAACAATATGGTGGCGGGGTGGGAGTTAACAGAAAACATGCCGATCACCACATCAGGCGCTTCCTGTGCTTGCTCCAGAGTCACATGGTTGACACGACCAGATGGGTTTTGTTGCTTCTTCGGACAACTGCTGGCGTAGTGTCCCCATTCTCCGCACTTGTAACATTGTACTCCCGCAGCATTATTCGGGCCCTTGTTGCCTCCTGACTTGTTTTTGGGGGTTGGCCATTTGGACGGTTAGCTGGAGCTAAAGGGCGGGGGGGGGGGGGGGGGGGGGGCTGCATTTGCTTACGTGGGGGTTGCATTGGCTGGCGTGGTGGCTGCTGCTGCTGCTGCTGGAGCATTTGCTGGTTGTAGGGAGTGGGTGGCCTGTAGTTGGTGTTTGGAAATCTCTGTCCCGAGTAGTTCATAGGACGAGTCATCTGGTTTGTAGGCGGAGGGTTAAGACGGGGGCGTACATTGCTGCTAGAGGCATGTGCCATAGTCAACTTCCTTTTTCTTTCCTCATCATCCAGTTCCTTTTTAGTCCTCTCCACTTCAAAAGCTTTGTCAACCAGCTTCTGAAAGTCACTGTAGTCGCTGGAAGACATGGCGAACTTTAACTCTTTGTCCAATCCATTCTTGAAGCGGAATTGTTTCTTGGAGTCAGTATCCACATCGGTTGGAGCATAGCGGGACAACTGGGTGAATGCATTCAAATAGGCCCTCACAGTCATACGGCCCTGCTTTAACATCAGGAACTCTTCACGTCTTGCTTGTATTTCTCCCTCAGGCACAAAGTGATTGCGGAAGTTGGTCCTGAATTCTTCCCAAGTAATGCTTTCCGGATCCCGGTGGGCTTCAGTAAAGGCAGTCCACCAGTCGGCTGCCGGTCCTTGGAGTTGATGGGAGGCTAATAGTACTTTCTCCCTTCCTTCATAGTGGATGAGCCTCAACTTTCTTTCAATGGTTCGGAGCCAATCATCGGCATCCATGGGTTTGGTGACTGTGGCAAAAGTGGGTGGATGAGTGTTCAGGAAGTCCCTTAGAAAGGACCTAGGTGGAAAAGGTGGTGGTGGCGGAAGGTTGTAATTTGGTGGTGGTGGGGGTGGGGCTTACTGCAGGTTGGTGACAATCTGAGTAAGGTTGTTAAGCAGCTGGGTTTGGATGGCCATCATCTGCTGCATTTGCTGCGCGGCTGGGGCCCCTCGGGCACCCCTACTGTCAGTACCCTAAAAACCGTACACCCCCTGATGTTACAAAGATCTCGAGGGAAGGACGTATACTTGAATTGAAGACCCTCGGAGGCCCACTTGTCAGACATGACCGGACCTGCTTCTCCAACATGGTTAATCCCTAGGTCGCCACGTGTACTGCCGAATCGGAGCTACCGCCCACAAGGGGGAAGCTCCGGACCAAGTATCAAAATGGCACCTCCGGACTTAACCCCTGACCAAAAGAAGCTCCGGACCTGACACGTGTCAGATAGCTCCGGAGCTTCCTGCTTCCCACAGCAAGCTCCGGAGTTGCCACGTGTCCAAACGTCGGAGCTGGCAGCCTCTAAGCTCCGGAAGACCTTGTAACGGCTCCGGATCTTCAAAGGAGAGCCAAGGACTTCAAGACCCGATTAAATGTCATTAATGCCATATTAATGACACTTAAACGGACAATCTTAACACCCGTAACGGCACTGTCTGAGCCCGTTACAGGATTATTAACAACAATTAATTGTGTATCAATACTAGTAACCATCGGGGCCACATGTCGGGCCAGGCCAATTTGTAACGGCATGTCCTTGTACTATAAAAGGACAGGCTGACGATACACAACGAGGGACAGACGGGGACATCATACGTGACAAACTAATACAACACCAACACACCCGTGGAGTAGGGTATTACGCTCAGGCGGCCCGAACCACGTAAATCCTAGTGTCTCCTGTGTTAAACCGCAATTCACCTTCTTGATTCTCCGCGCGCCCACACCGAACCACAAACTCCTTCAACACTTCAGCAGTGTCAGGAGATCTGCCGACTCCAACAGTCGACAGTTGGCGCGCCAGGTAGGGGCGCCTGAGATTTTCGAGAATGGTGAACTCCGCGGCTGGATCATCCAACGGTCAACCTGCTGCTCAGGCTGTTGGGGGCAACCCCTCCAACAGGCAGCCACCAGCAGGAGCCTCAGCACCAGCAGGAGCCACACTCCCACCACCACCATCTTCTCTGGCAAATCGTGCTGGGCAACGTGATGGTGCGCCGGCGTCACTTACTGCGTCGGCAAGTCATGACAACCCGAAACACGCGCTCCATGCAGCGCGTGCTCTTCTCCAACGACCACCACCTCCAGACGCATCTCGAGATGCAATGGAGCAGTGGAGGGCCAATGTGGAGCATTTGGTCGCAGCGGCCAAACGCCTCAACAACCAGGGTCCTCCTCCTTCGGGACGAGCCCCGTCGCAGCGACGGACTTTGTCTGGAAGACTTGGTCCGCACGTCTCCAACAACAGGAGACGATCTGCGTCACAGCAGGTGACGTCGTTGCCCTCTGGGGCACGACGCACCCATACAGTATCCAGGCTTTCGACTCATGACCTCCGAGCAGATCTTGATCGCCGATACCGCCAACAGGATGGCCGTGTCCATATGGAGCGTGCTCGTGAAAGACGGGAAGCTCAGGACCTTTCTACTCTGGAAGGAGTAGGAGGAGGCTGTTCAGCCCTAGCCATGCACCTGTGCATGGTTAGATGGCCACAGAAGTTCCGGCCACACCTGCCGGAAAAATTCGACGGGACTGTCAACCCCACCGAATTCCTTCAGATATACTCCACTGCAATCTTGGCAGCTGGAGGAAACGAGGCTGTAATGGCCAATTACTTTCCAGTGGCCTTGACCGGGACCGCCAGGTCCTGGTTTATGAGCCTTCCACCCAACTCTATCAACAGTTGGGAGGAGTTGTGTCGTCAGTTCACTGCCAACTTCGGGAGTTCATACACCCGACCAGGCACTGAACTAGACCTTTTTGCGATCGTGCAAAAGGGGGAGAATCTTTGCGGTCATTCATCCAGAGGTTCTCTCAGGTACGCAACACAATCCCTTCTATCTCAAGCGCTTCTGTCATTGTGGCATTCAGACAGGGCGTACGGGACAAGAAGATGTTGGAGAAGCTGGCAATCAAAGAGATCACCAGCGTCATGGAGCTCTTCAGCCTGGCAGACAAATGTGCCAGAGCTGCGGAGGGCCGTGAAATGCACTCCAAACCAGCCTCGTAGGATCACAAGAAATCCTCCAAAGAAGAAGCCGCTACCTCCGGGGGTGGCAAGAAGAAAAAGAAGACCCACGGCAAGAAGAAGCCGTCGGCCGGCACATCCAACGTTGCAGCTGCTGCAACTCCTGGTGGCCGGGGGCCACGCCCCGAGAAGCGACCTCGACCGTCTTCCGAAGACGGTGGCAAACCCAAAGTGTGGTGTCCCATTCACAAAACGGGCAGCCACGATTTGGAAGACTGCCGGGAGGTCCTAAACCTTGCCGAGCGCTACAGCAAGCGCCGGGAAGGGTCTCCTTTCCGACAGAGGGAAGGAAAGCAGAATGTCGACGAAGCTCCAGCTGAAGAGGAGTTAGGGTTTCAGGACCCCAAAAAGGTCTTGAAGGCCGTCTACACCTCCGTCGACGATGACTCTGACGTCTCTGACAACGAGCGTCGGAAAACCATGAACACCATTTTTGGTGGATCATGGGACATCACCTCCCGTCGCGTCCTCAAGACTATGCGGCGGGATATGGCCGCTGTAGCTCCTACAGCTAGACCGGAGCCACATCAAAAGTGGATGGACACATCCATCACTTTTGATGCTTCGGACTGTCCTCGAAGCATGGTCGGAGCTGGACAGTTACCTTTGATGGTATCTCCCACCATCAATAACATCCAGCTCCATCATGTTATGGTGGACGGAGGTTCGGGGCTGAACCTCATAAGCTTTGAAGCTTTTACCAAACTTCAGCTTCGACCTTCGGATCTCCAGCCCTCTCGACCTTTCTCCAGAGTAGGTCCGGGGGCCATTACCCCACTCGTAGCTATAACTCTCCCCGTTACCTTTGGGACACGGGAGAAGTATCGCACCGAGAAGTTGGTCTTCGACGTCGCTCAGATCAACTTACCATTCAACGCCATCTTGGGTAGACCTGCCCTATACAAATTTATGGCAGCTGCTCATTATGGATACCTGGTGTTGAAGATGCCAACACCAGTAGGCATTCTCCGGATCCATGGAGATCGCACCGCCGGAGTAACTGCTCTGGAGGAGCTCCATGCACTCACCACCGCGCAAGAGGAGGACTCCAGACAGGAGCAAGCTCCGAAACCCCCGAGCATTCGTCAACGAGGCTCAACCTCTGCACCCCGTGTGCAGCCAAGCGGCGACACCGACATTCCCGTCAAAGTCGTCCAAATTGGTTCCGATGCCGCTCAAACCACCCGTATATCGGGAGGGTTGAATGACAAATAGGAACTCGCGCTCATCACTTTCCTCCGGGCTAATGTTGACGTATTTGTCTGGCAACCGTCACAAATGCCTGGGATCCCCAGGGAAGTGATTGAGCACAATTTGAAGATTTACCCCGATGCTCGGCCTGTGCATCAGAAGCCTCGGAAGCAATCCGTAGAGCGGCAGAACTTCATCCGACAAGAAGTGAAGAAGTTGCTCGAAGCCGGATTCATCCGAGAAGTCTTCCATCCAAAATGGCTGGCGAACCCAGTCATTGTGCCCAAGGCCGGGGGGAAGCTTCGGGTGTGCATCGACTACACCACACTGAATAAGGCATGTCCAAAAGATCCATTCCCACTACCTAGAATAGATCAGATAGTGGATTCCACCTCCGGGTGCGAGTTACTGTGTTTCTTAGATGCATATTCTGGGTATCATCAAATCAGGATGTCTAGGGAGGATGAAGAGCATACTTCATTCATCACAGTGGATGGATTGTATTGTTACACAGCCATGCCATTTGGTCTCAAGAATGCAGCTTCAACTTTTGTACGAGCTATGTACAAAACTTTTGAAGAACTCATTAGAGACATAGTGGAAGTGTACGTCGATGACATCGTGGTCAAGGTCAAGAACAAGGAGTCCCTCTTGGACACCTTGCAGGCTGTCTTCGACAAGCTGCGGGCCACCCGCACGAAGCTAAACCCAGACAAGTGTGTCTTCGGGGTTAGCTCCGGAAAACTTCTTGGTTTCCTGGTAAGTCACCGGGGCATAGAGGCTAATCTGGCAAAGATAAAAGCCATTGAAGACATGCGGCCACCAACCCGCATCAAAGACGTCCAAAAGTTAACTGGGTGTCTAGCAGCCCTCAGCCGGTTCATATCAAGACTGGCGGAACGGGCACTTCCCTTCTTCAAGTTGTTGAGGAAGTCCGGACCATTCCAATGGTCCGAAGAAGCAGAGAAGGCATTCCAGGAGCTGAAACAGTCCCTCACCACCCTACCAATTCTGGTAGCTCCAAACCCTGGTGAGCCTTTGTTGCTTTACATTTCAGCTACTGACGAAGTTGTCAGTATGGTTCTGGTTGCGGAGAGACCAGAACTACCCCATACTCAGGAATCCAGACCCCTTCAGGAGGGTCCGGAGGTCCCTGAAAGTGAGTCTGGGTCCCAGTTCCCAGACTCAAATCCACAAGAAGTCACTTCAGAAGACTCAGACCCCTCTAAGAGGATCCAGGTCATTTCTGAAGAAGCTCTGGGTTCCTCCAACCAGAACCCGGAGGTCCCTGAAGAGAATCTGGACTCCTCCAACAGGGTCAAGATCAATAGAGAGGAAGCTCCGGACCCCACCGGGAGGGTCTGGACCATTCAACGTCCGGTATACTTCATCAGTGAAGTATTACATGATGCCAAGACTCGATACCTAGAGGTGCATAAGCTGCTTTATGCAGTTCTTATTGCCTCCAGGAAGCTCCGATATTACTTCCAAGCTCACAAAGTCTCGGTGGTAACCTCCTATCCACTTCGAGCGATCTTGCATAATCCCAATTCAACTGGGAATATTGCAAAGTGGGCAGCGGAATTGGCTGAATTCGATCTTGAATTCATTCCGAGGCAAGCAATCAAGAGTCAAGCATTGGCAGATTTCGTGGCGGAATGGACTCCCTCTCCATCAAACCCTGGGGGCCCCAGCGAGCAGAAGACGGAACATCAAGTTCCAACCTTCACCAAGCCTCACTGGACCCTTTACTTCGATGGCTCCATGCAGAAGCAGGGGGTTGGAGCTGGAATCCTTCTCCTTGCACCGACTGGGGAGAAGGTAAAATACATGGTACACCTTGACTTCAAGGCAACTAACAACATTGCGGAGTATGAAGCACTCATCTACGGACTAAAGGTGGCACTATCATACGGTGTCAAGCAACTGTTGGTCAAAGGAGATTCACAACTTGTCATCAAGCAGGTGAAGGGTGAATGCTCCTGCAATAATCTCCAGCTAGCTGCTTACCTCCTTGAAGTCCAGAGGCTTCAGAAGGACTTTGAAGTCCTAGACCTCCACCATGTTCAGCGTGCCCACAACGCTGAAGCTGACGAACTCTCGACCAAAGCGTCAACCGGAGCTCCGGCTCCTGACGGAATCTTTGTCCGGAGGTTGTCAAAACCCATAGTTCAGCCTGCTGAACTGAACGAAGGGGGCGAGATCAGCATCCCGAAGCTGACGGTCCCGATGTCCCTGTTACCATGGCAGCCATCAAGGGTCGTAGGTGCTGCCGGAAGCTCCGAGCAACCCAGCACGCAAGACTCAAATGCTCAAGTCAGTTCCGATGCATGGATCTCGAAGATCCGGAACTACTTGAAAGACAACATCCTTCCTGACGATGATGTATCCGCTGACCGGGTAGTCAGATTGGCTAAAAGATACACGCTGGTAGAAGGGGATCTCTAC
The DNA here is from genome assembly GCA_036927565.1 of Tuctoria greenei. Taxonomy (NCBI): domain Eukaryota; kingdom Viridiplantae; phylum Streptophyta; class Magnoliopsida; order Poales; family Poaceae; genus Tuctoria; species Tuctoria greenei. The sequence goes on along the minus strand of JAYESD010000011.1, from coordinate 22,141,999 downwards.
CGGCGCGGTGCCAACGACATCCTAATGCGGTGCATCACAAGGGAAGAAGGCTGCGAGCTCCTCGCAGAAATCCATGGAGGCGAGTGTGGGAACCACGCATCTTCCCGCACGCTGGTCGGAAAAGCCTTTCGGCATGGCTTCTACTGGCCTACAGCGCTCCAGGATGCCACTGGGCTGGTGAAGAAATGCGAAGCATGCCAATTTCATGCAAAGCAAATTCATATACCTGCTCAGCCCTTACAAATGATACCTCCTACATGGCCCTTCGCTGTGTGGGGGATGGACATCTTTGGACCCTTCCCAAGAGCCGTCGGAGGTTACAAGTTCCTGTACGTCGCCATTGACAAGTTCACCAAGTGGCCGGAAGCAACTCCAGTTGTGACGATCAACAAGCAATCTGCTATCAATTTTCTGCAATCCATTGTAAGCAGATTCGGAGTCCCAAACAAGATCATCACTGATAATGGGACTCAATTCACAAGCTCCGCATTCCAAGGGTATTGCAAAGACCTCGGCATACAGGTTTGCTATGCTTCCGTAGCTCATCCCGCCAGCAATGGCCAAGCCGAGAGAGCAAATGCAGAAATCCTTAAAGGACTCAAAACGCACACTTATGAGCGCTTGAAAAAGCACGGAGCCAATTGGATCGAAGAGCTTCCGCCCACTCTATGGGCCAACAGGACTTCTCCAAACCGGTCAACCGGAGAAACACCCTTCTTTCTGGTGTACGGAGCTGAAGCAATCCTTCCTCCGGAAATCACCTTGGGTTCGCTCCGGGTCCGGACCTTCGACGAAGACGCGTAGGACCAGCTCCGGCGCGAAGACCTAGACCTCCTCGAGGAGGGAAGGTGCCAAGCAGCTGTTCGGAATGCCCGATATCGCCAAGCTCTACGGCGTTATCACCAGCGGCATGTACACAACCGACAGCTCGAGGAAGGCGATCTGGTGCTACGGAGAATACTATCCAGAGAAGGGCTAAACAAACTCTCCCCCGGCTGGGAGGGGCCTTTTCGAGTGATCAAATTATCCCGTCCCGAAAGCGTTCGCTTGGCTACCGAGGATGGGACACCTCTCCCAAATCCTTGGAACATCGAGCACCTCCGTAAGTTCTACACTTAATTCCACGGAGGTGAGTCTTAAGTAACTTGAAATGTATGTTATAGAGTCACTGTACAGAGTCGGGTAGTTCCTCCGGGAGAGCAGCCGGGCCTTTCCCGAAAGGTTTGAAAAGCTCATGCAGCACTTGACACAGTCTCCGGACTAAAAGTGTGGCTAACTACCCTGGGTCAAACGAGAAACCAAACACACTTAGTCTGGTTCCGTACCCTAAGAGTGTACTTGTTTCCCCTGTACCCCGGACCTATAATGAAAGACATCTTCATATGAAATAGACTCCACGTGCATTCATTTTGCGTAGGCTCGACATTTTTATTTTTCTCTTTCTTGTCTATAACAGAGACGTGAAATTCTTAAGAAATTTTAGTTTGACCGGTTTACATACGATTCGAGTTGAATTGTCAGATCTTTTGGATTTAAATATCGTTTATGGCCAACTCGCCTGAAAGCCGCCAAGCCAATCTAGGGCCGGAGTGCGCTATCGACTTAGCCTGGTCAAGCACCCTAAGTACGCCACTCTACCTACACCCCGGCAGGCCAAAGTAAGGCGGGTCCATGGACAATTGGATCTAAGAGAAAAGACAACGCATCCAGTTGTATTTAAAATCGTGTTCAACTTAAAATTTTCTTGAGAATCGTAAGCCGCGACGAAGTTATAGAAAAGGAACGAATTTTACTATTTTTCTTGGCTTAAGTGTGCAGGAAAAATAAACTCTACGATGATGGAGAAAAGCCGGAGCTAACCAAGCTCTGACTCCCCCAAGGGGGTCAACCGTCGGCGTTGAGTAAAAGATGGTGAGAAGACCCCGTAAATGGAGTCTGTTGCCAACAAACCAAGTGTTGGCAAAGGTCATTGCCGGAGCTACTAAGCTCTAACACCTTGGAGTACTAACTATCGACGCTCTACGTGTTGATAGAGGCTATTGCCGGAGCTACTAAGCTCCAGCGATGGACAGTGTCGGAGCTTCTAAGCTCCGACAACTTCAGGGGACCTTCACTATCAAAGACCTCGGACCTAAATTCTACAAGTTCGAAGCAAATTCGTCCTCAACAAAACTCAATATCCTTTTGGTACATGTTCACAATCAAATTGTGTACATCTACCAGGGGGCCAAGTGAAGATAAAGATGTTGAAGACAAAAAATGAAATTCGCAAAAATTTGGGGATTTCATTCATCTGGAGACAGGAAGATTACATCTGGAGACGAGGGAGTATAAAATTGAGGAAGAAGAGAAAATACAAGTGAGAGCTAAAAGAGATGGTCCTAGACCCTATGGAAGAACTCAGTGACCTTTTGGGCGACCTCCGATACGCTGGCTCGGGTAGCTTCGCCTTCTCCTTCGACGGGGCCTTCAAGCACCGAGTCCAGAAGAAATTGAGGGTTCCGGCTGGTGTAGCACGTCAACACATATTCTGTGACGTTCCTCGCCAGGGATTGCCCCTCGACCTCCAGTTGGTATGCGATGACGTCGCCCACCTTGGAGAGCTTGCTACCCGCTGCGCTCAACGCTTGCAGCACAAGGTCCGGCTCCGGATCATCCGGGCGCATGGGGCTGAAACCCATCGGCGTCAGCGCGTCATTGGCCTTGCCCAGGAACTCCCAAATCTGCAGGGAGTCCGTCGTCCTCAAGCTCTTCATCTCTTCCAGGGATCTCCTGGCCGTCGTCAGTTCCAAATTCTCGCGGGCGAGGCGCTCAACTTCTTTGGCGTTTTGCTGGATCTTTGCAGCAACCCGCCTCTCGAGTCTTTCGAGCTCCTCCTCCCGAAGGTGGATCTTGTTCCGGCGATCGACCAGGTCCTTCTCCCTAGCCTCCACTTTTTTCTCCCGGTCAACAAGGGCACACTCATATTCGTAGAGTTCCTGCCCTCGTACCCAGGTCTTCTCCTCCTCCTCTTGGCAGCGTTCGTCCAATTTCTTGGTGCGCTCCTTGAGGCCCTTGTCCGCTAGAGCTACCTTCTCAGCAAGCTCCTCTTCCCTCCTCAGGACATCATCCCGCAGCTCAAGGAGTGTTTGCTCTTCATTCTCGAGCCGTTTCTCCCTCTCTTCAAGTGCCTCCCGGCGCTTGATGAGTGCAGTATTAATGGCCTCCAGCCTTTCATGGCATTCCTCGGCCGCACTGTTGGCTGCTTTGGCTTGATTGTATATCTCCTGAGATTGGGCATCCAGGGCATGAGTCATGCTCTCCCTGTCATCCAGAAGTTTGCCCCAGTACTCCAGGCGGATCTTCTCCTGCTTGATCCACTCCTTGTCGTCCGCTAGCCTCGACTGCGCCAGCTTAGTCTCGAAGTGGAGCCGATTGCGCCACCGCCTAAGGGTTTGGCGCTCCTCTTCAAGAGCCTTGCTGTCGTGGAAGAAGGCCAGTTGGACCTGACGCAGACTGGAGCAGGCGTTGTCGATAGACATCGACAGCGGGATGGGCTCTGGACCTGCTGGGGTCTCCTCCGCTGGTTCCAGCGGGTCTTCACCTACAAAAATTGGGTCCCACTCTACGAGAGTGGAACCCTGAGTTTCCAAGGCACTAGGGCCGTCCTCGGTGATGGCCTCAGTCGCCAATGAAGAAAGCCCCGCCGCCAAGTCTTCATTCGCCTCCTCGGGCAGGGGGCCAGCGACTTCGCTTAGGCACTCCGGCTCGGCCGCAGGTACCATCGACGTCGTCGCCTCCGGAGCAGGAGCTACTACTGGCTCCGGCCGGGACAACTCTTCTGAGGGAGGCTCGAGCTCCCTCGCCTCTTCAACCGCCGACTCTGTGACCGGCGCTCCAACAACAACTGGCTCAGCGACCGGTACTTCGAAGGTAACCGGTTCAACTGCCGGAACTACCTCAATTTCTGGCTCGCATGCCGGAGCTTCAGTCACCTCCGGTTCAATCGCCGGGGCTTCGACAAGTTCCGGCTCTGAGGCCGAGACTATTACTTCTTCCGGCTCTACAGCCGGAGCTTCCACTACTGCAGCACCAGGACCCGGAGCTTCAACCTCCGAGACAAGTGCCGCTGGCTTGTCTTCACTCCCGTGGTCCGGCGCTACCACGGGAAGTTCTGGGGACGAGTCGAGGTTCATGACCACGACAGCCGGCACCGGAGCTGTCGCAGCCTCAGCCACAACCTGGGGCGGCACCGGGACAGGAGCAGAAGCTCCCACGGCCTCAGACATCGTGGCCGAGGGTGGAGCTTCACTCCCCTTCTTGGGGACGCTGCAGAGGATGGATAAAGAAAATTAACAAACAATCGCTACAATTAAAATGTTAATCAAGGTAAAAATCAAAAATTACCTTGGAAGGCTTCCGCACCAGCTTGCACGGAACCTTTTTCCCGGACGTTCCGGGCTGGCCATGGTCGGCGTAGGAGCTCCGGAAGGCCCCCCAGAACTTGTTGCAGCCACGGGCGTTTCCCGGGTCGAGGCTCTCCTCGATCGGGAGGAACCCCTGGACCTGGAGGCTCCCACCGTCCCAGGTGCCGGAGTCGTGCGCCCGGAGCTAGCACCCTAGGAGGGCTCCACCACGGGGACAGACGCGCTCCGGGAGGATCCCACTGCAGGAACGGTATCGTTCCGGAAGGACCCCACTACGGGGACAGTCGCCCCGGCGGCAGAAGATCTTCCCTCCTGGGGAGAAGGAACCGAGGCGGAAGTAGCGGGCCTGACGGACCTTCCGTCGGCATGTCGCAGCTTCCTCTTCCGGCTCTCCGTCTCATCTGCCAGCTCCTTGCCCTTGCCGACGACCTCAACCCTCGGCTGTGGGATAGGGGCGGAGCCGTCTTCGGGCACCCCGGGGATCGCAACCCGGGTGGTTGATCTTCTCTCGACGACACCAAGGTCGTCAAGCGCGGGCATCGTCCGCTGGAGCTCCCTGCTGAACTCCACTTCCACGTTCAGAGGGAGAAAGGCCGACGGTGGAGTCAAGTAATCTCCGTCGACGTTGATGCCGTGCTGGAATTTCTTGAGGTGGAACTCCAAGGTCTTCCCCACCATGTTGGACTTCAACCCGGTCTCAACCCGGTCCTCGTCCATCACGCTGTTGAGGGCCCAGGCGAGCTTCTCCCTCCTCTTCAGCGGCGCCCACCTGTTGGTCAGGAAGTTGCAGAACACCGCCTGGGGAGTCAATCCTCCCTCCACACATTGGCGGATCCTGGTCAGGACAGGGTCGAAAGCTTCCGCCAGCACCGGAACTTCACTCCATATCAACGTGTCGATGCCGGGCAGACCGTCTGGCAACTCCAACCGCTCATGCTCCTCCAACCTGACGACTATCCAATCTTTCTTCTAGTCATCCCACTTCCCGGAAGGGAACGACCAGAGGTACTTGAATGGGCACTTCTTGCGCTTCACGAAGTAGTAGAAGCCAAGGTACTCATTGCTCCGGCCAGTGGTGTGAACGGTGAAGAAGGTCTGGAAGAGCTCGATGCAGGGGGGATGCCCACCCACATCTCGCAGAAGTGGACAAAGATGGACACGAGGAGAATGGAGTGAGGGCCAAGGTGGCATAGCTGCAGACCATAGAAGTCTAGCAGCATCAAGAAGAAAGAAGAAAATGGTGGGATCAGCCCCACCATGGCGTACGAAGAAAAGTACACCATCTCGCCAGCGCGCTCCTTTTCAAAAGGGAGCTCTCCGCCGGCACGGACTAAGCGGCTGAAGAAGTCCGAGGACCACCCCATGAGGGCCCGGACCTTCTTCAAATTGTTGTCGGTCTTCAGGCGACTCTCGCGCAGACCCAACTCCAACGCGGCACAGCTAGGCAAGAGAAGAGGAGCAAAGTACAAGTCGGGAGTTTGAGCGCAAGATCAGATGGGAGGCGTAAAGAACTCCCTACAGTGCACGCTTTCCTTCTTAAGTAAGCCCTCGCAACGCTTGGATGGAAACTGCAGGGGAGTCGAAGATACTACTCAAGAATTCAACCCAGCCGATGACAAGAGGGCCCGGGACCACCCCGACGATCAAGTCGAGGCTCTTACCCAGGCGAACGGTTGTCATCATGAGGCGGGAAACCCAAGGGCGGCGGCCTGACAAGGCGCGCAGAACCGATACGATTTTCGTATCGGGAACCGGCGACCTTCAATTGCGTGAGATCCGCACGTCAAAGATCTTATCTGCCGCCTGAGGTGCGCCACGCATCGGGATTTAACCGTAAAACCCTGCCAACGGCACCTCCGAAGACCCTTGAAGACCCAGTTCAAGAGTCGCAAGGATGGACCCACCTCCGACGGAATGACTTCACCCCAATGACCTTCCTCGGAGGTAGGTCCAGGGGGCCACTGTCGGTACCCTAAAAACCGTACACCCCCTGAGGTTACAAAGATCTCGAGGGAAGGACGTATACTTGAATTGAAGACCCTCGGAGGCCCACTTGTCAGACATGACCGGACCTGCTTCTCCAACATGGTTAATCCCTAGGTCACCACGTGTACTGCCGAACCGGAGCTACCGCCCACAAGGGGGAAGCTACGGACCAAGTACCGAAATGGCACCTCCGGACTTAACCCCTGACCGAGAGAAGCTCCGGATCTGACACGTGTCAGATAGCTCCGGAGCTTCCTGCTTCCCACAGCAGGCTCCGGAGTTGCCACGTGTCCAAACGTCGGAGCTGGCAGCCTCTAACCTCCGGAAGACCTTGTAACGGCTATGGATCTTCAAAGGAGAGCCAAGGACTTCAAGACCCGATTAAATGTCATTAATGCCATATTAATGACACTTAAACGGACAATCTTAACACCCGTAACGGCACTGTCTGAGCCCGTTACAGGATTATTAACAACAATTAATTGTGTATCAATACTAGTAACCATCGGGGCCACATGTCGGTCCAGGCCAATTTATAACGGCCTGTCCTTGTACTATAAAAGGACAGGCCGACGATACACAACGAGGGACAGACGGGGACATCATACGTGACAAACTAATACAACACCAACACACCCGTGGAGTAGGGTATTACGCTCAGGCGGCCCGAACCACGTAAATCCTATTGTCTCCTGTGTTAAACCGCAATTCACCTTCTTGATTCTCCGCGCGCCCACACTGAACCACAAACTCCTTCAACACTTCAGCAGTGTCAGGAGATCTGCCGACTCAACCAGTCGACACCTACCATTCCATCCTGGCACACCTCCAAGTCCTTCATCTTGGGGCACAGCGCCCCTTCCACGACCTCTACCTCTACCTCTTCCAGACATCTGTGTAGGGAATAATTGAAATTTTAGAACAATAGATAAGATATAAAAGGGTACGCTATGGCAAACGATCCCAACTACATGCATCAAGGGAGACACAAATATATATAAAGCAAGCAAATTCATTAACCAACTAGTGCGGATGTGGACAAGACGCTAATGCATTCCACAACTCGCACGACACACTAACAAGTCTATAAACAGATGACATGGATGTGGACAGGATGTCGAAGCATTCCACAACTCATGTTGCACACAACCACACACACAACATAAAGCAAACTACTAGCATAACATCATAAACAACACAACTCAAGACTAAAGAGGGCGTAGCTACACGCTCCTACACACTAAGGATAACTGTCCTTAGCCGTCCAGCGGGGAAACAAGTCCACTCCTACTCATCGGAGTCCTCCTCAACCTCCATCTCCGGGTCTTCTTCTTCTGAGTCCTCTCTTGATTCCTGGGGGGAGTTCATACGGCGATCTGGAGAGTTCGGGTCCCAAGGCTCAACGTCCGTAGCGTACTGAGGAGAGTTAGGATCAGCTCCAGTGATCCTCGCGTAGCGTCAGCGAAGTCGCTCGTAGCGGTCAACCAGGTCCCTGCTGTCCTGTAGCTCCTGTTGACAACGCTGGAGTCGCGAAGACAACTCCACCACGTCGTCCACCAGCTTCTCGCACTGAGGGTGGGTCAAAGGCCCCTCGATGTCACGTCCAGTGTAGGCGGTCGTGCCACTAGGGCGCTGAGGGGTGTACGCGTGCTCCGTGCACCCAAGAAGGAACCTGTGGACGTGGCTCCAGTAGGTAGTCGCCTCCCACGTGGCGTCCTCCTCAGCCGCACGCTGGGAGCTCCTCCAGGCCGGAGAGAAGTGAGAGTGCAGCAGCTCCGAGTCTTAGTAGACGGCCAGCTGAGAACTCCACTCCAGTCCACCAGTATAGGGTGCAAAGACCCTAGTGGTGTGGTAGACTAGGCGAACACGGTACTCACGGTACCCCGCAGCACGAAGAAGAGAGCGAAGATGGACACGCATCCTCGAAGCAGCACTCCCAGTGGAGAACAGCGTCATCTCCCTCCTGGGGGTGTGAGGTGCGGAGCGACTGGCTAGGGCGTGGCGAGGAACACGACCCCCAGTCGACTTACGAGCCGTCTGCTTGGTTCGCGCCATCTACAAACATTTGAAAAGAAGAGAGTGAGATCAATAATCAACAAATTAAATTAGAATAAATCAATAAGTGCAACAAGATAAGAAGCACAAGGTTTGAGATGGGAAGCACAAAGTTTTGGAAATACTATTTTATAAGAAAATAGTATAGTCCTTAATTTTTGACCATTTCTAACTAGGCTTGCATCCTACGGGCAACACGGCTCTGATACCACTTTGTCACGCCCAGTCATCTTAAAGATGAACAGACGCTAATCACATGTACGCCAGGATCAGTTGGATCGTACATGCGTCGACGAAAGTGAAATATCATTACATTGCCATGTTCGAATACATAAATAGTCTCACAGTATGACCCGAAGGTCTACAAATACACACCACAACTATTTACATCAACTACAAGGTTAACATAATCCAAACTACAGCAGAAGACTAATAGATGAGGGTAGCTCCATCTCCACAGGCAGCCGTTGCGCGTGAGGTCGCCAGCCTAGACCAAGTCCTCCGGATTGACGTAGAAGTCCTCCGGTACCGCTTCTTCTTCTTCTTCATATTCTAATGGAAAATTAAACGCTTGAGTACATAGAGTACTCAGCAAGTGCGGGAAGAGATGACATGAATGGCTAAAGCAAAGGGAAGGCCAATTATGGCTTAGCACTATGCTTAAAACCTAATCCTTAGCTTTCAAATTACCAATATCATAATTCAAGAAGTAATCAACTCATAAGTAGTGATAATGAATGTACTTGAATCATAATTAACCACCATTTCCCAACCATAGACTAATTATGAACTGGCCCCAAGCCGCTCTTGTCCGTGAGCACGGCTGTCATGATAGTTTTACCAAATCTCTACAGAGAGTGTAACCTTTTCCCACAAGCAGTGATTCCATCCCCTGTTGCCAGGTGGACTTGAGTAAACCTCCATGTAGTCCGTGGTGATCAACCACATTTCACACTTCCGTAGGTGTGTGTCCCGGAGATCACTACATGGTCTTTACAAAGGTGCTCCCGACTAGTGCTAGCCCTCTAAGGTTTCCACCACTGGGGATTCTCGGAGTAACCCTCCGCCCCAGAGCCCCCTCTTGAGCCTTGCGAGTCTCAGAGCAGATCACCCGCATCATTCCCCGCACCATCCAACCACTAGCATTTCATCGGGAGAAACCTAATTAATTGACCATGCTGCCCCATCTTAGTCTCGTGGTGGTACTATAAAGCTTAGTGGCTTCCTCCATAAACCGGTCCTTAGAATCCGGTGGTAACAAACCCCAATCCCGGGTCTCATGCCAACTGCACCATACCAATACTAACCAACCACCAGATTCCTATCCACTACAATTTGTGATATCACCACAAGTTCAAGTTTCCATAAAGTTTAACATAGCACAATTGTATGAAATCCCAATCCCAATATTTAAGCATGGCTAAGCATAACTATGACCTATCTACTTCCCAACCCATTTCAGGTAACAAGGAATTATATGGAACAGGGCATGTAAACATGAAGTAGGGCATCAATTTAATTAGCATGCATCTATCTAAATCCCTAGAACTGGAACAAAATGGTCAAGGGCACTTGCCTTCGTTGAAGACTTGAGTGTTGGAGAAGTCCTGGTCTTGGAGGTTAAGATTAGGGTCGTAGTACGACTCTAGATATATATCCAAGCATGGCAAGAATAGAATAAAGCTAAATAAGTAAAGGGGCACGCAAAACAATGCATCACAACACATACATAAGCATAAAATCCTATACTAATGCGTCCCTACAAAGTATTTATTACATAACATGGCCAAAGTATGCATTTCATATTTATCCTACATTTTTGGGATTTAATTATAGCCTAAAACCATTTTTATTGAATTTTCTATGGCCAAAATGTATTTTTAAACATTTATAATAAACATTCCATGGAAAAAATATATTTCAAATGAACTCTACAATTTATTCACAGCATAAAATAATTTATACCAATTTTTCCTAGCATTTCTACACTTAATTACCATTTTTATCTATTTTCTACACCTCAAATATACCTAAAAACCATATTCAGCAAATAAATAAAAGTCCAGGGACTAATTAATTAGTTTTCTAAACTGTACAGGGGCTAAATCCATGATTCTACCAATTTATAGGGGTTAAATTGACTATTTAAATGATTAAATCCAATTTTCAAGGGTCCAGGGGCTAGTCTGAAATTTCCAGGGGATAGACTTCAATTCCAGAGAAGTGCAGGGGGTAGCTCGCTAGTTTCCAGGGACTGGGTGTAAAACTGAAGGCGGGAAAACTAAGTTGAATATGGGCCGTTGGATTTGAATTGGACGCGTGGGATTTTAATGACCGAACTGTTACTGGGATATAATCTCCACCGTAGGGGTTCAACCGATGGCCCAGATTGGGCCACGTCGGCCCTAACCGGCGCACGCGCGCGGCGCGGCCGCGCCCGACGGTTGCCGGCGGCGATCTCGCCGGAGATCACCCAAACGGCGATTCCTACGTCAATTCTACACGCCAAGGACATGAACCGAGAGAGGAGGAGTAGGGGAACTCACCTAGGAGGTTCTCGGAGTGCGAAATCGGGTGGAAGACGGTCGGCGACGAGAGGGGGCGGCGGTTGGCATCGGTGCACGTCGACTCCGGCGAAACCTCGGCGATCTCCCCGCGCACACTTGCCCGGCGTGCTCCTGGCGACACGGCGACGAGGTTGGAGAAGGAAGGAGCGAGGATTAGGCGATGGATCGTCGGGAACGCACAGAACATACCAAGAGTGGCAGTTTGCTAGGGTTTGGGCGCGGAGGAGCGAGAACAGAGGGTGAAGGGGGAAATTTATGGAGGGGACGGGCGCGGCGGTTGCTGGCGCGCGCGAGGGAGGTTTTCCCCTGGTTGATTCGACGTGGAATGGCGGTTGCGAGGGGGGGTGGCGCGGTGTGGCGCGGGAGGGAAAAGGGTGGTGGTTGCTGGGGGTAGGGGATGACAGGTGGGGTCTGCGGTGCAGAGAGAGAGAGGGGAGAAGAGGTGGGGGGGGATTCGGCTGGGCCGCAGGGGGGGAAGGGAATTGGGCCAGGGGGCGATTTGGCCCAACTGGGGTTTTATTCCTTTTTCTTTTTCTTTTTCCTTTTCTTTTCTTTTGATTTGAATTCAAATTCAAACTTCAACGTTTACTACTCGTTTAAACTTCAAAATTTACACAAAAATGCAGGCTACAATGCACAATGTTTTGTTCAAATTTTTACACATAAAATAATGGGTGTTACAGGTTGTTTTTCAAAATCTGCCTGTGTAGTTGTTCTTTCATCACAACCGGTTATTATATCATTCGTCATCACAGTAGCATATTTAAGGACCGCCTGTGTTTGAAAAATTGAGGCGCCTGTAAAAATGCTTTTTGTAGTAGTGGTCCGTCGACCGCCCCTGTCCGTCGATCCTCGCTCCCATCGCCCCCGTTCAGCCGCGCGTGGACCGCCTGTCGACCTCCCTCTTGTGTCTTAGGTTCGTCCCTGCAATCGTCCGTCCGCCTCTTCCTGTTAGTAGGCAGCGTGTTTTTTTTTTTTGTGCTGCAGGTTTTGGATCAAACAAACAATAACAGGAGCACTGCCGTAGGTGAATGTGCTGTACGTATCAAGATCCTTAACTGGTACTAGTACAATCAAATAGAATACATAAAAACATTAAAATAGAGTTGTAAAAGGATTAAGGGTACAGTGGTCATTTTACAGTTCATACAGAGTTAATCCATTGAAATAATCAGTTTTGCCAAACACCTCACTCCCTCAAATAAGCTGATTAATCAGATCGCAGCTTATCACCAAATGCATGCTTAACAGATAATCGAGACTAAAAAAGCGAAACCAAATAGGGCCCTGGAGAGGACGGTTGGAGCGCGCACGAAAGCTTTTCTTATGTCTGCAGAATTCTGTGCATATATAGATGGAATCCTCTTCAGATAAATGGAGAACAAGGAAATGCCAAAAACATCCACTGAGGCTGAAGCTTCCGTGTGGCGTACCAACTCTAATAGTGGTGCTATGTAAGCCGACAGATTTTTGGTTAGAACTTACTGTAATTGCCAACATTTGCCAAGATTTGTCGCGCGACAGTTTTGGTGGAGAGGCACATGGTTTGTACTTCTAGGCTAGCATTGTAACACTCCGTGTGACTCTCTCTCTCTCTGGCAGTTATGGAAAACTTGTGGCTTCACTTTGACTAAAGATATCATCGTGGTATAAATCACTTCTGTCTGATCCGTTGTTTAAGTTGACTGCCTTTGTTGTTACGTTTCTTCCATGCCAAACTTTTATGAGCTTCCGCAGTTACGATTTTTTATTATGTCCTGGACTTTTCAATGTTGGGCTAGGCCTCAAAAGGCGAGAACTTTTAGCCCAGGGTTATGTGTGTCAACTGCCGCGTCGTCACTATAGTCATCAGCGAGATAGTGGACCAGGATCGGGTTAGGAATGTTTTTTCGAGCTAAATTAACATCCGCAGAGAGAGCAATATGGGACGTAGTATTCTCTCCTTTCTACATTAATATTTTGGACACAATTTTTAGTTCATTTTGAACTAAAAATTTTGTCCAAAATGGTTATTGTAGAAAGGAAAGAGTAACTGCCAATCTAGCTTGGCGTGCGCGTCGGGCTCGTGCCGAGCGTAACTAGCGTGCCACCAAATGCAGGTGCAGTCCGTCCGTCGTCCTATGGTACTATTTGTTGTAACCGGCGATGGATGCTAGAGCTTGGCGTGAGTCAAGAACTAGAACGTACACTATAGGTAGGAGTGTGTGCCCAGAGCCATTTTCTGAGTTTTTTGTGAAACTCACTTATTTTCTGAGTTTTTCTTGCAGTATTTATAAGATACAAGACTTCAATTAATGCACACTAGTTCAGACATTACAACACACTAACGTATGCCGTTATAATATGTACTAACACACACTAATTTACACATTACAACACACTAATGTCTCACGTCATAATGTGCACCAGTATCATACATAATTATTTGTAACGTAAAACTGACTAACAAAGTGCACGCCCCGTCCGTCCGTTATCCTGCCCCAGCCTGCCTATAAAACGGACCTCGCGCGGCTGCCAGGCTCCTCATCAGCCCTCGTCTATCCAGTCTCTCACGCAGAACCAGTGGAACTGTGAGAACCGAGTGCGCCTCGGCGGCACCATGGCCAAGCTCGGGATGCTGCTCTCCGTCTCGCTCGTCCTCGTCCTGCTCCTCGTCGAGGTGAGCCGATCGACACCAATTAATATCTGTTCATGCATACGCATGTAGTATCCGATCCTCGCGTCGTTCGTGCTAACTAAACTCTTTTGTCGGTTCCCTGTCCTTACTTCTTCTGCAGACCACCGCGCCTCAAGGTCAAGCCCACGCCATCGGTGAGTTCCCGGCACATATATATGCGCGTCAGAGTTAAATACAGTTCATATAACGAAACGACTGATTTGGATCGTCGTATGTAACGGCGTTGCAGACTGCGGGGCGAGCTGCGGGTATAGGTGCAGCAAGTCAGGGCGGCCGAAGATATGCCTGAGGGCGTGCAACACCTGCTGCCAGCACTGCGGGTGCGTCCCGCCGGGCACCTCCGGCAACGAGGACTTCTGCCCCTGCTACGCCAACATGACCACCAAGAACGGCGAGCACAAGTGCCCTTGATCCATCCAGCTCCGGCGCCATGCATGACGAGCCACCATCGTCAGTTTGCCGAGAGACAACATATCTACCACTCCTATACTACTACTCTACCTATAAGGTTCTTCAGCCATCCATCCTGTTCATGTATGCATGTATATGTGCTTGCCACCTGCACATCCGCCACTGTGAACTCCACTTGGAAAAGAAAGAAGCTTTATGCCTAGCCTCTCTGCGTGTCTTCTTACCTTTCTCGATCGTATATCCATATCTGTCTGAATAGAAATAGACCGATCCGGTGATTAATGTGCTTAGTTGAGAACAGGTACCGTTGTGAAACGATTTCAGAAACTTACTGCGCCGGCAGTTATTAGCAGATCAAATGAGAACCAAAGTATTCCTGGCACGCACGGCACGGGGGTGCATTCTTAGTAGTAGATTTAGATAATATTATTATATATTTATTTAATTAGTACTACCTCCCTTCCATCTCAATTTTATTTCTGAGTTTGGTCAAATCTACCCTTGACCAATGATTTAAGTAATTTGATCATCTTTAATAATATAAAAAACATATTTTTAGATTCATCATGAAAATTATTTTAGTAATTTAGAATTTACATGTTATTAAAATTAATAGAACATAAATAAATCACTGGGCAAAGATATATTTGACCAAAGCTAAAAATAGAATTGAAATGGGACAAGGGGAGTAGTAGAATTATTCAATATAAGTAGTAGATTTAGTTAATTGTACTAGTACAATTAGTTAATATTTATAATGTATTTATTTAATATTAGTAGTAGTTAATATTAGTAGTAGATTTTTAGTTAATATTAAAAATAGATTTAGTTAATATGAGTAGTAGATAATATTGGTAGTGGATTTATTTAATATTAATAATATATTTATAGTATATTTGGTTCATCAGTGAATTATTAAAAATATGATTTTAGTAGTAAGTTGTGAAAATATTGTTATGAGTCGAGAGAAACAAAAATAAAGAAATCGATTAAGATATGTAACCTACTGCCGATGGGTAACTTTTCTAGTTGTTGGATGAGAATATTACAAATCTGACGTTGTATGAGATTCAAATTTGTACTAGGAAAATCTATAAATTCTCAAAAATATGGTTCACAGAAAACCCGGTTGAAAATTTAGATTATTAACAATTAATATACCTCGTGAAGCAAAATGAAATGGACTCTTAGTTAATATTAGTAGTACATTTAGCTAATATGAATGCACGAACAAATTGACTGGATCTGCAAAGGATCGATCCGTGCAAAATTTGAAACATGATGAGCGTGGTGGAGTGAGTGTGCGTATTTGTTGACGGTCGTTAAGTATCATTTTTGACCGTCAATCTACCTCAATTATGTGAATAAATAAATATTTCTTACATGCTTTAACTTCAAAAAATGTATTTCCACATGTACTTGGTTAAATTGTGTATGCATATACTTTAGTACAGAAATGAGGAGAACCCAAGGGACTAAATCCTGAAAATGGCACTACCAGCCAATCAGAGGATGACACATGGTGGTATGTGGATCCATGAGGCTAATTGAGAAGATGTACGAGGGAATACAATGACCAATCACCTAGGAAGCATTAGATGGCCCACGTAGCGGTCTCTAGGAGAAAGCACATAGAAAATTGGGCACGTGGGAGTGCGTGCGAACCAAGGGTTCAACCGACTTATTCCTGGCAACAAACTCAGTTCGCTACTACGTGTCACTACCTTGTGGTGCTCTGAAGGCAGTGGTGACTAATTTGCGTACAAATTGTGGCTCAAACCACATCAGAAACTAGTCTAACATGTATCCCTCACTCCTTATTACAACATACACCATTTGAGCATCACTCTCTTATACATACTCTCCAAATCCTTAGTGTATTTTAGATTGTAGAAGAGGAACCTCTCTATTTCAAAAGTCCATTTTCCGAAAGATATAACTCATGTGTATTTTATTTTATTTGTGACTTTATGCTTATTTATAACAATAGTCTTTTATTATTCATATGTTTGGATGAAGCATTTCTTCTTTGATTGTGAAATCTATGTATGTGGTAGGACTAGTTGTTATAATGATATTATAGTAATCTTGTTATTATGTTATCATAAACATCAAGTTCTCCATTATAATATAGTTGTGTAAGGTATGAAAATGTTAGTATGAACAACTTAGTGCTTAGATCCATCATTGGTTTAACTATATTTAGGTTAGTGATTGACTTAGAATGATATTTGTACCATGACTTTTAATGTACCTACTTAGTGTGCAAACGTCGTGTTTGAATACTTAAGTAGTATTGAATGTATCATACACCCACGGGTTGTAGGATAGGCGGTAGGTGGTGACAACCATCCTATTCGTTCATCCTAATCTCCCACGTTCGACTACAACACATGCTTTTAATGGAAGTCCTCTAGCAGACCATGTGTAAGCCCGTGTCTGATATGTTGAACCACTAAGTCATAGGACTCAACCACTAGCATGTTCACATATATAGTATTAGGCTATGCATATATATATATATATATATATATTACAAGCACATTAGGAACAACTCTATCTTAGTCTAAGTCTCACTAGGACTAATTATCTTAATAGGATTAGATGCATAGATGTGTGTCACACTAACCCAATTACTATCATTTACCATCCTACTTGAGTATATGTTAGGATAACCCTATATTACCCATAGTTGTAGTTATGCCATACTTCGCCACTTTCCTTTAGGAGAAGCACATGATACCGTTAGTGATATTTATAGGTGAAATGCTACAACGTTACATTCCATGTGCTTGCGGATATCACTTTGCATTGATCTTAGGATATATTAGTAAAGCTATTCAAGCATTTTTGCCATTGATGTTTTACTAGTGTAAGCTTAGTCATCGTTAACAAGCATTTCTGACAATGTTGTGCTCACATGGGTTAGTCACTTGGTAAAATAATTTTTGCCTAGGATTTTAGCGACGAAGGGAAGGAGGTTGTGGCTAGGTGGCCAATGTAAAAAAATCTAACTTTGATAAAGTTATAGAAAAGATATTGTTTTTCGATCATATTAATATTACTAAATTCATCGTCACTTATATTTTTATAACATAATAATTTAATATTTGTAGTACATTTTGTTTTCTCTTTTTTTGAAGTGGCTTCCATGGGTGCACATATTTCGTGTGCGCATACCGCTCCAATCAAAGACTCTAATGCAGTATTTATTGCATTTTCCAAGTTTTTTACAGTATTTATAGTATATAAGTCTCCAGTGCCCACCAATACACATACTATAGGTCATACTCTCATAGGTTACAATATAACACCTTAATGTGCACTACCTCACACACTGAAATATACTCCCTCTGTCCCATTCAAACTCTATTTTAAGAGTGTGTCAAAGTTATATTCATGTAACTTTGATCAATTTTACAAAAAAGTATTAATTTTTGTAACACGGTATTAATAATATTAGATTCACCATGAATTATGTTTCCATAGTACATTTATTTTATGTGGTAGATGCTAATAATTTCTCTCTAGACTTGGTCACAGTTACTCCCTCCATCCTATTCAAAGTTCATTTATGGAAATAATCAAAGTCAAACGAATCAAACTTTGACTAAGTTTATAGAAAATATTATTTTTTGTAACATCATATTAGTATATCATTAGATAACCATGAATTATATTTTATATCATATTTATTTTGTGTGGTAGAGACTAATATTTTCCCTACAAATTTCATAAAAGTTAGATCAGTTTGACTTTGACCAACTCTAAAAATAAATTGTGAAACGGGCGTAGTAAATTAGTTTGACTTTGACCAGCTTTAAGAATAATGATTTAATGAGATGAAGAGAGTAACTAATGCCTGACGGTATAATGTGCTTGCCAAGTGTCATGCATAATTATTTGTTATGGTAAAACTGTCTATAAAATTAATTAGGCTAACAAAGTGCAGCGCCGTCCGTCCGTCGTCCTCCTGCCCCGGTCTGTCTACAAAACGGACCTCGCGCGTCTGCCAGGCTCATCAATCGTCCTCATCAGCCCTCGTCAAGACGCCTATCTAGTCTCACGTACGAAGAACCAGTGAGAGCCAGAGAGAACTGTGCGCCTCTGGGGACCATGGCCAAGCTCGGGATGGTGCTCTCCGTCTCGGTCCTCGTCGTCCTCCTGCTCCTCGTCCAGGTGAGCCGAGATCGACGCCAATTAAGCTCCTTAGCTAAATCACTTCCATTCTCTAATGATGCACACACATATATCCAGTCTTCCCGTTCCTGCTAACTAAACTCTTGGTCGCTTTCCTGTTCGTTTTCTTTCTTCTGCAGACCACTGCGCCCCAAGGTCAAGCCCATGCTATCGGTGAGTTCCGTGCAAATATATGTGCGCGTCAGAGTTAAACACAGCTTTTATAACACGCGGTTATTATAGTTAAACACAGCTTTTATAACGAAATGACGACATACCAGTGTTGCAGACTGTGGGGCGAGCTGCAGCTACCGGTGCAGCAAGTCAGGGCGACCCAAAATGTGCCTGAGGGCATGCAACACCTGCTGCCAGCGCTGCGGGTGCGTCCCGCCGGGCACCTCTGGCAACGAGAACGTTTGCCCCTGCTACGCCAACATGACCACCAAGAATGGCAGGCACAAGTGCCCTTGATCCATCCACCTCCGGCGCCATGACGAGCCATCATCGTCAGCTTACCTAGAGACGACATAACAATGACTCCTATATATAGACTTATACTACTCTACCTACAGTTCTTCAGCCATCCATTCAGCTCCTGTATCTGTATGCATGTATGGGTGTTTGCCACCTGCAATATCATCCGCCACTATGGATTACACCTGAAAAGGAAAAAAAACTTTGTGCCTAGCTTCTCTGCGCATCTTACCTTTCTAGATGGTATATCCAACCGTCTAAATGGGAATACACCGATTCGGTGAGCGTGCTTAGTTGACAACATGTAGCGTGGCGAAATGGTTTCAGAAACTTATCGCCCCGGAAATTATTATCAGATCTAATGAGAAGAAAAAAAAACTGATTTTCTTCAGTCACAATTATATTCCTAGCACACACGGCCTACGAATAAGTTTATTTGTTGGTAATATGCTGCTAATAGTGACTAGTGTAACATATCCGGTACTGCGGGTCCCGTAAAAAAAACAAATCCTTTACAGTAACTGCACCCCAGTTACTACAGCTGACATGTGGACTAAAGAGGTATGGGATCTACATTTCAGTCCAGTAAACAAAAATCCATGATGTCAGCCTTGTCTCTTACCAGCTGTTTGAGATGGAACCAAATTTTCTGCGAATTGGCCGCACGGCCGCTCCCATGCAGCCACGCACCGATTGATGCAACGTACGACCGCGCACGAATCCAAAAGCAACATTTTCGGCTTGGCTCCGCTTCCGTTTCCGCCGCCCACTCGGCTCTTGATCGCAACTGGCATCCCAACAGCGCGAAGCTGCAGTTCTTCCAACAAAGGTGTGGCATGGCGGTGCTGCTGCTGTACGCGCCGAGGGTGTTCAGCCATGTGGGCGAGACGTCCGAGTGCGCCGTGCTTTGTGCCACCGTCCTCCTCAGGGCCGCCAAGACGTTGTCCATCGCCATCCTGCTCTTCCTAGCTGTCCTCCTGGACCGCCGCCCGATGCTGCTCGCGAGGGCGGGGGGCAAGGCGATGTTGCTCCTGGTGCTCTGCCTCTCAGTGAGCGCAGCGGCCATTGCATCATCAACCTGATGGGCGGCGGTGTTTGCAGCGACGTTCTTGGCGGGGTTCATGCTCGCGATCTAGATTTACGGGTTTGTGATCCTGCTGATGCGACTGTGCGCGCAGAGCACCGATTCGGAGACGATGTTGAACCGGGTGATCAGTGCGGTGGTGAGATGACGTTCATCTCCAAGTATCAGGCGGTAGGCATGGCTGGGAGCTTCTACATCTTCGTGGGGTTCACATGGCTGTCACCTCCGAGCGCGTCGTGCACTATGTAAGAAAGGCTCATACGAGACGTGCCCTAACGAAGAAGGGAGACGAACAAATTGTGCATCTCCGTTGTCGCGTCTCGCATTACGTTGTCATCAGAGACGGGCGGCAAGGCTCGTCGCCGATCATACTAGGTGCGTGACACGCTCAAAAGTAGCGTGTATCCCTTCGATAAGTCATAACAGACGGTCTTTGCAAGGTCATTGGAGACGCGCGTGGTGCGCGTCGCCCATCATTCTGAATGAGAGACACACTCTTATGAAGCGTGCTGCAGATATGTTGATTGATCCGAGACGTTCTTTATTACAGCCCGTCGCACATTCGTTGACTGATCTGAGACGGGCTATTAAAAAGCTTATCTCCTTTAATTAGGTAATCCAAGGAAATCTCTATTACAGCGCGCAGGCAATTCAGTGCGGCACTCACAAGAGACGCTCCCTGCTAGACACATGTCTCCTATTAGGTGCCCCCGCCCTTGATTATGCTGGTTCCCGGCTACATCATGGAGCTAGCCAGGATTTGGCAGCCGCATTGCCTATGTCAGCAACATACACATATAGAAACATATGTAGCCAAATGTCTCCTGTTCATCCTACTTAACATGTAACTAATCAAATATTAACAAAGTGTACACACATTGACCAATCAAATATTAACAAGTGTAAATTGTGGTTATCAAGTAACTATTTACATAGAATTCCCCTGTTCATCCAGCTACATGTAACTAATTTAGACAAAGAATAACTGTCACCTAATCATCTAGTGGGTAATGAAATTCTCCGTTAGAATTAATGATTTCAGAAACGATGAACCTGCATAGGACATCTCTAACATGCTCAATGCTACGACCTTCAACGTTCTTGAAGGCGGGTCCGTAGTCCTGCCACACGATAAAATGAGATTTAGCAAAAGATTAGTAATAAAGTAAAATAAATACACTTACACATACATTGTAATTAGGTTGCTCTCCAAATAAAGCCATGTGTAAGCAGACGTGGAAGTCGCACGTGTTGCCTGGAGCTTGCTGATGGACGTCGAATGTAGTATGATGTGTTAGATGTCGGCGTTTTCCTTTTACTTGCAGAAAATCCGTAAACAAAAACATTCACAGTTAATGTAAAATTATCATGCAAGGAAACTAAAGTGAAGAAGGAACTTACTCATCAATAACATAAGAGATAACATTCCATGAACGGGTCTTTCGCTGGCCAGTTTTTTCATCTGTTGCCCTTGAGGAGTCACATTACCAGACTTGGTCGTACCGTGTAGATATTGCTATGGTAACCCAATGGTTACCTGTGTTGAACGGTAGGACTAGGGGGTCCTTATCACAGTACTGCTTCATTGCCTTCACCAAATATTGAATAACCTTTTTTTTGCCGCTCGACCTTTGCAGAAGTGATGGTATTTGCGGGTCAAGATATGCAGCAGACACGTTTTGCGTGTTATAGCGAGCATGTTGTTGCTGGTGCCTACACTCAAAATGCCAATTTTGTCACATATAACACTTGTATTGAGTATGTATTGGAGAACCTAGTTTTTGAGGAGACTTACAATGCGAAGTAGCGTATTACGGATATATCCAGCGCGTCAAGGTTGAAAAGGTCGTAGAGATTGGACCATGCGATGACAAAAGCGCCATTACCCGAGAGAAAGTGTTTATCCTGCAATGACACTAGTATGGTATTCCATGTAGTATTGACGAAGTTGGACACAAGGTTTAGGAAGTTGTTTAAGTGCAGCCGCAGTTAACATCAGCTTTCACATTTTATACTTCGGGTTTGCATGTGTCATAGCTTTTGACACCCTCGGGTTAGGTTTCGACTGTTTCACTGGTTTCTTCGAACCTTTCTTCGTCGATACTCACCGCTGCAGCACACCCTTTTGGTGGACACACTTTGCCGGTAGTTGATCAATCGTTGGGTGCAGGGCACTTCGAGTGCGAGGTGGAGACCGACGCGGCTGCTCTTCAAGTGGAGAGTTCTGCTGCAACTCTACAGTTGGAGACAGATGCGGGTTCTCTGTAACTAGAGGCAACTACTCTCCAATTGGAGACTTCTGCTGCTTCTCTATAACTGGAGGCGACAATAGCTCTGGAATTGGAGATAACTCCATCTGTTCTAGATTTGTATGCAGAAGCAGACGTGCCTCAAGAGACATTGAAGCGGTCGACGCGGAAGCTACTGCTGCTGGGTCAACAACAATAAAACTCCGTCTCCATTAAACCCTTCTAGTAATTGCATCCCGCATAGTCAGCGTTGTATCATCCGGTGGCACTTCGAGCTCTAGGTTTTTTGTATTTTCATGTACCATGTCCACCTTGACCACAACATATGATGTTGTGTCCACCTGAATGTTGTCAAGCATGGTCTGATCGGGATACACTAGCCCTCTCCCGACCTCCATTTGAGCGATTGCTCCGACCATTAGCAGAAGGATGCCTGTTGTTGGCTGAGCCACTTTATCTATCATGTCCAGCTCAATTGAAGGTCCAGAAGCGCGTGCCTGAAGATCCTCCTGTGGTTGTCCACCCCCGGCTGCTGTAGAAGCAAAGCTGCTCCTACGCTCATCGTCGTTGAATAACGCGTTAGGGATTGGTATACCTGCTCCCTCCAACATTTGCTTAACGTCCCCTAGGAGCTCCCTTCTCAGCTGGGTTTGCAGCTCCTCGATGTCAACCTGTGATTTCGAGGCCGTTTTCCACTTCCGATAAGTAATTTTGTGTTCCGGAAAACCCTCCCTCTAGGTCAACATACTAGAAACACCACGAACACGACCTCGTTTCTCCGGTCTTTGTAGGGCCTTGGTTAGGGCATCATTTTCCCTCTCGCCATTTTCCTCTTCGCTGCTCAGGTTCCAGGCTCTTTGAGTGACATTTGCAGTGCTCGGGCTGTAGAAGATGATACTGTCTGAGTCAGACAGCTGTGAACGAGCACGCATAAATGGTTTCAGCTTTCCACTGAAACTGTCATATGGATTCTGATAACCTAGCTCGGCCAATTCTGAATCGTGTTCTTCCCAAATCCTTTTTTTACTGGCATAACCGGTGTTGCCGAGGTGGTGGTCAAGCTCGTTCTGCGATCAGAGCCACATCATATGTTCACTCCTCTTGGCAAATTCCTCTGATTCGCACGTTTTAACAAATCTTGTCCAGTCCTCTTCTAACACATGTGGATACTTATGGAAGGGGGTTTCACGATTCTTCGCAAACATGCAAAGCTTAGTTCTGTAGGTCCTCCATGCATGAGAGATCATATTCATAGCTAGCTTCTTCCCCTTCTGTTTCATATGTTCCGGATATTGAACATATGGTTGGACAGAGCATTCAAAGAGTTCATCCTTTTGATTTTTGGTCAAGCAATCGAATATCTCCAGGTTTAGCGGCACCCTTTCTCGAGAAGCTAGACCACAAATTTTGGACAGTCTTGTATTCACATCATGGTCCAGAGGTACGCCTTCATCATTGGACTCATCAACAGTCACAACGTCTGTCGGCCACATCATCCGCGACCTTTTCTTTCTTGTGTTACCAGAGGCATATGCATCCTCTTCATGTGTCTGCTGTTGGGCCTCCTCTTCAATATGTTGTTGATGCTCCGAATGAAACATCTTTAAATTTACAAAAAAACACTGAAATCCTATAAAACATTATCAAATTTCAGTCACATTCACACAAACGGTCACATTAGGGAGCAAATTCTCTCATGGCATTTGTACCAAAGCTTGATTTTGACTCGAACCAAAGTGCGAACAAACATTATTAGGGTAGTGCCGAGCTGGTCGACGGGGAGTCGAGGGTCGACGGTGGTAGCGTGACAATGATCAAGAAGGCAGTGTGAAGGCGGCGACGAGCTCCGGGGAAGCGGACCGACGCGGCGGCGTTCTTCGTGGAAGGAGACGAAGCGGCGTCGTACTCCGGGGAAGGGGATGATGCGGCAGCGGTTTCTAGGCCGAGAAGTGATCAGTGCGCACGAGAAAAGTGAAAAGTTGTGCTAAGTGTTGCGAAGAGAGCGTGCAAAAGAGCTAAAAGTACCTGTCAAGGCGGCGACAACCTCCTGGGAAGCGGACCGATGCAGCGGCGTGCTCTGGGGAAGGGGACGCAGCGACGGTTTTTAGGGTGAGAAGTGATTAGTGTGCGCAAAAAGTGAACAGTTGTGCTAAGTGTTGTGAAGATAGCGTGCGAAAGAGTTAAAAGTACCTTAGGGCAGTGTCAAGGCGACAACGAGCTCCGGGGAAGGGGGCGACGCGGAGGCGGTTTCTAGGGCGAGAAGTGATCAGCGCGCGCGAAAAGTGAAAAGTTGTGCTAAGTGTTGCGAAGAGAGCGTGCGAGAGAGGTAAAAGTACCTAAGGGAAACTATTGCAGACACGCCTTAGAAGAGCCACCGCTAAGCGCATCTCACTTTCGGAAAGAGCATCTCTTTTCTTTTGAATTAATGTGCGTCCGTTGCTGTAATGGCGCCATTCGCACAGAATTTGAAGTACTCCGACCTCATTGTCGATGACATGTGGGACCGTGCCAAAACTAAATAACAAAAGAGAAGTTCTGCGTGGACCGTCCCTGTCAGGGACCGTCCATGCAGAACTTCACGCAAACGTTGCAACGCCACGCCTTATATGTTCGGAACATGGAGGAAATTTTCTTGAATGCACCTCTTCTTGATGAATGCTGTCTGGGATCCTGAAATTAATGCATTAATTCTTTTAGACAAGCGTAGAGCTAACACGTTTGAGATTAGCTTGGCAAAAGAGTGTACTAAGCTAATAGGTCTGAAATCTCCAGGACAGTCTGCCGCAAGTTGCTTTGGCAAGAGGGTTATTGTTGCATTGTTAAGCTTTGGCAGTGGCACAGTATTAAGATTGTAGAAACTTTGGAAGGCTGCGAGGATATCATCCTTGATAACCGGTCAACAGTGTTTGTAGAAAGTTCCACTGAACCCGTCCGGGCCGGGTGCCTTTTGTGCCGGTAGTAATTTAGAACTATTTAGAGGTATATTTGAGAGATGTTGTTATAGAAGTAATCGAAAACTATGATAGGATGTGTTCAACAAAGTTACCTGGGCCCTGTTTGTTTCTGCTATAAGCAGCTTATCAATGAAAAAAAAGCAATAATCCCACCCAAACATATTAATTAAATTGTGATTAATTTCTAAGCTGATTATCCTGTTAAGCCCGAAATGAACTGGTCCCTTGCATTTTCGGCTCGTGGCCCAACTGCCGTGACTCTATTACGGGGCAGACAATTTCCCCCGGTACGCCGGTACCCCAAGTCCCTTGGATACCCGCCGCCTCTCCCGTCCCTTCGGCCGCGCCCGGTGCTCGACCTCGGTGGTGCCCGGTGCTCCCGTCGCCGGCAACCGGTGCTCGCCCTCGACCGCCGCTCGGCCCAGTCCGTCGACCGCCCCTGTCCGTCGATCCTCGCTCCCGTCGGGCAACTGCCCGTCACCCCCGTTCGGCCGTGGACCGCCCGTCGCCCTCCCTCGTGTGTCTTAGGTTCGTCCCTGCAATTGTCCGCCCGCCTCTTCCTGTTAGTAGGTAGCGTGTATTTTTTTTTTTGTGCTGCAGGTTTTGGATCAAACAAACAATAACAGGAGCACTGCCGTAGGTGAATGTGCTGTACGTATCAAGATCCTGAACTGGTACTAGTACAATCAAATAGAATACATAAAAACATTAAAATAGAGTTGTAAAAGGATTAAGGGTACAGTGGTCATTTTACAGTTCATACAGAGTTAATCCATTGAAATAATCAGTTTTGCCAAACACCTCACTCCCTCAAATAAGCTGATTAATCAGATCGCAGCTTATCACCAAAATCATGCTTAATAGATAATCGAGACTAAAAAAGCGAAACCAAATAGGGCCCTGGAGAGGACGGTTCGAGCGCGCACGAAAGCTTTTCTTATGTCTGCAGAAATCTGTGCATATATAGATGGAATCCTCTTCAGATAAATGGAGAACAAGGAAATGCCAAAAACATCCACTGAGGCTGAAGCTTCCGTGTGGGGTACCAACTCTACTAGTGGTGCTATGTAAGCCGACAGATTTTTGGTTAGAACTTACTGTAATTGCCAACATTTGCCAAGATTTGTCGCGCGACAGTTTTGGTGGAGAGGCACATGGTTTGTACTTCTAGGCTAGCATTGTAACACTCCGTGTGACCCTCTCTCTCTCTGGCAGTTATGGAAAACTTGTGGCTTCACTTTGACTAAAGATATCATCGTGGTATAAATCACTTCTGTCTGATCCGTGGTTTAAGTTGACTGCCTTTGTTGTTACGTTTCTTCCATGCCAAACTTTTATGAGCTTCCGCAGTTACGATTTTTTATTATGTCCTGGACTTTTCAATGTTGGGCTAGGCCTCAAAAGGCGAGAACTTTTAGCCCAGGGTTATGTGTGTCAACTGCCGCGTCGTCACTATAGTCATCAGCGAGATAGTGGACCAGGCTCGGGTTAGGAATGTTTTTTCGAGCTAAATTAACATCCGCAGAGAGAGCAATATGGGACGTAGTATTCTCTCCTTTCTACATTAATATTTTGGACACAATTTTTAGTTCATTTTGAACTAAAAATTTTGTCCAAAATGGTTATTGTAGAAAGGAAAGAGTAACTGCCAATCTAGCTTGGCGCGCGCAACGGGCTCGTGCCGAGCGTAACTAGCGTGCCACCAAATGCAGGTGCAGTCCGTCCGTCGTCCTATGGTACTATTTGTTGTAACCGGCGATGGATGCTAGAGCTTGACGTGAGTCAAGAACTAGAACGTACACTATAGGTAGGAGTGTGTGCCCAGAGCCATTTTCTGAGTTTTTTTTGAAACTCACTTATTTTCTGAGTTTTTCTTGCAGTATTTATAAGATACAGGACTTCAATTAATGCACACTAGTTCAGACATTACAACACACTAACGTATGCCGTTATAATATGTACTAACACACACTAATTTACACATTACAACACACTAATGTCTCACGTCATAATGTGCACCAGTATCATACATAATTATTTGTAACGTAAAACTGACTAACAAAGTGCACGCCCCGTCCGTCCGTTCTCCTGCCCCAGCCTGCCTATAAAACGGACCTCGCGCGGCTGCCAGGCTCCTCATCAGCCCTCGTCTATCCAGTCTCTCACGCAGAACCAGTGGAACTGTGAGAACCGTGTGCGCCTCGGCGGCACCATGGCCAAGCTCGGGATGCTGCTCTCCGTCTCGCTCGTCCTCGTCCTGCTCCTCGTCGAGGTGAGCCGATCGACACCAATTAATATCTGTTCATGCATACGCATGTAGTATCCGATCCTCGCGTCGTTCGTGCTAACTAAACTCTTTTGTCGGTTCCCTGTCCTTACTTCTTCTGCAGACCACCGCGCCTCAAGGTCAAGCCCACGCCATCGGTGAGTTCCCGGCACATATATATGCGCGTCAGAGTTAAATACAGTTCATATAACGAAACGACTGATTTGGATCGTCGTATGTAACGGCGTTGCAGACTGCGGGGCGAGCTGCGGGTATAGGTGCAGCAAGTCAGGGCGGCCGAAGATATGCCTGAGGGCGTGCAACACCTGCTGCCAGCACTGCGGGTGCGTCCCGCCGGGCACCTCCGGCAACGAGGACTTCTGCCCCTGCTACGCCAACATGACCACCAAGAACGGCGAGCACAAGTGCCCTTGATCCATCCAGCTCCGGCGCCATGCATGACGAGCCACCATCGTCAGTTTGCCGAGAGACAACATATCTACCACTCCTATACTACTACTCTACCTATACGGTTCTTCAGCCATCCATCCTGTTCATGTATGCATGTATATGTGCTTGCCACCTGCACATCCGCCACTGTGAACTCCACTTGGAAAAGAAAGAAGCTTTATGCCTAGCCTCTCTGCGTGTCTTCTTACCTTTCTCGATCGTATATCCATATCTGTCTGAATAGAAATAGACCGATCCGGTGATTAATGTGCTTAGTTGAGAACAGGTACCGTTGTGAAACGATTTCAGAAACTTACTGCGCCGGCAGTTATTAGCAGATCAAATGAGAACCAAAGTATTCCTGGCACGCACGGCACGGGGGTGCATTCTTAGTAGTAGATTTAGATAATATTATTATATATTTATTTAATTAGTACTACCTCCCTTCCATCTCAATTTTATTTCTGAGTTTGGTCAAATCTACCCTTGACCAATGATTTAAGTAATTTGATCATCTTTAATAATATAAAAAACATATTTTTAGATTAATCATGAAAACTATTTTAGTAATTTAGAATTTACATGTTATTAAAATTAATAGAACATAAATAAATCACTGGGCAAAGATATATTTGACCAAAGCTAAAAATAGAATTGAAATGGGACAAGGGGAGTAGTAGAATTATTCAATATAAGTAGTAGATTTAGTTAATTGTACTAGTACAATTAGTTAATATTTATAATGTATTTATTTAATATTAGTAGTAGTTAATATTAGTAGTAGATTTTTAGTTAATATTAAAAATAGATTTAGTTAATATGAGTAGTAGATAATATTGGTAGTGGATTTATTTAATATTAATAATATATTTATAGTATATTTGGTTCATCAGTGAATTATTAAAAATATGATTTTAGTAGTAAGTTGTGAAAATATTGTTATGAGTCGAGAGAAACAAAAATAAAGAAATCGATTAAGATATGTAACCTACTGCCGATGGGTAACTTTTCTAGTTGTTGGATGAGAATATTACAAATCTGACGTTGTATGAGATTCAAATTTGTACTAGGAAAATCTATAAATTCTCAAAAATATGGTTCACAGAAAACCCGGTTGAAAATTTAGATTATTAACAATTAATATACCTCGTGAAGCAAAATGAAATGGACTCTTAGTTAATATTAGTAGTACATTTAGCTAATATGAATGCACGAACAAATTGATTGGATCTGCAAAGGATCGATCCGTGCAAAATTTGAAACATGATGAGCGTGGTGGAGTGAGTGTGCGTATTTGTTGACGGTCGTTAAGTATCATTTTTGACCGTCAATCTACCTCAATTATGTGAATAAATAAATATTTCTTACATGCTTTAACTTCAAAAAATGTATTTCCACATGTACTTGGTTAAATTGTGTATGCATATACTTTAGTACAGAAATGAGGAGAACCCAAGGGACTAAATCCTGAAAATGGCACTACCAGCCAATCAGAGGATGACACATGGTGGTATGTGGATCCATGAGGCTAATTGAGAAGATGTACGAGGGAATACAATGACCAATCACCTAGGAAGCATTAGATGGCCCACGTAGCGGTCTCTAGGAGAAAGCACATAGAAAATTGGGCACGTGGGAGTGCGGGCGAACCAAGGGTTCAACCGACTTATTCCTGGCAACAAACTCAGTTCGCTACTACGTGTCACTACCTTGTGGTGCTCTGAAGGCAGTGGTGACTAATTTGCGTACAAATTGTGGCTCAAACCACATCAGAAACTAGTCTAACATGTATCCCTCACTCCTTATTACAACATACACCATTTGAGCATCACTCTCTTATACATACTCTCCAAATCCTTAGTGTATTTTAGATTGTAGAAGAGGAACCTCTCTATTTCAAAAGTCCATTTTCCGAAAGATATAACTCATGTGTATTTTATTTTATTTGTGACTTTATGCTTATTTATAACAATAGTCTTTTATTATTCATATGTTTGGATGAAGCATTTCTTCTTTGATTGTGAAATCTATGTATGTGGTAGGACTAGTTGTTATAATGATATTATAGTAATCTTGTTATTATGTTATCATAAACATCAAGTTCTCCATTATAATATAGTTGTGTAAGGTATGAAAATGTTAGTATGAACAACTTAGTGCTTAGATCCATCATTGGTTTAACTATATTTAGGTTAGTGATTGACTTAGAATGATATTTGTACCATGACTTTTAAGGTACCTACTTAGTGTGCAAACGTCGTGTTTGAATACTTAAGTAGTATTGAATGTATCATACACCCACGGGTTGTAGGATAGGCGGTAGGTGGTGACAACCATCCTATTCGTTCATCCTAATCTCCCACGTTCGACTACAACACATGCTTTTAATGGAAGTCCTCTAGCAGACCATGTGTAAGCCCGTGTCTGATATGTTGAACCACTAAGTCATAGGACTCAACCACTAGCATGTTCACATATATAGTATTAGGCTATGCATATATATATATATATATATATATATATATATATATATATATATATATATATATATATATATATATATATTACAAGCACATTAGGAACAACTCTATCTTAGTCTAAGTCTCACTAGGACTAATTATCTTAATAGGATTAGATGCATAGATGTGTGTCACACTAACCCAATTACTATCATTTACCATCCTACTTGAGTATATGTTAGGATAACCCTATATTACCCATAGTTGTAGTTATGCCATACTTCGCCACTTTCCTTTAGGAGAAGCACATGATACCGTTAGTGATATTTATAGGTGAAATGCTACAACGTTACATTCCATGTGCTTGCGGATATCACTTTGCATTGATCTTAGGATATATTAGTAAAGCTATTCAAGCATTTTTGCCATTGATGTTTTACTAGTGTAAGCTTAGTCATCGTTAACAAGCATTTCTGACAATGTTGTGCTCACATGGGTTAGTCACTTGGTAAAATAATTTTTGCCTAGGATTTTAGCGACGAAGGGAAGGAGGTTGTGGCTAGGTGGCCAATGTAAAAAAATCTAACTTTGATAAAGTTATAGAAAAGATATTGTTTTTCGATCATATTAATATTACTAAATTCATCGTCACTTATATTTTTATAACATAATAATTTAATATTTGTAGTACATTTTGTTTTCTCTTTTTTTGAAGTGGCTTCCATGGGTGCACATATTTCGTGTGCGCATACCGCTCCAATCAAAGACTCTAATGCAGTATTTATTGCATTTTCCAAGTTTTTTACAGTATTTATAGTATATAAGTCTCCAGTGCCCACCAATACACATACTATAGGTCATACTCTCATAGGTTACAATATAACACCTTAATGTGCACTACCTCACACACTGAAATATACTCCCTCTGTCCCATTCAAACTCTATTTTAAGAGTGTGTCAAAGTTATATTCATGTAACTTTGATCAATTTTACAAAAAAGTATTAATTTTTGTAACACGGTATTAATAATATTAGATTCACCATGAATTATGTTTCCATAGTACATTTATTTTATGTGGTAGATGCTAATAATTTCTCTCTAGACTTGGTCACAGTTACTCCCTCCATCCTATTCAAAGTTCATTTATGGAAATAATCAAAGTCAAACGAATCAAACTTTGACTAAGTTTATAGAAAATATTATTTTTTGTAACATCATATTAGTATATCATTAGATAACCATGAATTATATTTTATATCATATTTATTTTGTGTGGTAGAGACTAATATTTTCCCTACAAATTTCATAAAAGTTAGATCAGTTTGACTTTGACCAACTCTAAAAATAAATTGTGAAACGGGCG
Organism: Tuctoria greenei; assembly: GCA_036927565.1. NCBI lineage: Eukaryota > Viridiplantae > Streptophyta > Magnoliopsida > Poales > Poaceae > Tuctoria > Tuctoria greenei. The sequence continues at coordinate 22,110,418 of JAYESD010000011.1, read as the reverse complement.
TAGTAAATTAGTTTGACTTTGACCAGCTTTAAGAATAATGATTTAATGAGATGAAGAGAGTAACTAATGCCTGACGGTATAATGTGCTTGCCAAGTGTCATGCATAATTATTTGTTATGGTAAAACTGTCTATAAAATTAATTAGGCTAACAAAGTGCAGCGCCGTCCGTCCGTCGTCCTCCTGCCCCGGTCTGTCTACAAAACGGACCTCGCGCGTCTGCCAGGCTCATCAATCGTCCTCATCAGCCCTCGTCAAGACGCCTATCTAGTCTCACGTACGAAGAACCAGTGAGAGCCAGAGAGAACTGTGCGCCTCTGGGGACCATGGCCAAGCTCGGGATGGTGCTCTCCGTCTCGGTCCTCGTCGTCCTCCTGCTCCTCGTCCAGGTGAGCCGAGATCGACGCCAATTAAGCTCCTTAGCTAAATCACTTCCATTCTCTAATGATGCACACACATATATCCAGTCTTCCCGTTCCTGCTAACTAAACTCTTGGTCGCTTTCCTGTTCGTTTTCTTTCTTCTGCAGACCACTGCGCCCCAAGGTCAAGCCCATGCTATCGGTGAGTTCCGTGCAAATATATGTGCGCGTCAGAGTTAAACACAGCTTTTATAACACGCGGTTATTATAGTTAAACACAGCTTTTATAACGAAATGACGACATACCAGTGTTGCAGACTGTGGGGCGAGCTGCAGCTACCGGTGCAGCAAGTCAGGGCGACCCAAAATGTGCCTGAGGGCATGCAACACCTGCTGCCAGCGCTGCGGGTGCGTCCCGCCGGGCACCTCTGGCAACGAGAACGTTTGCCCCTGCTACGCCAACATGACCACCAAGAATGGCAGGCACAAGTGCCCTTGATCCATCCACCTCCGGCGCCATGACGAGCCATCATCGTCAGCTTACCTAGAGACGACATAACAATGACTCCTATATATAGACTTATACTACTCTACCTACAGTTCTTCAGCCATCCATTCAGCTCCTGTATCTGTATGCATGTATGGGTGTTTGCCACCTGCAATATCATCCGCCACTATGGATTACACCTGAAAAGGAAAAAAAACTTTGTGCCTAGCTTCTCTGCGCATCTTACCTTTCTAGATGGTATATCCAACCGTCTAAATGGGAATACACCGATTCGGTGAGCGTGCTTAGTTGACAACATGTAGCGTGGCGAAATGGTTTCAGAAACTTATCGCCCCGGAAATTATTATCAGATCTAATGAGAAGAAAAAAAAAACTGATTTTCTTCAGTCACAATTATATTCCTAGCACACACGGCCTACGAATAAGTTTATTTGTTGGTAATATGCTGCTAATAGTGACTAGTGTAACATATCCGGTACTGCGGGTCCCGTAAAAAAAACAAATCCTTTACAGTAACTGCACCCCAGTTACTACAGCTGACATGTGGACTAAAGAGGTATGGGATCTACATTTCAGTCCAGTAAACAAAAATCCATGATGTCAGCCTTGTCTCTTACCAGCTGTTTGAGATGGAACCAAATTTTCTGCGAATTGGCCGCACGGCCGCTCCCATGCAGCCACGCACCGATTGATGCAACGTACGACCGCGCACGAATCCAAAAGCAACATTTTCGGCTTGGCTCCGCTTCCGTTTCCGCCGCCCACTCGGCTCTTGATCGCAACTGGCATCCCAACAGCGCGAAGCTGCAGTTCTTCCAACAAAGGTGTGGCATGGCGGTGCTGCTGCTGTACGCGCCGAGGGTGTTCAGCCATGTGGGCGAGACGTCCGAGTGCGCCGTGCTTTGTGCCACCGTCCTCCTCAGGGCCGCCAAGACGTTGTCCATCGCCATCCTGCTCTTCCTAGCTGTCCTCCTGGACCGCCGCCCGATGCTGCTCGCGAGGGCGGGGGGCAAGGCGATGTTGCTCCTGGTGCTCTGCCTCTCAGTGAGCGCAGCGGCCATTGCATCATCAACCTGATGGGCGGCGGTGTTTGCAGCGACGTTCTTGGCGGGGTTCATGCTCGCGATCTAGATTTACGGGTTTGTGATCCTGCTGATGCGACTGTGCGCGCAGAGCACCGATTCGGAGACGATGTTGAACCGGGTGATCAGTGCGGTGGTGAGATGACGTTCATCTCCAAGTATCAGGCGGTAGGCATGGCTGGGAGCTTCTACATCTTCGTGGGGTTCACATGGCTGTCACCTCCGAGCGCGTCGTGCACTATGTAAGAAAGGCTCATACGAGACGTGCCCTAACGAAGAAGGGAGACGAACAAATTGTGCATCTCCGTTGTCGCGTCTCGCATTACGTTGTCATCAGAGACGGGCGGCAAGGCTCGTCGCCGATCATACTAGGTGCGTGACACGCTCAAAAGTAGCGTGTATCCCTTCGATAAGTCATAACAGACGGTCTTTGCAAGGTCATTGGAGACGCGCGTGGTGCGCGTCGCCCATCATTCTGAATGAGAGACACACTCTTATGAAGCGTGCTGCAGATATGTTGATTGATCCGAGACGTTCTTTATTACAGCCCGTCGCACATTCGTTGACTGATCTGAGACGGGCTATTAAAAAGCTTATCTCCTTTAATTAGGTAATCCAAGGAAATCTCTATTACAGCGCGCAGGCAATTCAGTGCGGCACTCACAAGAGACGCTCCCTGCTAGACACATGTCTCCTATTAGGTGCCCCCGCCCTTGATTATGCTGGTTCCCGGCTACATCATGGAGCTAGCCAGGATTTGGCAGCCGCATTGCCTATGTCAGCAACATACACATATAGAAACATATGTAGCCAAATGTCTCCTGTTCATCCTACTTAACATGTAACTAATCAAATATTAACAAAGTGTACACACATTGACCAATCAAATATTAACAAGTGTAAATTGTGGTTATCAAGTAACTATTTACATAGAATTCCCCTGTTCATCCAGCTACATGTAACTAATTTAGACAAAGAATAACTGTCACCTAATCATCTAGTGGGTAATGAAATTCTCCGTTAGAATTAATGATTTCAGAAACGATGAACCTGCATAGGACATCTCTAACATGCTCAATGCTACGACCTTCAACGTTCTTGAAGGCGGGTCCGTAGTCCTGCCACACGATAAAATGAGATTTAGCAAAAGATTAGTAATAAAGTAAAATAAATACACTTACACATACATTGTAATTAGGTTGCTCTCCAAATAAAGCCATGTGTAAGCAGACGTGGAAGTCGCACGTGTTGCCTGGAGCTTGCTGATGGACGTCGAATGTAGTATGATGTGTTAGATGTCGGCGTTTTCCTTTTACTTGCAGAAAATCCGTAAACAAAAACATTCACAGTTAATGTAAAATTATCATGCAAGGAAACTAAAGTGAAGAAGGAACTTACTCATCAATAACATAAGAGATAACATTCCATGAACGGGTCTTTCGCTGGCCAGTTTTTTCATCTGTTGCCCTTGAGGAGTCACATTACCAGACTTGGTCGTACCGTGTAGATATTGCTATGGTAACCCAATGGTTACCTGTGTTGAACGGTAGGACTAGGGGGTCCTTATCACAGTACTGCTTCATTGCCTTCACCAAATATTGAATAACCTTTTTTTTGCCGCTCGACCTTTGCAGAAGTGATGGTATTTGCGGGTCAAGATATGCAGCAGACACGTTTTGCGTGTTATAGCGAGCATGTTGTTGCTGGTGCCTACACTCAAAATGCCAATTTTGTCACATATAACACTTGTATTGAGTATGTATTGGAGAACCTAGTTTTTGAGGAGACTTACAATGCGAAGTAGCGTATTACGGATATATCCAGCGCGTCAAGGTTGAAAAGGTCGTAGAGATTGGACCATGCGATGACAAAAGCGCCATTACCCGAGAGAAAGTGTTTATCCTGCAATGACACTAGTATGGTATTCCATGTAGTATTGACGAAGTTGGACACAAGGTTTAGGAAGTTGTTTAAGTGCAGCCGCAGTTAACATCAGCTTTCACATTTTATACTTCGGGTTTGCATGTGTCATAGCTTTTGACACCCTCGGGTTAGGTTTCGACTGTTTCACTGGTTTCTTCGAACCTTTCTTCGTCGATACTCACCGCTGCAGCACACCCTTTTGGTGGACACACTTTGCCGGTAGTTGATCAATCGTTGGGTGCAGGGCACTTCGAGTGCGAGGTGGAGACCGACGCGGCTGCTCTTCAAGTGGAGAGTTCTGCTGCAACTCTACAGTTGGAGACAGATGCGGGTTCTCTGTAACTAGAGGCAACTACTCTCCAATTGGAGACTTCTGCTGCTTCTCTATAACTGGAGGCGACAATAGCTCTGGAATTGGAGATAACTCCATCTGTTCTAGATTTGTATGCAGAAGCAGACGTGCCTCAAGAGACATTGAAGCGGTCGACGCGGAAGCTACTGCTGCTGGGTCAACAACAATAAAACTCCGTCTCCATTAAACCCTTCTAGTAATTGCATCCCGCATAGTCAGCGTTGTATCATCCGGTGGCACTTCGAGCTCTAGGTTTTTTGTATTTTCATGTACCATGTCCACCTTGACCACAACATATGATGTTGTGTCCACCTGAATGTTGTCAAGCATGGTCTGATCGGGATACACTAGCCCTCTCCCGACCTCCATTTGAGCGATTGCTCCGACCATTAGCAGAAGGATGCCTGTTGTTGGCTGAGCCACTTTATCTATCATGTCCAGCTCAATTGAAGGTCCAGAAGCGCGTGCCTGAAGATCCTCCTGTGGTTGTCCACCCCCGGCTGCTGTAGAAGCAAAGCTGCTCCTACGCTCATCGTCGTTGAATAACGCGTTAGGGATTGGTATACCTGCTCCCTCCAACATTTGCTTAACGTCCCCTAGGAGCTCCCTTCTCAGCTGGGTTTGCAGCTCCTCGATGTCAACCTGTGATTTCGAGGCCGTTTTCCACTTCCGATAAGTAATTTTGTGTTCCGGAAAACCCTCCCTCTAGGTCAACATACTAGAAACACCACGAACACGACCTCGTTTCTCCGGTCTTTGTAGGGCCTTGGTTAGGGCATCATTTTCCCTCTCGCCATTTTCCTCTTCGCTGCTCAGGTTCCAGGCTCTTTGAGTGACATTTGCAGTGCTCGGGCTGTAGAAGATGATACTGTCTGAGTCAGACAGCTGTGAACGAGCACGCATAAATGGTTTCAGCTTTCCACTGAAACTGTCATATGGATTCTGATAACCTAGCTCGGCCAATTCTGAATCGTGTTCTTCCCAAATCCTTTTTTTACTGGCATAACCGGTGTTGCCGAGGTGGTGGTCAAGCTCGTTCTGCGATCAGAGCCACATCATATGTTCACTCCTCTTGGCAAATTCCTCTGATTCGCACGTTTTAACAAATCTTGTCCAGTCCTCTTCTAACACATGTGGATACTTATGGAAGGGGGTTTCACGATTCTTCGCAAACATGCAAAGCTTAGTTCTGTAGGTCCTCCATGCATGAGAGATCATATTCATAGCTAGCTTCTTCCCCTTCTGTTTCATATGTTCCGGATATTGAACATATGGTTGGACAGAGCATTCAAAGAGTTCATCCTTTTGATTTTTGGTCAAGCAATCGAATATCTCCAGGTTTAGCGGCACCCTTTCTCGAGAAGCTAGACCACAAATTTTGGACAGTCTTGTATTCACATCATGGTCCAGAGGTACGCCTTCATCATTGGACTCATCAACAGTCACAACGTCTGTCGGCCACATCATCCGCGACCTTTTCTTTCTTGTGTTACCAGAGGCATATGCATCCTCTTCATGTGTCTGCTGTTGGGCCTCCTCTTCAATATGTTGTTGATGCTCCGAATGAAACATCTTTAAATTTACAAAAAAACACTGAAATCCTATAAAACATTATCAAATTTCAGTCACATTCACACAAACGGTCACATTAGGGAGCAAATTCTCTCATGGCATTTGTACCAAAGCTTGATTTTGACTCGAACCAAAGTGCGAACAAACATTATTAGGGTAGTGCCGAGCTGGTCGACGGGGAGTCGAGGGTCGACGGTGGTAGCGTGACAATGATCAAGAAGGCAGTGTGAAGGCGGCGACGAGCTCCGGGGAAGCGGACCGACGCGGCGGCGTTCTTCGTGGAAGGAGACGAAGCGGCGTCGTACTCCGGGGAAGGGGATGATGCGGCAGCGGTTTCTAGGCCGAGAAGTGATCAGTGCGCACGAGAAAAGTGAAAAGTTGTGCTAAGTGTTGCGAAGAGAGCGTGCAAAAGAGCTAAAAGTACCTGTCAAGGCGGCGACAACCTCCTGGGAAGCGGACCGATGCAGCGGCGTGCTCTGGGGAAGGGGACGCAGCGACGGTTTTTAGGGTGAGAAGTGATTAGTGTGCGCAAAAAGTGAACAGTTGTGCTAAGTGTTGTGAAGATAGCGTGCGAAAGAGTTAAAAGTACCTTAGGGCAGTGTCAAGGCGACAACGAGCTCCGGGGAAGGGGGCGACGCGGAGGCGGTTTCTAGGGCGAGAAGTGATCAGCGCGCGCGAAAAGTGAAAAGTTGTGCTAAGTGTTGCGAAGAGAGCGTGCGAGAGAGGTAAAAGTACCTAAGGGAAACTATTGCAGACACGCCTTAGAAGAGCCACCGCTAAGCGCATCTCACTTTCGGAAAGAGCATCTCTTTTCTTTTGAATTAATGTGCGTCCGTTGCTGTAATGGCGCCATTCGCACAGAATTTGAAGTACTCCGACCTCATTGTCGATGACATGTGGGACCGTGCCAAAACTAAATAACAAAAGAGAAGTTCTGCGTGGACCGTCCCTGTCAGGGACCGTCCATGCAGAACTTCACGCAAACGTTGCAACGCCACGCCTTATATGTTCGGAACATGGAGGAAATTTTCTTGAATGCACCTCTTCTTGATGAATGCTGTCTGGGATCCTGAAATTAATGCATTAATTCTTTTAGACAAGCGTAGAGCTAACACGTTTGAGATTAGCTTGGCAAAAGAGTGTACTAAGCTAATAGGTCTGAAATCTCCAGGACAGTCTGCCGCAAGTTGCTTTGGCAAGAGGGTTATTGTTGCATTGTTAAGCTTTGGCAGTGGCACAGTATTAAGATTGTAGAAACTTTGGAAGGCTGCGAGGATATCATCCTTGATAACCGGTCAACAGTGTTTGTAGAAAGTTCCACTGAACCCGTCCGGGCCGGGTGCCTTTTGTGCCGGTAGTAATTTAGAACTATTTAGAGGTATATTTGAGAGATGTTGTTATAGAAGTAATCGAAAACTATGATAGGATGTGTTCAACAAAGTTACCTGGGCCCTGTTTGTTTCTGCTATAAGCAGCTTATCAATGAAAAAAAAGCAATAATCCCACCCAAACATATTAATTAAATCGTGATTAATTTCTAAGCTGATTATCCTGTTAAGCCCGAAATGAACTGGTCCCTTGCATTTTCGGCTCGTGGCCCAACTGCCGTGACTCTATTACGGGGCAGACAATTTCCCCCGGTACGCCGGTACCCCAAGTCCCTTGGATACCCGCCGCCTCTCCCGTCCCTTCGGCCGCGCCCGGTGCTCGACCTCGGTGGTGCCCGGTGCTCCCGTCGCCGGCAACCGGTGCTCGCCCTCGACCGCCGCTCGGCCCAGTCCGTCGACCGCCCCTGTCCGTCGATCCTCGCTCCCGTCGGGCAACTGCCCGTCACCCCCGTTCGGCCGTGGACCGCCCGTCGCCCTCCCTCGTGTGTCTTAGGTTCGTCCCTGCAATTGTCCGCCCGCCTCTTCCTGTTAGTAGGTAGCGTGTATTTTTTTTTTTTTTTGTGCTGCAGGTTTTGGATCAAACAAACAATAACAGGAGCACTGCCGTAGGTGAATGTGCTGTACGTATCAAGATCCTGAACTGGTACTAGTACAATCAAATAGAATACATAAAAACATTAAAATAGAGTTGTAAAAGGATTAAGGGTACAGTGGTCATTTTACAGTTCATACAGAGTTAATCCATTGAAATAATCAGTTTTGCCAAACACCTCACTCCCTCAAATAAGCTGATTAATCAGATCGCAGCTTATCACCAAAATCATGCTTAATAGATAATCGAGACTAAAAAAGCGAAACCAAATAGGGCCCTGGAGAGGACGGTTCGAGCGCGCACGAAAGCTTTTCTTATGTCTGCAGAAATCTGTGCATATATAGATGGAATCCTCTTCAGATAAATGGAGAACAAGGAAATGCCAAAAACATCCACTGAGGCTGAAGCTTCCGTGTGGGGTACCAACTCTACTAGTGGTGCTATGTAAGCCGACAGATTTTTGGTTAGAACTTACTGTAATTGCCAACATTTGCCAAGATTTGTCGCGCGACAGTTTTGGTGGAGAGGCACATGGTTTGTACTTCTAGGCTAGCATTGTAACACTCCGTGTGACCCTCTCTCTCTCTGGCAGTTATGGAAAACTTGTGGCTTCACTTTGACTAAAGATATCATCGTGGTATAAATCACTTCTGTCTGATCCGTGGTTTAAGTTGACTGCCTTTGTTGTTACGTTTCTTCCATGCCAAACTTTTATGAGCTTCCGCAGTTACGATTTTTTATTATGTCCTGGACTTTTCAATGTTGGGCTAGGCCTCAAAAGGCGAGAACTTTTAGCCCAGGGTTATGTGTGTCAACTGCCGCGTCGTCACTATAGTCATCAGCGAGATAGTGGACCAGGCTCGGGTTAGGAATGTTTTTTCGAGCTAAATTAACATCCGCAGAGAGAGCAATATGGGACGTAGTATTCTCTCCTTTCTACATTAATATTTTGGACACAATTTTTAGTTCATTTTGAACTAAAAATTTTGTCCAAAATGGTTATTGTAGAAAGGAAAGAGTAACTGCCAATCTAGCTTGGCGCGCGCAACGGGCTCGTGCCGAGCGTAACTAGCGTGCCACCAAATGCAGGTGCAGTCCGTCCGTCGTCCTATGGTACTATTTGTTGTAACCGGCGATGGATGCTAGAGCTTGACGTGAGTCAAGAACTAGAACGTACACTATAGGTAGGAGTGTGTGCCCAGAGCCATTTTCTGAGTTTTTTTTGAAACTCACTTATTTTCTGAGTTTTTCTTGCAGTATTTATAAGATACAGGACTTCAATTAATGCACACTAGTTCAGACATTACAACACACTAACGTATGCCGTTATAATATGTACTAACACACACTAATTTACACATTACAACACACTAATGTCTCACGTCATAATGTGCACCAGTATCATACATAATTATTTGTAACGTAAAACTGACTAACAAAGTGCACGCCCCGTCCGTCCGTTCTCCTGCCCCAGCCTGCCTATAAAACGGACCTTGCGCGGCTGCCAGGCTCCTCATCAGCCCTCGTCTATCCAGTCTCTCACGCAGAACCAGTGGAACTGTGAGAACCGTGTGCGCCTCGGCGGCACCATGGCCAAGCTCGGGATGCTGCTCTCCGTCTCGCTCGTCCTCGTCCTGCTCCTCGTCGAGGTGAGCCGATCGACACCAATTAATATCTGTTCATGCATACGCATGTAGTATCCGATCCTCGCGTCGTTCGTGCTAACTAAACTCTTTTGTCGGTTCCCTGTCCTTACTTCTTCTGCAGACCACCGCGCCTCAAGGTCAAGCCCACGCCATCGGTGAGTTCCCGGCACATATATATGCGCGTCAGAGTTAAATACAGTTCATATAACGAAACGACTGATTTGGATCGTCGTATGTAACGGCGTTGCAGACTGCGGGGTGAGCTGCGGTTATAGGTGCAGCAAGTCAGGGCGGCCGAAGATATGCCTGAGGGCGTGCAACACCTGCTGCCAGCGCTGCGGGTGCGTCCCGCCGGGCACCTCCGGCAACGAGGACGTCTGCCCCTGCTACGCCAACATGACCACCAAGAACGGCGAGCACAAGTGCCCTTGATCCATCCAGCTCCGGCGCCATGCATGACGAGCCACCATCGTCAGTTTGCCGAGAGACAACATATCTACCACTCCTATACTACTACTCTACCTATACGGTTCTTCAGCCATCCATCCTGTTCATGTATGCATGTATATGTGCTTGCCACCTGCACATCCGCCACTGTGAACTACACTTGGAAAAGAAAGAAGCTTTATGCCTAGCCTCTCTGCGTGTCTTCTTACCTTTCTCGATCGTATATCCATATCTGTCTGAATAGAAATAGACCGATCCGGTGATTAATGTGCTTAGTTGAGAACAGGTACCGTTGTGAAACGATTTCAGAAACTTACTGCGCCGGCAGTTATTAGCAGATCAAATGAGAACCAAAGTATTCCTGGCACGCACGGCACGGGGGTGCATTCTTAGTAGTAGATTTAGATAATATTATTATATATTTATTTAATTAGTACTACCTCCCTTCCATCTCAATTTTATTTCTGAGTTTGGTCAAATCTACCCTTGACCAATGATTTATGTAATTTGATCATCTTTAATAATATAAAAAACATATTTTTAGATTAATCATGAAAACTATTTTAGTAATTTAGAATTTACATGTTATTAAAATTAATAGAACATAAATAAATCACTGGGCAAAGATATATTTGACCAAAGCTAAAAATAGAATTGAAATGGGACAAGGGGAGTAGTAGAATTATTCAATATAAGTAGTAGATTTAGTTAATTGTACTAGTACAATTAGTTAATATTTGTAATGTATTTCTTTAATATTAGTAGTAGTTAATATTAGTAGTATATTTTTAGTTAATATTAAAAATAGATTTAGTTAATATGAGTAGTAGATAATATTGGTAGTGGATTTAGTTAATATTAATAATATATTTATAGTATATTTGGTTCATCAGTGAATTATTAAAAATATGATTTTAGTAGTGAGTTGTGAAAATATTGTTATGAGTCAAGAGAAACAAAAATAAAGAAATCAATTAAGATATGTAACCTACTGCCGATGGGTAACTTTTCTAGTTGTTGGATGAGAATATTACAAATCTGACATTGTATGAGATTCAAATTTGTACTAGGAAAATCTATAAATTCTCAAAAATATGGTTCACAGAAAACCCGGTTGAAAATTTAGATTATTAACAATTAATATACCTCGTGAAGCAAAATGAAATGGACTCTTAGTTAATATTAGTAGTACATTTAGCTAATATGAATGCTCGAACAAATTGATTGGATCTGCAAAGGATCGATCCGTGCAAAATTTGAAACATGATGAGCGTGGTGGAGTGAGTGTGCGTATTTGTTGACGGTCGTTAAGTATCATTTTTGACCGTCAATCTACCTCAATTATGTGAATAAATAAATATTTCTTACATGCTTTAACTTCAAAAAATGTATTTCCACGTGTACTTGGTTAAATTGTGTATGCATATACTTTAGTACAGAAATGAGGAGAACCCAAGGGACTAAATCCTGAAAATGGCACTACCAGCCAATCAGAGGATGACACGTGGTGGTATGTGGATCCATGAGGCTAATTGAGAGGATGTACGAGGGAATACAATGACCAATCACCTAGGAAGCATCAGATGGCCCACGTACCGGTCTCTAGGAGAAAGCACATAGAAAATTGGGCACGTGGGAGTGCGGGCGAACCAAGGGTTCAACCGACTTATTCCTGGCAACAAACTCAGTTCGCTACTACGTGTCACTACCTTGTGGTGCTCTGAAGGCAGTGGTGACTAATTTGCGTACAAATTTTGGCTCGAACCACATCAGAAACTAGTCTAACATGTATCCCTCACTCCTTATTAGAACATACACCATTTGAGCATCACTCTCTTATACATACTCTCCAAATCCTTAGTGTATTTTAGATTGTAGAAGAGGAACCTCTCTATTTCAAAAGTCCATTTTCCGGAAGATATAACTCATGTGTATTTTATTTTATTTGTGACTTTATGCTTATTTATAATAATAGTCTTTTATTATTCATATGTTTGGATGAAGCATTTCTTCTTTGATTGTGAAATCTATGTATATGGTAGGACTAGTTGTTATAATGATATTATAGTAATCTTGTTATTATGTTATCATAAACATCAAGGTCTCCATTATAATATAGTTGTGTAAGGTATGAATATGTTAGTATGAACAAATTAGTGCTTAGATCCATCATTGGTTTAACGATATTTAGGTTAGTGATTGACTTAGAATGATATTTGTACCATGACTTTTAAGGTACCTACTTAGTGTGCAAACGTCGTGTTTGAATACTTAAGTAGTATTGAATGTATCATACACCCACGGGTTGTAGGATAGGCGGTAGGTGGTGACAACCATCCTATTCGTTCATCCTAATCTCCCATGTTCGACTACACCACATGCTTTTAATGGAAGTCCTCTAGCAGACCATGTGTAAGCCCGTGTCTGATATGTTGTACCACTAAGTCATAGGACTCACCACTAGCATGTTCACATATATAGTATTAGGCTATGCATATATATATATATATATATATATATATATATATATATATATATATATATATATATATATATATATATATATATATATATATATATATATATATTACAAGCACATTAGGAACAACTCTATCTTAGTCTAAGTCTCACTAGGAATAATTATCTTAATAAGATTAGATGCATAGATGTGTGTCACACTAACCCAATTACTATCATTTACCATCCTACTAGAGTATATGTTAGGATAACCCTATACTACCCATAGTTGTAGTTATGCCATACTTCGCCACTTTCCTTTAGGAGAAGCACATGATACCGTTAGTGATATTTATAGGTGAAATGCTACAACGTTACATTCCATGTGCTTGCGGATATCATTTGCATTGATCTTAGGACATATTAGTAAAGCTATTCAAGCATTTTTGCCATTGATGTTTTACTAGTGTAAGCTTAGTCATCGTTAACAAGCATTTCTGACAATGTTGTGCTCACATGGGTTAGTCACTTGGTAAAATAATGTTTGCCTAGGGTTTTAGCGACGAAGGGAAGGAGGTTGTGGCTAGGTGGCCAATGTAAAAAAAAATCTAACTTTGATAAAGTTATAGAAAAGATATTGTTTTTCGATCATATTAATATTACTAAATTCATCGTCACTTATATTTTTATAACATAATAATTTAATATTTGTAGTACATTTTGTTTTTTCTTTTTTCGAAGAGGCTTCCATGGGTGCACATATTTCATGTGCGCATACCGCTCCAATCAAAGACTCTAATGCAGTATTTATTGCATTTTCCAAGTTTTTTACAGTATTTATAGTATATAAGTCTCCAGTGCCCACCAATACACATACTATAGGTCATACTCTCATAGGTTACAATATAACACCTTAATGTGCACTACCTCACACACTAAAATATACTCCCTCTGTCCCATTCAAACTCTATTTTAAGAGTGTGTCAAAGTTATATTCATGTAACTTTGATCAAGTTTACAAAAAAGTATTAATTTTTGTAACACAGTATTAATAATATTAGATTCACCATGAATTATGTTTCCATAGTACATTTATTTTATGTGGTAGATGCTAATAATTTCTCTCTAAACTTGGTCACAGTTACTCCCTCCATCCTATTCAAAGTTCATTTATGGAAATAATCAAAGTCAAACGAATCAAACTTTGACTAAGTTTATAGAAAATATTATTTTTTGTAACATCATATTAGTATATCATTAGATAACCATGAATTATATTTTATATCATATTTATTTTGTGTGGTAGTGACTAATATTTTCCCTACAAATTTCATAAAAGTTAGATCAGTTTGACTTTGACCAACTCTAAAAATAAATTGTGAAACGGGCGTAGTAAATTAGTTTGACTTTGACCAGCTTTAAGAATAATGATTTAATGAGATGAAGAGAGTAACTAATGCCTGACGGTATAATGTGCTTGCCAAGTGTCATGCATAATTATTTGTTATGGTAAAACTGTCTATAAAATTAATTAGGCTAACAAAGTGCAGCGCCGTCCGTCCGTCGTCCTCCTGCCCCGGTCTGTCTATAAAACGGACCTCGCGCGTCTGCCAGGCTCATCAATCGTCCTCATCAGCCCTCGTCAAGACGTCTATCTAGTCTCACGTACGAAGAACCAGTGAGAGCCAGAGAGAACTGTGCGCCTTTGGGGACCATGGCCAAGCTCGGGATGGTGCTCTCCGTCTCGGTCCTCGTCGTCCTCCTGCTCCTCGTCCAGGTGAGCCGAGATCGACGCCAATTAAGCTCCTTAGCTAAATCACTTCCATTCTCTAATGGTGCACACACATATATCCAGTCTTCCCGTTCCTGCTAACTAAACTCTTGGTCGCTTTCCTGTTCGTTTTCTTTCTTCTGCAGACCACTGCGCCCCAAGGTCAAGCCCACGCTATCGGTGAGTTCCGTGCAAATATATGTGCGCGTCAGAGTTAAACACAGCTTTTATAACACGCGGTTATTATAGTTAAACACAGCTTTTATAACGAAATGACGACATACCGGTGTTGCAGACTGTGGGGCGAGCTGCAGCTACCGGTGCAGCAAGTCAGGGCGACCCAAAATGTGCCTGAGGGCATGCAACACCTGCTTCCAGCGCTGCGGGTGCGTCCCGCCGGGCACCTCTGGCAACGAGAACGTTTGCCCCTGCTACGCCAACATGACCACCAAGAATGGCAGGCACAAGTGCCCTTGATCCATCCACCTCCGGCGCCATGACGAGCCATCATCGTCAGCTTACCTAGAGACGACATAACAATGACTCCTATATATAGACCTATACTACTCTACCTACAGTTCTTCAGCCATCCATTCAGCTCCTGTATCTGTATGCATGTATGGGTGTTTGCCACCTGCAATATCATCCGCCACTATGGATTACACCTGAAAAGGAAAAAAACTTTGTGCCTAGCTTCTCTGCGCATCTTACCTTTCTAGATCGTATATCCAACCGTCTAAATGGGAATAGACCGATTCGGTGAGCGTGCTTAGTTGACAACATGTAGCGCGGCGAAATGGTTTCAGAAACTTATCGCCCCGGCAATTATTATCAGATCTAATGAGAAGAAAAAAAACCTGATTTTCTTCAGTCACAATTATATTCCTAGCACACACGGCCTACGAATAAGTTTATTTGTTGGTAATATGCTGCTAATAGTGACTAGTGTAACATATCCGGTACTGCGGGTCCCGTAAAAAAGCAAATCCTTTACAGTAATTGCACCGCAGTTACTACAGCTGACATGTGGACTAAAGAGGTATGGGATCTACATTTCAGTCCGGTAAACAAACATCCATGATGTCAGCCTCGTCTCTTACCAGCTGTTTGAGATGGAACCAAATTCTCTGCGAATTGGCCGCACGGCCGCTCCCATGCAGCCATGCACCGATTGATGCCACGTACGACCGTGCATGAATCCAAAAGCAACATTTTCGGCTTGGCTCTGCTTCCGTTTCCGCCGCCCACTCGGCTCTTGATCGCAACTGGCATCCCGACAGCGCGAACCTGCAGTTCTTCCAACAAAGGTGTGGCATGGCGGTGCTGCTGCTGTACGCGCCGAGGGTGTTCAGCCATGTGGGCGAGACGTCCGAGTGCGCCGTGCTTTGTGCCACCGTCCTCCTCAGGGCCGCCAAGACATTGTCCATCGCCATCCTGCTCTTCCTAGCTGTCCTCCTGGACCGCCGCCCGATGCTGCTCGCGAGGGCGGGGGGCAAGGCGATGTTGCTCCTGGTGCTCTGCCTCTCAGTGAGCGCAGCGGCCATTGCATCGTCAACCTGATGGGCGGCGGCATTTGCAGCGACGTTCTTGGCGGGGTTCATGCTCGCGATCTAGATTTACGGGTTTGTGATCCTGCTGATGCGACTGTGCGCGCAGAGCACCGATTCGGAGACGACGTTGAACCGGGTGATCAGTGCGGTGGTGAGATGACGTTCATCTCCAAGTATCAGGCGGTAGGCATGGCTGGGAGCTTCTACATCTTCGTGGGGTTCACATGGCTGTCACCTCCGAGCGCGTCGTGCACTACGTAAGAAAGGCTCATATGAGACGTGCCCGAACGAAGAAGGGAGACGAACAAATTGTGCATCTCCGTTGTCGCGTCTCGCATTACGTTGTCATCAGAGACGGGCAGCAAGGCTCGTCGCCGATCATACTAGGTGCGTGACACGCTCAAAAGTAGCGTGTCTCCCTTCGATGAGTCATAATAGACGGGCTTTGCAAGGTCATTGGAGACGCGCGTGGTGCGCGTCGCCCATCATTCTGAATGAGAGACACACTCTTATGAAGCGTGCTGCAGATATGTTGATTGATCCGAGACGTTCTTTATTACAGCCCATCGCACATTCGTTGACTGATCTGAGACGGGCTATTAAAAAGCTTATCTCCTTTAATTAGGTAATCCAAGAAAATCTCTATTACAGCGCGTCGTGGATTGTATACAGGCAACTTCAGTGCGGCACTCACAAGAGACGCTCCCTGCTAGACGCATGTCTTCTATTAGGTGCCCCCGCCATTGATTATGCTGGTTCCCGACTACATCCTGGAGCTAGCCAGGATTTGGCAGCCGCATTGCCTATGTCAGCAACATACACATATAAAAACATATGTAGCCAAATGTCTCCTGTTCATCCTGCTTAACATGTAACTAATCAAATATTAACAAAGTGTACACACATTGACCAATCAAATATTAACAAGTGTAAATCGTGGTTATCAAGTAACTATTTACATAGAATTCCCCTGTTCATCCAGCTACATGTAACTAATTTAGACAAAGAATAACTGTCACCTAATCATCTAGTGGGTAATGAAATTCTTCGTTAGAATTAATGATTTCAGAAACGATGAACCTGCATAGGACATCTCTAACATGCTCAATGCTACGACCTTCAACATTCTTGAAGGCGGGTCCGTAGTCCTGCCACACGATAAAATGAGATTTAGCAAAAGATTAGTAATAAAGTAAAATAAATACACTTACACATACTTTGTAATTAGGTTGCTCTCCAAATAAAGCCATGTGTAAGCAGACGTGGAAGTCGCACGTGTTGCCCGGAGCTTGCTGATGGACGTCGAATGTAGTATGATGTGTTAAATGTCGGCGTTTTCCTTTTACTTGCAGAAAATCCATAAACAAAAACATTCACAGTTAATGTAAAATTATCATGCAAGGAAACTAAAGTGAAGAAGGAACTTACTCATCAATAACATAAGAGATAACATTCCATGAACGGGTCTTTCGCTGGCCAGTTTTTTCATCTGTTGGCCTTGAGGAGTCACAGTACCAGACTTGGTCGTACCATGTAGATATTACTATGGTAACCCAATGGTTACCTGTGTTGAACGGTAGGACTAGGGGGTCCCTATCACAGTACTGCTTCATTGCCTTCACCAAATATTGAATAACCTTTTTTTGCCGCTCGACCTTTGCAGAAGTGATGGTATTTGCGGGTCAAGATATGCAGCAGACACGTTTTGCGTGTTATAGCGAGCATGTTGTTG
Source organism: Tuctoria greenei (assembly GCA_036927565.1). Taxonomy (NCBI): domain Eukaryota; kingdom Viridiplantae; phylum Streptophyta; class Magnoliopsida; order Poales; family Poaceae; genus Tuctoria; species Tuctoria greenei. The sequence continues at coordinate 22,093,039 of JAYESD010000011.1, read as the reverse complement.
CTGGTGCCTACACGGAAAATGCCAATTTTGTCACATATAACACTTGTATTGAGTATGTATTGGAGAACCTAGTTTTTGAGGAGTCTTACAATGTGAAGTAGCGTATTACGGATATATCCAGCGCGTCAAGGTTGAAAAGGTCGTAGAGATTGGACCATGCGATGACAAAAGCGCCATCACCCGAGAGAAAGTGTTTATCCTACAATGACACTAGTATGGTATTCCATGTAGTATTGACGAAGTTGAACACAAGGTTTAGGAAGTTGTTTAAGTGCAGCCGCAGTTAACATCAGCTTTCACATTTTATACTTCGGGTTTGCATGTGTCATAGCTTTTGACACCGTCGGGTTAGGTTCCGACTGTTTCACTGGTTTCTTCGAACCTTTCTTCGTCGATACTCACCGCTGTAGCACACCCTTTTGGTGGACACTCTTTGCCGGTAGCTGATCAATCGTTGGGTGCAGGGCACTTCGAGTGCGAGGTGGAGACCGACGCGGTTGCTCTTCAAGTGGAGAGTTCTGCTGCAACTCTACAGTTGGAGACAGATGCGGATTCTTTGTAACTAGAGGCAACTACTCTCCAATTGGAGACTTCTGCTGCTTCTCTATAACTGGAGGCAACAATAGCTCTAGAATTGGAGATAACTCCATCTGTTCTAGATTTGTATGCAGAAGCAGACGTGCCTCAAGAGACATTGAAGCGGTCGACGCGGAAGCTACTGCTGCTGGGTCAACAACAATAAAACTCTGTCTCCATTAAACCCTTCTAGTTATTGCATCCCGCATAGTCAGTGTTGTATCATCCGGTGGCACTTCGAGCTCCAGGTTTTTTGTATTTTCATGCACCATGTCCACCTTGACCACAACATATGATGTTGTGTCCACCTGAATGTTGTCAAGCATGGTCTGATCGGGATACACTAGCCCTCTCCCGACCTCCATTTGAGCGATTGCTCCGACCATTAGTAGAAGGATGCCTGTTGTTGGCTGAGCCACGTTATCTATCATGTCCAGCTCAATTGAAGGTCCAGAAGCGGGTGCCTGAAGATCCTCCTGTGGTTGTCCACCCCCGGCTGCTGTAGAAGTAAAGCTGCTCCTACGCTCATCGTCGTTGAATAACGCAATAGGGATTGGTATACCTGCTCCCTCCAGCATTTGCTTAACGTCCCCTAGGAGCTCCCTTCTCAGCTGGGTTTGCAGCTCCTCGATGTCAACCTGTGATTTTGAGGCCATTTTCCGCTTCCGATAAGTAGTTTTGTGTTCCGGAAAACCCTCCCTCTAGGTCAACTTACTAGAAACACCACAAACACGACCTCGTTTCTCCGGTCTTTGTAGGGCCTTGGTTAGGGCATCATTTACCCTCTCGCCATTTTCCTCTTTGTTGCTCAGGTTCCAGGCTCTTTGAGTGACGTTTGCAGTGCTTGGGCTGTAGAAGATGATACTGTCTGAGTCAGACAGCTGTGAACGAGCACGCATAAATGGTTTCAGCTTTCCACTAAAACTGTCATATGGATTCTGATAACCTAGCTCGGCCAATGCTGAATCGTGTTCTTCCCAAATCCTTTTTTTACCGGCATAACCGGTGTTGCCGAGGTGGTGGTCAAGCTCGTTCTGCGATTGGAGCCACATCATATGTTCACTCCTCTTGGCAAATTCCTCTGATTGGCACGTTTTAACAAATTTTGTCCAGTCCTCTTCTGACACATGTGGATACTTATGGAAGGGGGTTTCACGATTCTTCGCAAACATGCAAAGCTTAGTTCTGTAGGTCCTCCATGCATGAGAGATCATATTCATAACTAGCTTCTTCCCCTTCTATTTCATATGTTCCGGATATTGAACATATGGTTGGATAGAGCATTCAAAGAGTTCATCCTTTTGATTTTTGGTCAAGCAATCGAATATCTCCAGGTTTAGCGACACCCTTTCTCGAGAAGCTAGACCACAAATTTTGGACAGTCTTGTATTCACATCATGGTCCAGAGGTACGCCTTCATCATTGGACTCATCAATAGTCACAACGTCTGTCGGGCACGTCATCTGCGACCTTTTCTTTCTTGTGTTACCAGAGGCATATGCATCCTCTTCACGTGTCTGCTGTTGGGCCTCCTCTTCAATATGTTGTTGATGCTCCAAATGAAACATCTTTAAATTTACAAAAAAACACTGAAATCCTATAAAACATTATCAAATTTCAATCACATTCACACAAACGGTCACATTAGGGAGCAAATTCTCTCATGGCATTTGTACCAAAGCTTGATTTTGACTCGAACCAAAGTGCGAACAAACATTATTAGGGTAGTGCTGAGCTGGTCGACGGGGAGTCGAGGGTCGACGGTGGCAGCGCGACAATGATCAAGAAGGCAGTGTGAAGGCGGCGACGAGCTCCGGGGAAGCGGACCGACGCGGCGGCGTTCTTCGTGGAAGGGGACGAAGCGGCGTCGTACTCCGGGGAAGGGGATGATGCGGCAGTGGTTTCTAGGCTGAGAAGTGATCAGTGCGCACGAGAAAAGTGAAAAGTTGTGCTAAGTGTTGCGAAGAGAGCGTGCGAAAGAGCTAAAAGTACCTTTCAAGGCGGCGACAACCTCCTGGGAAGCGGACCGATGCAGCGGCGTGCTCTGGGGAAGGGGACGCAGCGACGGTTTTTAGGGTGAGAAGTGATTAGTGTGCGCAAAAAGTGAACAGTTGTGCTAAGTGTTGCGAAGATAGCGTGCAAAAGAGCTAAAAGTACCTTAGGGCAGTGTCAAGGCGACAACGAGCTCCGGGGAAGGGGGCGACGCGAAGGCGATTTCTAGGGCGAGAAGTGCTCAGCGCGCACGAAAAGTGAAAAGTTGTGCTAAGTGTTGCGAAGAGAGCGTGCGAGAGAGGTAAAAGTACCTAAGGGAAACTATTGGAGACACGCCTTAGAAGAGCCACCGCTAAGCGCATCTCGCTTTTGGAAAGAGCATCTCTTTTCTTTTGAATTAATGTGTGTCTGTTGCTGTAATGCTATTCGCACAGAATTTGAAGTACTCCGACCTCATTGTTGATGACATGTGGGACCGTGCCAAAACTAAATAACAAAAGAGAAGTTCTGCGTGGACCGTCCCTGTCAGGGACCGTCCATGCAGAACTTCACGCAAACGTTGCAACACCACGCCTTATATGCTCGTTGCAATGCGCTTGGAGCATCGAGGTGGGACAAAAGCAAGGGTCTAAATCAGAGACAACCTTTTTGGAAATGCATCTCACATTATCTTGCCTGGCAGACGTGTCTTCATGAGACGCGTCTCGCATCACTTTTGTAGGCAGAACAAGGGTCTAAATCGGAGACGCGCTTTTTGCAAACGCGTCTCACATTATCTTTCTTGGTAGACGCGTCTTCGTGAAGCGTGTCTCGCATCACTTTCTTAGGCAGAGCAAGGGTCTAAATCGGAGACGCGCTTTTTGCAAACGCGTCTCACATTATCTTTCCTGGCAGACGTGTCTTCATGAGGCGCGTCTCGCATAACTTCCCCCATTTTTCAGAGTTGAGAAAGTGCTATATTTCAGTACTGCTTCCTTAAGAAACAAAACACAAGGCATCATTACTTATCAATAAGAAATAGAGCACATGGCATATTTTTACACATTTGATCATATCTCACAGAAATATCCAAATGGAAGTCCGTTTTACACTCAATCGACCATATTTTCATAGATTTGAACATATTTACTCACAATCAATTTGGTACTTTACGTTGCAGTCTTGGTTTTTTGAAATTCTTAACTTTTTCATGGTGACCGTTCTGCAAGTAAGGAAGTTTGTTGGCTGATGGTATTCTTAGCTTGATCATCGAGGTGACAAAAGGAGGAATCTCATCAAATTGGTCAAACTCTTCCTCATCGATGGCATTCTCGACTCCGACATTTCGTTGTTTTCCATGTATAACCACCTTAAGTCGTTTATTTGTTGTGTCTGGAACATAGAACACTTGAGCAACGTGTTCTGCTAACACGAAAGACTCCCACTTATATCCTTGACGTTTAAGATCAATGCTAGTGAAACTGTACTTGTCTTGTGCAACACCTTTGATTCTATCAACCCAGTTGCAACGAAAAAAAGAAATCTTGAATCCTTGAAAGTCAAGCTCCAAGATCTCTTGTATTTGGACATAGTACATTTCTTTGTCTTGGCCCGCAACATTATAGGCATCAACACCGTTTGCCGGGTAAAGTACTTATACTTCTAGCAAGAAAACCCGTTCAAGGTTGCATTTTTTGTATTCACTGTTATCACACATCTTTTGCTTACTTTTTTTTCTGGTATTCTCCCAACTTCAAAACTTTGGAATCTGTTGTCATAGGAGCAAAAGGTCGGCATCCTTCCTTATTAATTGCTAAAGGTGGAGGTGGAGACGAAGTCTACCTCGCTTTCCTCTACTTTCAGTGAGAAATCCTGTGATAAGTTTTAAGAAGTCGATCGCTCATCGCTTCGGCTCGTCGTGCCGTCTCATCATCTTTGGTTTCTTACTTGTTCCAATAGATATATACCAGAGGCCAGTGGTTGTTGATTCGGATGGGCAGTTACAGGTGAATACCCTCCGTCTCACCAAAAGCAAGGAAAGTAGGAGTTACTTGAGGCATAAAAGCAAGAATGCCAGGATTTCCCATGAATTGCAGAGAAGTGGACTGGGTCTGATCGTATGAAAGAAATTCCTCCTCGATCAACATCGTAGGGGACATCGTTGGTTAAGTGGCGGGGGGAGACACCACTATTCTGATACGTGCTTTTCTTATCTTGTTCTACAGTGTAGAACGTGTATCCATTTATGTTGTACCCTTGATATGTAATAACTGTGAATATAGGACCACGAGCCAACTTTTTTAGGTATTCACTTGTTTGAGTATCCAATGAGTGAGAAATCTGACCCCGGAGCTAGCCAATAAATTTTCTCATGTGTTCATTTGCTAACCATGATTCATTGCGGCCAGGATTGTCTCTAAGCACCACCTCCATGTGCTCATCGAGGTACTCTGACACAATGGACATGTGTTGCAACACGTGGAAATAAGGGCAGAAGAATAACTGTGAATTTGGAGTTATAACCTTCTTCCCAATGGTCCCTTTTCCTGTGAGCCTCCCCCCATGATGAGACTTGGGAACACCAATTGGGTTACTCGGGTCAGTGTAGTTTAGAGCCCACTCCACGGCTTCTCCTGTAGAGTATCCTTGTACCATGCTGCCCTCAGGGTAAGCTCAATTTCTAATGAAAGACTTCAGTATGTCGTTGAATCTCTCATAAGCACACATCTGGTGAAGGAACAAAGGGCCAAGTAGCTTTATATCCTTAATAAGATGAGTTGTGAAATGGACTCTTTTGTCAAAAAAGGCAGATGGAAAATACATCTCAAGGAAGCATAAAGTTTTATAGTGCCTTTTTTCCAATGACTCAAGATCTTATTCACATAGTACTTTTTGACCAATTGCATTGAAGAAAAAGCAAAAGTTCATTATAGCCTCCTGAACATTGACCGGTACGATATTCCGAACTCCAATAGCAATCATCTGCGTAAGCAATACATGATAATCATGAGACTTCACACTGGGAGCTACTTTTATATCTGGAAATGAAATAAGCCTTGAGATGTTCGTCGATTAGTCGGATGGTACTTTCACATTTTTCAAGAACCCACAAGACTCTTTTTTTTTCATTTTTTGAAAGGGTGATGCATGATGTGGGTAGTTTCGTTCCTTTTACGAAGTCATCGATCCACAACTCAGCCTAATTCCCATTTTCTTTAGATCTACCCGTGCAAGTCCATGGTCCCGAGTTTTCCCATCCATGTTAAGCAATGTTCCGAGTAGGCTCTCGCATACATTCTTCTCAACATGCATCACATCAATCGAATGATAGACGTCTAAGTCTTTCCAATACGGTAGCTCCCAAAAAATCAATTGCTTTTTCCACATGTCATCTCCGCCAGTATTTTTGCCAGTCCTTTTGTGCTTAGCAAGGACGACATGGATATCCATGACCATTTGATAGACTTCATGACCCGTGATGTGAGGTGGAGGACGCCTCTTCTTAGTGTCACCATTGAAGTTATCCTTCATACTCCGAAATGGGTGCTTCACTGGAATGTAGCATCGATGTCCCATGTACACTGTTTTTCGTGACTCGCTCAAGTACTGTGAGTCTATTTCTCTCAAACAATGTGGACATCCGAAGCCTATTTTCTTACTTCGTCGGGACAAGTTATGTGCTGCTAGAGAATCACTAACAGTTGCAAATAAAATGTCTTTGAGGAGAAAGTACTCACGCTTGTGGTCATCCCAAGACTGCACTCTGTCGTTGTACCACAACTGCTTCAAATCTTCAACCCACTACAAGAAACAGGCAATTGGCCGTCGGTTCCCAGAAAGGTCGCCGGGGCTGTCACATTAAATTAACTAAGAGCGTCGGTACATGAAAGCCGATGGACATAAAATTATGGACGTCGGTTGGCTGACGCCTTTAATTTAATATGTCGGCTGGTGCTTCGGAACCGACGACATAATGGTATAAACGTCGGCCGGCCGACGGATATATTAATTCTATCGGTGCCGCCGGGGCAACCGACAGTCTTAACGTGGACCCGGCTGCAGGTCGCGATGGTTCCACCGCTGAAAGCTATGGCCGCCAGGTTCCAAGATGGAACCGATGTTTGTAACTTATAGGCGTCGGTAGGACCACCGATGGCTATAAATGGGCCCGACTCGGTAAAACCTATCTCCCCGCGCGCTCGTCACTCGTCGGTGCACTAGACACTCCCTCTACCGCCTTTCTACACTCGAGACTCTGCCGCGCCGCCGCCTGCCCACCGCCCACCGGCGCCGCCCGCCTGCCCGCCCTCCGGCACTGCGCGTGCAGAGAGGGCCGTGTGCTACTCCGCCCGCCCGCGCACCCGCGCCCTCCACCACCCTCCGGCGCCGCTCGCCCGCCCGACTTCCCCCTCCATCGAAGCACCGCCAGTTATGGTATATTTCTAGCTGCCCTACTTTTCAATCTATTAGTCTAATTTTTAATGTATATTTCTAGCTGTTAGTTGCATTTCTAGATATTAATTAGTTTAATTTCTATTGTATGAATGTTTCTAGCATTTAGCTCTATTAATTAAAATGTATGCTTGAAATGTATTTTAACATATAATTGTAGTTATTAATTGCAAATCAAAAAGTTGAGTTAAAATTAATTTGTAATGTATGTTTGTTGAAGAGTTTAATTAGCGATTTAGATGATGTTGTTATGTTAATTAGGTTATGTAGAGTGAGTCTCCGTGTTGTCGTGTTGTCATCCATAAAAGAACGATACATCTTATATATATAGTTATATGGTTTGTGTGTATTATCTATTAGATTTTTTACATTTTTTACTTTGAAGGTATAAGCTAAAATGAGTGACGATCGTAAAGCGATGTATGATGGTTGGAGTTCAAGTGGTGCGCACACTATGGAATGGGCTCGTATCGCGAATGTTTTCATCAACCAAGCCTTTGCTAGTGGTGGTCATGTTGCGAAGTGTCCGTGTAGCAAGTGTCAAAATCGTCGACATCTATATAAGGATGAAATTGAGGAGCACCTTTGCAAGCACGGTTTTATGCGTGACTGTCTAGTATGGCACGAGAATGGGGAGATGGTTCGTGATAATCAGTCAGACAGCAAGGAGGATGATGATCGGATGGATGAAATGTTAGCGGACATTGGTAGAGAGTACGAAGATGGGTCAATGTCGAAGGAAGTGAAAGAGTTTTATGACCATCTTGCTGCCTCAGGTGAAAAAGTGCATGAGAGCACCAATGTGAGAATTCTGGAGGCGGTGACACGGCTTATGGCGTTGAAGTCCAAGTTTAATTTCGCAAACAATTGCTATAATGGTATCTTGAAGCTGAATGGTGATGTCCTTCCATCTGGGCATAAGATGCTGGAAGACATATACCACTCTAAGAAGATTTTGAGTGATTTGGGCATGAACTATAAGAAGATTGATGCGTGCGATAATAATTGCATGTTGTTTTCGAAGGAACACATGAACGATACACATTGTATGCATTGCAATGCATCTAGATATGTCAAGGTTCTGAACGATGATGGAGAGGAAAGAACTACAAAAGTACCGATTAAACAACTTTGGTACATGCCTGTCACAACAAGGCTAAACGGTTGTTCCTTTCCCAAGAAACAGCGAAACAGATGAGGTAGCATTCTGAAGGGATATGTGAGAGCAATGACAAGGATATTATGACGCATCCTTCTGATGGTGCGGCATGGCAAGCTTTAGACCGTTTTGATCTGGAGTTTGCAAGAGATCCCAGAAATGTTCGTCTTGGATTGTTAACAGATGGTTTCACTCCTTTCAACACCAGTAACAGTCGATACTCTTGTTGGTCTGTATTTATCATGCCATCCAATCTTACTCCCAACATGTGCATGAAAGAAGGATACATATTTCTCACGGCTATCATTCCGGGCCCTAAACGTCTTGGGAAGAAAACCAATGTGTTTATGCAGCTGTTGATTGAAGAGCTGAAAGAGCTATGCATGGTGTAAAGGCATATGACAATCATCTGAAGTATGAATTTACCTTACGTGCCGCATATTTATGGTCGATCCATGATTTGTTGGCATATGGCATTTGGGCTAGTTGGTGTGTTCACAGACAATTGTGCTGTCCCATATGTATGGCTGACACCGATGCTATCAGGTTAAAGTATGGGAAAATAGTCAGCTTCTTTGATTGTCATCGACGATACCTTCCTTCAAACCATCCTTTTAGGAGTGATACACAATCATTTCGGAAAGTCAAAATGGTTACAAAAGGTACGTCTCGTCGATTGACAAGTGAACAAAAAATGGCATGGCATGCAAAGTTAAAAGAGTCCGCTGAAGGTGGTTTCGAAGGGTATGGTAGAGAACACAACTGGACTCATATTTCTTTTCTTTGAGAGCTACCATATGCAAAGGCATTGATTTTACCGCACAACATAGATTTGATGCACCAGGAGCGTAATGTGGCTGAAAGCATCATAAGCATGTGTTTTGGCTTCACCGGTCAAACCAAAGATAATATGAATGCGAGGAAAGACTTAGCTGATCTTTGCGATCGTCCTGGGCTTGATATTATAACTAATGCAAGTGGAAATGATAGTAGGCCACGAGCTCCTTACTGTCTCAAGCTAGAAGAAAGGAGACAAATACTTACTTGGTTGAAGACATTGAAGTTTCCAGACCGCTATGTAGCTAACATAAAATGTTGTGTTAACCTTAGTACCGGTAAACTAAATGGGTTGAAGAGTCATGATTACCATATTATGATGGGGAGACTTGTACCCGTAATGTTCCGTGGCTACTTCAAACCTGATTTGTGGAAGATATTTGTTGAATTGAGTTACTTTTATAGGCAAATATGCGCTAAAGAAGTGTCAAAGAAGATGATGCGACAGTGGGAGAAAGAAATCGTTGTGCTTGTATGTAAGATGGAAAAAGTCTTTCCACCTGGTTTTATGAATGTTATGCAACATTTGCTGGTACATTTACCTTATGAAGTGTTGGTAGTGGGTCCTGCACAGTTCAGGTGGATGTATAGTCAAGAAATGGAATTGAAAAAACTTAGAGCTACAGTACGCAACAAGGCAAGAGTTGAGGGGTGTATTGCAGAGGCATTTGCAGCTAAAGAGATTACAAAATTTTCTATGAAATATTTCTCACGTGCCAACAATGTGAATGCATCTAAGACACGATATCATGATGTTGAAGAGCAACACATGACTGAGCTTAAGATTTTTAATTGGAAGGGTAAAGGTGTTGGAGCTGCCAATTCTCATCATATATCAGAGCAAGAGAGGAACTACACCATGCTTTACATGTTTTTCAACATGGAGGAAGTGTTACCATATTTTGAAATATTTGAGAAGTTGTATTGGACATGTTCTCGAAGACCTACACAAAGTCAACTGGATAAGATGCGACAATATGGCATAAATGGTGGGCTAAGCTTTGTGGCATGGTTCCGTGAACATGTAATGTTTCTATCCGTCTTTTGTCTTCAATTATAGTTCACATGATTGTCGTAAGATGCCAACTTTGTCTATTTATGTAGTGTATGCAAGATCGCAATATCTCAGATGACTTGCGACGGATTTCGCATGGTCAACTGAAAGCAAGAGAATTTAGCCGATACGATATCAATGGATATCATTTTCGTACGGCAAGTTTAGAAGCAAGCCGCCCACCTGCAGCCACATCAAACAGTGGAGTAATGATAACGGCAGCGGAGGGTAGTGGAGAAGTCAATGCTTACTATGGTGTTCTTCAAAAAATAATCGAGTACACATTTGGCGGTCCGAAAGAAATGAAGCTTTTTATTTTTGACTGTCAATGGTTTGGTCCAATATCGGGCACACGAGTCGATGAATTTGGAATGGTTGAGGTTAAACACAACTCGCGGTACATAGCTCATAACAACAATGTTGTACTTGCCCATCAAGTGGAACAAGTGTACTATTTAAGTTATCCTCATCCAAGTTTCAAAAATTGGTGGGTTGTATACAAAGTTAATCCTGAAGTGGACCATCGTCGTTATGATGGATACATATATAATCAGGAATATGATGATGGTGATGTCTATCAAGATGAAGTCGAGGAAGTAGAAGATTTTAGGATATCTAGCGGGACGGGACTAGCAGAGATAGCTAGTGATACTTTTGAGTTAATGTCTGAAGAACATACTGGCATTTCAAGGAAACGTATTCGACAGTCACAAAGGATTATTGAAAAGCATAAAAGGATTATTGAGGATCAAGAAGAATTTGATCAAGATAGTGAAGGAGAAGAGTTTGAAGAAGAGATAGAAGAACAAGAGACACGTGAACATCTTCAAGCACGTGTGGCAGAAGCAGATTCTGATGCTGATGATTTTTTATTCTTATTGTACGGATTCTATTAGATTTTGATTCTTATTGTACGTATTATGTTAGATTTTGATTCTTATTGTATGTATTATGTTAGATTTTGATTATTATTGTATACATTCTTTAAGATTTTGATTCTTATTGTACGTATTATGTTAGATTTTGATTCTTATTGTATGCATTTATTTATTATTTGTTTTGTATAACTAATCATTATTTTGAAATTTATGCATATGTTCAAGCATATTAGACTTGGCAGGAAAAAGCACAGTAGTAGTTCAGACCACACTAGTAGTTCGGAGCACACAGGCTTCTTTCAGGTACTTGTTTATTTTTAAATACATATTAGTATTATAATTAACTATCTAATATTTGTTACATGTTAATTTTCATTTGTAGGGTACAAACATAAGTGTGGATAGGCAAAGACAGCTCATGCGGTGTGTCGCAGAGTTGAAGCCCTCACGAGAGCCAGAGCCCTCACGAGAGCCAGAGCCGAGTCTGGCTCAGGACTTGGCCGAGGAGATGGATACTGTGAGACAGTCGTCAAAGCAGGGAGGATACTCAAGTACGGACATGTGAGAACGGACGATTGCGGCGGTCTTTGGGCGGTCCTCCTCTGAGGGTGGTGCTGAGGCAGACAGCGAGGGCGGCGATGACGAAGAGGGGGATGATCTCGAGCGAGATAGGAGGTTGGCAAGACTTGCGGAGCTAGCTGAGGCAGGTCAGCCACCCGCTTGATGCCCTTTCAGGTACTATTTCGGATTAATTGATAAGCTATCTTTTATCTTTGTTTATTGTAAACTAATTAACTAATATTGTTTGAACAGGCTACGAAGGCACCTTTTATGTACTCCAAGCAAAAGCTTGGATGAGCGGATAGTTATAAAGCCGAAGGGTACTAGGTGCTAGGTCGAGGTTAATTGGAGTGGCAGGGGGCATCGACGAGTAATTAACATAGAGTTGGGAAACACCATCCGATTTTGCTTTCCTGGGATGGTTGTGTTGGACGGTCAAAGAATTGCCGCGCATAGTTGGGATCACTATGCATTGAAAGAGTATGCCCTGCGAGTACTTGTCAGAACAGAGTTTGGGATATGTTTTGGGTAAGTGTATTCATAGTCCTTCAATTATATTACATCTTGTTCTGATTAACATTAATTATTGTTTGTATTGCAGGGTGTGTTTCGTTTGCAGGAAGGCGAGAGTGAAGCATATGCAAGAGCGGTTTTTCATGAGTCAGCAAGAAGGCGCACAAAGGACTCCTTCTCTGATGCCCGGATCAAAGCTGTGATTGTGTACTACAAGACTAAGTTGTTGACACGCATATCAAAAAATTAAGCAGCGAAGTTACATCTAACTAAGGAGGAGTACTTGAATAGCAACGCGAATTGGATATGTGTGAATCCGGAAGCTTGGGAATGGTTCAGTGAGTACTGGGTGTCAGATGAGTTCAAGTTAGTTTCGGATAGAAACCGAAAAAACCAGAAGAGCAAGCCTGGAAAGCATTACTATGGGCCGGATGGATATGCACAGATGGAACAAAGAATGGTATGAATTCTTAAAATCAAACATAGATTGTTGAAATAATTGTATTGACTAAACTTTGAATTTTGTTATTGCAGCATGCTGAAACTGGTATCGCTCCGAGCTTTTTTGAGGTTTACCTTAAGGGGCATAGAGGTCCAGACCCAAATCACCCGGACCAATTGTGTGATGAGACAGCAACGCAAAAAGTGGTAAGTATGATCTATTCAAGTTATTTTACCTTTTACTACATCTACGCATGAACTCACTGTATCCTCGGAGGCAAAATATGTTGAATGCTTCAAGAAAAATCATGGAGATGAGGCGGATTTTGTAAGAGCGACTTTGGATGTGGGTGCGGCGTACGAAGCCGGTGGAGGTGTACCGCATGGGAGGTATGTGTAAAGATAATGTTGTTTCTACGTTAATGATTGTCGATTCATCACACTTGTATTTTTTGTAGACTTGGACTGGGCGACGGGTATGTGGAGTGCGAGGCCTATGTTAGGCGACGACACTCTAGTGCTAGTTCTAGTAGGTCCCAGTCTACTATCGAGATGGATGAATTAAGAGAAGAGTTGAGACGCACTCAGGAAGAGATGCAGACCCAGTTGCAATAGCAACAGCAGCAGTACCAGACAGAGATGCAGATGCAACAATAGATACAGCAACAGGTGCAGCAACAGATGCAGTATCTATATATGGCACAGGTATCTTATCAATTAAGCTATTTATTTGATTTTAAATGTTTCACTTTAGATCTCACAAATAATTTACTTGATGTAGTTTTTGGGTCACGGTAGCACCGGTACTCCGTTCGGCACACCACAACCACCTCAGTTTAATATGATGTTGCAGGTATACTTTGTTGTTCTATTCAAGTTACAATACTCTTTACTATGTGTTAAATTAACTGAATATCTTTAATTGATGTAGTTCTTCACTCAAGGTGGTATGCCTCGTCCAATGCAGCTAGGACAACATATTGGCTCCTTGCCACAAGTATCACAGTGTGTCTTACTACATTGAGATATAATACAAAATTCTAACAATATGTGTAACAGGGTTCTGAGAGTGGTCAACCATTTGCTCCTCAACCTCGGGGATTTATGTCGTTGTTGGCTCCTGGATTGCAGCCGTATCCAGCTGTTGTACCCCCGATGCTCTTTAATTCGGGACAGACTAACCCATCAACAACTCCAGCCGCAGCGGTATGACTTCTAAATCATTATTTCCTATAAAGAATAGTTTAATTTGAATAATACTTAGTGACTTTGAGTAAAATTAGCATTATCCTCTGGATAATCATGGGCTTAAGTTTTTTCCATTGTATTTGCGCTCTACTGTTAATTTCTGGTTCACATGAATGTTTAGATAAGTTAAATGGATTTGTTTATATGAGTCATAACTGGTGAAATGACATCTGAAATTAGCGTAATGTGTACTTGTATTTGTTTCTTGCAGGGTTCTGATCATCTGCAAGGTTGTGATGATTTTCTGAATTTGAACGAGGGAGGTGCGATTGGGCTCCCTGGTACCGACGGTTTTAACCTTTAAAGGCATCGGCCCCGACGTTCATAAGAGTTAAAAACATCGAATCTGATTTCGGCTATGAACGTCGATAAACCGACGTTTTTAATGTAAAAGGCATTAGTTTATTCAGGTTACCAAGGCGAGGCCTTTTGCCCAATTCCTGTAGTGACTAGAGGCCTGAAATAAGTGTCGATGTCATTCCCAGGCTGTTGTGGCCCCGGTATCAGTCCTGACATCATAATATATTTCCGTTTGTTGCACAACCAAGGAGGAAGGTTCAAAATTGTAAGCACAATTGGCCATGTGCTATGTGTGCTATTGTTCAAAAAAGGATTCATGCCATCGGTGATCATTGCAATCCTAACATTCCTCGGATCAATGGCAAATTCAAGATTTCATGAATCAATGTTTCGCCACTGTGTGGCATCAGCAGGATGTCTTATCATTCCAGCATCCTGCTTATGATTCTCTTTGTGCCAGCGCAACAATTCTAACTCCTTCTTGTTTGCAAACCAATGCTTCAAATGAGGAATGATAGGAAAGTACCAAAGCACCTTTTTAGGCCCTCTTTTTCTTCTATTGCAGTTCTCATCATCACCGTTGTCTTTCCTACGATTAAATCTGTCCACTCCACAAATAGGGCATTTCTCGAGGTTTTCGTACTTAGGTCCATGATATAAAATACAATCATTCTTGCACGCGTGGATTTTCTCCACCTCCAAACCCAGTGGACAGATTATGTGTTTTGCCTCATAAACTGTCGTAGGGACTATGTAGATTTAGGGTAACATGTCCTTAAGGAGCGTCAACAATTCTTTAAAACTACAATCACTCCATCCGTTGCTCGCCTTCAACTGGAAAAGTTTTACCATCGCAAACAGTCTGGTGTACTTAGCCACACAACCATGATATGATGGCTTCTTCGAGTCTTCGATCATCTTCTTGTAATTTGCAAGTTCACCATTACTGTACCGATCATCGTCGCCATGTCTCTCGACATTGCATACCATCTCCTCTATGTTATGCACCTAAAACTCAATGTCATCATCGGTGAACCCTGATATATCTGGCTCGTTCACATACTAGTCGTGATCTTCTTGGACACTGGTAGGGACCTTCCTCTCCAGATATGAATCTATCATCTCTGCTTCATTAAGCCCTTCCTCCCCATGTTTGTTCCAACGTCGATAATCCACCATGAATCCATGCGCGATCAAATGTGACCTCAACACTTCATCTTGCGATATCTCTTCTCATTCTTGAAGTGTTTGCAAGGACAACTAATAGTCCCTCTAATGTTGTCCAACATGTCTTTCTTTGCGAAAGCGAGAAATGCATCTACCCCTTGGATATATTCATTGCAAAGGCGCGGCCCATACATCCAACTTTGATTCGATGACATCTACGTACAAAAAAGAAGAGCTAAATCAAAGAAATTTGGAGCCACTGATAATCACCGCAAGCCAACTTCAATCAAATAAGATCTAAAGTAAAAAAAATAGTAAGGAACAAGAGAGGAGGAGAGGACTAACCCTTTTGTTTTAAGATCCACTAATAATCACCACAAGACTTTTAGAATGAAAGAGGGAAAGAAGGGCAAGAACAGGACAGATCTGGTAGCCACTTGTTCTGCCACAGCAGGGAGGTCATAGAAGGGCAACAGGAAATCGAGACGGACCGATATAAAGCACGTCTCTCTATAGAGGGAATGGGAGACGGTCCAGCTTCCACAACTAAAGGAGACGAGCCAGACCAGTGGTTATGGGAGATGCGCCTTATTCCACAATGAAAGGAGACGGTCTGAAACCAAAGTCTGTCTCAGTTATCTAAAATATATGAGTCGCGCGTAGTTAAAGCGCGTCTCCTATTTGTCAGAGAGGAGGGCGCATTGCGGATATCTACTTAACTGAGATGGACTGTATTGTAACGCGTCTCCTTGTATGTTCAATCGAGCTATGTCAGATCCTCGCTGAAGCTGGCTCGTCTCGCTTAAGCTTATCAGAGACGTTCTCCTTTTAGCTCGTCGCCCATCTTTGTCTCCTATTTGGGTTTCTTACGTAGTGGTGCTGGAAGAACTGTAGGCTCGCGCCGGCGGAATGCCGGTTGTGATCATGAGCCGAGCGGATGGAAGAAACAGAAGCGGAGCCAAGCCGAAAACGTCGCTTTTGGATTTGTGTGCGGTCGTACATGGCACCAGTCGGTGTGGGGTCATAAGGGAGCGGCCGTGCGGCTGGGTCGCAGAGAATTCGGTTCTGTTTGAGATAGCGCTTCGGGAGGAGTTCATTGAATGCGCTGGTACAAGTTTCTCCATCAATCCATGGAAGCTCCATTCGCGCCCTGTCACCTGGTTCTATTGATCACGTCAAGGTTTACGTCGAGAACCTCTTCATGCACGCATGGTCCAAGAAAAGGTGTCCGACAGCTTTTAGGTGACCACCTTGTCTTCGATCGTATGGTGGAACTGAACCGTACGCAAGAAAACAGGGAGATGTTCGCATTCTGGGGTTGGATGGAGAACCCCAGTAACATGCTGTGCACCAAGATGGTCTCCTTCTCACGATAGTCGAGCTACTCCAGGGACGTGGCTATAGTGAATTCCCCGCTAGAAGGGGAGTTGGTGGAGGTCGTCATCCACATAGCCCAGGTTTATGAGTACTGGACTCTGATGACTAGTTGCTCCCCTAGCTCTGCTTCAAGTGGCGGCCTGCCGTCCTTCACCACGTCCAGCTCCGTTGAGCGGCCTTATCCTTTCTTCCAACCATTTCGTTGGACATGTACTGGGGTTCCCGATGATAGGGCAGTCCTTTGGTCCCGTTTCCATGGCGGTTGCCATTAACCTGGATACCGCAGGCACAAGGAGCGACAAGATAACGACACACCGACCGTCACCCTAGGCATGACTGGTAGACGAACATAATCACGCTCGTGGGTGCCTGGCAGATGATCGGCCTGTTAAACTGGATGGAAACTGTGCATTGGCCTAGCCGCACAGCCTATGTGTTGATTTATAGCAATGAGTACAGATAAGGGGCGGCCGTAGACAGAGAATAAAGATGTGCGTCTGAACATCTCTGTTGTGATTCTAATCACAACAAACTAAGCTCCTAGGATAGATTACACCGGATAGAATACAAAGGATAAGCTTAAAACTTAACATCTAAGCTAGTATCTGTCTAGGAGTCCCTCACGAATAGGTAGAAGCTTCCTGGCAACTTGATCTTCACGTCTCTTTACGTCATGGTCGTTATAGCATGCGCT
Organism: Tuctoria greenei; assembly: GCA_036927565.1. Taxonomy (NCBI): domain Eukaryota; kingdom Viridiplantae; phylum Streptophyta; class Magnoliopsida; order Poales; family Poaceae; genus Tuctoria; species Tuctoria greenei. The sequence goes on along the minus strand of JAYESD010000011.1, from coordinate 22,075,811 downwards.
GTTGCTTTATCTCTACGCCAGTGCTTCATATTAGAATATGAATGATACTGGGAAAGTTTGAACCCTTTGCCTCGGGCCGCACCTCTATTTGTATGTGTAGTTTGAAACATACAGGGTATGTTTGGATATGTTTACAAAAGAACCTCTCAACAGAATAGGAAACAAATTATTCTAGAAGATACACCGCGATTTCTTTCCTTACCTCTAACAGCTCCCCTTAATCACAACTTGATCAAGTTGAGATTACGCTTAAACTCTTCTAAGTTTCTTGTTGGCAATGCTTTGGTGAACAAGTCGGCTATCTGGTCCCCTGAATGAATGAATTGCATTTGCAGCTATCTCTTGGCCACCCTCTCTCTAACAAAGTGGTAATCAATTCGATGGGTTTTGTTCTTGCATGAAACATGTGGTTTGCTGACAAATAGGTCGCTCCAAGGTTGTCGCACCACAACTGAGGGACTTGTTCTTCTCTGATTCCCAACTCGCCAAGCAATGATTGGGTCCATATGATCTCTGCTGTCGCATTGGCAAGGGCCTTGTACTCTGCTTCGGTGCTTGATCTGGAGATTGCTGACTGTTTCTTCACACACCAAGAAACTAAGTTTGACCCAAGTAAGATTGTGAAGCCCCCGGTGGACCTCCTGTCGTCTAGGCACCCTGCCCAGTCGGATTTTGAATATGCACTTACTTGCATCGTTGATGATCTGGTGAAGCACAAACCAGCAATTAAAGTATTCTGTATATAACACAAAATACGTTTTACCACTGTCCAGTGCGTTGATGTAGGTGCATGCAGTTACTGACAAACTTTGTTCACTAAAAAACAAATATCCGCTCTAGAGAGTTAGGTATTGCAAGGCTCCGACAATACTCTGAACTTGGTACTGTCTTCTCAATCTAGGAATCCCTTCATGTGCTGACAATTTCTCCATGCTTGAAACACTACAAGAAACGATTAAAAGGGCATCAGCCGTATAGGCGTTGGTTCACAACTGCAGCCGATGCTCATAAATTATAAACATCGGTGCACCGACAACTTTA